>JARFJA010000036.1:625000-1250000 GCA_036326145.1 Rhagophthalmus giganteus
ATATATAGTTTTTGTAACGCCGAATATCATTCTATTTCAAAATTGTTTTGTTAAGAATCGTAAACAATCGTTAATTAATTTATGTTATCGTTAAAAAAAATTATCACAATTTAAATGACACCGGCACCGCTTTTTAGTAGCTCGATTAGCTACGTTAAAAGGCCGTAAAGACACTGTATTCTATTTCTTACAAAGAGCAACAAGTGTTGTATAATTTAAAGGGCATTTATAAAGGCATTCGAGCGACATTTAAATTACTACTGACAGTACGTATTGATGCAGTTATGTATAGTTAAACAAAATCGAAATGTTTCCGTAGATTTCCTACGGCGTGGTCTAAAACCGATGTATTATTTTGAAAGGGTACGTGAAATTGTCGAATCGAGATTTTAAATAATTAACGTTACAAAATTGCCCGCATTCTTTCAAATATTCACGATTGTTTCTTGGAACCTCTCGAATTTTTTTCTGAAAAAAACAATGTTCAATTTTTGTCCTTGCCCTTTCATCTATCGAAAAATTAATACCAAATAACGACTTGAAAATATTTTTTTGTCCACAATAATAATTATTAATAAATTAACAAACAGATTAAATTTGTTTTTCAAGATAGTTTTATAATATCAATTTTGTTGTTAATAAAAATGATATCGGTCAATTTTTTTACGCTTGGTTTTCGTTAACACTTTGAAACAATTGTTTATTAGGTACTAATCCACGTTATTTTTAAACTGGAAACTTATTAATCTCGAATTGTTAAAGAACAAACAAGATTTAAATCCACCAAGAAATCGATTCGCTAAATGTACACTTTTGTGTCTCTCTCTACTACTTTTTTAAATCAAAGAAACGAATTAATAAATATTTTGAGTTTCTGTAAAGGACGACGCCCACGTACCTACCATGGGTCTCTGCTATAATCAAAATCAAATTAGTCAAATTAATCAGTTTAGGTCGTTTCGAATTGAATAAACACCCTTATCGATTATTATTAATCGCGCGTTATGGGTTCCGTTCGAATTTTGAATTATAAATGCGGATACGACGTTTTTAGCTAATTTTTTTTTATAATTTTTCAATTTCATAAATTGTTTATAATTTAATAAAACGGCGAACAAACATCGTGCAAGTTATCGAAACCGCGGAATCGTAAAAAAATTCACAACCGAAACCAAACGGAGGAGTTAAGGAAAAATTCGTTAAAAGGGGGGGTAACGATTCGCGCGACGAGGGTTTATTGGAGGATTGGGCGTCCGTCAAAGAAGTGCCTTTGGTACTCGTAGGTACTTTTTTCGCGGTGCTTTTTTTTGTTTACAGCTCACACTTTGTAATAAATAGGTATTTTATTTGATCAGCATTAAATATGAGCGTAAAAACCGAAGTTTTCAAGTGCACCGTGAAGATCCCCCCCACCCTCCCGCAAATTGCCGTCGCGAGCCACAGTGAATCCCGTTTATTTTGAAATACGTGTAATGGTGCACTTTATCGATACATCTTTACCTTACCAGTTATGTAAGATGGGTTACTAGGAATAACCAGATTGTGTCATAAGCGCTTTGTAGTTTACAACTGCGTGACTATTAAATTTTTATTCATGAGAATAAATGCGATGGGCACCGGCGATATCCATCCTCGTTAACTAACAATAAGTATGACTGCGATGACGTTTCAGTTCCCATTTGCACTAAATTTTACACGCTTAATGGGTACCATTGAAAAATTGAATATGTTTTTCTCACGGTTCCCTAATGTCAAAATCCGAAATCTCTCGATTAGGAAGTGAAAAACTTGTAGATTCGACATATGATACAGACATCATCATTAATAATATCGGCACTTGTTGAACTGAAACGACTAGTTTGTCGATACTCGATCTTGTCTTCGACCTTTACAGTTATTTATTGTAATTTTTATTGTTCTCCGCCCATTACCACTTTTTTCCTTAAATTTTTGCGGAGCTCGAAGTATACGCGATCGAAACGTTTTAAATTTTTATGGCGGACAATTAAAGGCGACACGCCCTTGAATCGACCGAGGGAGAACGCGCAATTATCGCACGAATAGGTGCGATATAGGTAGGTGCCCTTTAAACATTAGAAAACAGATGTTCTTTCAACATGACGGTGCACCTTCTCACGGCGGCGGCCGATTCATTGCAGAGTGGTAAAATAATCATTTCGATGGAATTTGGCCGGTTTCGTCTTGTGCGATGGCCCCCAAGGAGTCCCCGACTTAAATCCGCCGGATTTCTTTTTATCGGTTTTTTTTTAAGGAACACCGGGTTTACCGTTGAGGCTACTAACACTAGAGAACAGTTGCTGCAAAGAATTTTAGAGGCTGCGGATGAAATTCTCGAAAACTTCATTAATCGGCAAGGGCATGCGTCGTTAGTAGGACGCGACGGCGTCGGCGTCGTGCCTGTATTGTGGTCGAAGGAGTTTTCAATTTTTCAATATCATTGTTTATTTTCTATTAAATAATAGTTATTATAATTTTTTTTTCTTAAACACTATGCTTTCTTAAAGAATCATTTTGGTTGATTAATTACTTATCTGTTTTAGTCTAGAGAAATGTCAGTTACATATTTTACACCTAATTATGGCTCGCCCTGTATTTTATGAACGTAATACGAATTTGATTTATTTTAGGCTTCAAGAAAGCTTGCCCCTAAACAACGCCTCCACAAAAAAAAACATAAAAAAGTTGTCTATGCTGTCTTTTCAAACGATATTACATACCCTACGTATTACAAGCTTTCGTTCCAATCTTCTGTTACGCCCGTTTTCGAACAAATTTACATCTATCAAAATGCATTAAGGTGACAAATTTTACCTGTTTGGTTACGATAACATACGTCGTTGCAGGAACAACGACTTTAATCGATACATACTTATATTTCTATCTGGAGATTTTTTTTCGGTATTAAGTAAATTAGCTCGAAACTTATCGATCCAAATTTTTCCACAGAATAAAATGTATAATCTGAATTAAAATATTTATATTTGTAATAATTGGGGTTTGACCGTACAATACATATGTAATGTATAGTTCGCTCCACGACAACCTCTTTTACGATGACAACTCCATCAAACGATTAATTCTGACGCAACGCCAAGGCCATTATTTTGAAATGTGACTAAACAAAGATTATCTACTTACTTAAAAATATTAATATGTCGCGATAACATCGCTAGAATAAATAATTAAATGATTTACCCCTCGGTGTTTATTTTAAGGATAATTAAAAAACGAAAGCAACTGAAACGTTATCGTTAACGTGCAGCCGTTGAACTTTCGAAACTGATAAAAATTCGACCAAAAAATATTCAGATATCGTAACGTAACGCACAATAATCGAGACTAAACCAAAAAAAAAAATCGAACTGCATTTTGTGTTAACAGGATTTTGCTCTAGTTGTGCCGCCGCGCCCTCCAAAATTAATCTTCCTTCGGTCTTCGTACAATTACATTGTTAATTATTAATAATCCAATTAACGGTCGATATTGCCCAACAATAATGCCGATAACATGCCACGAACTTTCACCTAATCGCGATAAGCTTTTATGTAAGGTATTCGTTATAAAAAAAAATTGATCTCGTTAATTTAACATAATTTATGATAAGGAATTTCGAAATCTACGCTTCAGTGTATGTAACTACAATAGTTTTCTACATTGAGCAATATTTATTTATAGTCATTTCGAATTTTGGCAATAAGAGACGACGATAAGATAATAATTTTGGTGTCCTTCAACTTTGTCGAAAAAAAAATTGAAGTAATGTCGCCATTCGATTGGCGACTTGCACGAACCTGTGTCGAAACTGCCACAAAGTGTACCTAATATTCCAAAATAATGTTTCTTTAACCTTCCGCACTCGGGTCATCTATGGGTTAGTTTTTATGGTAACCGAAAATATTTTTGTTTTACTGTTAATTACAATCGTGTTAAGTAATACTCGAGTTTTTTGGCCCGTTGAATGGTGGAAATACGGCGTTCTGAGAATTCTCCAACCAAAACCATGTTCGATTCTTTGTAGGTGCTTTAACCCAATATTTCCATATATTTAGATGGGATCTCGGGTCCAATTTTAAATGTTTAGCCTTTAGAGGCCAAAAAAATTAGTATTGGAAATAACTTTAATCTACATCTAGGTCTTTGGAACAATAATAAATTGGGCGCCAAATCTCTAGAGCTGATTTTCCCGCTGGCGAATCTGGTTCTAATTGAGGAGACTTACGTTGCGACCCTCTTGGAAAAAATGCTAAAAGATTTATCAAGTTGGCGTAATACGAAAAGTTGTTGCTCAAATCAAGCTTTACAAATGTAACGAGTTTCATTCAAATCGTAAATATTACTCTTCTGCCCAAAATTAAACCCAAGCTAGATGTTGAAAATGTGATAACAAGTCAACAAGTTGGATTTTGAGCAAAAAGTGCCAATGGCTCGGCCATTTTTCTTGGTATCTTCCTCGATCCGCGAGATTACATCTAAAATATCTAGGAATTATATTATCTACCAGACAAAAGCGCTTATTTGTGAAGTACAGCACCTTCCAAATTAAAAACCAAAAATAATTGTAGTCGCTCGCTCAAAAAATGGAGGTTATGGTGCTCGCACCTCATCTGCTTTTCAAATATTCCAAAACAATTGGGAATGCTAAAAAAATTGTTACAAAACAGAACTGAAATGGACGGCTCGTTTTGTGACTTGGGAACTCATTATAGATAAAAATCTAAAGCGTCTTAGACGGAATTGACAATGAAGCGATGAGTCACATTTGACTTCCAAATGGGAAAACTCTCGAGTTTCGGTAGCAAATTGTCGCAAATTATGTCAAACTGCTTCTGTTTCGTTTTGGTTATTCGAAGAAGAGGTTCGCAATGAAAATGCGTGCCGAACCGCACGTCCCATTGTTTCGATAACCGCGCGCGACACGAATAATTGAGCAAACCATGTTTGTAATACACATTAAAAATCAACAACTAATTGAGAAATGCAAATGTAAAAATATTATCTCTGTTGTCAAATTTGAGTATCATATATATGACATAATGCGTTGTTATTTGTTTTCGATGGTGCAGATCAAAAATTGTGATGTAATTTGTTTCGGCACGTGCACTTTTCCAATTGGCTTTTGAAAACGAACCGATCGGCGTGTGTTATTAGGTAAAATTAGAAGCAACGTGACGCGCTTATTAAATATTTTAAATTTAGTAGTAGTACGCGGTGCAGGTACGCATAACTTGCGGGGATTATGTGCAGCCGATCAAAGGGGGGCTTTAATAATAAAATAATAGGCGAGCATTTGGAATGGGGAGGGGGGACGTCTGTTTCTGGGAATAAAACTTTTACATTACAAAAAGTACAACACAAGATACAATCTGTCTGGTCGACTGCCTGTTTATCTTTCACTTGATTCTTGCCTCTTGCTTGCGAGTGTTGTAAAGTAGGCCGTGACTTTAGAAAGAAGAGAACCACATTGAGTTGAAGGCAACCGAAGAGTGCGGTATTTGGCGTTCACGATATCTTACACATGCGGAGATTTTCATATTTTTACCGTTTATGTTTTGTAAGTGTATAGTAGCGGTCGCGATTATTTTCGAGAACTGATAGTTATTTTCACATTTGAAATGGTTTTAAGCAGGAATAATAACAATATCGAGGATACGGTAAGCATTCGCATTATTTAATAATCCAATTTAAACGGAGGGGGCTGGGGGGTGGGGGGTGGTTATTTTTCCGCGTGCCAAATAATTTAGTTCGATTTTCGAATAAATTGTTGAAAATAACGACGTTACTCGTTCCGTATTCAAAAGAAGCAATTAGAAGTTAGTTTTGTTGTGACCTTAAAAATTAGCTAGCGGCACGATTACAAGGTTCGATTATACAAAAAAAAACTAAAATAAATTATAGGTATATTAGATCATTTGTATTGTTTTAAAAAATGAAATACGGAATTTCTTAGAATTGTTTTGAAGAATAACCATAATTTGATATGAAGATAACATCTTAAAATAAAGGAAAATAAATAAATTGATGATTTAATCAAATTTCACATAGCAATAAATACGTCTCATATGTATTTTTGGGGTCTCCTAGTTCCAAGTTCAATTTTATTCTTGATAAAATAGAAAAAAAATATTACGGGTCAACCGGGAGTCGTTGATAAAAATAATTTTTATGTTATTTGTTATTAATGCATTTAAAATTGTTCTTTAACCCATTTGTGTATTTTATTTACGAATATTAAAAAAAAAACAACCAACATCTATTCGTATTTAAATCGTACTCATTAACAACCACAGTTTGTACATAGGTAAAAAAAGACATGCCTCCTAAAATTACTTTCTTTGAATTTTAAATTCGTACGGACGTTTTTGGCATACTAGAATTCCAATAAAACTTCTTCGGCCACATCATTTTTAAAACTTAACACAAAATGATTTAGATAGAGTTCACGAGGAAACGATTAAGTTCGTCGATATGTCTAACTGTTCCCGTTACCACACGAAGGGGTTCTTATTTGTAAGACTTATTTGTATTTAATTTCACTTACATAAACCGTATCTATGTACATTGTAATCACTTAACATTGTATCAAAAACGCTTGCGCAAATGTTTACGTTAAACAAGTTTTTCTGAACGTGGACGTGGCCTCCATACGCGTCCGACCTTAACCCTCGTAAAACTAAAACGCCGTTAATTCGCGAATCAATTCTGGAAAACAGTTTACAATTTTACAATATTTCTGTGCCGCCCTTTTCGACCCTAAATTAATTTTCTCGTCGACTTCACGTGCAGTTTTCAAAGTGAGTTCTTAGCCTGTCTCCAATTTGATTAGAGTAAATTTTAAATACAGCCCGATATCGCACAACTATTAGAAAATTAATAAAAGCCCTAAAAGGTGTCGAAGTGCTAAAATTTTAATTTTTTTTTTTGTTAAATTAGTGGAAATACCTAGGTACCACACGCGAGCGATAAGACGAAGCGCCATCTCATTGTGAAGAATATTAATTTACACTCTATAACCGTTATCTTAAATTTTAGATGCATTTTATAAACTAAAGCAAGCTTTTCTGTTTATATATATATATATATATATATATAAAACAATCATCTTAAATAACTCCTAAATTTTGTTTAAAATGGGCGCCGAGTGGCCAAAATTAAAAGCGTATTTAGGCGCGATCGCGTTCCTCTCTTAAATACGAAATGTTGCATCCCCAACAGGTTTTATCGATTTGTAATTTACATTGTTTAAAAATATGAAGGTAACGTTCTGGAGTTAAAAAACATCAACTTTTGGTTTTCGCTGGTTTTCAATTACATATACAATTTAAGGCAAAATAATTAGGCACGCGTCTTCAGTTGACGCCACCTTGCGTGAAAAATTAACGCGTGCGCGTCCAAAAGTATAGGCTTCAAAGTGTTTCAAAAAAACAAATCCATCCACAACTGTTGTTTAAATTGAAAAACAAAAACGACTCCTGGATTTTTTAATGCGAGGTCCGAATCCTGCATTTGGCCGTAAAAAATCTATTCGTTTTAATTCGGTAGACGATGCTGCCGCGGTCGCTTTTCGAAGGTAAAAATCCATCCCTTACGGAATTTTCTTCGTTTTATATCAGTCAAGATCAGACGGGGTTGTCGACGCCATTAAAAATGAATTTAAGTGCGTAAATTTTGGAAAAATCCTCTTGCAGGACAAAACGATTAATTTAGTAAAAAAAAAGTGCCGCCATTCAAATTATCTTAAGCTACGGGGGCGCTACTTACGTATATCACACGCGCCATCTAGTCGCGAAAATTACCTAATCTGCGTGCGGTCACTTAAATTTATTAATAAGATCGTCTTCTAATTAAAGACGTTTATAAGTTTCGGAAGTTTTTCTCGTCGAATACCTACATTTTATACAAATAAACAACGTCGACTTTTGCTTAAATTGATCGAAGTAAGAGTCGCGTGGGTTTAAAATAGAAGCGCCATCTTGCGGTAGAAAATCAATTTGTGAACAACCGAAAAGTGTAAACTAATAAAAGGTATATTTATATTCATTTATATTTGCTTAAATATTTTATCACTTTTAGCTTAACGTTTCTATTAATTTCAAAAATAAAGCGACGGCCAAAATTAGCGCCTGAAAATTTTGAAAATCAATGGAGATGCGGATATTTACGTAAACTTACTTACGATAGATAAGCGTGGAAGGGATCTAAATTTTTTTTTCAAAACGGCAGGGGTTTAGTTTCGTGAATTGCCCGACCAAAATTATTCTTACAATTTTGATTAAAGGGGGGAATTGTTGTGATCACACGGTAGAATTTTTCGCTTGGCAGTCCGATGGACACTTAAAAAAAAAAGTTTTCGGTGCCTACGTGTAAATGTTAGATGTTCTGTAGTACCTAATGATATTGTAATTCCAGTAATTTTAATGCGAGATCGCACAATCAACCCCTAAAATATTGGCACGTAAATAACAAAATTGTCGACGGTTACGTTTTGTTCGATTTTTTTTAAAAATCGCGATTAAAAACGAGAATTCTTCATTTGTACGGCCCCAAAAAAGTCCAAAATTCAATAATCGTCTCGTTCGAGCCCTCGAACGTGGGACGATGTAAATGTTTACGTTTATGGCAACGCTTTGGCTCACGTCGCGCTTTAATTACCTCTCCGCAACGCGGATTTATTAACTGATTTATAACAGTAATTTTCTCATACAAATGTTACTTAGATCTATTTTTAAACTTTATGTTATCGCTAATTGTTATGTTACTAAATTGTTTAAAACGCAAATGCGCTACACCAAGACACTACTTATTATTTATTGTATACTGTTGTGATTTGTGAATGACAAATGTTGCCCGATAAATAATTAGATGAATATATGATATGAAAATATTTAAATCCTAAAATAATCGACGTGCCATAACAGTTGTTATGGCAAATGAAGAACAAGGTAAAAATGGGTCAGTTCCGGAATTCTTCGGGAAAATCCGAGGCTCCGGTTTCCGGGTGAAATCTTAAAAACGAGGGGTACCCGAGCGAAGCGCCGAGTCGCCAAAATCAACGTCAAAACACCATTTTACGATGACATCAGACGTCCACAATAGTATCAATTTAAAAAAAAAAACAAATTTAAATATAAGGTATTCGGTTGAAACGTTTTCAAATTCATCGCGCTTATAAATCAACCGGTTGAACTTTCAATTAAGAAAAATAATTATAGACAGATATGAAAACACGACGATTAAGAGAACAACTGGTATTTTCGCGGAATTAAACTGAACATGAGTTTTTTTTTTACAAGCTCGACCGCGAAATTCCTCAACGTTTAACCAGTTTGGCTCGGCGCGCGTGCGTTTGCCCTAAAACAATTTTTCGTAACGATCGATTTTTTTTTAAAGAAAGTAAAACGCGCGCCGCCGACTTTCTCTTCTTCGAAAATTCGTTTGGTTTTGTGATGGTGATTTTGAAACGTCCGCCGAGTCTTGGAATTCTTCGATCCTTTCGTCACACGGCCACCTTTAATTGCTTAAGTCGACTTTAAAATATGATATCTACTTATAAACCAGTTAACGGTTGGCTTAATGGCGATTTTGTTGGAATTTTATAGTCGTATAAAGTGCAAGGGCGTATAAACGTTGCCGTAATGATACACAATGAACGTTAAGAGAGAGAAAGTTTTATTAACGAAGAAAGCAACTTTCTTGTGGGTCGCGAAATTCAAAACAAAATTACGTTTCGACAAGAAACGCGATCTGATGTAAAACGAGAAGGGGTTAAAAAAGATTGGACATTTCTTTTTTAATTTTTTATGTAGACGTTTGGTATCGCGTGTTATAACCGAAGACGTATCGGATTACGTTTTCGCCTCGATGCTGAAATTTTACGGTTAAAGAGGGTTTCTGTTGTTTGTTTTTTCAAATTTATAAGCACTTTTGACTGGCAATCAAAAATCGATGAAACTTGAATTTTGTTTAGACTGTTAATTATAAAACGATAATAGTATTGAATGCGTTGGCGTTGGACTATTTACAAAATGTTATTTGTTTATCATAACTAAAAGTAAATTGTTGGTATCCAGCAACTCGGATGAGCTTTTTTGGGAGAATGGTTCGTTGATTAAATTTGATGGCTGTCAATCATCGTAGAAACAAATGCAGCAAAACTTGATGTTCAGCGATGGTTGACTTAGTTGGAAAATCGGCCCTTCTGAGCTTCGCCTCTTCATTTTTGACTTTAATAGTTAGCGTTTTAGGTTTATCAACCTAAAATCGTTGCAAATGCGATATATTATTGTTAACGAAGTTGTCTGTCGATTTTTGTCCACACCGAGAAATTTGTACGCGTAAACCTTAAAAATTTATCAGTTTTTCAAGGTCCACATGGGCCGCCTGGAATTAAACTTGATCTTCAATATAAGGAATGAGGAATTAAGACATTAAACAGCGAGATGCACACGGTGCCATTAAGCAACTACTATATACATAACTATTAGACCGATTTATGCCGCCACGTCACCTCTTCAAGGTAATATCTGGTTTTCCCGAAACTAAACGTAATCTTCTGTTAATCTGCCTCTCACTCTTACTTTTTTATTTATTATCGAACGACCTCTTGCGCTACGTTACCGCTGCACTCCGTATATTTCGATCCATTCTTTCTACACTTCGGAGAAATCTCGAGAGAAAGTTTAATTATAGCGTTTCCGATTATGCACTTGCATAATTAAATAATTTCGAGCGTGGAAGTCGATTATGCAACTGGAAATACCTTCGTCGACGAACCGATAACGTCGTCGCTTTTGTATCGAAAAAAAAATCAATCGTTAGTTACTTATTAGCAAACTTTAAAGGGACTACGACACAAAGGAAAAATTGTCCTCTCAAAACTATTTTAACGAAATTGAATAGGAAAGGACGAAGTGACGTAGTTGCGTACCTTGACAGTGCGAATACAATTTGGCGCAATCAAGGTGAACCAAAAAAGATAGAGAGGGAACGAATGAGGAAATCGGGCAACCGAGAAAGATGGATATTTTAGTTGGACCCGTGATTTTGTAAAGTGCAGATCGTTTCGAGGCACACTCGTGTGGTTAGGAGCTAGTCATAATGTTAAAAGGTACGTGTTACCGCAACCCATAAAAACCGAAATTCAGAGATCGCTTTATAAATAGAACGAATAACAAACAAATGAAGAGGACGCGTGACGTGTTCATCCGAAAATTTCGCGCCGGTTAATGTCGAAAATTTGCTAATTGTTTACGAGATGTGTTAAAAAAACTTCTTGGAAGATGCACGCGCAAATCAAATTAGGTCATAAATTCGAAAGCACTCGATATAACTCCGTTAGTTTAACCAGCGCAACCAGACACGCTCGATTTCTTTTAAGAAACAAAAACCGAAGCCGTCGTCACCAGATTGTTTCGAACAACTTGCAAAACTTTTGTTCGCGCAGACGATAAAATCCAAGTATCATTGCCCAAAATAGCAATGATTTCAATACGAAGATAGAGGCCGATGATCTTTTATTGAATTTGTAACATCGATTACTGATCCTTAGGCGCATCGAATTTAAGGTTCAATTTCCTTTAAACGCCGTCGCGAGGTCGTTTCGTATTAGTAAATTTCCTGACGAAATTATCATCGTTAAATTTGCTTGGGGTACAGAAAATTAATCCGTTCTTATTTTCAGATGCCGCAAACGGTTCCATCGGCGGGACTCACTCCACCCTGCGACTATAGCAACTTTGCAGACAATTTCGATCTCTCCTTGTTGCCCGGAGGCGACTGTCCGTTTCCGGTGTCGCCCTCGGCGACCCTTTACGCGCACTCCCCGCCCCCCATGTCGTGCGTGATAAAGCCGAAAATTTCGACTACGTTCTACGAGAATTCGCCCCCTCAAAGCGTCGAAAATAGCGACATCGATCTCGGCCCCGATTTCCAAAAACTATTGGACCCCGAATCTAACACTAAAAGTTCCTTTTATCCCCCCTCGCCCCTCAGCAACATCTACTTGGAAGTACCTTCCGTGAAAACGAGCCATCCCGATTCGCCGACCGGCTCGTTATCGCCGTACTCGCCTCAAAGTTTCGCGACATTCCCGTCGCCAAATTCCGACAATCAAAGTTTATATCCTAGTTCGCCTTCTGACATTTCCTCGTACTCGCATTCCCCCAACTCGTACTACTCCCACTCGCCGTCCGATGGTTATCAGCAGTACATCAAAAAGGAGTACTATCCCAATTCGCCCATTTCCAATACGTACCCCTCGTACGTGAAAAAGGAAAATTACCTATCGCCTTGCGGATCGATTTGTTCCCCAACTAGTCCATTGAGTTATTCGAATTTATCATCGGCCCCGCAGCATAGCGACGTCCTCGATTTAATAGGAGGCGCTATCATCAAGCAGGAGGCCGCCATAGATTTCGAAAATATCTTGCAAAGTTTCCACGTAAACGAGAACATCACGAACATACTGAGTAACGCGCCGATCGTGTCCGAGAAACCAAAAATCGAAGACCACCAACTGTTGCGCGAAGTGCTGAGGGACACGAGCTTCCAGAAGAAGTACAACATCAAACCCTTCGACTTCACCTTGATGGAGAGCCAGATCAAAATGGAGGAGCCGGACGACAACGACATGATGAATCCTTGCGGCGAACAATTGCCCAGAGAAAAAATCGACCCCGTTTTAAATTTGGCCATCGAGCAAATGAGAAAGGACGTTAACAATACATGCGCCGCCTTAGGTATATCACCAGGTACGTTATAGCTTAAGAATTTCCGGTTATTGTTTATGCGGTGTAGTTGCCGAAGCGGCGGCCTTGGGAGAACTACTGGTTCCCCTAATTGTGGGAGTATTTATTTTAATCGTAACAAATTACGTTATTCATACTTAATTATAATGTTTCACTTTTTGAAACGCGCGAATGTGGGTCGCGTCGCCCGTTCGCTCCCAAAACCGAACGTCGCATCAGGACAATTTTTAAACCGCGTTAAATCTAACAGTCCCCCAAGTTGTTACGTTTAATTTTTGAATAAAAATCGGACGATTAATGTTGCCCTTAATATATAATATAAACCGCTTATTAAGTAGGTTATGCTTATTCTTATATTTATCTATATAACTTGCTAGATAAATTTATCTTTCAAATAATGAGCTCGTTTCATGTTTAAGTTGAAAAATCTATTATGTTTATTGCATAGAAATTTCATAATAATTACCCACTTTAAAAATATCGGACGACACAAGTCCCACATTATTAACAAATTTCCAAGATCCTATCCGATTTTTTAAAAAAAACGGCGCGTTTTGTCGCAAACTATTTAGAAAAATATTTACGGGGATTCTAGAACACGCTTGATATTAACGATCGAATTATTAATAACGGAGATATAGTCGCGTTTAAAAGTTTTGTTCGGCCACAACGCACTCTGTTAAAATTATAATAAAATATTTATTAAAGTATCCCCCCCTCCCCACTGTCTGCAAGACTTTTTTTGGTACCTTCAAATATTGGGGAAAACCAACTAATATATGTGCAACCAAAAATTTTAACATATGTGAAAGAAGAGATACGATGTCCTCAAATAGACTGAACAAGAGGAAAATGCTTTATGTTCCTTTTTTTGTTGGACTATCGGGGCTGGGCCTAATCTACATTAACAATTATGTATAAAAACAGAAGAGGTACTAAGAAAATTTAATGTTAAGCTAGAAATTAGAAACAGAAAGAAGAAATGTTAAGAAACATAATGGCGTCAGGGGAAAGAGCCTCCTGACCGTGTGTTTAACAAATTTTATAAATGTCATCCGAAACAAAAAGTTTCTTTTGTTGTGTGTTTAATATGTGAAGAAGCTTATCATCAAGCAGACTTTGCTAAATTAAGTGGTGGAAAATATATAAGTGATTTACTAGTAATTTGTCCTGAACATGGTCTAACCTCCAAAGATGATGACGTGACACTGAACAAATATGCTAAAACTATTATAGCTAAGATAAAAAGTAAAAGTGAAGAGCAAATCAGGTCACAAATTTTACAGGAAATACATAATGAGACACAAGAACTGCATAACACTACTTTCAGTGATGAAAATGCAGAACTTGAATTAATGAAAAAAGAAAATGTATTACTAAAACAGCTAAACAAGGAACTGCATGATAAAAATGCATTATTAACAGAATTAATGAAGAGGCAAAAAGAAGAACAGGTGATGAAACCAACTTTTGCAGAAATCATAAACAAAAATACACCACAATCAATAAAAATTCCAAAGTTATTAATAAAAAAAGTGAACAAAGACGACAGAACAGACATTAAGGAAAGAGTTTCACACTACATAAATAAAGAGAAAAATATACAAGCTAAGCAGATATATATGAAGAACAAAGATGAAATAGTAATAAACTTCATGAATGAATCTAGCTTATCGTTAGCAGCAAAACTCATGCAGAATAATTAAATACCGTTTTCCCTATAATATTTAAACGTGAAAATTTTACAAACAAATCATCATCATAAAAAAATAAACAGAAAACTAAACAGAAACAGCTCAATACACGTAAATACATCGTATTCAGTTATTTAATGACGTTAATTTCATTTTCGCCATTTTTGAGCCTGGATTTTTGAGAATATCAATTTTTGATGTCCAGATTATCGACGTTATCATTATTTGGTGAAAACGTTAAAAAAATGGAACAATTTTAAACGAAAGATTTTTAAAAAATTTTGAAGAATACATTCATACGAAGATATATATTTGTACAACTGAAGATATCTCTAATCAGAGCTGAAATGTATGGTAATTTGTTCGATGTTTTATATTATATTGGCTTACTACCACAATTTTAAAGAAGAATATTAATAAATCTGCCAAAACATTTTATCTTTATTATTCATACGAAGAAACAATTTTGTAAAAATTGAGTTTTTAGTATTTTATCCCCGAAACTACCCGTTCGCGAACAGTTATTTATTGGGCCTTTTTTAGACTAAGTAGGTAAATAAAAACAAGCGTGGAAAAAATCTTTTAAATTAATGTCAAACTGACCTGTGTAATGCAACACAATCAAAATCTAGGTACATATATTTCGATAAAAATACACAACAGTTCCATTAGGTCTCGTTTTATTTCCTACGGAAATTCGTTAAAAACCGAGACTTGAGTTTTCTAAAGTTTTCCACAAAGCTTTAAAATGTAATAGTTACCGACTTAAAAATAAGTGTTGAAAATAACAATGTAGGGATGACGATGATAAACTATCAAAATACAGGGTGGCCATTCTGACCATGAGTTGAATTAATCGGTTAGCGATTAAGCGTAAACACTAAAATTAGGCGAAAAAATATTGCGGCCTTGCATTTCACCGATACAAACGCGATCGCTCAAAGTAATATAGGTGTTACTTATTAGATTAGTTTTTGTTCGAAATAGAACGCAAACTCTATAATTAACTGTAAATATTTTTAAAAAACCAGGGTCGTATATTTTAAACTCAAAATTATACGGTTTTTGATGTTTGTTCGAAAATAAAAATGTCAAGCGGCCACGATCGCGCCCTTTGAAGCGCCCTATTTTTACGATTCCCGAGATGCAAAAAACCGATCGAGAATTATTTTGATTCGGAAGAGACGACGAAAATAACAACAATATAATAATAATTATTATTACGTTTCCGGGTAAAATCCCAATGACGCTTTTATACTCATCACACAAATAAATAATAGCATTCAATGTAAATTTAAGTTTGCATAAAGGCGAGATATAATTGCCGAAACGTCCGCCGCGCGATCGCCCACTTGCGTTTAACAAAAAAAAAAAAAAACGCGCGCGCACGCTCGCGCCAGTATTCAAATTATTAACCCGCCGATCCAATAAATAAATTAACCATTCGAAATATGCGTAAAACAAATTATGCACCATCACCGGCTGGATGTGCCGGAGGCGGCGGCACGCCATCGCGTTTAACCTGAAAGCTTCCTCGACTGTAAAACGCGCACCTATTACGACTCCCACTTTTTTTCTAAATTTAGAAATTTCGCGTTTATTAAGATCGTTTGTAAATTAGAAATTTATTTTTAGTCGTCGCAAGCGTCCACGGACCACATAAAAATGTCGGCTGGGAGTGCCCAAATTTCGTTGCCCATAGGTACAGTCGACGTCCTGGCAAAAACCAACGTTCGGCCGAAGAACAGAGAGGCAAACGATTATCGAACGATAGGTGTTCGCAGATTATTATTTAACTTTGTCGCACTCGAGCAATTTACTAACAACATTTAAGTCTTGGGAGCACAACAAACACGATGGGCCGCACTTAGGGTCATTTAAGGGTCCGTAAAGTTCGTTGCGCCCACGCTTAATGGACCTTCTTTAACGCCTATTGTTCAATAATTACCTAACTACCTGCCGATCTTTAATCCTAATCTTGGAGTTTGCCAGGACGTCGACTATACCAGAAAACTGAGGATAAAATAAAGAATAAATTAGATTTAAATAATGCAAAAGATTACATAAGCGTAAAAACTAACAAAATAACTTGATAGATCGATGCGATTTACAAAAAAATATATAATCGATTGTCCTTAATTAATAAACAATATCGTCCGCCCGTCGTCCTTGTGTTTGTAATATAGATCTACCGCACCTAACATTTTTCCGCGCCGTACAAAAAGCTCAGTAGCCCTAAGACAGTTCTGTAGTTTAAACGTAACGTATGACGTATGGTATTTGTGTGGGTGAGTGGAATACGTATTTTTGTGTAGAATGAATTATGAATTCCGCCTTGTAGGTTGTGGAGAAATACAGTCTATGTTCGTTCTTGAAGGTTGTTTTGTATTCACGGGTGTGTCTCGGTTTAATGAATGTGGTTGCACGCTAATAATAATATGTTCTATTGTTTCTATGTACCATATAACACATATATATGTCGACTTTGGGCTACTTGATGTGTGGGAAAATGCACTTTTAGTTTCGACAATCTATTCTTATTATTTCTTTATTATGGTAGGTACTTAATTAACGAAGTCGGAACAATAACCGCGTTTAATGTTAAAAAATAAACATGACATAAAGCTTGCGTATATCATAAAAAGATAAACACTAAATTCAAAACGCGCGTACCAAAAAACATCGACTCCTCGAAACCCCGAAGGATTTAGATATTTTGGACAATTCTATTTCATTATCGCATTAAACCGAGCTTAAAAGCTTAACGTTTAGTTTACGGTACCTACAAAATGAGTTTATTTAAGTTTATTATAAAAACAAGTCCTGATATACCAATATTTATTTAAAAAAAACGCAAAAACCCGTCAAAAAAAATTAAAAAAGGGGACACATTTTTGCGTATTCGTTCCTGGTAAAACTTTCACCCCTGAGCCCCCATGGTCGCCAACTTACTTTTTTGAAATCGGACATTTTTAGATTATCTTCGATGAGTAGATTTCAAAAATTTGCAGTATTATTTCAGTCTTTATTTTTTTTTTATTTTCGCATCAACCTCTAAGGGTTATTAGCGTAAAAGATTCGATGGTTTGATTTACACATTGATTGAAAATACATTTTATATATACATGATTATTTTAAATTGTGATCTGAATAGATTTAATAAAGCTGATGGTGGATTCAATGTCGTCGTTTAGAGCATCGTGAATATTGTCTGGAATGTTGTTTAATGATCTTGCTCGGGCGTACTTCTTGCAGGATAAAATTAAATGTTTGATGATGATGATGATGATGATGGTGTGGCAGGTGTCGCATATCGGTGGTTCTTCTTGTTAAGTAAGTGTTCATGAGTCAGTTTGGAGTGTCAAAGTCCAAGACGAGTAGCGATTATTTGTTCCTTTCTATGAGGAGGAATCTTAGGGAAGATTCGTGTGGATGGTTTTATTTCGAAAAGTTTGTGATTAGTTTGCGACCAGATATTAGATGGGAATAATACCCATTAATGTTCCATTGCGCTAAGAAGGAGACTGCCATTAATAACAAGTTGTTAAGGAAACGTCACTGTCGTCTTCGGTAAGAGATGTTTGGGATGTGTTTTCATTTTGATATTGATTTAGGAGCTTCTTTCTTATTCCATTACATCTAGATTTTATTGAACGGGAATTTAGATGTCTTCTAACATCAATATTAATTTACCAATTTCGTTAGTGTATTCTCTTGCAGTGGTGATTGGGTCGCTGGATCCGTGGGCATTTTCTAAGAAGTGGCAAATTTGTTGATAGTTTAACACGTATGATGAGGGCGATTCTTCAATAATTTTTTGAATGGGTGTCAAGACTTCTAATAAGTTGTGGGTAGGGGGATCGGGTGAGGAATGTTTAGCTTTTTTTTGATTTTCTATCTGGCTGTGATTGTGGTTTTAAGAATGTTTGATTGGCAGTGGGGAGGACGATATTGACTGTAGGGGAGGTGTCTTCTTCAACTGGGCTTATGTCAGTAATTGACTGAATATCGTTCTTGTTCGGATCTTTATGCTGTTCTTGTAGTGACGAACGAGGATGGAATGTACATATTTCTTGATTAGATATGGTGATTTCGGGTGAAGTTTCGGAAGAGGTGGGAAGATGCGGTCTCTTTTTGCAGGGAAGTTTAGGTGAATTAGGTAATGGAAAAAAGGTAGGTGAGGTGCGAATTTCAGCTGTAATGGGAATGATTGTCGGTGTTTACGGAGAGTAGAGAACTATTGATATTGTTCGGGCAGATAGTAGTGATAAGGTGTTCTTGGTTACATTTATAACATTTAGGGTATTCGGTTTGTAGGAAAATTCTACAGTGTTCGTCTTCTAGTTGTAAAACAAATTATGATGGTAGGTTGGTTACGTCGCTGGCATCTGTATAAACGAATCTACGAAATCTGATAACATGTGAATAGTCCGGATTTTCTAGCCCAGATTTGACGAAGTAAATTGGTGAAGTAAGATTTAATTTTAAGTTATTTTTCAAAAAGTATTCCAACTGTTGATTTGTTATGTGGGGGGAGACGTTAGACAGTAGAATTTTCTTGGCGGGGTTTATTAATTTTCTTATTTGTATGTCTTGATTACCTACGTTAATCGATTTGGTGGAAAGCAATAAGTTATTAACTATTTCTTTGGTAGATAGATAAATACATATCCGCTCATTTGATATCCTCGAGGTCGCGATAACATTTCTCGGTTGAACTAAGTTGCCAATCGCATATATGTATTCTTTGATTTTAATGCCTTCAACCGAATTTAGTAATATGCCTTGACGTTTGGTAGGAAAGGAGAAATTTGGTTGACGTTTGAGGATATTCGAATATGAGCGGCGTTGGTTGATAGGGCCGAGTATGGTAGGTTCCATAGCTTCTGTTATTTTATTGATTGGGGAAGTCGAAGTAGGAAGTGATGGATTCATAATTGGAGGAGGAAAACCACCTTATTAATTAATAAATGAAGCGACGTAGTGGTTGGTTAGATTATGTATAGCTTGATGAATAAAGACACTAACCTTGAATGTTGCAACTAGAGAAAATACGTACGCACTCTGTCTATTTCAGTCTTGGTTTAAGCTAAAATTGATAATTAAATCGGTCATCTCAACTTTCATGGTTTGAGCCGACATCTAAAATTCAGCCAATACTAAAATGCTGGCCTCCAGTGCGAAACTGCAATTCAAAACTCTGCAGTTCGCAATCTGGTTACTTTAGACCTTTAGTATTATACATAAAAATGTAAAAAAGTACGGGGTGTCTCATTTAAAAAAAGTGGACCCTGGAGGCTCGAAGATGAAAATATCGTTTTTTCACGTGTTTTTGCGTTTTTTTTCTAAAGATCGATGCGTCGAGAGTTGTTTAGGGTGGATAGTTTTAATTGAAACGCTCTGTATAACCGAGATGGTTATTGTATTACACCCTACGATCTCCTATGTATAAGACTCGTAATTTAAAACATCAACTTTTCAAGAATTTTCAGGTTAATAGACCTATCCGTTTAGTGATTTTAACACGAAATTAGAAAAGCATATGACAATGTAATTTACAACCACATTTTGAACAATCTAACTACAAAACACTAAAATATAAATGAGCCTTCCATATTCTGTTACAAATCTATAATTTTAAGGGCTGTAAGTAAATTAACAACCAATCACGATCGAGATGTTCATACGTTGCCATGGTGATAACGTGTGAACGAGCCTGTAAAATTACAGACTCGTTACAGTACGAACCCGTTACTCTAATATTAATATTTGAGAATTATTTAAAATAAATCTGATGCGATCTTATAACGTTTTCGGTTTGATTTTAAACAACTGAATGTCTACGATGGTCTTTCAGCAAGTATTAAAGCATTTTTTGATTTATTATGGCAACTCTCGAAGTATTTTCTATTATCGCGTCATGTCCTGGCCATCGCAAATTCCAATAGATAAGGAACGTCAAAGGCATAAATAAATAAATCGGACTAACCCAGGAATGTCAAAATTACAAAAATAAATCAACGCTGAATATTAAAAGATCATTTTCAATGCAACAGTCAAAGTGGAATTTTAAAATTATGTAATTTTATGCATCGAACGTACAAATGAGCAATAAAACACGCAGTTTTAAATGCCTGACTATTTCCTTCGACTGCGAGATGCAACGAAACCTGACTGTTAATGATGATGATGATAAAACGCGAAAAGAGACAATTTAATAAAGCAAAGCTGCCCGAAGAGCCAGAGGTAATTAATCGCCGCCGTCGTTCGTAATTACGCTTTGTAAGTAACGAGGCCAAGTACGCGTTTCTAGTTCAACTGTTTCATTGTTAAACAAATCACAAACGGCCGTTGAATTAATGCATTTAGTTCAAATTGTTTACTTTCCCTCCTTTAGTGCGGCGTGTAAGACTTTAATTGAATTTTCAGATCCAGCTCAATGGAGCTCCACCAACGTGTTGTCCTGGCTACAATGGACAACAAATCAGTTCGGTTTGCCGGCTCCGGTGCCAGACCAGTGGGACCTGACTGGACCCAACCTGATGGCCCTCTCGGAGGAGGATTTCACCAGAAGAGCACCACAGGTAAGCGCCGCTTTATTGCTTAAAAATATTTTGCGGTTTTCGGCAGTTCAAAATACATTTGGGAACACCGTCAGATGTCGATTTAATATAAACGGTGGAATTTCACGCGATCGCCCTCCGGAAATAATGTTATCGGCGACAATAATTTAAGGTCAAACGCATATTTCGGTTAAGACGAGGTGTTGCGCAATTTTCTTTTTTATCAACAAAACGCTCGAAGAGCTCGATAACATAAACGTTTATCTATTCGATTACGGTAAAGTGTTTCGCACTTTGTCCAACGTCAATGTGAAAAACCGTTAGCTTCACCTCAGATGTCGACTGCATTTACAAATCTTGAATCGTGACCTGAATTTTTCTGTTTACTAATCGTCGGCTATTTGAAGAAGCGCCTGCAGCCGAGAAGATATTTTAAAAAAGTACGTAAATATCATTTGCAAACGCATTCAAATAGCAATACCTATACTTGTAACCGATTTCACGAGTAAATTGACGTTTCTTTTTTTTTAAGATTACAATTCAGTAGGTCAGTGTTAATAACGCAAACGTTAAAATTCCCGAGAGTTTATCCGAACCTAACGGACTGCTCGGGAAAATAAAGGAAAGGGCTGTTGTTCCTCAGTTACTTTCACGTTTCAAAACTAAAAATACAAATTATCTTTGAAATATAACGTTATAAAAATAATCAACGGGAACAAGTTCCGAATTATGGGACGGCCGCTTTATCGAACTGGCAGCGACTGACCGTTCCATTGCGACTTCAAACATTTACGTCAAACCAA
This sequence comes from Rhagophthalmus giganteus, assembly GCA_036326145.1. Classification (NCBI taxonomy): domain Eukaryota; kingdom Metazoa; phylum Arthropoda; class Insecta; order Coleoptera; family Rhagophthalmidae; genus Rhagophthalmus; species Rhagophthalmus giganteus. The sequence continues at coordinate 646,825 of JARFJA010000036.1, forward strand.
TATTGGTACCTAATCGTTTCGATATCAAAATGTGAAGCTTTTACTTTGGAGTTCAATACGCCCCCCAAGGGATGATTGAGGACAAAGTGACGCCTTTTATAAATTAATCGTATGTTTTAAATAAATTAAAGCATTAAATGCAATTTTGTTTCTACAAATCGAAAAAAAAACAGTTTCAAAAATAGTTGAAAAACATCGTCAAACTCGCGAGTGGACATGTAAAGTTAAGCCCCCCCCGCGGTCCATTTATTATTTTTAATAGACATAGTTGGTAACCGTCTATTTTTCCAAGTTATAAAAAACTGAAGCCATTGATCAGGACGGCCATAAATTCTAAAATATTTATATAATTCTAATTGATTAATAAAAGAAAGGAGGAATCGTTCAGTTTAATTTAAAAATTGTACTATTAAGACGCAATTTTATATTTAATTACTAATGTATTTATCCGATTAACGTTCCTTCGCAGCCCCCATCCCATATATATATATTTTGAAATATAAACCATCACTTTGGGACGTTTAATTTTTTTCACTAAATTAATTTTAATTAGTTAAAAACGCTTTCGATTGCGTTTTCATCGTTGCCATTTAAACAAAATGAATGGAAACCCGGAGGAACCGTCCACAATCTGCACTTCGTATTTGTCTGTTATTTGAGCGAATTGTTATACCTAAGCCTGCATATCGTGCATGAGACGTCGAAAAGACGTTAAGAATGCCGTCCACCATTTCTTTAATGAATAAAAAGCTCGATTTCCAACGACCTCGAATTTAATTTTATCGCCATCGTTATATAGTTTCTCGTATTTACACATTTTCCAATGGGTGAATCAATCGATTATTCCATTCAAACAATGGTGTAATCAGGTGAGATCATAACTCACACAACAAAAGTTGGCGTCGCATAAAATTTTCCCATGGCGCTCGGAATAATTTACATTTAGGTGAAGTAATTGTTCTACTAATAAAAATTTCTGAATCATTACAATAACGTAAGATCTGACAATTAAAGAAGTAATTAACATTGCAACACCATATGGGATTATCAATTAGAAAGTTCAGTTCGTCGTGACTAATTTGTTATAAGCATTTAATCGACAGGTTGTTAGTAAATAACGAGAAAATCAAGTTATAATATCGAACCGTCATTAACTAGGATTTTAAGATAAAACTGATCGTATTATAAACGTTTTAATTCGAAACTTAATTGCGCCAAAGAATTCGTATGATGTCTAAAATTAAATTTAAGTAAGTATGTCGATTCCAATAATTAAGATCAGATGTAGAACGACAAATTAGTTCTTCGTTTGCATACCGATACGATTTACTAGCATTTGGTGTAAAAGATGATTAGGTAGAGCAAGCAACGCGGTCCGAGGGTCTACACGCTTATACACGTCGACAAAAACACATTCCTCGTTGTTTTTCTTAGGCAAGTAGGTCAGTTCGAAAGACTTTCTCCGTTCGCCCGACGAATTCTATCTGACGCCTATCCACCTATACGTGTATAATATATACGAATATTAAAGACCGCGCGCAAAGGACAACGGACGACATTGCCTCTGGCCACCGTTTATAACTCATCTCACGGAAATGTTTCTTTGCCCGTGCCATTAAAAATTACGAGACTGGAATGTTCGTCGAAAATTCGCATTTTCGTATGCTAAACGGCGATTGACGCCGGAGACTTCGACGCCGCGTGAGACGACGAACCTTGATTCACAACGATTATACGAACGACATTCCTTTGCCATGTTAATCGCGGTTTTCGACTAATTCAAAAATTAAACCACCAGAGTAACTGTTTTGTTTTAAATGCGATCGTTAGAATTAATCAAATTCGCCAATTTAACAACGTTTTATGGTAAAATTAAAATTTCGTCCGCGGTTTTAATCACAATATTATTTCATCGGTACGTACCTAAACATATTATGGACCTTAAACAGGAAAATCGCATGCAACAATGACAATAAACGTCCATTTCAAAATAACAAGCAGATCAGGTGTTATACGACAAGAATTTCCCCAAAAGAAAGTAAAATTCGACGAGCACCATCGCCACCGCAACTGTTTATTGACGAACATGGCCCTTACAGAACAAAATTTATCTAGATCTTTGGCCCTTTTATAATTTAGTGGCGATGTATCTGTTTTAAACAAGAAAGTACGCCTACGAAGAAAATTTACAGTAATTTCCCAAAAAGAAAAAGAAATCGATTGGCGTTATTTACAACATTTAAACATATTAAAGCAAAACAAAAAAACAACAGATCCGAGATCAGATCTGTTTTAAACAAGAAACGCCCACTTCGAGCGTGCAAATAAAAAGTTAACAGTTGACAATTTCCCAAAAATTAAAATAAATCAATTGGCGTTTAAACAAAAAAAAAACAGTAACGAGTGAGAAAAGGACGCATTTTTAAAAATGCAAAATTCAAAAACTGCGGAACGTTTAGGTAATAATAAAATATTCCAGAATCTTATTGTAATTATGTTAATCTTCAATTAGGATTTTTGGCGGGGAAAAATATGCACTCGCTCGAATTTCGTTCGATAGTTACCTTCGTATGTTTGCGTACAACTTAAAACGATAATCGTTTGTTCTTGATCTTGAACCTAGAGCGACACGGGAAAACCGGTATACGAAGACCATTTTAATCCCAGTCGGAACGTCTTTAAATTCGTCAATTTCGATAATTTATTATACAGAGTGTGCCACCTAAAATTCCCTCTGCCGATTTCTCCGAAACTAAGAAAGATTTTAAGTTCATCCGAGGCATCTGGTGTTAGATTTAAAAAAAAAAAAAATTTACCTACTTTATCTCTCTACACATTTTTAAACCTTCAACATTTAAAGGATTGCGTAAAACCGCACGATTTTTAAAATAGCATAATAAAATACAAAATGTTCACTTATTTAAAATTCGTAGAGAAATTAGGTCATTTCCGGTAAAACCAGAAGTTATAGGACAATCTTTTCGTCGGTATTTATTTAATTAGATGCGAAATGTTCCAAATAATTTATTGCCAAAAAATTGTATTAAAAAAGTTGCACTTAACATTTCTTTGCACAATATAACATATAATAACGGCGAATAAAAAATGTTAAATTAGCAGCGTGGAAAATTTAAGTGGCACGTCTTGCATATTTTCTGTAATTCTTCGGATACAAAACGGTTTACACTGACAGGTATTAAAAATGTTATCGATTAATTCGGCGCGTTAATAGTGAAATTCGAAAAGCGCAAATTGAACGTGTTTCGATCGTGATTTTGGACGCGTTTTGGGAGCTCGCGAGTTAATAAGTAACACCCTCGTTGCGGTTGAACTTAAAAATGAAAGAAGGAGAAGAAGAAAAGGATCGTCTTAAAAAAGAGCAGCCCTCCTAACGGAGGTTAGCAATCATTATGGCAATTCTACACTGCGCGACAAAAGTCTTTACGCACGTCACAGACAATTACATGTAGTCCCATGAGTTTCTCAATTTTTGGTTAAACTATACTAAAATTGAAACAAACCTTTTCAAAATCGTCCTCTTTCGATTAATATTTGTGAAATTCTTCGTACCTATGTTTCCCATTTATAAATAATTGAAAGATGAAAAACGGCAACAATTATGGTAGGGGAAGGTCGGGTAGCCCCGGACACTTACATGAAGTAGAAATATAAAATACAATCAACAAATGTCAGTTTGTATTTTAGCATTAAAATAGAGTAAGGAACTTTGTTAATCGTACTAATGAAAAAAAAAGGATATCTTAATTACTGTAACTAGAATATTGAAAAAACTTAAGCTCCCAATTTGCGGTAATATAAAAGTCGGCGGGTAGCCCCGGAAGTGGCCTAAACGTGTTTTGGCCTTACAAACGTCACAAATGTAGTAAAAATCTGATGCGTCAATGTTAACACATGCTTCGTGGGCCCAATTTTTGCAGTCATGACACTGAATCCAATTTTTTTTAAACGTTTCGGCACATATGGTACACGCTGTCTCTTCAACTTGATGGGAATCACCTTAAATAGTTGTCGTTGTTTTCAATTTTTTGCCACCTCTACCTTTTTGTTTTTCCTCTAAATCTTGTTTGTATCGAGAAGATGTTAAAATCTCACTCTTTTGTGTCTTTCGAGACCGCCTCACCAAGCGTTTGCAAGATACGTCAGGAAAAGGTGACAACTGCTGTAATAAATTTGTAAATAAATAATAAATTGCAATGAAATTCGACAGGGACAATGAGAAATGTTTGGCAGGAACAAACACTCACTGTAGCTTGTCAATCAATCTGTGCTCATGCATTGACTAAGTTGCACATGCGTACAAACTCTATGGGGGGCCCCCGAAACTATGTTTTGATTTTCCAACGTGTTTACTTACTTAGTAATTGTACTGTCCGGGGCTACCCGACCTTCCCCTATATTTGTATTAGAACAGATAAATGAAAAGACATTATAAAAATATGTAAAAAATAATTAATATTTGGTGTTACCATCACGGGCTTTAATAACGGCTTGGCAACGCCTAGGCATGCTTGATATTAAATTTCGGACATCTTCTTGCGGCATTCGATCCCATTCTTCCGTAAGAGCACGGCATAATTCTTTTAAATTATTTGGTTTCTCCAATCGAACTCGGACACGTTTTCCAAGTACGTCCCAGACATGCTCGATAGGATTTAGATCCGGACTACAAGCTGGCCAGTCCATACGACGAACACCCACTTCTCGTAAATAAGATATTGTTTGCGCAGCAACGCGAGGACGTGCATTGTCCAGCATTAAGAGGAACTCGTCTCCTATAGATGGGGCAAATGAAACTGCATATTCATCTAATATGTCCGTAATGTAGTTCGAGGCATTCACAGATGTGGAGATCGGTACAAGCGTCAAAAGCTATGCCACCTCACATCATCACCGATCCACCACAATAATTACTTCTTCCACGGAACATACCTTGTGAATATCTGTCTCCTTTACGTCTCGAAATTTTTTGCCGTCCATCTGGACCGTGTAAATTAAAACGCGACTCATCTGTAAAGAGCACTTTGCGCCAATCGTCTTCAGTCCACTGCTCGTGCAGTTTTGCAAAATTTAATCGCGCTCTGCGATGTCTTGCATTTAGCATCAGGCCGGAATGCCTGAAAGCCCTTTTCTCGCAGCCGCCGCTGCACCGTTCGTGAACTTATTGGAACATCCCTCGATAAATTTAGGTCATGTGCAACATCCCCTGAAGTTGCACGTCGATTTTTTTCTTACTATCTGCAACAGTACGCGGTCTTCTCGTGCCGTAGTAACGCGAGGACGGCCCGAACGGGGTCGTGAAGTGGTCTGCCCAGTTTCTAAATGTCGTTTAATAACATGCCTAACGGACCCTTCGGTTATATGCATACGTCGGCTATTTCCCTGTTTGTTGTGCTTTCATCCTTCAACGTTAAAATTCGAACCGCCTGTTCTGATGATAATGGCATTGTCACAAATTTAAATGTGTTCGATACGATTCGATTACACGATTCAATATTCTCACGACCGTTCTTCGCAAAAAGTTGAACCAAATTGGTCAAAAGGGATGTTTGCAAGTGGTAATGCTGGCAGGACGTAACGATACCGTTACTAACAATAAAACGCCTGCAACCACTTTTAGCCGTTTCCCTAATAAATTATGGTTTTAAATTTGGAAATTATTTGTTAGTTCAAGGTTAAAGGATTCTTTACTTTACTTTGTGTTTTCCAAAACATTTTTGATATACCTATAGCACGAAATATTGTGATTGTTTAACAAACTGTAAAAATGATTACGTGCGTAAAGATTTTTGTCGCGCAGTGCAGTTCTGGATACGGCCGCTCTGAATAAGCCAATGGAAGAGCATCCAACTGCTCCTGAAAATTTCTTAACAGTGACATTTCTACGCCCGCCTCCAGATCATCTCCACAATCTTGCTTTGCACAATCAGCAGTATATCTTTGGCCTCTCGTCGCATGACCGAAATACTGGTGTTTACGTTTCTTGAACGTCCACACCGATTCATGCGGCGGAGGACCTCTTCATTTGAAATGCGATCTGTCCATGAGATCTTACGCATCCTTCGATATATCCAGAAGTCCGAGGGTTCAAGTGTTGTTTTAGGAGTTCGAGCCTTCCGTTCCATATAACGTAACTAGGAAGACATGACGAACCATGCGCATTCTCGGTTCTAGTGAAAGACTACGATTCGTGAAGAATTGTCTCGTTGACAATTAGGTGAGAGACCAAAGACAACCTAGGACAACAGGGGACGAGACTAGTCAATATGAGAGTGAATACAGAACGGCAAAACGGATCTTAAGAAAACTGGTCAAAAAATCCAAAGGAGACTGTCGGAAAAAGTTGTGTATGGAGATAGAGGAGGATCCGTGGGGATTGGATTATAAAATTGCGACCAAGAAAATACGGTTTTATCAACAAGATTCTCCCTCGTTAGAAGCAGCAATTATGGAGGCTAGAAAGCTTTTCCCAATGGGGCGAGCGGCAAGTATAAGAGATGTGGAGTGTTGCAAGTCTGCCCGCCCGTTTACGGTGACTGAACTTGCGGCTGCGGTAACGAGACTAAAACAAAAAAAAGCCTCTGGACCTGACGGATTCTCCTCCGATGTTATACGCATTTTTGCTGAGGAGTGGCCTGAAACTGTGCTTTCGGTAATGAGTTATCCTCTGGTGTATTCCCTAGAGATTGGAAATTGGCACGTCTAGTTCTGATTAGAAAAGAGGGCAATACAGATGTTATAAAGTACAGACCTATATGTATTCTAAATTCTGGTGGAAAGCTTCTGGAACTTCTACTTCACGACAGGTTAATCGATGAATTGGAGGCTAAGAGAGGCTTACATGAATCTCAGTTTGGATTTAGGAGGGGTCGGTCCACCGTCGGTGCTATTGAGAAAGTCATCGGTATGATCAAAAGAGCCAAGAGTGGTACCTGGCGTACCAATAAATGGTGTGCTTTGATACTTTTTGATGTGCGTAACGCATTTAATTCTGCCAGTTGGGATCTAGTAGTGAACGCGGTGGCTGACAAGGGAGTATCACCTTATTTGACGACGATGATATCCAGTTATTTGAGTGACAGGGCGGTAAGGGTGGATGAAGCCTCGGGTCGATCAGAATGGCTAGATGTCACCAGGGGAGTTCCACAGGGGTCGGTTTTAGGACCGACACTGTGGAACTTGCTTTATGATGGGGTACTTAGACTGAACTCCCGGTAGGGACTGGCTTAGTAGCCTTTGCTGATGACCTTGCCTTGTTGGTTTCTGCGAGAACGGAGGCAGGACTCCAGACTGAGCTTCAAGCAGCTGTCGACTCTGTTGTGAGGTGGATGACCAACAATGATCTTGAGCATTGCTCCGGAAAAGACAGTTTTATTACTGCCGAACGGGCGTAGAAGGGTCCTCCCGATTTCGGTTGTAATCGGAGGGGAGGTCATTCTCCCGAGCGACAGCACGCGCTATTTAGGCGTCACTCTGGACCGGCACTTAAAGTTTCGATCTCATATAACAGCAGTTATACGTAAATCAAAGTGATTAGCGACAGCACTGGGTAAACTTATGCCGGGAATAGGTGGACCTTCCACGAAAAAAAGGAGACTTTTAGCTAGCGTAGCATACTCAACAGTGTTGTATGCTGCACCAGTCTGGGTTAAGGCATCACTATCCAGGCATCCCTTAAGGCATCCAAGGATCCCTATCCGACTTTTAGCCAAGGAGAGAGCTGAGGCCTGGCATTCACCGGGAGAAAGGAGCAGATCTGCAAGAAGCATGGAGACTCTAACGACATGGGGGGAGGAGTGGCGACGATCTAGAAATGGTGCATGGACTAAAAGACTTATCCCGGATACAGTAAGTTGGCATACCAAAAACCATGGGAATTTGGACTACCATCTGACGTAGGCATTCACCGGACACGGCTCGTTTGGCGCTTGGTAAGAGAGACTCTGCTGTATGTAGGGATTGCCACGAAGAGGATGACTCTGCAGAACATGCCCTTTTCTTCTGCCACAGATGGGCTGCTCTACGAGTAGAATTGGAGAGGGTTATAGGCAGTCACATAGCGGTAGATAGCATCGTCGCCACAATGATAGATAATGAAGAAATTTGGGACTCGGTGACCTCTAATTGTGCGAACTAGATGTGAGGAGGAGCTTATCCTCATGTCAGAGATCTAGTGTTGTGTTATTGTGTTTTAGTTTAGTTTGTGCTCATTAGGTTAAGTTACCTTACTTCTGTACTTTCAGAGCCTCGACCGAAGTAATGTTTAACGACGGTCCCAGTCGGGGTAATATCTCTTACTCTGAATAAAGAAATTAAAAAAGAAAAAAAGAAGACAATTAGGTGTTAATGACAATGACGATACAACCTGCACAACTTTCGTTTGTTTCGGCGTCGTTGTCCAAATATAGCGTCGACGTCGTCAAAGCGTCGAATAATTTTTTTTTTGAAAAATAAACACGAATATCTTAATGTATGTACTGCCAACTGATTTCTGTTATTGATGACGATTATGCTACTACTACTATACGTGAAAGTTTCGAGCTACCGGTATTTGATTCGGAAACGGTTTACGTGTCAGCTCGATTAAGAATTCTAAAAATATTGCTTTTAGAAAAGTATAAGACAGTTAACATCGATTTATGATATCATTTACACCTTTTACTTTTATAGCCACACCGTACGGATTCGCATCTGCTACTTACCTACAACCAACGTTATTATAAACTTTATTGCTAATTAATCGCGATCGAACCGTTATAGGCCTTAGATCAAGTAGGTTAAAAACTTTTACCAAATACTTAAACGGTATACCCGTTGCCATTTTGCAATATACCCGATGTGCACGCAATTTAACATCGCAGAGTCTGGAGCGGCCTACTTGCGTCCGTCACGTTTCGACGACGGCAAAAGGAGGTTACCAAAAAATCGTCATTCCCAAAAACGTTCTAACGATAAAACGACATGCTAATTTTTATTGTAACATTATTATTATCGAATTGGATGCAAATTTTGTCCCAAAAACATCTACTTTAGCTACTTTTTTTTTAACGTTCAACATTGTTTTTAAGAACGAATTCTTTTGCAGAGTGGGAGCATATTACACGCGCAGTTGGAAATATGGAAGGCCGCGTTTTCGGAGGAAGATTTGGGCACTCAATGGTTGATGGAGAGCACGTCCAGCAACGCCTCGAGCGGGGACATGTCCGACGGTAAGTTTTCGAATTTTCAACGAGAAACAACTCGCATTTTCGCGTTCGGCGCCCGTTTTCGTTTACGGATACTTAACGGAAACTATTCGGAATGTAAAATAGTTCGTTGTTTTTCTTGCGAAAATCTGTAATCGTATAATTAAAATTTACATACACGCACGTCGTTATGAAATTATAGAAACGTAATAAATAAGATTAACATTGTGTTTTACATGGTATCTAACGAAGTAGCATTTCAAAGTCATCACGATGTTTACTAATGCCTTATAATTAATCAGTATTAACTTTAACCTTTATAATCGGCGATTAATAATAATAATTTATAGCGACTTTACTATTTTTGACATCTTTACAATTATTGGATAAAGATTTCTTACTACAAACAATCGTGTTTTATTATATAATAAGTTATGTGAATAACACCTCTTACATGAATTCGAGACGTTTTCTATTATCTTATCTAAGTAATACGAATGCCGTATTGCGTGTATGTAAACAATTATACATAATGGACGTGGAACTGTTTCAAAGTAGGTAAACACCTTTTTAGGCGCTACATTTCCAAAGCAACATCCGATCGAGCAGCGGTCCAAATTATTTTAATATTGCAAATTGACTAAATCCTGACCTGTTACTTTCCGTTACGAAAACAAAACGCTCGCTTGCCGTGGAAAACGTTGTCGACAACGATTATTTGTATTGCTACAGTTCGTCTATTGGCACTTGTTTTTCGAATTTACGAATCTCGAAAGTTTCAAATCTCTTTCCACTTGAAGCCTTGGAACGCGTTCCAGAGCCCTCGAATACATTTTTTATTTAAACACACCCACTACGCTTTAAACGAACACCGCTCCGCCATCGCAATATTTAGTTATTGGAACATTTTTATATATACAGCGTGTCCACCGATAACTGACACGTGTAATTGATCAAAAACGTTCGAATTGAATTTTGATATTCTGGATTTAGCTCGTGCTTGTCCCCAAACAGTGTTATAACGAAAACGAGCTCAATAATTAATATACAGGGCGTTTTAAAGACAAATTTCTAAAAAAAGACAAGAGAAAACTGACCTTATTTGAACAAATGCAAGAAATTGTATTTGAAATAAGTTGTTTCGAATTAAAAGATAGATCCAAATTTCAATTTTAAAAAAGATCGGCTTGTTTTAATATTTTTTCTATTTTATTTCTTTTTATTTGTACGCCTACTAAAAAAGGTTTCTTCTTTTTAAATATTTTCAAACAATTACGGTAACAGAATGTAACCGTAATGTATTTCAGAATGTACATTTTTACTGTATCTTTTCAAATAAGGGCAATTTTCTTTCGTCTTTTTTTAGAAACTTATCTGTAAAACGTCCTGTATACGAATTATTGAATTCGTTTTCGCTATAACATTATTTAAGAACAAACAGGAGCTAAATCCAGAATATCGAAACTTAATTCGAAAACTTTTGGTCAATTATCTACACGTGTACTTTCAGTTATCGGTGGACACACCGTATATAAAGTTTTCGAGACTGCCAAAACTCAAAATTCTACGTTTTTTTTTTAAGATGAAAATCAACTTACGTATCTGTTCAAATGAACGTAAACCTTACGAGCCGAACGACGCGAGCAAAATATTTCCAAACCACTACCGACCTTTTCCTCCATCTCGTTCTTAAAAATGTTCAACGAAAAAAAAGGAGAAAACAATTTCAATCGATGAAACCAAACAAACACATCCTACGAACACATGTGCGAGAATCTAATTTTATCGTTAGATACGGTTAGATGTAGAGCAAGGTCGCGAATCTGACTCGATCGTTCGTTCGTTCGTTCTTTCGTGAAAACGTGTGGGAAAAGTCGCCTAAACCAGCCATCGCGAAACCTCCGATAATTCAAAACGATTGTCAGGAATCACTACAAAGTAACTTAAATAGACGGCCTTCGAATGTAGGTTTATGTGCAATGTGAACGTGAAGTTGTGTTCTCAACAAACCAGTCGTTACGCGAAATAATTAACATTTATTTTGCAATGGTCATTATTTGTCGAGGCAATTTATTATACAACTGGGTATAATTAATTATACAACCGTTTGATCTAATAATTGCATATCGGAAACGGTACAAAAAACAACGTCGACTTATCGTTTTTCGTTTTTGCAGACGACGAAGAGGAATCTACGCCGGAAGTCGACGTCAGTAAGCCCACGACGAGCAGAGGAACCGGAAGTTCGCACATTCACCTGTGGCAGTTCCTGAAGGAACTGCTCGCGTCTCCCCAAACACACGGTTCGTGTATTCGGTGGATCGACCGCACGAAGGGCATCTTCAAAATCGAAGATTCGGTGAAGGTGGCGCGCCTTTGGGGCAAAAGGAAAAACCGCCCGGCGATGAATTACGACAAGCTGAGCAGATCTATAAGGCAATATTACAAGAAGGGCATTATGAAGAAGACTGAGAGGTCGCAGAGGTTGGTTTACCAATTTTGCCATCCGTACAATTTGTAGAAGACAAAGATGTAGATAATTTTAAGCATATAATTTAATCGACTAATTAAGAAAATGTACAAATTCTCGGGGTTCAAATTCGAAGGGTGCAACGGTGCGGGGGGGGGTGTTTTATTTTTCGGATTTCATTTTGAAGTTATCAGAATGTTAAAGTAGCTTATTTGAGCGCGCAACGTAGGGTATTACTGCGTTTGCCTATTATTATTATTAAAGCCAGTTAGGCGTGTAAATAACAAAAAAAAATAGGTTTTTAAGTCATAACAATTAACGAGTGGAAGGTAATTTCCACGGTGCGAATGTTTGAAACGATTCAATATCTTTTGTGTAAGTAAAATATTTGCCGGTTCGAAAATTCCCGGGGGCAAAGGTGCGCGGGCTCGGGGGACGTTCGCGAATTTCTCTGATGCTCGAGTTTTATTTTTTTTTTCGAAACTTTGACGCTCGAAATTTTCGACGATAACGAGATCCGTCACTTTTATCTTTTGGGACGTTCGTAGAATCGGTGATTTTGGTCCCATATATCTATGATATATTATTATAGTAAGTTCTATGAACACAATTTAATTGTATAAGTTTATTAAGAGCAGAATTTATGTTAAGCTTTAAAATTAGAAATTAAATAATTTATTTATACCTACCTAACCGTAATTATAGTTAATTTATTTAACATATGCCATAACGTCTTTTTTTTTAATGTAAAGTATAAAAGTAGCAGTATAAAATTTACTATTGTTTGATATAAAGAGAAATTTTATATGCGCAACACGTGTATGTATATAATATATATTAATAATTAATAAGTTTTTTAATATTATTTAAAATAGTTTTGATATGTATTGTATCAGTTTGTACGAAATAAAAGACATTTATTATTTATTTAACTGCCGGGCTTTATTAACTGTTATTTTTGTATCACGCCCCGGCATCGGCATAAAAAAAATGTGAAACTTCCTTATTACGTACTTGCAAGGTCGTTTATGAACCAAGCATTTGTTTCTAAATATCAAAGAAAATGTTTATAATTGGTAATTAACTTTTTATTCTGTCGTTCGAAATGCGAAGTTTTTTGCGAAAATTTGCCAGGTCATAAATCTATCGCATCTGAATATTAAAGGTTTTTAGGGGATTTGATGTCGATAAGGATCCTGTGTGGTGCGAGGCTTTCTGTTCTCTGGGCCGATCACACCTCAAAGTTATGTATTTTAAGACATTTCTACTTTTTCTATTTTTTGAATCAATTAAGCAAAATATTTCAAAATTTAGAATTTAATTTCGTTTTCTACCTTTTTTATCAATAACAACAACGCTATGGTTACAGTTTTTTCCCCACAGCCTTCTTTGCGACCCAACAGATCCCAAGGGGTGGCGATGCAAACTTCTACAGAAAATTTTTAAATTTTTGACTCCAAAGAAACTTTAGAACATATCCATTTCTGACCGTAATTGTTTAATAATTTTGCAAAAACAAATTTTTGCAAAATTATTAAAACTGTAATTGCTTTTTTTTAAGTTTGCTCCATTTAGCCATACAAATGGGCGCCGTTGTTAATATCACCTATTTGAATTTCATTTCCTTTAAAATGAACACAGTAAATTATTAAAAATGAACGTGAAAATAAAAAACTATCACTAATATGTTTTTATGTAATAGTGGGTTAATTTTGTGAATAACGCGTGGTAGCGAGACAAATTCCCTACGAACGCGAACAATAACATATCGTAATTAGAAAAGTTCCGATCTCCTGCATGTGGGAAATATCGTCACGAATGAGAAGGGGTGGGAATCTACCCCACCTGTTTCTAATGTATGTATACGACGCCAAATGAGCGCAAGCGTATTACTCTAATATATGGGTATATAAACGTATATACAAAAGTTTTGGGGCTATGATAGGCGAAAAATTCTTCCGGCAATTTGATTAGTGCCCGTTAAGTAGGGGATCAATCCCCACTCCAGTTGTTCGATATACTCGCATTTCTGTCTTCTAGGTTCAGTCAAAAAACAGTTATTGTGGACGTTAGACCACTCGATTGTCAAATAAGACGTCATATACGATTAACATACAGGATGATTCAACCAGAAATTATAGGAAACGACAGATTAATAAAAAATCAATTCAAATATGTAAAAATAAATAAATAAAATTGTCTTCAGTGGCGTAGTTACAAGAAATTTAGGTACCTTAACTTAATTTTCTACTCGACAATTTCTGCTAAACTCAAACTCGTGAATTTTCAAGAAAAATTTGTTATTTTAATTCTCCAAAAAAAAAAACGATATTTTTCGTAGTATGTATTTAAATAAATTGAGGCCCAACAGCTCGGTGTCGGTTGTTTTCTATTTCAAAGATATGCGAATACATAATCGTCGACATAAAAATAAATTCGTTCGTTTGTTTCTAGACATCACTCTTAGTGAAAATTCGAGTAATAAATCGTCAATTATTGGCAATTGCCTATTTTTAAAACCTAAATAAAACCAAAAACTATCGAATGTAGACAGGTAAGTATTTAGAAACGCATTATACAAAACGACGTAAAATTTCTTTCTACAGTGTCCGTCAAAAAGTTTTAATATTGATTTCTCAAAAAAATTAAGAGTAACGTACCCTTATTTTTAACACTATCGATAATTGTCATTAATAATAAAAGTTGTTTAAAATATTAAAAACTACATTTAAATATGTAGTCACGGATACCTATCTTGAAAAATTGCGTTTCGTTAGTTTTTTCAAACTCGCCCTGTTTAACTTAAATTGAAATCAAATTGAGTTTGTTTTTTTTAAACATTTAATTAGTTCTTGTTCGCTTTTTCGTAGTAGAATGATGTTGTTCTAGAAAAAAATAATAATTTACTTGTGGGGGTTTTCCACTTATATATTAAAAAATGAAAAAAATAATTTATAAATTGTTTATTAGATTTTTTTACTAACACACATCATTAAATAAGTTTAATTAATATATTAGTATAACATAGCTCAGACGATTCTGTTCTTTTTGTTTATTTAGAAAATGAAATGTCAATTTTGCATCATAAAACCTCATGACAATCATAATTAAAATAAAATAATTGACTAAATTTAAATTAAGTAGATTGTAAAGGGTGACGATTTTCTGGGAATCCTGAAATTTAATAATTTTTAAATAATAGACACCCCAGTATACCAGACATAAATTTTCAGTGCGACAACTTGAGTTTGGAAAAACCAACAAAAAAACGTTTTTTAATTCTAAATAAGTTTTCTCAATGACAAGTTTCGATAGTGTCATCAAATTTATACTTTCCGATATACCGCGTATATAACTGATAAATTAGGACTTTTGACGATTGTAGTTTGTTTTAGGCCATGCACCAACCTTTATCAAGAAAAACTTTTTGAAAAGTCAATAATACAAAAGTTCTCCATATGATGCAGATTATTTGCCGGACACTGAATATGAAATGTTACAAAAATATATAGTCTTTTACTTCGTAACATTTTGTGGTACGAAGTTATAAGGATAGGCCATAAGTTGCTGATCACCACCTTGTGAATAATCAAAGATTTCCTATCATCCCTCGTTGTTTCCCATAAGTCACTTATAAACGCGTGACTTAAGTAATCAATCGATTTTTAATTTGAAATTATGTAAATTAACAAAATTACGCTAATATCTTGAAAATGGACGCATGTCTATTTGTGTTTTTCTCGGTGGCCAAATTGTGTTACCAGTGACGACAATTTCAAAAATTCACATCTGTTCCTAACACACGTTAAAGTTATTTATTAAAATTCCAAAAATTTTTGATGTACTGGCCGTTTAGTTTTTGCATTTTTTTTTTGAATCCTCATAAACAGTGCCGGATCGACGATGTTTGTTCGGGCCCCGAAACTTGTTTCGTTTATAATTATGTAATAATTAGAAATTTTATAAAATTACCGATTATTATTTAACGTTTATCTATTTAAATGATTTTCATTTTATATTTAGAGACGATCAAAAAACATTTTTAAAAGTAAGTAAACCGCAATATATATGCAAACTGGTAAAAATCCGAATCTGTTTACAAGTAATTCGGACGCCCTAACATCTAATTAATATAACAAAATTCTGACCTTTTTGACGTACGAAATCGTATACTGTTTATTCCCATTTCCATAACGTCCAAAAGGCACACAAAACGCACGAAGTCTAAATAAATGTCATTATTTCACGAACACGCCCGGTCACCGTGAAAGAAAACGCACAACTGAAGGGATTTTTTTTCAATATATCATCGTTCTTACATAAATACCGAATTGCTTTGTTTAAATTTTAGAAAGTGCGCTTTATCAGGCGTCCGGCAGGTCGTGATAATCGAAAAATGTGGCCTCTGAAATTCCCCGTATCTCATATGAGCCAGGTATGCGTTACGCTTTTATCACGTCAGCCGTGCACATGTTATTATGTCCATACAAATCTAGAATTTCTTATTGCATTCCTTTAAATTTACGAGTTGTAATAAAAATTATCAAGACATTTAATGTTAAATTACATTTGATATTATTGTACGCGACGACACACTTTAAATACACGTACTAAAGTAATTTTATTCTTGCATCTTTTTCAGTCCGACTTACAATAAGCCAAACCCTCGATAAATCCAACGATTAGTGCTATAAAAATAAAATAAAATAGCGCTTAAAAAAACAAATACTTAAATAGTCGACTTAAAATTTGAACAATCGAAATACAAGCACATAATAAGAGTAACAACTAGAATAAAACGAGGCCTGGAACTGTTCTTAGGTTTTCAATTGGGTTCAAGTCTGTCAATTTAGAGGACTAATCCAATACTATTCAGATTTTTATGGCTCAAAGGGGAGAGATCACCGTCCGTATACTAGAATTTTCCATATAAGGCTAGTTGGAGCGAATTAGCCACTTTGTAATGGGGTCGCCACATCCCCACGCCGAAAAATGCTTACACAAGGTCTTTCAAGTTCGAGTTTCTTTTTCAATTTCAAATTAAACACATTTTGAATGGAAATTCATCATCTGTTTATTGATATATATGTAGTAGAGAGTCTACAATTTATGAATGATAAATAATATCTTCCAAATGTCCCCCGCATGCACATTTGCAGATGTCGATTCTTTTGGTGAAATTTTCGATGACATTTCGGCATAATTGGGGCTCTATCTTAGTAATTTCTCGTCGAATGTTGTCTTTCAAGGCTTCAATTGTTTCTGGTTTATTTGCATAAACTCTATCTTTGAGATGGCCCCACAGAAAATAGTCCAAAGGTGTTAAGTCGGGCGATCTTGGCGGCCAAATTACTTCAGAATTTCGTGAGATTATTCTTCGCGGGAATTTTGTTTGCAATAAATTCATTGTTTCCTTGGCTGTGTGGCATGTCGCACCATCTTGTTGAAACCATATATCATCAATATCGATACCATCAACAATAGGCCAAAAAAATGTTGTTAACATGTCACGATATCACGATATCGCAATCCATTGACGGTAAGTGCATTTCCAGCTGCATTTTCGAAGAAAAATGCAGTTTTCACGGATCCACCATTTTCGTAGTGAATTTTAATTATTTTTATACGGTTCTCAAGTAAAATTGAACTCATTTTAGTAAATTGTAAACCGTCTACTTTACATCTGTCAAAAGAGACGCATCGAACTGTGACAGTTCTCAGAACAAAACAATACTGAAAAAGAAACTCGAACTTGAAAAACCCTGTATAAATCAATCAAAATACCTGCGATGTATCAAAATTTGTTTCTTTTTGTGGTAAAAGTATAGGTATTAGTTATCTCGCCATCATTTTCGATTATACAAAGAAAACAAGAACAGACATTTTTTTAAATTGCAAAGCTGCTCAAGCTAAAAATAATCTTCAGTTTCTGCAAAAATTAATAAGAGGTAAAAAGGGTTAATTGACAATAAAAAACAAATTGAACGTTTAAAAACGCACAATATGCATATTAAGTCAATTTAGGTAATATTGTTCGACAAATTAGACGATACATTTAATTTATTCGTAAATAAAGATATCTAAATTCAACGAAGGACATCTAACGAACCCGCCTCAAACGAGGCGCAGGCAACTTCGTCGAGCTGTCCAAGAATACCCCACGAAAATCAATAGCCCACCTACACGTTCACAACAACGAATCGATATGTGGCCGTTTGTGTTTGTTAAAACGAAGTTTAAATCGTTTATTTAAAAAGCATCGCGCGCGAGAAAATGTTCGATTGTGGTGTGGTAGTTATAAAATGAATACAAAATCGCGACCACGAAAGCAACGCCAAAAGGACGAAATGAAACAAGAAATCGTGGCGCAAGTACACAAAACCATCAAGAGGGACCCAAGCTCGGAACGGGAGAACATCAACAAAATCGAACAAACGGAGGAGAGTTCGGAGTCGAACAAAACCTTTATTTTAGAAGACAAGAACGACAATTACAGCTTACGTACGCCGAGCAGGGACGTCTCCGTCGATGGAGAGGCGCAAATTAATACGAAGATCTTGAACTTAATAGAGACCGAAATGAAAAGGGACATTAACAAGCATTCGCATTTCACGGATTCGCGGCCGCAAAGCCTGAGCTTCTACGAAGACGAGAAAATTCCGGAAGAGCTTTCTGGCAATTTGGAGCTCCTCAGTCCGGAGGAAAGGAAGCACTACAAGAGGAGGAAGAATACGGCGACATCGACTTGGAAAGGAACGCCTACAACAACATGCAGGACGCGTTGAGTAGAGACAACGACGAAATCATGAACGGGTCCGGTAAAAAGTCGAAGTCGAGGAAGAAAAAGCATTCGGTCGACCCGGAGTTGGGCCTGGGCGATAGCAGGGAAATAATGATACCGAAAGAGAAGCGCAAAAGTAAGAAGAAGAAGCGCGAATATTCACCGTTGTCTTCCAGTTCGAGCAAACGCAAGCACCGAAAGAGGGACGAGGATTACGAGCCGAAGAGCGAGATCACGTTGGCTTTGGAAGAATTGCAGGATGACGTTTTCGAAAACGGCCCGGACGACTACGTTCGTCCGGATCGAATGAAGAGGAGCCCAAGGAAGTCGGATAAGCTATATGTACAAAGAAAGAACAGGTTCGAGGCGACGTCGAGGGGCGATCCTAATTCCTGCAGGTTAAATATGCCGATCGACGACTGCGACGAGAAAAGGTACGCGAGTTTTCGATTGGCCAGAGAATCGTGACGATATTGTAAAAGTGACGTTTCAGGTTCAGCGATTACAGTCCTATACATTTAGCGGTCAAAGCGCAAAAATTTTGGTTGCCGTTCACGCTAATTTGTCATGGACTCTTAGGTGGACTGGCGTTGTCGCACTATTTTTACCTTTACAACGACGCTTGGGTGCCGGAATCGGAGTATTTGGTACACTACGCCAAATACAGCGACCTGTACACTTGCCTGTTTTACTTCCTGTGCGCTATTTGTTTAATATCAGTTTTTGACCGGTGAGTAAACTGTATTTATGGTTTCCGTTTGAAGATGTTCGATTTGCGTTTCAGGTACGACATATCTCACGTAGATATAATACACGTTCGAGATTTGGTGAAAAGTAGGAAGAGTTCGATTGTTATTTTTGTATACGCAGTTGCTTTGACCATCCATTTAGTAACGGCCGAAGTGGACGACAAACTGAGCTTAATATCCTTCAACGCCAGCATATCAACCGTAAATGTAAGTGTTCGACGATTAAAACCGACGAAAAACCTAATCGACAATTTCGTTTACGACGACGTGAAGCGACAAATCTCTAATGACGAAGAGCTACAATTATTAATTGAACATATATTAATACTCGTTATTGCAGATAACCGAGACTGAATTAACACGATGGAGTAATTTATCGCAGTGGCGAGCAGTTTTCGCAGTAATCGGATGGATCGTCGTCGCGTGCGTTCCTTCGGAGGACTTCTTCTATTTGCACCTAAAAAATATGGAAAAGTACATCGTAACGGACAATTGATGCCTACCATTGAAATTATAAATTGTATTTATTTTTAAGTTACAGTTCGATTGTTAATTTTTGTAAAGGGCGTACGGGCTAAAATGGATGTTCTAACATCCAAATCAATAATTAATGCAGACTGATAAAATAACAATGATAACTACTGAAAAGTGCATTATAAAACATCACGAACAATAAATCGCTCTTAATTTTTTAGATTCAAACTTTGTCTTATACCTTTAATGCTTACATTTAAGTACTTACACGCTAACATCACACGTACTTATCAAATATTTACACATCATCTATATCGTCCTTCAACTTAAAATACAGTTGACAGGAGAAAATGATCCCGAATATTTGTAAAACACAAATTCCCAAACCGACGGCACTTAAAATGATCAAATGACCTTTCATGTGTTCGGCCATTCTACTCATGCAACTCTGAAATTTAAAAATATTGTTAAATAAATAACGTGAAAATCGAATTGTCCCTTTTCTCTCGGTATGTATATATATCTTACGTTGTAGTTGATGTTCGAAGGGCCGTCGCTCCAGCCGCAATTTGGCGAAACCGTTTTACAACAGGAATCGGGCACTAAATTGGATCCGGACAGATTTCGTTTCATCCACGTGCTGTACTTCCAATCTTCGAAAGTGACCACGCCGCAGCAGTGAAACTATGCAATTGTAAAAACAAGTCAACATCGATAACGTTAAAATTCGAAACATTTCAGCGGTTAGTAATTTTTTTCATACTAAGGTGGTCGTATGGTTGCCATTCGCCGAGACGAAGCAGAAAAAATGGCCGAAAAAAGAATTTTTTCCCCACGAAAATCCACTTGTTGGGTAAAATTTGGGATCCGTTCGAATTTCTTCGATACACGTTTGGGTTAAATCACGTGATTTCAAATAAAACACCGAATAAGTGTATTTTTAAAGGTGAAGTGATACGAGATTCAATTCAAAAACTCGAGGCCTTCACCTGGAGAAACTGCACATCCAGAATACTTTGAACGTGCAAAACTAACGAAAATGCAATTGGCGCGTGAACTTCTACCGACAAGGAATGCCATGGAATTATTCTGCACCGATCACGATGAAATTTGGTGTACGTTAGATATCGGCTCTTTGCCGTGTGGCCCAAGACACGAGCTGATGATGACGCTACATCACCTATATATTACGTTATGCATCACCAAGTAGAAGAACCAAGCTTCTCTCGTGACTTAAGAAACTTCATGCCATTTATCCGTCGTGGGGCATAATGTTTGCCATTTCTTTCCTAACATACGAGGTCTGACCAATAAGTAATGAGACTAAGTCCACAAAATACGTATATTTAAAAATTAAAGTACATTGATGTGATCCCCTTCAAAGTACTCCCCTCCCACAACTACACACTGGTTCCAACGTTTCTTCCAGCTTTCGTAACATTTCTGGAAGGCTTCGACTGGAATGTCCTGGAGTACCCTCGTCACGGCGGTCTGGATGTCAGTTATGGACTCAAAATGCGTTCCTTTCACGGCCAATTTTGTTTGGGGGAACAAGAAGAAGTCACAGGGTGTCATATCCGGCGAATAGGGCGCTTGCGGCAACAGTGCGAAGTTTTTAGAGGCGACACACTGAAGGCACGATGGATGGCATGGAGCATTGTCATGATGAAGGATCCACGTTTTAGCAATCTCTAGACGGACTCTAATGACTCGTTTTCGCAGCCGATCGAGTACTTTCAGGTAGAAATGTTGGTTGACGGTCTGCCCAGGTGGTACAAACTCTTCGTGCACGTTTCCTTTGCTGTCAAAGAAGCAAATCATCATCGTTTTCACTTTTGATTTGCTCATTCTCGCCTTCTTCGGTCTGGCTGCACCAGGAGACAGCCACTGTTGACTTTGCCGTTTTGTTTCGGGATCGTACTGAAAATACCAACTTTCATCACCAGTAATTATGTTATACGATCGAGAAGAGTTGGATATTCGTTGGAGTTCCATATTCGTGACACGCCTTACAAACACGTTGTCGAAAACACAATACAGCTGGAGAACTAACGAACGTACGAAAGTCGCGAGCACATGTATCGATAGAGGAGGGATGGGAGATTAACCGACCGAAGTTTCAGGTTCGCAGTGTTACCACAAGCGCGGCTAAAAAATCAGTCTCATTACTTATTGGTCAGACCTCGTATCTACGCGCCAGATGCGTTGTTTCAGTTTTTCTAGCCTCGTGATACCACCACGTAATGGTAACTGTTGTTTTTACGAGAATTGATCGAAAACGACAACAACGTGTACGAACATTTTCAAATCTGTAACGACACGATTCTGAATTATGCCTACCTTCTCTTGGAGAAAATCGATGGCTTCAGTTTTAACGGGATCCACTTTATAACTAGACAGACAAGTCGTGTTCAAATTTGTCTCCAGTTCGTTTTGTACTTGATCTTCGTATACGTAAGCCAATATTCCCACCATGGCCTCCACGAGGAAAATTAGCAAGAGAAGAAAAACATACTGAAAAAACGAAGACGATTATCGCACATCAAAATTCAAAAAGAAAACTGTTCTAGTCAAAATGCCACACTTACAAATATCAAACAGAGACGATTATTTTTCCAAGTGGCGCAGCAGCCCAGAAGTGTCACGAACAAGACGAGCCCCCCGGCCGCCAATAGAAAATAGGTTATGATGGGGTACGTAACCGTCGTCAGCAACTCCACGTATTTGTATCTGTCCATTATCGTCCAAATTCCAATGCCAAGCACCGCCAGGCCGGCTAGCTAAACAAAATACGTGACGTGCGTTGCGGTAACCGATAGTTCGAAACACGAAACGCGACTCACCAAGAATATGACGTTAAAAACGTGCAGTACAGATTTCAACAGTTCGACGGAACAGCAACCGTCCTTGCGTCTTCTGTTTCGAGCCATCTTTGATTTTTATCGGTGCACTCTCACAATCAGAAGACCCTCCATCATCTGAAAATAAAATTTTATGCCCCATTTTTTAAATTAATTTTGTAGTACCTATTAAAAAAACGAAATTTCTATAGATCGCGCGATTATGAACTTTTTATGTAAATGACTATGAATAAGACTATACGAATATATATTTAATTAACAATAATAGTCGACGATTTAAAGCCCCCCCCCCCCCCTACCAAAGTTACATTTAAAATCAGTGGGCATTCCTCTTCACAATTTCTATTACTGACTAGACATAAAACTGGCAAAAATTTTCGATTACGTTACTGTTTATTTTGACGGTTTTATTATTAGCTATCGCAAGTTTAAAAAAGAATTACGACGACAAGCGATATTTCAACGTTCATTTTGATAAAATATTAGTCGCGAACTTTACATATCGTTGTCAATACCCACACATTTGTCATTATCTAGTTGCATCGCCTTCTTAGAAATACATGACCGTTTTTAGTAGTCGACAAAATTATTCCACATCAAGTTATTTAAAAATTAAAATGATATTCTATCAATGGGCAGGAGGGGGGGGGGGGCGACTTCCTCGCGTTCCATATTAATCGAATTATCGTTGATCGATCGATCGGTCCTAAACTGGCCGTTCACATTTTCGGAGATTAATCCATTTGATTATCGTTCACGAAGGGACTGAGGGAAAAAAACAAGTTTAACAGAAACGGGAACGCGCCCTGCGCGCGCAATTTCGTTTTTTGCAATAAGTTATTTTTCAAAAACATGCCAAAAGTTTTACGCGAAAGCTTTTTTTACAATAGAAACAGACACCAAAAGTTCAAAATACAAGAACACCATCGTCGGGACGCACACACAAAAATTGTTTCGTGTTAAAAGGAATTTTCGTCAAATTGGGGGCACCAATCGAAATTATTTGACGTTGGTGTAACATAAATCCTGCGAACGGATGAACACGTAGGAGCGTGTTTTCAATGAAGATGACTATATGCGGAGGGCGAGTTCGATTGACCCGCCGCCGCCGGTTCACGACAACCCACACCGTATTTATACGCCCATGCCATCGTTGATGGTTTGATAATGTTGGGAACTTAAATAAAACTTAATATAGTTAGTATTAAACGTTTTTGTATTATAGAAGTACCGAAGCGTGACAGAATAATTTGTTGTCCGTGTACGCGTCGTTTTCCAAACGTCCAAATTTAAAAACATTCAAATATCGACGGAATTATTTTTAAATCCAATAAGCGTACAAAATTCAAAATTAATGAACGAAATAAAAGTTCATAATATACTTAATTATCGTACTTACATGCGTTTTACATCGAAGGAGCACAACATCTATGTATATTTTTTTAAGATACGGTTACAAGGTGAAATATTACTTATGTATACGCGTTATGACGTCAGTGGCTTTAAATTTTATTATCCAAACTATTCGGCGGAATCGGCGATGATACGAAGGTTAAATATAATACTTAATTTTAAATCGTAATAACCAGAAATAATATTGACCGTTCCGTGTTAAAAAACTTTAACTTATAAACGATAACGGCTCTGTTTTTAAACAAAATAACGATAAAAATGCTATCTGCACTATTTTCAATTTATTTAAATTGATAGTGAAAAGAGAGGGGGGCAACAGTTTACGTACCAATTATAAGTAAAATATTAATTCGTTAAATTATTTAAATTGCCTCACGTTCATTTATTATTAACACGAAGGCGTCGTTAAAAACATTAAACGCCTTAAAAAGAAAATTTCGTTCACCTTATACGTTCTTCAACTCCAAAGGGGAAGAGATTTTTTTTTGGCTGGCGTTTTTGTCGACGACAACGGACAAATAAATACCGCCAGCGATCGTCAAAGTTGCTGGTCAGACCCGACCGAGATTTTTCAATGGGGGAAAAACATTTGAAAATACGCCTTCGTCGGGGACAAGGAGGTGAAACCGTGGATCCCATGGATTTTTCGAAAACTTACAACAAAAACGTCCACATAGTGCAAAGAAAAACTCGTATATTGGAGAAGATATTTTAATCAAACCTTACGTCTTGAATCATCTTCCCATCGAATTAACAACCCATAAACTGATTTGTAGGCAAGCTTCCATCCTTGTCCATAAAACGTTAAAACAACATTAAAACGGGTCCATGTCACCAGCACCCCCGCAATTTCGAAATCAAATTCGAACTAGCGCAATCGATTGAGCTACGTTTGAGCTGGATTGAGCCGTAAAAATTTTCGTTTGAGCTGTTACCTGAAGCTAAAAAATCGACATATTAAGAGGGGGTGCTGCTGACGCGACAGCACTCCCGCAACTTCGAAATCAAATTCGAACTAGCGCAATCGATTGAGCCGGATTGAGCCGTAAAAATTTTCGTTTGAGCTGTTACTTGAAGTTAAAAAATCGACTTAATATGACGCTAACACCCCGATACTTTCGACAAAATGTAGGTAATTGTATTTTATTATAATACTTTGGTATATAAGGTAGGTATATAAAGATATCATTCGTTTTCTTCTTTAATAAAACCAGCTATATCAAATTAAACTTAAAAAAATCCGAACGCGCGGAATCCTCGGTATCGAATTTTCATGTCGCATGTCAATAAACTCCGTTTTTAAATTTTTCTCGAAAGAAATATATATTTTTTAATTCCCTTAATTCTCGTAAATATTATTTAAAAAAAAATGTATCACTTTTTTTCGATTATTTCGAAAACGATGCATTCTATCGAAAATTTTAAAGAAACATAATCGGTAGAGAATTTTATGCCAATTTCAAAACATATTTCTCATTACCGATCTGATGATTAATAGCGGAGATTAGAATTTTTTTAATTTTTGAACTGCCACCATTTTGAAACAGGTGGATCGATTTGGTTGATTTACGAAGTCGTTCTTCGTTTTCATAAATTTCAGCCTCCTACGATCAAAATTTCGACTGGAATCGTGTCCACAAGCAATTGATTATATATATATATATATATATATATATATATATATATATATCAAGAAAAAGAAAATCAAAAGAGAAAATCAGAAAAGATCGGAAAAAATTCGAAAGAACATGTCTGAGTACCGTCATCAGACAGACTGCAGACTTTCTATGAAAATTCGCTAAAAATATCACCTGTTGAAATAAAAATATTTGCGTAATTTGTTCAATTTCTATCCACCTTTTTTTAATGTTTAGTAAAACTTGAAATTTCGTAGATATGACTTGCATTTTGTCGTGCATTTTAAATTTGACAAAAATGCTCGTTTAAAATGAATTTAAGTGAAGTGACTTTTTACTATAAAGTTATAAATAATCTGTAACGGTAAATATGAACAAATTGCTGATAATCTATAATAGGAGTAGTAGATACATAATATTTACATACTTATGAAAATTGAATCAATAAGCATGTATGAATACTCAAAAACTTGTTAATTTTTTAAGCATCAGTCTCATTGATCAATTGTTGGCGCAACAGCAACAATAATACGATAGCGCAAAAATAAATATCGATAAAAAACAATATTTTATTTTTTAAATATGTAATAAATAAATTAGAAATATAATTATATTTTTAACAAATAAAATCGAATAAAATCGGTAAGGTTTGCCAAAAAAAAGCAATAAATATAAAATTATAAATGTTTTGTAGAACTTTATCTCCACTAATATCAGTATGTTCAAAAATGAAAGGCTGTTTGTGGTCGGTGGTTAAAATCAGCAAATTATAATACATATGTATATAGGTATTTATCTTTTCTTAAAAATCAACATAGGCTAATTGTATTGTATACATGACTTAGGCTATACAGAGAAAGATTTTGAACATGCATACAATGACAAAAAGACTTCTCGTTTTAACAACCATAGCATCTTTAGGGTAGTGCAATGGTTTTTATTTTGTCGATTTTTTAAGGTATGTAATTATATTGTATCTATTTACATATGTAAATTTTTCAGTTATACGTAAGATCCGATCTAATATTGGATTGGTATTTTTTAATGAAGAATAAAGACTATTTTTTTATTAAGTCAATTTAAAAAGTGTATATATAACAATAAGAATGAATAACATTAGCAAAATATTTTTCTACATGATATTAATGACAGGTATTGACAATAACATTTACAAAATAGGTTTTTTGAAAATTTACAAGAACATGTCAGCATTCATTTTAAACGTTATCGGCGATTTTCTATGTTTATAATTACAGTATTAAATAAGGATAGCTTTTTTTATGATACATTTGATTGATAGTGATTATAATGCGTTAAGTCTTATATTGTATTGTAGCCTTGTAGTTTTAAGTTTGTTTTTTTTAAACTTTAACATATAATATATCTCTTTTATTAAACTTATTATTATATATTAATTACTTTAAGTTTGTATTTATAACTTTTGTTGTTTTTATTTATATATGTTACAAATAACGTTAATAATATGTTGAAATGATTTCTAGTGTATATATAGTGACTTTATTGATGTAAAATCACGCCAAATGAATATAACAGTATTGTTAAAATAAAAAACTTCGTCCATTTATGAATATTCATATTTTTGTCCAATACGAAAATAAAACTTAGAAGAATAATTTATTTATGAAACTTTGATACTATAAGGGCTACTGCTTCAATCGCTGGTTAACATTAACCATCAGTCAATTTGTCATAGAAACGATTATTGTAACAATTGTTTTCATAGTAATTGATGAATGCTTACTTAGCGTTAACCAAGAATATCGTTCCAGAATATGATTTTACAGGTCTACAGGTGTACAAGATTTAAGCCAATATTCTTTTGTATTTCACGTACAACGCAAAAGCGCAAATAGTTACTTAAAACCGATGTTTATGACCGCTGTTTTGTCCCACAGGCGTTTAGGCCTATAAGTTGGAAGAAAATGTCTATCTTTGTTTTTATAGATATTTGTAAATATATACGCTGTACTTATAATCGTAAAGAAATGTTTTATTTCTTTATATTAAAATTTTGTTAATTAATGTTAAGTATAAATTAAACAAAATTTTTATGTGAAGTAGGAGCACATCCACTAATTTTATGCTTTTCGTGTTTATTCATTATACATTTTTTAACGTGTCTAAACAGTTACATTTCGCGGTAGATATTTAATGGTTTTAACCAAAATGAAACTAGTTAAATTTTTAAAAAGTAGGCACGTAATTGTACTGCATACAGTACGTAAAACTCCGTATAATGCATTAAATATTTAGATGGTAATTATTTTTAAAAAAATTAAATTCGATAACTCAATTCCTTTAAGTTAGGCTGTATTATTTATTTAATGTTATTAGTAGGTTTTTAATTGTAATTTTTTAAAGTAAGTATAGAACAATTTAAAAAAATAGAATGTACATACATCTATTATACTAACTAACCTTTTTTTTAAAATAAGTACATACTTATATTTCTTCAATATTTCTTGATTTTTACCCAAAAAAGTTATTCAAAAAAATTATTCAAAGTTTTTTACCAGATAACTTCATTCATACGTACTTATGCAATTAAAATTTTCATTCAAAAAATAATTTTTTCGTCATTATAATGTATTTTTAAAGATTTTAAGCCATAAAATTTAAAGTCTTATATTATCTTGGCAACACATTAGGTAGGCATGCTCAAGCGGAAATTTCAGAAGATCTAGCCCTTTTCGGAACAATTCCGCTAAAATATCTTCGTGTGTGTTGAGCAGTAGTCGAGGATCAGATCCGTTCCAGGTCCATAGAAAAAACCGATGTAGACTCAACAGATCTGGTCCGATATTTACTGACAATAAGAACTGACGGGTTTAATCTATTGTAATTGCCGCCAATTTTCGCAAAATATTTCTACATGTGTTATATTACTTGTATCTAGGTTAATCAAAAAACTTTGAAAGACGAATATGGAGTGGACAAAATCGATCAGTTCATTAAAGAATCTTTTATGAATACTGCGTAGTTTATAAAAATTAATCGATTAAAAGCAACAAGCAGTTTAAATATATAAGTACATAGATATGTAGGATTTCAATAAAATCGCTGTGCTGTCGTGTCAGCAGCACCCCCTCTTAATATGTCGATTTTTCAGCTTCAGGTAACAGCTCAAACGAAAATTTTTACGGCTCAATCCAGCTCAAACGTAGCTCAATCGATTCCGCTAGTTCAAATTTGATTTCGAAGTTGCGGGGGTGCTGTCGTGTCAGCAGCACCCCCTCTTAATATGTCAATTTTTTAGCTTCAGGTAACAGCTCAAACGAAAATTTTTACGGCTCAATCCAGCTCAATTGATTGCGCTAGTTCAAATTTGATTTCGAAGTTGCGGGGTGCTGGTGACATGGACCCCATTAAAACATTAACCAAACCAAATTTATAAAGATAATTTGCAATTTTGATGCAGGCATCATGTTTGTTTGTAATTTTATGATCTCACAATTCTTTAGATTCTTCCAATTCTCGCACGATCATTTTTTCATAAAA
Organism: Rhagophthalmus giganteus; assembly: GCA_036326145.1. Taxonomy (NCBI): domain Eukaryota; kingdom Metazoa; phylum Arthropoda; class Insecta; order Coleoptera; family Rhagophthalmidae; genus Rhagophthalmus; species Rhagophthalmus giganteus. Next base: position 675,932 of record JARFJA010000036.1, read on the forward strand.
ATTACCTAGCAAAAATATTTTAAAAAACACACTAATTATAACAAAGCTTTTCTGTATTTGCGAATATATTTTAACAAAAATATACAATGTTCTCATATTTATATAATATACATATACAATTACGTATACACTAATTATTAAGACATTAATTTACAACATTTGTATTTGGAATTTCATCACTTATTAAATACGTTAAAATTAAAAATAAAAGTGTACAATTAAATGGAATATAATATAAAATTACCACAGCGCAATAAATACAATCACTTAATAATAAAGGTAACAAAACGAAGTTTCACCATTAGAGAAATAGCTGAAAGAATCACAGAAGCGTGACTGCAAGAATTTGGCCGTAAATCACAAATTTGATTTCCCCGTCAAAACGGCTTGCGAGGTACATTTCTGTAAAAGTACAGCTCGAACTTAAAATTTTAATTATCTATAATCTCTAAAAATCGACATTCGCGATCAATTTTTCCCACGTGTACGTAAATCGATCGACCACGGTAAAAACTAACTTGATAATCTAATGCCACAACTTATAGGTTAAGTTCTGGTGAACACACATTTGATAGTACGCAACAAAATATTCTATCAATACAAGTTTTTAATCGAAACTATCTAAAACAAAAAATCCAACAACAAATTTCGACACGCAACACTCGACAAACATTTCTTACGGGAGTACAACAAAAATTCGTCACAATCAGCAGATTAGATTTCGCGCCATTATACTTTAAAATATCGTTTAGATACTTTCAATTGACCAAGAAAAAAAAATAGTTTAAAGCAGAACCGGTTTTGCGTAACAAGAGAAGCGTGAAAATTTTACATGCGGCTGAGCCTGTAACAATAAACGTAACGCAATGCAGCAACAGTACCATTAATGAATATATGCATTACCTACATCGAACTCGATGGTTTTTATAAACGTTTATAACGTATAATAAATATGTAGGCACATTTTTATAGAGTTACTTCACAATGGTTCCCCATTAGAGACCATACGTCCCAACAAAAAGGGTCTTTTTTTTAAATCTAATAATTTTTCCGAAAAACATCGATTTTGTTTGCCAACTCAATTTGGGTTAACCCCCTAAAAAAGTTAACGCCTCCCCTCCCCCAACAGCCCTGCACAAGTGACAAGTTGGCGGAACACATATCGTTTGAAATTAAAAAAAATCGCAAGAAAATTGTTACACCCTTGATTACTCCAAAATTAGTACATTTATAAGTATTGGTAACTATAAGCGGGATTGGGGCTTATTGAATTACCATCTAAAATTTTTCTTATTCTCGGAGGGCCATAGCGCAGTTTGATAAAAAAAATATGCAAGTAATGACCGAAAAATTTTAAACTATAGATTCACGTCATCAGTAAAAAAGTTTCTAGATTCTTTATTTGTAATTCGGTTTAAAGTTTGGGAAGTGACATATTCTATAGATGATGGTATAAAGACTACAATTTATTAGAACTGTCAAAATACGAGTACGAGGTGACAGTACTGTGTGAAACGTCATCATCTAGTAACTTTTTGTTGATGACGTGAATATCATATAACTTTGTTTGAGCTATATGTACTTTTTAGGAAATCTATTCTAAAATTATGTATTTTTTTATGCAGTAAAATTATTTAAATAATTACTATTTACTGCCTTTATACCGCAGAATTATAAATTATCTATTTTTAATTAAAAAACTATTCGTATTAAACATTGAAAATTTCCCTATTAAGCAGAGACGTGCACTGAATCGACTCGACTCGGAACGACGTCGTTCGACATGGTTCGTTCGGCACCGATCGTCAGCAGCAAATCTGGGTGAGCGAGAGAGAACACAAATTGCCGAAAGATCATAAAATTTGTTATGTAAAGGCGGCTATGCCGCGTTGTTTCTTTCTAAGTGTACAATTATTATTAAAAATATATGTGTAGTTGACAGTTCAAATTCGTTGATTATATTTGTGTAAAATACAGTATTAATAAATTATATAAAACGAGAAAAGACACAACAAAATTGCTAAACGCCGTCGTTCTGAATAGAGTCGATTCAGTGTGTGTTCTGTTTTACAAACCATAAACCAGATAAAAGTTTAATCGCATTTTTATGCGACCTATACACCGACAAAACAACTAATAAAACATGTGCGCCACCTACTATCATAGCTTATCAGAGTGAACAAAAAATTGAATTCTGGCAAAACCGTTTCAAATCTTTCGCGTCAGCGATACAGAGCGATAGTGATTGTTGCAGTAGTTCGAATTTTAAATTACGGCGTCGTATTATTCGTGTGTGCGAGGAGTGCTCGTTCGGTTTATAAGGCCTTTTTGCGTGTGAATGCGCGAGTGTTGTGTTGTGTTCTCTAAAAGGATTACAAACAAAAAGGATTAATACGACGAGGAAAGGTAGAATCTTTCTTTGTCGACTAATTCTCCATGTATTTATAAAGTGTAAATACATGGACCTTTAAGCTCTAACACAAATTATCTGAAAATCGATCTTGGTTAGGCTCTTGGATAGGAACTCGGTTAGGGTCTTGGTTAGGGCTTCCTCAAACATTCGACGGTCTAATTTTACGAACGAAATTTTATCTTACACGCGTTTTCGCGATCACGGTGGTTAGTGAAATACAGTGAAATATGAAGCATATAGATACGTAATAATGCGAATTCGCAGTCAACGGAGGAATCTACGCTGGAGATTGGCGATAACGAAAAAAAGGTAACAAATTCAAAGAAAAATTTAGAAGGTTCTAACGTTTTCTTATAGTCTGTTATAGACAAATGGCAGACGCAGGGGCAGCAGTGTTACTCATACGCATCTTACGTAAATTTAAAAAAAATATATTTCAGAATTTTAATTTTTTTTTAGTTTCTTGATATTGTTTTAATGTGTGGCAGCACTGCAAAGAAAGACACTCACCACCGCACCACCGAAAATCGCCGAAGGCTCAACAAGATGAGAGTCTCTCTCCCGGTAACCTTCGGCGAATGCGGAAGTGCTTGACAAGGGTAATCTTTGCCGAGTTATTTTTATAAGCGGTAATTCAATATATGTAGTCTGGAGCTCGCTTGTGTACTCTTGATTCAATATATCTTTAAAATAATTGTGTTGTTTTGAATAGTGTGCTTTATGAACTTAACTTGCAACATTAGCACGTGGTAACGTGGATACCCCACTAAAACCATAAATGTTTCTAATTTTGAGAGATTTTACCTTTTCAATGCATTCGTTTATAAATAAAAAACGGAATTCAAATATTTTATTTATTTACGAGGGTGGTCCATAAAATAAGGTTCCCAAGGAGCTGCAGACACTAGCAACGCTGTTACGCGAGATTTGGCGACACTGGCGTGTAGCTTGGTTCCCTTTCTCCCAGTCCCCGTTCCGGCGATCTGTCTGCGACGTTCACTCTAGTCTTGGTAGCCTTTAGAGATGGAGCTCTCACTCGCTTCTCACGCCAGCTGCGAATTACAAAAAACGCTGCGCCGGTGGACATTCATTCCCAACTGTGTGAAGTGTACGGGAAAAAGTGTATGAGTGTGCAACATGTGCGCAAATGGTGCAGAGAATTCAAAGACGGACGTACAGACCTCCATGACGAACAACGTTCTGGCCGGCCATCGGTTTCGGACGAAACGATTGCGACAGTGGAAGAAGCAATGCTGAAAGATCGAAGGGTGACGGTTCGGGACCTCAGCGAGATGATCCCTGATGTTAGCAAGTCATGCATTCACAAAATTCTGACAGACCGTTTAGGATATGCCAAGGTGGGTCCCTAAAATGCTGACGGATGACAACAAACGGCAACGTGTGGAAGCGGCCCGCGAATTTCTTCAGGCCTACGAAACCGATTGCGAGGAATTCTTGGACTGTATTGTCACTGGGGACGAGACCTGGGTCCACTACACGACACCGGAAACAAAAGAACAATCCCGTCAGTGGAAACATCCGAACTCGCCGAAGCCGCGGAAGTTTAAACGAACGCTGTCTGCCGACAAAGTGATGGCGAGCGTCTTTTGGGACAGGAAGGGGTTATTGTTGTGCGAATTCATGCCTGCCGGCACAACAATTACTATGGACCGCTACTGTGAGACGTTGAAGAACCTTCGCCGCGCGATTCAAAACAAGAGGAGAAGCATGCTCACAAAGGGAGTGCGTCTCCATCAGGACAACGCTCATCCTCACACCGCCCGTGTCACGACCGATCTCATCAACGGATTTAGATGGAATACTGTCACACACCCGCCCTACAGCCCAGACGTGGCCCCCAGTGATTACCATCTCTTCCCTGTATTGAAGAAACACCTGGGCGGAACGCATTTCACAACCAACGAGGAGCTGAAAAAAGAGGTTTTAAGCTACCTTCGTGGCGCGGCGGTAGAGTTCTACGATTCAGGTATAAAGAAGATGGCACACCGCATGCAAAAATGCATTGATCTCATCGGCGATTATGTCGAAAAATAGGGGAAAATCTAAGCTTTCAGAATATGTATTATTCAATGCCAATAAATATGTTTTTCATTGTGTAAAATCATTGGGAACCTTATTTTACGGACCACCCTCGTATTTTATATTATTTATTTTCTTCGATCTCGACCCCAGATCAGGAAAATGTTGGTCGTTCATTTTGTTCATGTACCGGGCGATTCGGCCAACCTGTCCCAAGCTATTAACTTAGCAGATTTTAGAGATACGAAAATGAATTTTTGCGTAGGTAAATTTGGGTTAAAAATTTATTTTTTGCAATTTTAAAAACCATTTCCGGTTTCACTGTAGTTGAAATTAATTTTATTATTTTAAATAGAACGCTATTTCGACTTAAAGTCCACCCCAATACATTAGCAGCGGACCTTCTCCTCATCGCACCACGCGTTAAAAGACTCGAACGCTATGATCTGTTAGACATTCCCCAGCGCAGGTAGTGCAGTGTTACAATTAACTCCCAAGTAGTCAAACATTAGCAATCTAATGTGTGTTAATTAATTTTAAAGAGACCGACCACTGGGACAACTTCGACTATGTCTTTCAAACTAACTTTCAAAATATTACATATTATTCTTGTAGAATAGATCGTTTGGATGTCTAAAAAAAGACAAAATAGAACGCTATATATTTTTTGGTTTATTTAACACAATCATAAATAAAGTATATTATGTAGGTACGTACATAAATAAACGTTCAGATATTTTTTAGCTATTAACAGCAATCTGAATTTGTGAAATCCAGTAAATTATAAATTAGAACCCCATGCGAGTTGGCGTTGTAACAGGTTACCTAGATACTAGCAACTGGACGTTATCGGCGTAAAAATAACACAGAGCGGGACTGTATAATAAAAATTTATGGTCAGTTTCTGAAACTGGTTAATCTTTCAACTTACTGAATAATCACGTTTAGGAGAAAACGCTCAATCGGCATGCTACGCGTGTTAAATTGCGTAAGATGACAGATCTGTACGGGTACTGGGGGGATCCGACGTGGGCGGAAATTCGGTGCGCTCGGTATACGTCGTACAATATCCATCATGGCCGCATGACAGATTTGAATGGTGTGATTCGTTACCGACAACCGGAGGGGGTTCGGGCCGAGGTCTACAACCAATAGTGAATCCACACGTAACCCCACCCCTTCCCCTTGCCCTCCTTTAATTATGTTGGCGAATATGAACTTTATGTGCGACTCAAAGTGGCGATGATTCACATCCAGTGGCTTATCATAGATATATCCAGATTTACATATGGCGCGTCCGCTGAACACCGCTGATTTTATTTTCTAAGTCCGAACGCATGCGCAGTGTATTTTTTTATTTTTAGAGTGGGACATACGATATACGCCGTACTCCAGCACATTATATGATATCCCGCTCACACGAGAAAATCTTGCTATGTTCGCTGATGATACAGTGATTATATCACAAAGCTGGAATCTAAACCAATCAATCTCTCAGCTTCAATCAGCAGTCGATGAAGTAAACAACTGGCTAATCAAATGGAACATAACCCTTAACACAGCAAAATGTGAAGCCAAAATATTCACCCTCAGGAAAATTAAAGATCCCGACAGCTTAGTAATAAACGGCACACACATCGAATGGAATCCCAACACTGAAGCGGTGAAATACTTGGACATACGCTTATCGTGGAAATTTCATATTAATAAGAAAATTAACTTATGCTACGCTAGACTAACAAAACTGTACCAACCTGTAAAAACCAACTGCTCTCTACTTTTTTATAAATCCCTAATTCGACCGTTAGCAACATACGCTTGTGCCATATGGAGCAATGCCTCTAAATCCAACATCAACAGAATCAAGTGCTTCAGAACAAAATACTAAGAATATCAGTTGATGCCCCTTGGTATATACGAAACATCCAACTCCATTATGAGCTAAAAATTCCAACCATAGAAGAATATTTGAGGAAATCCACCAAAAAGTTCCAACTTACTATCACCAACTGCGAAGGCGCTGCGCACTACAAACTATATGTATAATAACGGATAACACAAAAACTGATTAACCCGCCAACACCCAAGACCCATTGTTAATCCTTTAGGACTACCTGATACGATAATTGTGTATCTACACTAGTGGCCATAATTATATAACATTCATGCTATTTCATCATAAAACTTTTCAAAGGTAACGTATCCTTTCTATTTTTTCACAGATTGTGGTGTTACCGTAGCCGACATGGTGCAGCAACAATTGGCGATTTATATGAAAATGCAGAATTTAAAAAAAATACTGTACGAAAATATCAATATTGATTTTTTGCAATTTTCTTTGATTTTTAATGTTTTTTGCCGTTAATGTTTTGATTGTGTATTTATATATTTATTTCATGTTCTGCAGGATGGGTAGGCCCCGTGGCCATCAAAATCTGACCCCTTCGCAGCAAGATTCAATAGTCCGCGGAGCTCGCCAAGGACGTACCCATGATCAACTTGCCGGTCAGTTCAACGTCAATCGAATCACGATCACAAGGTTTTTGCTCCGTCACAAGAGAGGAATGACACCCGGAGGCACTACTGGAGCTGGCAGACCTCGAATCACCGACCGAGTCTTCGATCGAAACATCCTGCGAGTGTCACGTGCAAATCCAAGACTGCCAGCCGCGGATGTCCTTTCACTTGCAAAGTCACCTGGAGATCCCAATGTGTCCTTACGCACTATCCGACGTCGTCTCCTGGTAGGAGGACTCCCTGCACGTCGTCCGGCCAAGAAACCCTTCATCAGCGATACAAACAGAAGAGCTAGAGTCAAGTGGGCACGAGCTCATCTTAACTGGGGACGCGCTGAGTGGCGCAACGTCCTCTGGTCGGATGAAAGCAAGTTCAATCTCTTCGGCTCTGACGGAATCAAGTACGTACGCCGCCCTATTGGTACTAGATTCCATCCGAAGTACCAGTTACCCACAGTGAAACATGGGGGAGGAAACGTCATGCTCTGGGGCTGCTTCTGGGCTGGCGGAATGGGCCCTCTTCGTCGAGTTGACGGAAAGATGGACCGATTCCAATATGCAGATATCTTGGAAAAGACCATGAGACCATATGCACTCAAGAACATTGGTCGGTCATTCATCTATCAGCAAGACAACGACCCGAAACACTCATCGCTCCACGTCAAGGACTGGTTCCGCAAGCATAGAGTCACAGTTCTGGACTGGCCCAGTCAATCTCCTGACCTCAACGTCATCGAGCATGTGTGGGAATGTCTTGAGAGAAGTCTTAGAGGTACCAGAGCCAAGAATGCAAACGAAAAATTTGCGCAACTGGAGTCAGCATGGGCTGCGATTCCACAGTCGACAGTGGACAAGTTGATCGAGTCCATGCCCCGAAGATGTGAAGCAGTAATCAAGGCCAACGGTTTCGCGACTCGCTATTGATAAGTATATCCATAATTAATGTTGTTCGTTTCCGTATCAATGCTCGAAGATTATTGTTATCAATATTTCTGAGAAGTATTAAAAGTTGCAATTTCGATAAATTCTGATTTTATTTTTCTTCTTTTTCTTTGATAAGCCAAAGTGCTATAAGGTTAAGTAACCTACTTGATATCGCTATTTGAATCGGCAGTTAAAAAATTGGCAAGAAATTCCTCCTAGAAGAAAAGTTATCCTTGAAATACACTAATGTTATATAATTTTGGCCACTAGTGTACGTTATGTATCCTGAATGACATGTGTACCTTACTTTATCAATGCTATGAATAACAATGTACAATTGTTGAACTGGCAATAAACTTAATAATAAAAAAAAGCACATTATATGTTTAAATGGATCGAGGTACAACGTCCGTTCGTGGGAATGGTGCCGTGGCCAACGTTACTGCTTCGGCGCCAACAAGGATTGTATCGGTTCCGACTACGGAACGCACCACGACGCTTCGTGTTTCGCACCACTTCTTTCTTACCATATCAGGAATTGACTTCTATGCAGAAGTACGGTCAGATGTAATTAATGCGTTAAAAGATTTTTTCGAAATTGATGCTTATGTTGTGGCAGTAGAACAGTTTCATTTAAATGTAGGTTATCATATACATGTATCATTAAGACTAATATAGGGTTACGTTTAAGTGACATTAGAGTAGTTGTAGATACTTTGTGGCCAGGGTATCGTTACGATCTGCAAAATTGCAAATCTCCAAAGTCGGTCATCAAATATGTCACCAAGGAAGATCGCGAAGTGCTTTATACTGTTTCTTTGTCTCAGTTGCATTTTAACTATCGTGCAATTGACTGGGCAAGGCGTAATCCTGTTTTTAGGTTCGCTGATCCTTTTGTTATGGAGCACAGATTTCAGTATCGGTTTTTGGAATCGATACATCGGGAAGTTCAGTTGGAAAAATTTGTAGATTGTGCTCTTAGACCGTTAGATTTTATTTATGGGTGTAATTGGGCGGATAAAGTGGTTTTGTGGTGGAATGCTTTCCTGTGTTCGTCAGGTTTAAAACGGAAACAATTATATTTATACGGCGATAGTAACGTCCGGAAGGCAACTTTAATTGAATTAATAATCGGTAAATTTAATAAGAACGTCATTTACTACCCGGACGTCGGGAAGTTTGCATATCAAAATTTAGATCCTTTGGTGCATAAAGTTATAGTTTTCGAGGAATTTGAAAGTAAGTTCCATTGTAATTCATTTTTAAAAAGGCTTTTGGAAGGTAGACGTTTTTTGGCTCCCGTTAAGGGTACGAGTGGCAAAATTATTGAATACAAAGGCCCAGTGATTTTTGTTAGTAATAATGCTTGTACATTTGATGACGCTTTGCTTAATCGTGTAGAGGTAGTACATGCCGAGTTGCCGTATTGGACGTCGGGGCGGTTTTCGCTTCCGAAAACGGAGGCGTCGCCCGCTTCGTCGCATATTTCGATGTCGTCGTCGCCGGGTTCGTCGCCAGCCGCTTCGCAAGTGCAAGGTTCGTCGAATCCGTTCGTACAAAACTGTTCCCGCCGGTTGTTTAATGTCTCGCATGTTGCCGTACAAGAAATTGATGAGGGTTGTAATCCCTTGGAATAAATCGGGGTCGTGGTCATTTCATGTAGATATGGGTGCTAAGGTTGATATTCCTACCTGGCGTGTTTTTGATCCTGCGATTTTGGATATGCCTACGTCACAAATGATGTGTTATGGAATGTCTTTTGAAAAAGTTATGATTAATAAGTTAGTTTTGGATATAAGGTGTGAAAGGAAGAGTGGATATTTTAAGCGCTACGGTGAAAGTAAACATGACAATTTGCAAGAACTAAGTTACCTGCCTACTGGTGCAATACCTCCATTGTATGTATATAAAGATTCGACGGGTGTCGATGTTAATGATGTTGGAGTAAAAGATGTTTTGGTTGGGGGCTCCTGTAAACGGTGGGGTGGGAAGGGTCATCTTCGCTTGAAGGTGTATCCTAAGTTGAAGAAGGGAATGGATGTGACAGAATTGAAGAATCCTATGAATTTTGGTCATATGTTGAAAAAGATGGGTTTTGCTAGTATATTACCGCGTTTGTTGGTAGGGTTAACGGATTTTGAATGGGCGACTAAAGATGAACGTGTTATGTTAACTTATGCGTTTGATTTTATTGTTAATGTTGCTTTGCATTATAGTTATTTTAAGAAGTTTTTTAAGAATGATAGTATTATTAAATAAAGAATTTGTATTGTAGATGTCTGATTTATGGGTTCCTCCTTGGTTGAATGATAGGTATCATTTGTTGAGTTATGCGGTGCCCCGACGTCTTGCAGTGTCATCGTGGAATCAGATATGCGATGTTATGTCAAATAATCCCGATAGGGTGAATAGGTTAATGCGATGGAAAATGTTGTGTAGTGAGTTAGGTTATCGTGAACGAGTGTATATAGCTTCGTTTATGTTTTTGAATGGGGTGCCATCTGTTGTTATGTTAGAAATACTAACGCTCAATCGGCATGCTACGCGTGTTAAATTGCGTAAGATGGCAGATATTATCAAATATGTAGGGGAAACTAGGGAGACTTGACCAAGCGCGCGATTTGATAATTGGCCAAAACGTATATTTAATAGGTCTAAAAAAATTCTAAAAAAATATTTTCATACGTATTTCGACACATTAATTTAATTTTCGATAGTTGAAATAAAACACCCTAGTTCCATAGAAGATATTTTATAATTAATAAACTTGCGTTTTTTGATGTAATTTTTCATTGATCTTTGTAAGTATATATATAAAATGATAATTGAAAATTTTTAATTTCTTACGAATCACGTGATTACTTACAAAGTAGTGAAATGATTTAATGTCAATTAGAATAATAAAATAGTTTTTACTGAAATTGTTATAACATTTAATGAAAAAACTAATGATGGGGAGACTTGACCAAGATTCTCAGGGGAGACTTGTCCAAGTGGTAATACTTCGATCATATGAGTTTTGCGATCTATAACTTAATTTATTATAATTCGACTTATAACCCACTAAGTAATTTGTGTAAATATGCAATAATAACAATAATAATATTATTGTTATTATTTAACAATTATTGTTAAAAAAATAGTTGTAATAATACTTGTAAGTAAAATATAATATTTTTGATTTTATTTGTTAAACTTAACGTTACTATAATTTAAGAATAAACTGTTTTTGTTAGTGACCTCTATGTAATTGTTTATATAATTTTGTTTGTTTTCTAGCCATGCGTCTTACTAGAAAAGACAAGTATACCGTATTCATTCTATTCTTGCGAGAGAAGCACAACATCAATTTTCTCGGGCTCATGAGTACCTGATAAAATTTGTTATCATCAAATCGTCTAGTATCATCAATCGCCTTACACAACATAAGTCGAAATGCCTTTTTTCTACAAACAAAAAGGTACGCGGGGCAAGTTAGATCCTGAGAAACTGAAGGCTGCATCAAATCACATTTTAGAAAATCCCAAAGCTTCTTTCAATAAAACAGCTGAACGTTTCGGAGTTGACCGTAAAACGTTGAGTCGCTATGTTGGAAAAATCAAGAAGGGCAAAGAAACCGATTTTCGACCTAATTTTCGTCATTCCCAAATTTTTTCGCCGGAGGAAGAGCAACTCTTGCAACAATATTTAATCTCATGTAGCAAACTGAATTACGGCCTATCTACCAAAGCAGTGAGAGAATTTGTTTATTTCTATGCAGTCGAAGTCGGTAAATATCCACCCGAAAACTGGAACCGTATACAAATGGCTAGTTGCGACTGGCTACGTGGATTCATGCATCGACATCCATCTTTATCATTACGGACGCCACAAGCTACAAGCTTAGCGAGAGGAAGTGCTTTCAATCGAACAACTGTTACCGAATTTTTCAATAATCTCATGGCAGTTTTCTCGGCACAAACATACAGTCCTCAAAATATTTACAATATTGACGAGACTGGCGTTACCACAGTGCAAAAACCAAGGAAAGTCATAGCATTGAAAGGCCAGAAACAAGTCTCTCAAGTTACATCCGCTGAGAGAGGAATATTGGTCACAATGTGCTGCGCCGTCAATGCCATTGGTGGGTCCATTCCACCATATTACGTGTTTCCGCGAGAACGAAAAAACGATCGCATGACCATGGGGGCTCCATTTGGTTCTGGACTTGGTGTTCATAAAAGCGGCTGGATGACTGCTACGAATTTCGAAAATTATTGGTTACATTTCATCGAGTTCTCAAAATGTTCCAAATGCAATCCAGTGCTTGTCATCCTCGACAATCACGAATCCCACATTTCACCAAGAGGCTTACAAATATGTAAAGAAAACGGAATCACATTAATCACTTTGCCACCACATACGAGCCATAAATTGCAACCTCTGGATCGTACTGTTTTCGGGCCCTTCAAGACATTCTATAATACGGCTCTGACGGAATACATGACTACTCATCCAGCCGAAACTATCGATATTTACAAAATTCCGCAGTTGACAGCTACAGCATTCCTCAAAGCCTTTAACCCAGTCAATATCCAGAAGGGTTTCAAATGCACAGGAATTTGGCCTCTTGATTCCAACATATTCACGGATGAGGACTTCTTGAGCTCGTATGTGACGGATAGACCAAACCCGGAAGATGACCAATCAAATGTCAGAGACAACGAGACGAATAAATGCAATAAAGCTCAATCCGCTTCAGCTTTTAGTTTAAAGATTCCAGACGAAGGAGGCATTAAAAAAAGACCCGAAGAAGTTCGACCACTGCCAAAAGGATCAACGAGAAAAAGCAACAGATCGAGAAAAAGAGTTGTCAGTCGAATTTTGACTGATGATTCTTATTTGGCCCAGATTACTACAGAATATGAAGCTAAACAGTCTAAAAAACAAGAGGTCTTGTTGAGGAAAGAAGTTAGGGCTGAAAAGAGAATCCAAAAAGAATTGGAGGAAAAAAAACTGCGAAATCAAGCCAAGCGCATAAAGAAAGAAGCAAAAAAATTATAATTTCCAAGAAAAAACAAAAATAAATCGTTTAAAATTTTCATCTTGTTTGAGTTTTGACTTAATTTTATAATGAAAAAATAATTAATAAAAAAATATGAGCCATAACACATTTATTATTATGGTTTTTGAAAAAAAATGCTCTTGGTCAAGTCTCCCCCAACATGGGGAGACTTGGTCAGAAAAGACGATCGCCGAAAAATTAACACATTTTTTGAAAAAATAAAATAAACAATATGAAAAAATTCAGGAATATGTGTAAGATCTTTCTTCATCATATCCGGGAGTTTTTTTATTGTATTCACTACTTTTACTAAATTTCACATGCGTTTAACTGAAAATCTGGTCAAGTCTCCCCAGTTTCCCCTACTTTTAAGAAGAAATTGTTCGTAATAGGTATTTATGTAAAATAGTGACCGAGTCCGATCGTTGTACGTGGGACTCATTTACCACGATAACGAGTAAAAACGTATTTTTAGCGCTAAGTATAAACCTGTAAATTTTAATAATCTTGCTTGGCGAATTAAACAAGACTTAAGTTTTTTAAAAGGTCGCGAAGTTCCTTCCTAAGATATGCGATCCTGTATTGATGCGGATGAAGGAGGACATTTCGAATATTTTCGATAATTAATGTGTTTTGTAGCATTAAATTATTAAAAAAAATTAATAAAAAAATATTGGGAATAATTTATTTAACCTATCGAAAGAGAAAATCGATTTTACCTCAAAACCAGTTAATTTGCAGATCCATGTATATCACGACCTTTTAACTTCTCTTCGATCGTACGTACTATGTACCCTTAAAAATCTTCACATAATTATGGTGCAATTCATGGCCTGCTAAACAAAAAATCTAATGTAATAATGGAAACTTTTTAAACTATTTTAAAAATTCGTGCTCCGCGAATATTTATATCGTATTGTTTGGGAACACTTTTGGAGTGACAAAAAAAGAATCTACCTCAACCGAACTTACGGGGGAAAATTTGCGAAAAATAAACTAAGTGAGCGCCAAATTTTTTTTGACAGTTGAAATGTCACGTAATCGGTGCAATCATAATATTCAGAAAATTATGCGGATTTCAAAAATTTAATAAAATAAAGGGCGTTCCATTTAAAAATCGAAAATTGTTATCAGTTCCGGCGAAATCAAAAGTGTGGAAAACATAGTTTTCATATCAAAAAGTGACGTTTGATAAGTAAATTAGATATGTAACAAGTTTGAAAATTTTATCTTAACAAATAACAAAATTAGGGCGGTGTGCTATGATCCTGTTGCACACGGTATATATAATTTTTTGCATCTATTTATCTGCGGTTAATTTAATTTAGTTTAGTAAATAATTGCGCGTATGCGGTTAATATGGAGGAGCAAAGAGTGCTCCATTAAATAACATTCAAAAAAACATTATTTTTTGAATTTAAAATGAATTTCGTTTTTAAAATAATTTTCGCGAGAACTCTCCCCACTTCTTACTACAGAAACAACTGTTCCGCCCTACAAACTCGAAAATGAGCATACCGAATATGGCCGACATTCGCAAACTTAACTGGCCAGCGTGCAGTTCGGATCTTAATGCGATTGAATATCTTTTGAATGAATTCCAGAAACGTATCCGTCGTCGCCCGGCCGTACCAGATTCTCTTCAAGAGCTATGTAATATGAATTTTAAGCAAATCAACTCAATGTCACGAATTAATGTTTATTGTTAAATAAATTGTGTATATGTTACATCAGCAATAAATTGTTCATCGATCAAATATCGATTTCTAAAATTAATTAGCAAGTAGGTATGTAATGCTGTAAGTTTCGTTGCGAAATATTTGTCGGTCAACGAACTAGATCTACGAGGCTGATTCACGTTTATAATAATCGGCAGTCCATGACTGATAGTCTCGGTGACAAAACAAGTAAATTCTGTACATAATTGTTTATTATTGAAAACATTGTTTTTAAACAAGAACACAATTCTGTTCTTATTTTATATGATTGTATAATTTATCTATAGATTGTAATTCGAAAGCGTTAGTTTCAATTGAAAGTGCCTCGTTCGATTGTCGATGCGCAATTGTTCATATCAAATGAAGCGATCCATCTCGATCTTCAAATAAAATTAAACATTTTAGCGCTAAATATTAAACAAGTTCGTCCAAACGCACTCGTTAAAGTGTACAATTAATTACCATAATTAAAAGTAACTTTTCAAGATTGGCAATATAATGGACCACACCAAAGGGCATTCTCCAATCGTGTTATTTATTTATTTTTTGTTGAGAAGTACAGCATTATTTATTGAATGTCTCACGATTGTGGGTACTTAAATATTTCTTTAAATAAAAAAATATATATTTGGCCGCCCAAATGGCACAGATATACCGATGTTCTGGCAATATATAATCATATGGCGTGAAGAACTCCTATAATGGAATACATCATTTTGTACCTTACCCCGCCATGCCGATTACTACATTTTCCAAACATTTTCCACCAATCTATTGGTCATCTTGATTTTTTTCCGTGGAAGACCGTAATTGGAATCAAATCAATTTCAACCACAACTTCGCACGTGCCCAAACTAAATCGGCAGAAAATGCCACTTCTCCAAATCATTTATCGAAAAAGTTACCAGCACAAGAACAAAATGCTTGTTTATGGTCTTGAAGCTGATCCTCAAGATTGTTCCGTAATGAACCTTAACATGATAAAAGCTAAAATGGAGCACTAAACCAACTAAGTTTCTGGCTAATGGATGGGCACACCCGTAATATAAGACGGGTTGCGTATTTATCAATAAAAAACCTGCATCGTCTTCGCAAACGTACCAAATTCCGAACAAATTCATCGTGGACGAGAACATAATAAATACAATAAAAATGTCATCGGCGATGAAGTTCAATGCATTCCTTTCATAAAGGCTTCATTCTTCATGTTCTGCGGATTTAAATCGGCTTATATTTGGCCAACAGCCCATATACATATGTATTTAATAAGGCACTCCACAGATCAAACTCGTGCGAAAAAGTCATTGATGTAACTTTTTTTTTCTTTAAACGACAATTTTTATATTTACTCATAATTTATTGCTTCAAAATAGAATATACACGTATGAGACAATAAGATACTCGCGAAAAGAAGATGTCTTGATGGATAAAACTAATAAAACAATTGAAAAAAAAATGGACTCGGTGGCCTTGGTAAGACAGCGACGGGAAA
Source organism: Rhagophthalmus giganteus (assembly GCA_036326145.1). Lineage (NCBI taxonomy): Eukaryota > Metazoa > Arthropoda > Insecta > Coleoptera > Rhagophthalmidae > Rhagophthalmus > Rhagophthalmus giganteus. The sequence continues at coordinate 692,079 of JARFJA010000036.1, forward strand.
CGTTTGGGAAACGTGAAAAACAAATACGACGTCTCTCTTTCGTGAACTAACTACTCGCAGCACCTCTAAAATAGTTGGCAACGAACGAAAACGAATTGTTCGTATCCTTTAAAATGTTAAAATTAATCGGAAGCTTTCGAGCAGGCTCAACAATACGAAACGATTGAAGAATTTTTATTGCCGAAACACTTTTTCGTCGTACAAAACTTGTTTCTTTTTTATTTTATGTTGTGTTTACGTAAATTACGTCGATTTCGTTATTTTATAGATTTGAAATGGCCTTAAAAGTGGCACTTCACTCACGTAACATTCAAGAAAAATTATGCGTTTCCTTATTTTTAAAGTACAAACATCTGTTAGTACCTAACTAATGTTTAATATTATTGTGTGTTAAATTACGTCCATTTAAAATTCCGGACAATCGTATCCAAAATGAAGTAAAAGTCATTATAATAAGAGTTACTCCTATACAACTTCCGCATAGAAAATTATTATAAATGACCGATGCGGTCACAAATATTTGCCAGGACGACGAAGATCTCGGTTGAGAAAGTACGACTACTTCCTGATGTCATAAAAGTGTTACCAACCTAGTTTTGCACGTCGGTCGACGGCGCGTCTTGCATTAAAACTCGCACGATGGTTAAACCTGCGTTTAGATTTTTCTATAAAAGACATTGCAAACGATTTCGGCATTCAATGGCCAGCAAAGATACTTGGGAAAACCCGTCTTACACAAAAACCGATATTGTTTAACGTTTTCAACGTAGTCGGTCCCAAGGAAAATTTAAGGAAAGCTCCCGCCTTGAGCTTAATGTTTGAGAAGACGAGAGACAACCGAGTGGAGTTTTCCATTTCCATTGTCGACGCCATTTGCATTAAAGGTATGATGGTAAAAACGATGTTTAGATTTTTCTGTAAAAAAAATTGCAAACGATTTGGACATTCAATGGCCAGCAAAAATACTTGGTAAAATCCGTTTTACACAAAAATCGATATGTTTTACGTTTTCAACGAAGACCAAGAAAAGTTCCCACCTTGAGCTTAATGTTTGAGAAGACAAATGACGACCGAAGGGAACTTCCATGGTTTAAATTAAAAACGGACGACCATCGATCGAAGATCTAGGGACTCGATGTGAAATTTCCAATAATAAAACTATAACGAAATTCGGCCACGCATGCTAACCGTTCCACCTACATAAAATAGGTATATTAAACAATAATTTATGTGAAGTATGCAACGAAATTGGCGATCTGAATCATACATTTCTATGTTGCAAAAAATATAAGATCGAAACAAAAAAACTATATGGTAACCTAATAAAAATAAAAACGTTCAATCCCCAATTAATATAATTAGTCTGTTGGCAAGCCACAGAAAAGCAATATACAATATATATATATATATATATATACAATATATATATGACAATTAATTACCCGGAAAATGTTTTGAGCGCGACAAGTGGCAACACTGGCGATCCCTTAATGTTGGCATGTGAAAATGTAAACATTCGCGAGTTACCGTTACAAGTTTCGTGCAGATCGGCGCAGTGTGTTGTGAATACGAGCGTGTTGAATAAAACAGTACAAGGTCGTCAGTTGAAAAATGTCGCAGGATTTGTTGAAAGAACAACGAATCGTCATTAAAGGACCACGCACACTTTATATGGAAAAATAGGAACCACTCAAATCGATTTTTTTTAATATCAATCGACGCGTACCTTAATGTGAGGAATACTTATTATCATTGCGCCAAATCTGTAACTTCATTATTAAACCCGTTAATGAACAATTTATTGAAAAAATTTGGGCTTTAAATTATGTCGGAAGTTAATAAATCTGTCGTTCGTTATTTATGGAGGGGTCATGGTAAATACGTTTCTAAGAAACGACACAAATGACACAAATGTAAGTAGCAGGTAGAAAACAGAAAAATAGTGCTCATATCCCAGCTAACAATTTTTAAATTTCGCGGCGAATTTCTATTGGTATCACTTGAAAACATTTTTAGTCAGTAGCGGCGATAAATTAGGCGAGAGGAATTTTGAATTGTTTGAGTAACGAAATATTACACCTGCTGTTAAGTGTATAAATAATTACGTCCAGTTTCACGTATTTTACCACTTATGGCCTATCCAAACCTATATGCAATTTACGTCATCAATAAAAAGTTACTACACTCTATTCCAAATAAGAAGGTAGTGAAGGAAAGCATAGGGAAGCTTGAACTTTGATTGTCATTGGTCAATATTCAAGCCCGTTTCACACTAACAAGATTATAATTTGAAAATAGTGATATTTGGTAGTTTTATGTTGGTATTCTATTTTCCCTAGCTGTCATTCTGTCAGTTTAGAATTCGATTCATTGTTGTGTGCTCCTGTTTTTTAAATTTATCTTCTCATTTCCCTCATCTTTTCTACTGTTTATTATTACATAAAATAGTTCTTTTCAGAACTCACCATACTGGTATATTATTTTCATAACGTAAGTTGATTACCTACTTTTATACAACATTTAATTAAATAAATATGGTTTTACAGTGTCTACATTTTTTTTTATTATGGCGGAAGAATTATCGTTCAAAAACCATAAGGGCAAATTGGTAAGGAGTGGTCAAAAAAAAAAACTTTGATTGTCATTGGTCAATATTCAAGCCCGTTTCACACTAACAAGATTATAATTTGAAAATAGTGATATTTGGTAGTTTTATGTTGGTATTCTATTTTCCCTAGCTGTCATTCTGTCAGTTTAGAATTCGATTCATTGTTGTGTGCTCCTGTTTTTTAAATTTATCTTCTCATTTCCCTCATCTTTTCTACTGTTTATTATTACATAAAATAGTTCTTTTCAGAACTCACCATACTGGTATATTATTTTCATAACGTAAGTTGATTACCTACTTTTATACAACATTTAATTAAATAAATATGGTTTTACAGTGTCTACATTTTTTTTTATTATGGCGGAAGAATTATCGTTCAAAAACCATAAGGGCAAATTGGTAAGGAGTGGTCAAAGGTTGATGGCGTATAACATTTACCTACGAAACAAGGCAGATAAAAGTAAAACCGAAGCTGTTAAATTAACATCTATTGAAAGCGGTCTTGGTGAGCGAATGATTTGGAACATCATTAAAGAAATAGAAAGCTCCGGTATTGCACGGTCACCTAAAAAGACACGAACATGTTCAACTCAATATGCACGACTTGAAGATTTTGAAAAATCTGGGATTCGAAGGCATGTGCATTCGTTCTTTTTTAAAAACGAACTGCCCACTTTAGAAAAAGTTTTCAAAGCTGTAAATGATGATGATTCACAACAAAATTTTAAACGCACATCTTTATGGAGAATATTGAAAAAGTTAGGATTTAAATATGAGAAGCGAAGCAGAAACACGATCTTAATTGAAAAACCAGAAATTGTTTTATGGAGACGCAAATACCTAACTTCTATCAGAAAGTATCGTAACGAAGGAAGAACAATATATTATATGGATGAAACTTGGGTTTACGCTGGTCATGTTAAGAATAATATTTGGAAAGATACTACCATAACGACTCCACGACAAGCCCACATACAGGGTCTTTCAACTGGTATTAAAGATCCATCAGGCAAAGGAAAACGTCTAATTCTTGTACACATGGGCAGTGACACTGGTTTTGTTGAGGGTGCTTACTTAAACTTTGAATCAAGAAAAACAGGTAAACAAATTAAATTTTATAAAGTACTAACTTACCGATACAATTATTTCAGGTGATTACCATGAGGAAATGAACGGTGACGTTTTTAAAAATTGGTTAGAAGGCGTACTGCCACTGTTAAAAGATAACTGTGTAATAGTGATGGATAATGCCCCTTACCAGTGTAAAATTGGAAAAAGTTCCAACACAAAATTGGCGAAAAGGCGATATTATTGAGTGGCTTCATAGTAAAGGTGTAACAGGAACAGATGGAAATTTATTAAAAATAGAACTGTTGCAACTGGTAAAACAATATTCTCTATCTCATCCGACACCATACGTTGTTGACGAAATAATTAAGAAAAGTGGAAAGACAATACTACGATTGCCCCCATACCACTGTAACTTAAATCCGATCGAATTGGTATGGGCACAAGTGAAACATTACGTAGCGGCTAATAATAGTACATACAAAATATCTGATGTGAAAGAATTGTTGGATGAAGGTATTGCCAATGTTACAAAAGAAAAGTATTTTTACTTTTTTAGTAAGTATTGTATAAAGTATTTAATTGTGAATTGGGACTTATATTACTGATTATAGACTATGTATTAAATTTAATAAGGAGCATTTTATTATAATTGGTTTTTTAAGCTGATTGCCCATTGTTAAAATAATACTATTTTTAAATTTCCCTCCTTTGTGAAGTTAACAAAAAACCTCCTTTGTAAACTTGCCTTCAGACGTAGCGCCACCTACTACCTTCTTATTTGGAATAGAGTATAGATTTTTACTATTTGTAGTTCGGTTTAAAATTTAGAAAATGACATATTCTATAGATAAATTACTTGTGCACATATTAGATAATATAAAGAAAGACTATTTATTAAAATTGTAAAAATACGAGGTACGAGGTGACAACACTGTGTAAAACGTCATCATCTAGTAACCTTTCATTGATGACGTGTTGCATATATGTTTGGACGAAGTGTATGTTATTTTTGAACATGTTTACATTAAAATATTATTAGTTTAATTTAATCATTTACTACAGTACGTCACTGCCTTTGTTATTTTATCTGACATTGACGTTTATATACGAGTAGTACCAACAGAAATCTGCCGCAAAATTTAAAAATTGTTAGCTGGGGTAGAGTATTATATTGTTCGGTTCCTTGTGGTAATTAAAAATTTTAAACCCGTATTCATATTGAATTGACGGTAGCATTTCAATTCTGAATTCAATCCTACTATTTTAGAGCCGTTAGAATAGAATTAGGAAGGTACCTACTGTAAGCGAGCTTAAAACCTGGAATAAAAGAATTGCCTAAAAACTAATAGTTTTGTTAGTTACATTTTATCCAAACCTATAGGCAATTTACGTCATCGATAAAAGGGTACTGGATGATGACGTTTCACACAGTGCTGTCATCTCGTACCTCGTATTTAGACAGTTCCAATAAATTGTAGTCTTTCTTTATACCATCTAATATTTGCGCAAGTAAATTACCCATCATGTCACTTTCCAAACTTTAAACCGAATTACAAATAAACAATCTAGTGACTTTTTATTGATGACGTGAATTGCCTATAGGTTTGGATAGGCCGTAATTGTTATAATAGCCACAATTTTATGCGGAAGATTTCTTTTTTGGCCGATATACATAGGCCGATTTTTCAATATTAATGATTTATTGCGTCACAATTTTGAATATATGAAGAATTATTTTTTTTATTGATTTGTTATTCGTGAATATGTTTTGTTTTTTATTTGAATTGTTTGTTAATGTTATTAATATATTAATAGACTTTATTTCTAATTATTAGCTCTAACAGCAACAGCAACTGTATTATAACAGCAATTGTAAAAAGCAAGCTGATCAGCGTAGGTTTTCCAGAAGGGCGTAACCCACAAAAAGTAAATTTTACCGGAGAACACATGTTGTGTCGTCGTGTAGTTAGCTATAAGAAGATACGTTTGGCGGAAATACAAATTGATTTTTCCGGTGAAAAAATCGAAATGTTGTTACCAAATTTTAACAGATTATGCCTTCATTTAATTCAATAATTCATTTTAATAGAAAGTATGGGTTACGCCTTTTTGACAAAATGCCATCGATATTATCTTTTTATAGATGGGTACAAATAATCTCTTAGTTTTGTATACATTTTTAATGTGCACAAAGCCAAGAATTTTTAAGTCATTTAAAGAATTATTTCAATCGTTTTAAATCTCAGACCAGTTTAAGTAGATAGGTACCGACCCGTCGTTGTTAAGTACCCCGTAATAAATAACAAAGTTGATTTATGAACTCAAACAAATTTGATTTTAGTAGGTTCTCTTTTGTTCTCACGAAATTCTCATAAGAGCGTTAATTAAAGATTGCGGCTTTATTTATAAATTAACAAAATTGGCGCAATGATAATAATTATTCGTCACATTAAGATGAGTCGATTGATATAAAGAAAAATCGATTTGAGTGGTTCCTATTTTTCCATATAAAGTGTGCGTGGTCCTTTCTGGTTAAATCCGGAAAAAAAGTTACGGAAATTTTGTCGATGTTAAACAACTTTTACAAAGAGCAAACCATGAAGAAATCAGCCGTGTATGAGTGGATACGGCGTTTTGAAGCCGGTAGAGAAGATGTGAACGACGATGCGGGGCGCGGCCGGCACATTGAAACGCGCACACTCTCTAATGTTGAACGAGTGCGTAATTTGCTCGATTCTGAGCGCCGTTTGTCCATTAGAGATGTTGCTGACACACTGTCTATCAATCGCGAGACCGTTCGTTTGATTGTGAAGGAGGAATTGCGATTGCGGAAGCTGTGTGCGAAACTTGTTCCGAAAATCCAGTCAGCTGAACAGAAGCACCGCCGTGTTGATGTTTGCCGCGATTGGCTGGCTGCAATTGAATCCGAAAACATTCTGGAGCGAGTCATCACGTGCGGCGAGTCATGGATATTTGAATACGACCCAGAAACAAAGCGGCAGAGCATGCAATGGGTCGGCGAAGGTGAGCCAAGACCCAAAAAAGGACGGATGTCCAAATCGCAAGTGAAGACAATGATCATCGTTTTTTTGACCATAAAGGCATCATACACAAAGAATTTGTGCCTCGGCGGACCACAGTAACTGCAGATCGGTATCGTGAAATCCTCCGGCGTCTACGAGAACGAATTCGAAGAGTTCGGCCTGACCTCTGGGCAGACAACTCTTGGCTGTTTCATCAAGACAACGCACCGGTGCACACAGCTTTCAAAATTCGCGATTTCTTCGCCAAAAATCGAGTCAACGTAATCGATCATCCGCCGTATTCTCCGGATCTCGCCCCGTGCGACTTTTTTCTGATCTGAAAAATGTCCTCAAGGGACATCGATTTTCGAGGATAGAGGACATTCTGAAGAATTCGACCGATGCCTTGAAAGCGATTTCTGAAGAAGAGTTTTCAGGCTGCTTCCAACAATGGAAACATTGTATGGCGAAGTGTATAGAAGCTAGGGGGGAGTACTTTGAAGGGGACAAACTTGATGTTGCTGATTATTAACTTTTGTTTTGTAAATAAAATTTTTCCGGGTAATTAATTGTCATACCTCGTATGAAGCGATACTAGTGTTTGTTAACCCTTAGCCGACACACTGGGGTCGTTCGCGACCGGGCCTTATACTTCTCGAATTTTCACCCCCTTAATGTTCGGAAACTGGGTCCGTAGCGCCATCTAGTTATAGTTCGAGAGTTGCTCTTTCGATTAGTATACTTGCCGGTGAGTGAAGTGCGTCAGTGTTTCTGTGACATCCAAGTGAATCGGAGCGGGGTCGTCAGCGACCCCAGAGTGTCGGCTGAGGTTGGGATCGATTTTTTTCTCGCATTTTTGTTTCTTGACTTTTTGTGCTGCAAATCGTCGAATAAGGTGAGTACACTATATTTTGAAAGTGTGAATTTTTTTTCTCCACACACTAATATTATTTTAAATTACGTTAGATGGCCTACAGTCTTAGATATCGCACGATTCGGCAAGAGCTCCTCGATGAGACGCGAGAACTTCCTGCCGAGGACGAAGAGGCTCAAATAGGCTATAATAAAACAAAAGGAGGAACCGACACTTTTGACCAGCTATGCCATTCGTATTCGGTGACGAGAAGGACGAATCGCTGGCCAATGAGAATTTTTTATGTCATGCTTGACCAAGCTGCGGTGAACTCTCGGGTTCTCTTGAAGTGCAAACTTAGAGCTGATGATTCCGAAGATAAGTGTACAGCGATAAATTGCCTTGAAACACTTTCATTTTACCTCATCAGACCGTATTTACTGAAAAAATACAACGACACGGTCACTTTGCGCCGCGACTTAAAAATCGGCATTGCCGAGATTTTGGGCCTCGACGTGCACAAAGAGGGACAATATGAAAGGGTGAAATTCCCGAAGAGAATTAGATGTGGGGACTGCTCGCGGAAAACAGATAAAAAAACAAACGAGGGTTACGCAAGTTGTGAGCGCCCCATGTGCGAAGATCATCGTTTGATTTTCTGTAAAACATGTGCTGGGATGCAGTAAATAATATTTTCATCGAATGAATCATAATAAAGTATATTTTTCGATTAACTTGACTATTTTTATTCATTCCTTGATCTATTTTTATGAATTGTCAGTATTAAATGAGGATAATAATGAAAAAATGCACTTTTGAAAAATGAGTGAAATTCTGACATTCATTCTTCAAAATAAATACCCTTTTTTCAGCGGGCACTATCACAATGATTTTTTATCTAAAGCAATATGTTTCGAGAGAATGAGACTGAAATTTGAGCGTCCAATTCGCAAAATTGAAAAAGTTATGAATTTTTAAGTAAAAATGGTCAATTTTTGCACTTTTTTGCGAATTTTATTTTTTTTAACTAATTAACTTCAAAAATTTTTGCATCGCACTATTACCTTAAAAAGGGATAGTTAATGTACAACTGTGAATTTTTTCACAATTAAAAACAGCTTAGTTCACTTAAAATAGACGATTATGTGGCTGGGGTCAAAATGACCCCAGTGTGTCGGCTATGATTGACGCCAGAAGTGTGTCGGCTAAGGGTTAAACAAACCAATATAAAATTGTAAAAGTTCCTTTTAGAAGTGAAGTGTGTGTCTCGGTAAAATCCCCTAACAAAATCCCATCCCCCAAATCTAGGATCCGGCTGAGGATAAAACCCTAACGCCAAAAAAGATATATTTCAGAATTACGCTTGCAAATTCTCACAACGTGATTCTTGTTTGAACGTCAATTATAATCTGAACTAGGTATCGTCTAGGTTAAGGTTTGAAGGTTGCTCCGTTTATATCAGCAAAATGACTCTTGAATACGCCAAAAAGAACGAATAAACAACACAAAACGTTCCGATCCTTACGAACTCCAAGTCCTGCGAAAACTAATCTTTCGTCAAATGCAGTCATCAAACGAGTAGATCTGTCCCTCCACAATAATTATTCCGAGACGGAATTAAAATTATATTAGACCACTAATTTGATATCTGTTTGCAGACGATTTCGGCTCACAATCAGCGTCAACATCGGCCAGTCCGAAATAACGTGCGAGTAAACGACAATAAGACGTTCGATCAAAATAGATGAAACTTTTTTCTAAAAGCTACAAGGCTGTGAATTGTAATGACGAAAATGAATAAGGAAAATATTTCCTTTACTGGCAGATGAAACGCCAGAAAGTGATAAAGACGATAATATTTATTTTATTTAGGACCTATCCTGTACGAACTTTACACAGCGGATTTACCAACCACTCCACAGACACTAGTAGCTACCTATGCCGACGACACCGCAGTGTTGGCATCCCATACCGATCCTCAAAAAGCATCATTGTTTCTCCAACGAAACCTCAACAGAATAGAAATCTGGGTGAAACTATGGCGTATACGTGTCAACGAAACAAAATCCACACAGGTAACTTTTACCCTCCGGAAAGAAACCTGCCCCCCGGTAGCATTAAATAATACCCTGCTCCCGCAAAACGACAATGTAAAATACTTAGGACTTCACTTAGATCGACGGCTTACTTGGAAGACCCACATCATGAAAAAGCGAATGCAACTTGGATTAAAACTAAGAAACATGTATTAGATGCTCGGGAGAAAGTCCCAGTTATCCTTGGAAAACAAAGTTCTACTCTATAAGGCCATTTTAAAACCAATCTGGACTTATGGCATCCAACTTTGGGGATCTGCCAGTAACTCAAACCTAGAAATACTACAACGATATCAGAACAAAATAATCAGGATCATCACAAATGCTCCTTGGAATGTTCCTAACTGGTTACTACAACAGGATGTTCCGGTACCTACAATTAAGCAGGAAGTCCAAAGTGCTAGTGAAAAATATCAAGTGAAACTTAGGGTGCATCCTAATGATTTAGCTGTGGCGTTATTAGACAGACAATATACCCCTCGACTCCAAAGATGTGACCCGTTCGACTTACCTGAACGCTTTTTAGATTAGGTTTAGTTATAGTTTAAGTAAGAAACTTAATTAGATTATGTTCTCAACTAACCCTTACTTGCTGCAGAATTGCGAAGTACTATCACTTCCTCATGTTATGAATTATATGCCAAACGATTTACCGAATGTTATCCTATAACATATTGTAAATACCCAATTAATAAACATGTGAAAAAAAAAATTATTTAGGATTTATTTTAAACCGGAAACCGATTGGGAATTAATGTATAAATATATAAGGTTAGCGATATTTAAAAAAAAAAAGAATCTGAAGTTACATGGACTCTCTGTCAATTATAAAATAAAATATATCAAATTAAATCCAATTATAATAAGTTAAATTAGGAGAAATCGATGGCTCAAATTACTGAATTACAGGTGTACCTATATTAATACAGTTAAAGCATCAATTTTCTTTTTTTTACCGATCAAACGTCTATTATCTAATATTACTTATTCGCACATTTCTCAGCGTTATTTTCGATATTTTGAGGAATTATTCTGATCAAAAACAACGGCAACAAACCATTAACGATCATTAATATCATTTGATATTATCTATGGGTAAAACACCGAAGACGACTTCAGAAAAAGTTCGAAATACACATATTATTGAAGTAAAAAATAAGTTCTTTTTCATTGGCAAAAAGTACTAAAAATAATTAGTAAAAAAAATCGATAAATTCAGCTCCTGTAAACGCAATATTTCCTATTAGCAACTCTCTATAAGAGCAATTATTTTGAATTAGGTACTTTTTTTACGATATTTCGATTGAGTTATATTTTGTTTATCCTTTAGATTACATTCAATCACTTTTTTTCATTCCACGAATTTCATTTAACTCCCAATTTAATTTATGCTCTTTGTTATGCTCGATTAGTAATTTTAATGGAGTTTTTATTAATATTGAGTACAATAAATATAAAAATTACTTGGCGCCCATTAGTTTTCTTCGTAATTTTCGTGGAACCACGACATCGATAAAAACTCTGCGAATAAAAACCCTAACCGGTCAAAGTACTTTAAACGTCGCGGCGCGGCGTTAGTTTTAAAAGTAAAATTAATACAAAGAACTTTCGATTCAATGTAAACAAATTAGTATTTACAAAAACGTCAGAATGACAAGAGTACAAATATTAACAAAATAAGTTCAAAAATATTCTTGTACGATTCTTTTTTCAAACAAAAGTAGAAAAAACTATGTGTACATCACAGAAGAATAGTGTGCATCTTTTAAGAGGAAATTACCTACTCGACCGTATTTGGAAAATGGACCTGTAACACGCCACATTCAAAACCATGGTATCGCGATGTCGCACAGGATGTCGAGATCCGACGAAAAGGAAAAAAAAAGCGTTGTCGTAGTGTAAAAATTAGACTGAAGTAATTACAGTCCATTGCACGAGAGTTGACCCCTGCGCTATAGCGACTGCGGGAACGGGTTAATTATGAAAAAAAAAACCGAGTCAACTATAAACATAAAACAGTCACAATCTATTTGTCAAAGTATTTTTCACGAAAAGATTAGAAAATTACTGCCGACGAAAATTGTATACAAATTATAAATTATTTATACGAGTTAGATAACTAAAAATTAAAAGTAAGTAAGTACCTATATTTCCCGTTTTCTGTGTTCCTTTAGATATAAGTGGAATTCCATGATGGCAATTCGTGACGTGACAAGGCAGAAAAAAGGAAAAAGGGAACGTTGCAGGTGGTGCAAAACTGTATTTATTTGTATATATATTTATTGTAAGACGTACTTAGGTCCATTTTGTATAATAGAATTGCACAAAGTCTGCATAAATGAAATTGCTTAGTTATTACTGACGTTATGATGAATATTAACTTTTAGTTCATGTATTATGTCTGCAATCCTATCTCCTTAATCGGTACTTTCTGGTTAAGTACGAAACTGCAACCACAAATCTTTTTCCGATCAACGCTGGTGTACCCCAGGGCAGTGTTCTCGGACCACTGCTCTATCTCTTATACACAGCAGACCTTCCGACAATACCAGAAATCACAACAGCTACATTTGCGGATGACACCGCGGTTCTAGCTACTGACAGAGACCCAGTCGCAGCCTCACAAAAACTACAAGCCAATTTAACTGTAATTGACAAATGGCTAACAAGCTGGATAATCAAAATAAACGAGTCTAAGTCAACTCAAGTAACCTTTACGCTGCGCAGAGACACGTGTCCCACGGTTCAGATAAGGAACAATCCTTTACCGCAAAAAGATGAAGTAAAGTACCTTGGGTTACACCTTGACAAAAGGTTAACATGGCGCAAGCATATCTTCAGTAAGCGCAAGCAGCTGGGACTAATTTTATACAAGATGTACTGGCTACTGAGACGTAAGTCGAAGTTATCATTAAGCAATAAACTCCTTGTATACAAGGTAATTCTCAAACCCGTATGGAGTTACGGGATTCAACTTTGGGGCACATCTGCCAACTCTAACTTAGAAATCCTAGAACGCTTCCAAACTAAAGTGCTGCGCATGATTGTGAACGCGCCCTGGTTCGTGTCCAACACGGCTATCCGTAATGATCTTCATATGCCTTCAGTGAAAGAAGAAGTCAGTCGTTTCAGTGCTAAACACAGTGACCGTCTTAGTGCACACCCCAACAAATTAGTTATGGATCTTATAGTTCCCCAAAATCGCAACCGAAGACTCCAAAAATATATACCAAATGACTTGCCCACTAGATTTCCTACTTAATCAATATTAAGTCTTGCTCTACTTTTATTTTAGTTTTAAGACCTAGTCTATAAGTTTAGTTTTATACCCAATAACTCAAAACTCATCTAGATGACAATTGTTACAGGAGCATCCTACTGGGGATGCTTCTACATGTCCAAATAATCTATCACAGAATTTACTAAATGCAACTTGTGCAGATTGTAAATAAAATGGGTTTTCAATTAAAAAAAAAATGTATTATGTCAAAGTATCAAAAATGAAATATTAATTTTCAGCATGCTATTAATATTATTAATTTTTTTAAGCTAAAAGTAAAATATATAAATAAGAATGACAATTCAAAACGCAGTGACAGCAATTCAGTTTAAGGCGAGTTATAGCGAAGAATTTAAAATAAGAAAATGACTAAGACAGGGCGACTCGCTATCATGTGTCTTATTCAATATAGCCCTAGAAATAATAATTAAAAATAGCGAGATAAATAGAAAAGCAACCTTGCCCTTTAGGAGTAACCAGTGCCTAGTGTACGCAGATGATGCGGTGCTATTGTCAAGAAGTAGGAAAGAACTTCAAGAAATAGCGAAACAGTAGAAGCTGCAAAAAACTGGGTCTCCAATTCAAAATAGACAAGACAAAATACATGGAACTTAAGAACAAGGACAGCAAACTTAAAAAACAAAATCTCGGGGTTAAGAAACGAAATGATAAAGATGTGCTGGAATTTGTAGAAGTAGAGAGTTACACGTACCTAAGGGTCTTGGTGACAAATAAGTGTGAAGAAGATAGTGAAATCGATCTAAGGATATCAAAAAGTAACAATTGTGCAGGAGGCTTAAATAAAATATTAAGAGCAAAAGAGGTATTCAGAAATACAAAATTTAGAATCTATAAGTCAGTACCGAGACCAACACTAAACTACGAATGCGAAACCTGGGTTATGAATCAGAAAAACCAATCGAAAATAGAAATATGGGAAAGAAAAATTTTAAGAATACTCGTCGGAAAGAATACAGCACTAGGATGAGATAGGAGAATGAATGATACGAAAATACGACAGTGGAAGATTTCGTTAAGAGTATAGAAGATTACAATGACTAGGCCACCTAGTAAGAATGGATGGCGGAAGAAATGTTAAAGATGTGACTTGCAGGGTGCCAGAAGGAAAAAGAAAAAAAAAAGGAAGGACCCAGCAGAAAAGCAGATTCGAAACTGGTGAGAAGTAGCAAGAGACAGGCAAAAGTAGAAAAGAATCACGCAGCTCCAGACCTAAATGGTCTGTTTAAGCTGTATTTATATATTTATATAAAATCAATTTAAAAAAAATAAATAAATTATTTCAACCTTTATCCATGAATGGGGTTAATCAATTTCCATGTGTTTTGGAGCGTATACATTATTAATTTCTTCTAAAAAAAAAAACGATTTTATTCGCCAGGTCGACATGTTAATGGCCTAATTTCGTTCGTCTAATTTCTACCCCAAAGTGGTCGCCCCAAAAAATTTCAAACAGTAAGCGGTGCCTACTAAAAGGGGGCGTCGTTTGAATAGTTGTAGGTGCCCATTGAAAACGGCAAAAAGTAACCTAGTGACTCAATTTCAATATTCTTTGAAATGAAAAATTACAAAGACGATCGCACAAAAAAAGTTACAATAATAATTATTAGGTGCACAATATTTGAATCACTCGCAGCTGCACCCAAATTATGGAAAATAACAGATGCAAATTACTCGTTTATACGCAAACCTACACTCGTGTCCAAGTGCGCGAACCCACAATCTGGGTAAACTAGGCATACACGAGCGTCTGCCTCAGGACGATTTATTACTAAATGAATATGTACAAATAACACAAACGTGCATAGCAAACTAACTTTGCTGGACCGGGTAAAAAATAATAAAAAATAAAACGATACAAATTAAATAATGCATCGATTGTAGGTACAAACATCGGAATTATTTTCTCGATAACCCTTAAAAATTTAATTGAATTTTGAAAGCGACGCCGACGACTGCAACGTAAAATATAGATGACCTGCCCAAGATGATTTACATTACCCCAACAACGCAATAACTGTTTTCGTCATTATTTTGTATTTCATAATTTTATTACAATAAACGTTATAACAGGTGTTAGAAGTTCAAAAATGAATTCAATGTAAATCATAAAGTAATAAATCTAACGCCGTAATGAAGTTAGAGGTGCAAAAACCCCTGAACTTTAAGGGATCCCCAGACATTCAATGTTATTGCGCAATTTATTTCTACATTATTTATATAAATTTATCCGAGACTACTACAACGATACTAACGTTATTTCTGTCATTTTTTCGAAACGTGCCCCAACATTCCAGTTAGATCCAATCAACTCTTTTGGCACAGAAAGTGTTCCACAAATTTTGAATTTAACCGTCCTTCGATTAGACTAGTCGGATTGTTTAATAGTTTACATAATACAGTAGAATCCGGTTATAACGACCCAAAAGGGGCTCGCAACAGAATGAAAATAAAACGTGGGAGCCGGCACACATTATTTTCAAACATGACTCGCCTAGGTGAATCTAAAAACTAATAAAAATCCGTATAAAATGTGTCGAGATAACTTTGATTAAATCCTCGATAATAGTTTTAATAACAGAAATAAAGTTCATATCAAACCAAGTGTTCAAGTTGAAGGTGACATTAGTAATAATAAGACAGAGTGTAAAGGTTATACAACCACTCGATTTGAACGAGCTGTGAAGCCTCCAATTTAGGAAACCCTTGAGAGGGAGATGTTGTATCGCATAATTATAATATACACGATTTTAGTAGCAACGAGACTTGTTTACTTATTTACATTAGTGCTTGTTAATATAATTATATAATAAAATAAATGTTAAGTCTTGATGACCAATTACTATTATTCTAGAGTATAAATATAACACACGTCCGTTTTATTTCTCAGGTTTAAACCTAAAGGAGCAAATTTTCGCGTTTCGAGTCTAGGTATTTCACACATGTTTCATGGAAAATACGTCTTTATTTCTTACCCGATGACGTACCAAAAAGTGTCACCGGTTCTCCCACTAATACACCTATTTTCGAAAAACGACGAACGCGACTTCTCACGAGAATCGAATTTGCCAGTGTTGTCGGATTTAATTAAAATTTAAACCGAATCGGAAAGCGCGAAATTCAGTTTCTTTAAATTTGAAATTTCAAAAAAAAAACATTTATTTGTTAGGTTAATTTTATTTTGACGTTATTATTTATTTAAAAAACGGCAGTCTCCTCGCAACCAGTAAGATGCGCAAAAAAAATTAAAACACGGGTTAATTCGTCCCATTTTACGGAATATTTAGAGAAATTTCAAAATATAAATAAATAAAAAATATCAAAATATCAAAAAAAAAATCATTATAGTGCCCTCAGACAGAAAAACACCGTATGTGCAACATTTTCGTTTTTCAGATTTTTGCATATTCTAGTTCTAATACCTTATTGTTTTAACTTAATTGTTTTCCGAATAAAATATATATAAACATTTTTTAAACAAATATTAAATAAAGACAAATGAAAATTTGACGTATCTTAATTATTGCAATATAAATTAGGAATTGCTTAAAATAAATAACGCATGTGCGCTGATTTGTGCTAAAACAACGTAGGTGCAGCGACTCTAGATAATGCAACTTCAAAACAACAACCTATGGGGTTACACATATGCCTTTTACATTAAGTTACCTTAGTGTTTTGCCCTTCATGTCACTACATACGGCGTTTTTATTAGGTATTATATTATTATAATTAAGCATTAATTAATATAGTCAAGCAAGTATACTTATGCTACATCAGTTTGATTATTTTTCTTCGTGTGCGACGTTTTTCTAAGTACTTATTTATATGTATAATAAGAATAATAGTCTAAATTTCGTATAGCAATTTATTAAAAACGTATTTTCTTGTAAAAAGTCTGTGATCAATGGCCAACGATCCCAAGATGGCGCATACGCAAAACAATACAATAGTAAAACGGTCTAATCAACGAATATTAAGGTGTTAACAATCCAAGTCAAACACACAAGTCAAATTCACAAAAATACGAAAAAACACTTAAAACAGGCGATATTACAATTAACTAACAAACAAACAGGCAGAACAAAGATAAAGGAAATCCATAACAACTTATTTCACTTTTCGAATAATGTTCTCGATTAAAATTAAAAAATTGAATTCTCTGCTTTTTCGTCGCTTTGCACAAAATATTCGACGTGAAGTCGCGGGACTAGCCAAATGAACTGTCTAGGGTTGATTGCCGTTTTTAAGAAGAGTACTAATTTTTTTTTCTATCTATTTATTTTTAGCTAGAGCTAAACTAAGGAATCATTTTTGTTTTAATAAAATGTTTAAAAGATTCTTTTTTTTGTCGACATACTTTTAGTTCGAATAAAAAAAATTGTTTAGGATAGGCCCATTATTGGGCTACGATCGTAAAAAAAAAAATCATGGCGCTAGTACCAATAGCTTAGCCAGAATAACGAAATTTGTGAACAAAACCGGAGTTTAGCTAAAATACATAATTTGGATAACACATATGGGGGTCCGATCGATGCGTATTGAGGTCCTCTATCGCCCTGCGCCAGCTGATCCATCCTCAACAGTACATATCGACGGCGTTTTGGCAAAGTAACTTAACCCACACTTTTTTCGAAAACGAATTATTTCGACTATCTAATGCATTTTAGAGCGGCGATTCCCAACCTGGGGTACGCGAGAGGTTGTTAAAAGGTACGCAAAAAGAAAATTAGTAATGGCGGAAAAAATAATATATCGACGATGAGCAAAAATATCTCACTCGGACGTCTTAAAAAAATAGTACAGGTAAATGCTTTTTACCTTTTCTTTGGGGTGCTCATAACTGATGTACCTAATCAAGGGGTACACGAGACCAAAAAGGTTAGAAACCGCTGATCTAGGGCAAAGACATCGCCTGTTAAAATTTGGTAACAACATTCCGATTTTTTTTCACCGGAAAAATCGATTTGTATTTCCGTGAAACGCGTGTCCGTTTCACAAAATGTACGCTCCTATATAACATTTACTTTTTGCGGGTTAAAGTTGGACAGAGAAATGGAAAACATTTTTATTTGAAATTCCTCGGAAAATTTTATTCTCGTAAAAATATCTGCACGGTTTTGAATTCAAAATGCGCATGTCAAAATTTGAATATAGCCTTTCGTATACGAGAGACGTTAAAACGTAAAGTACTTTTATTTTTGAAAATATACAAAAATGTTATTTGGAATAGTTTCTTAGAATTACAAGAAGACCTCAAATACAAAATCATAGTCACTTTTTTTTTAAATATTTCTTTTTTTACTTATTGGCCTATCTATGTAGAAAATTATCAAGCTTTGTATCTTTATTTGTATCATTTGAATTTAATTACTTTGTTTTTGTTACTCGTTGAATTATGTTAAAGGCGACGTATTTGTGTGTTATTTTTAGAGTCGAGCGCAAAAAATTCGATTGTTTTAGCGTTAATTTCAATTACGATAATTTTCTAGTCATCGAACGATCGAAAGTTAAATTCGATAGTATACTATGTTACCCCCCAATAATAAATCAATTTTAAATTAATTTGTTTTATGTAATACATACAGGGAAAGAAAAAAAGAAAAACAAATTTTTGGGTAAAAGTGACTATAACTTCGTATTTGACGTCTTCTTGCAATTCTAGAAAACTTTTCCAAATAACATTATTTTTGTGTATTTTCAATAATAAGGGTACTTTACTCTTGAGCCGATTTCATATTTTTAAGCGTCCCTCGTATACGAAAGATTATATTCAAATTCTGACATGTGTATTTTGAATTTAAAACTATGCAGATAATTTTACGAAGAATAAAATTTTCTGAGTAATTTTAAATAAAAAACGGTCCCATCGCCGTCATTATTTGTTACTTTCACTGTATATTTATTATGTAGCATTTTATAAATAAGCTTTTTGTGGTAATTTTTCTACGAGTTCTAACCATGCTAGAAATGAGCGCAATAGGGTTTCGTTAATATATATATATTTTTATAAATACAGTAAAACGTTTTAAAACGTTCTTCAAGAAACCAAACAAGAAAACCGGAAATCGTCATTTGTCACAATTAAACGTTGGAATCGTATATAACAGAAATATGTAAGTACTAAAAAATTTGTGGCGATACCTATTTTTTAAGTTAGAAATTTTGTTAAACTAACAAAATTAGAAAGTTACTAAACAACTTCAAACGCGAAAATCAACTTGATTTATAGTGAACCTGAACGATATTGACTTTCTTTATAAAATTTGTTTTATGTCGAAAAAGTTTCGATTTGTGTACGCGTTCGTAAAAAAGTGTTCTAGGGACCGATTAAAAATAGCGTATTATGAGGGGGAGGGGGGCGTTTTAACGAGGTTTTACTGTACCTAAGTACCTAAATAATTTTTTTTCATTTTGTTATACTATATATTATTTTACTGTATTTGAAGTAAACTGCTAATTATGGCATTTATTTGCTTGCGTGTTAAAAAATGGTTTGTTTATTTTTAAATCTGTTTAGATTTTGTTTATATTTTAATTTATTTTATATTTTTTATATTTATATTGAGTTCCTTCTATTTAGTTAAATTAAATTGCGCGTTAAAAAATTTGTTTGTTTCAATAACGTTATTAATATTAGTTGTTCTTCTATTATTCATTACGTTAGTTACGTTAAACTTCAAACGCGAAAATCAGCTTGATTTATAGTAAACCTGAACGATATTGACTTTCTTTATAAAATTTGTTTTATGTCGAAAAAGTTTCGATCTGTGTACGCGTACGTAGAAAAGTGTTCTAGGGACCGATTAAAAATAGCGTATTATGGGGGGGGGGGCGTTTTAACGAGGTTTTACTGTACCTAAGTACCTAAATATATATTTTTTTCATTTTGTTATACTATGTATTATTTTACTGTATTTGAAGTTAACTGCTGATTATGGCATTTATTTGCTTGCGTGTTAAAAAATGGTTTGTTTTTAAATCTGTTTAGATTTTGTTTATATTTTAATTTATTTATATTTTTTATATTAAGTTCCATCTATTTAGTTAAATTAAATTGTGCGTTAAAAAATTTGTTTGTTTCAATAACGTTATTAATATTAGTTGTTCTTCTATTACGTTAGTTAAAGTATCAACGACTATCAATTGTTTGTATTCTAAATAATAAAACGTTTACCGATGCGACTTAATGTAGAAATTAAATCAACGATTTCGATATATTATACGTTATGAACGCAAAATATTTTAGTTTAATCCGAACCCGAAGCATTCCCATTATTTGTGGGTTTATATTAAAACAATAAGTTTTAGATAACAGTACTATCGCTGCAAGTAAAAATGTTTAAATAATGAAAATAATACTACTTTGTAAATCAGCAATACAAATAAGAAAACGTATTTACTTACGTAAAAAATCCAATCTGCTCATTTTACAACAAAGACGTCACCATCCATAAATTTTAAGCTAGGAAAAACGACGGTTCTCGAACAAATCAACAATTATTAACCCGAAACGATAAATTATTTGAATGATAAACATAACGACATAAATATCCCGCGTTTCCACCTCTAATTAAATGTGTTCGGCCAATTTACAATTGGCACCGACAAAATATTATTAATTAAGACAATCGACGAGTCGGCCGAACCAGAGATTTAATCAGAGGCGGAATTTTTTTTTTCAATGCCAAAACTAAACTCGTTTGTACTCAAAATCGCCGGATGCTAACGCTAAAAACCCGATTAAAAATTAAAACCGCCGTCACGGCGAGTCTCAAAATTTATTCAAAAAATTGCAACGTGTCCTCGAGCTTATCGACGACCCTCTTATAAAAATTAATTTGTTCGATTAAATATTTTTTCATGGTCACTTTAAATCTATCTCCCTTTCAGTTTTAAAGTGTTGTAATTCGGCAAAAATGGCATAACTTACGGTATCTGTGCGTTTTCTCACTTCGGACAGCTGAGCCGGTGGGGTGTTGATCTTCTCGCACTCTTTCCTCTTCTGTTGGGCGCCCTTGTGGATGGCGAAGATGTCGGGAAACGAACTCGTAATACCTTTGTACATGTACAGCTTATCCGACAACGGTTCCCAGTCCAGCTTCGGTTGGTCCTCGAATATCTTGCCGATCTCGAAATAGGCCGTTCCTATTCTTTTGATGCCGGTCGCCAGATCCGTGGGTGTCGCCTTCTCCGCCGACTCGATCGCCGTCCCCAAACTGTAGAAGCTCTCCCCTATCCTCGTGTACTCCTTCTTAAAAGCGCCCACGTGTTTTCGGGCCTGATCGGCGGCGGTGGCCATTAAATTTTTAACTGCCGTATCCAAATTGTGAATGAAATTGGAATTGGTTTCGATCGTATCGTCCACGAACGACTGCAGCAAATTCTTATCCGGTGCCTCGATGCACAAACAAAAATTGGCGCCCAAAAGCGGATCCTTTTCCGCCTGCCTTTTACCCTGCTTCCACAACTTGTCGTCGGTGCAGGTCAGAAAGTGCTGCCACACGTCCGAATTAGACAAAACAGGATGCATACAGACCCAATTAACGAACTCCTGCAGCTGCACCCTTCGATGCTCTATGAATTGCTCTTCGTACCGGCCAGATATCTGTTTGTCCGGTAACGGAGGAACGGCTATTAAACTAAACTTTTCCGTTAGCCGTTCGTGTAACCAGTCGAAATGTTTGTATCTTCGAGAAACTTGAATATTGTTAAAAGAAGGCGTCAACTGATACGCAATGAAGCTTTTCAGGCCCTTCAGTTTCGATTCCTTTTTGGGAGAAGCTACCGAAACCGTGTACTGATTGGCAGAAGGAATCGGTGGCCAGCAACATATTCCCTCGTCCAACTTTAATATCGAGATTTTATTACTTTCTTCGATGTTGACTTTTAACGTCCCTAAAATGTAACTCTCCCCGCCCGATTTGACAAAAGTCGAAAACCTATTGAAACTCTTCTTCGTTATGGTGCCCTTGTTGTCGACACCGAAACTCATTTCCGATAAGTTGTCCGGATCTCCCTTGCCGAATTGATTTCGGTTCGGCTCGTTGGCGTACAAATTTTCCTGCGGCTGCCTAGAATGGTTAGGTATTTCCGAATAGGGATCTTCGTCCCAATCGTCGTCCCAGCCGTCGTTGTCCTGCGACGCCTGATTTCCGGCGCTGTCGCCCCAATCGTCGGACAAACTTTGATGTTGAAGAACCGGGGCCGGCATCGGAGGCGGTCCACCGACGCTGTTTGTTACCTTTTCGACGTAGGCCTCGGGAAATAGGCCAGATTTACCTTGCGAACTAAGTCCTTCCCACCAGCCTTCTCCGACGTCGGTCCTGGTGACCGTTAATATTTCGCCGGCCGATATTGTCATTTCGGCCGTGTTTGGTTCGCCCGTAAAATCGTACAAAGCTCTGGCTTGGAAATTCGACATTTTGTTTTGTTCTCGAACAGGAATATCATTCACTGAAATGTCGTGGCATTTATTTACTTAATTAAGTGGGTGGATCTGGCTCATGAACTCTGCCTTTTGTACCAGACACGAAGATTAGGTGTAAACTTAACCTCTAAAAAATACGAAAATGTTAATATTTTTGGCCAGTAAATCGCCGTTTATATTTACTTTAACAACGTCGCGCTTAATTAGGTGTAACTAAATAACGCTATTGTATGATTCACTAGTTTAAAGTTTAATTCTTACAACAGAAAAGAACACGAATCGACAATTCACTTCACGCAAGTTATAACAACTACCGTTTCGTGGCGTTGCGCGTGCGCCTTCTTATTTAATCACACATTCGACGACCTTTTGTACAGTGTGCGCTCAACGTTTTGTGCCGGAGGAAATCATTAATTATGACAACGTTGTAATCTTCCGCAATTTTGCTATTATGGTTATTATGAAGAATGTGGTTTTTCTTGAATTAGTAGCAATTTTTTAGTGTCATCATAATAAATATCATATGCATTTATGTTAAGTGGGTCAAAAAAATATTATGTAGCTACCTATTTATTAATAACGAAACTATAAATATCGGTTTATTTGATCATAATATATTGTACTATGTTGTACCTACTAATTATCGATAATTAAATTATCGAATAATTATGGATATACACGTGCTTGCATAATATATATACAGGGCGATGTTCCTATTTTCAATGTTTATTAATTACTTAATATAGAAATTTAAAAAAATGCGTTATAACGAACAAAATATATGCGATAAATAGTTATTTGTAAACAATTTTCGACACAAATACCTATAATTGATTCACTGATCAGATAACGTGGCAGATATTAAATCTCAAAGTTTAATTCCTGTTCTGCTTAACCACAAATAAGACGTTAAACTACGTGTCCATTAAAACCGCAACGATTGCGATAATAAATTATTTATCAACATTTCCATTCAGAAAAAAAAAAAACGTTGGCGGAAACTAAAGTGAATAATTCTGATATTAGCGATACGTAGAACACAATGTGATAATTTAAGGTTGTACACTGTATGCAATTAGAATGGACTATTTTTGAATGACAAACGATCTCCATCGTGTATTAAAAAGAAATTTTGTAAATTAGATTTCTAAATAAAAAAACATCCGAAACAATTGAAGATGTTTTATCTTACCATCATCGCACTACTTTCTTTCAATTTGTTTATTATCTCAATAAAAATAAATCGGTGTTTTGATGAACTAATTTAATTTAATTAAAGCGTACTTACTGTTAGTTCTCGAAAAATTAAACGGCCAACGTTGGAATAGAAAAACGATCGACGAAACTATCATTTGGATGATTTAACAGATGTTTTATAAAAGCATTAAGTTTCGGTAATTCAATGAGACCGTCCGTAAAATTTGATATTCTACCTTCTGTTTACGTTTTGTTTCTCATCTCGAGTTTCCTTATAACAATTATCGTGCAGTAGATTTCCTAATCGTAAGGGCGGGCGCGTGTGGGTGTTATTCGATGTGACAGTCAGAAATATTTTCTTTCTTTTTAAATGGCTTCGAAACTATAGACGCCGATAAATATTATTTTCATTCGTTCGTATAGAGAAACACTTAATTGCTATGGAATTCGAGTGGCGTTTTATAAAAAAAACGGCCTCAGAAATTCGACTTGAAACAAAACTAATGTATACATAAATTGCCTCTAATAATTTAATATTTGCAATTAAAACGGATACCAATTTATCGGAGCTACGTTTTTGATGGCTCAAGAAAGTGAAGACGAAAAGATGCCCATCGGTACGAGTCTAGATTATGAGTCTATTGTCAACTTTGAGCTTTTTTAAATGGTCGCATTCAGGGAATTGTAGCGTCGAAACGCTGCAGCGCTGTAACGCGTTATCTTGCCTGAATAAACATTTTTGGTACTAGTTATTTTTCAGCTTTTAATTCTTAGGTTGGCAATTTTGTTTGTGAAACACTCAAATTTTTATGTAAAACTTACCTTGTAATATCTTCAACCTTTCTTCTTACGTTACTGCAAGGGAAATGACTTCGCCTCCGAATTGTAACGTTATAAGCCATCTTTATTTTTTGCATAAACCAAAACATACACAAGCAACATAATTTGTTAGGTTAGAACGCATAGATGCGTCACTGCTTTATTTAGTTATAAAGCGTTAAAGCGGAATATTTATATGCTTTAATGCTTTACTAAAGCGCTGCAGCACTGCGAGTAAAGCAGACACCATTCAGAGCATCGCTTCGATAAAGCGCTACAGCGCTACCATTCCCTGAATGCGACCAATGTAACGACACTCTGTATATTTTCCTGTTATTGCCCTAGATTATACATATATTTGATCATTTTTGTAGTTTTTAGATTTTGTGATCCAAAGTGCGAATATTTCTATAATAAGTTGTTCGCGTAAAACACCCTGTATACCGGCGCAATGACCAATAATAAAAGTGCAACTTTTCAACCAGTACATACGTACCTATAAAACTTAAAAATAATTGCATTTAAGTTAATATTATGACCTAAAACCGAGAACCCAAGCGCAAATTTATAAAAAAAACCGTTTAAAACAAGGAACCGTTTAATTAATTTTTGCGTGGGTTATTTTCGTACGTAGGTGTCGTTATAAACTACCTTTACGAGTGCACTGTCCTGAAGCCGCTACGTCGACGCAGTTGTTAAATTGTTAGAAATAAAAAAGTTAGGAAAAATGTTTAACAGACCATTTCATTCATCCTTATCTTCATTGTGCAATAAAACGAGGCACGTGAAGCTCAACATTCGGTATCTGTCGACTTTATCAGAATACCCTAATGCACGTTGGCATGAATCCGGCGTAATAAGTTGCTTTTTATCCGCATATTATGTTGCAAGTAGCAGTTTATTGCAACATGCTTACATTCAGTTTTATAAAACAGGGCCGGATTTAGTTAATTTTCTAATTAGCAGTGCTGTTTTCGGATCGTCGAATATCAGATGAGACAACGTAGATCGGAGGTGGATAATTTATAATAGGGGTAGCTTATAAGAAAAGATAATAAATCGTAGTCATCAATAAAAGCATAACAATATTTAGAAAATTATATTAATAAAATATTAAAAGTAGGCAAAACTCGTTGGAAAGCATATTTTTTCGTCTTTATAACCATTAGAATTTGTTTATAGGTTTTTATAGATACTTAAAAACTGTCTGTGAAAAAATTATTATTTTTCCTAAAATATGCGAAATAATTTCCCATTACATCGTGCAAAATTTCAAATTTATATCTCAAACCGTTTTAACAGGGCAGATGTGTTTCCTTACGTTTAGTCCGTCCTGCATTTTTTTAAATATTAATTTGTCTATCTTTATTTAGTATACGGGGTGTTAATGTGAACGGGTTAAAACATTCTAGGATATGTATGAGGATCATAAGGTAGATGATCATATAAAGACATTTTCGTTCGCGTAAGACATGTTAAAATGTTTCTTAACATTGATCTGCAGTGATCAACAATGTTGTTATGTCGCAATTGACGATTTATCCTAACACCCTTGTGCTATCCGGGCGGCGCCCCCTTAACAATTAAAAACAGAGCAGTAGAAGTGCAATTTACATGATCGTAGTGATGACGATTTGTGACGTGGCCACGTCGAGGGAAGGGGCATTTTTGATTATGAACTTATTAGCAAAAAAGATCACATAATCTTCCACAACATGCTCTAAAACGTAGTATATGCATGCATCGTGTTGTTTATTAATGCTATAAATATGATATAAAATGTGGCCTTCGCGAAGAGCTGGCCCGCCACCACGTGGATATAGTATCATGATCTAACTATACTTTATATCCAATCAAAAATCTGCTGGATATAATTGCTAGTATTAAATCATCGATTCAATTTAGAATCATATAGCTATCGTCGACAAAATTTCAAGGGCAAAACAAGTTTGTTATTTGCGCAAGAAAAACTTTTCTAGATAAATAAATAGGTTTTAGATAAATTACGATTCAATTATTATGGTATCTCACAAGCGATATGTAAATTTCGTTAGCCTGTCTACAATTTTATCTACATTATTTTTGTTATTCGTTAAGTAAAACAAATAAACGTCAACATCGTATACGCGCTAATATTTTGAATTCCATAAAAATATGAAAGTAGGTTCCCGCTGATACAATGAACATTTTCAAATTCGTTCGCGTTTCTAGGTCGTGTCGTCAGATAGGTACATGACGTTAAAAAAATAACATCACAACCTTATATCAATTAGTTTCGAAAATAATTTGCGCCCGATTGATACAGAATCTTACCAAAAAACGACGATCGACAACGATGTTCGTCCTTCGCGACACTGTTATCACTGAAACAACAATAATCCCGATAAAAATAGAACGGTGACGTTTCGAATCGATAAAAAAATGTTGAATTTGCACCTTTCGGCAATGACGGTGCCTCGTTATTGCGTCAAAGGACAAGGCCTCACATGAACTTTACAACACCAACACTAACGCAAGACTGAATGTTAGAAACTCCCGCTCTTCTAGTACACTCACGTGACCTAAATAATTACCTAACTATTGTTATGATTATTGAACTTGAACGGGCACGTTAGGACCTATTGTCGAAGGTAATACCCACCGACAATTTAATCGGAACGGATTAAAACTGGCGACCTTTTAACCTGCAAACGTCGGTTCTGAACTTTCAAGTCGAAATTTAAAGGACGTCGAAAGTTGCGAAGCGTCCGACATGGCGAGGGGACGCGCGCTTTTAAAGCGCCGGGACGCCAATGAAGTAAAGATAACACGTTAACCTATTTCTGGTATCTAAACGGGGGTCGCCGATTAAAAGAGTTTGGCTTAGACACGTTGGTGAATAGGACGATTTTTTTTAAGTAGAATGTATGGACACAACTGGCAAAGAAGGAAGTTTTGAAGATACCGACGATAAATGTAAAAAGCATCGTTGAACCACAAATCTAATTAACTCCGGTCTTACACGATTTCAAATTAATCAATTTGTAATTTTCCCAACTGCGCGATCGATTAACGTGACCACTTCGACTCGAGAACATCACGGCGCGACCATTTCGACGCTAAACGATTGACCACAATTGTGATTGTGACGATATTGAAAGTTTCATGCGCGATAATCAACGAGTTTTCGCAATAAGGTTGGATATTTTGATTAAATCTATTGTACAAAAGTGGTGACGTTTTCATCGTGCTTGATTTAATTTGCCCAGTACATGCGTGGGCGGATTCCGTCAAGGAATATTATTTTACATTCCTTTTAGGAAAAAACAATGCTAGATTAAAATGACCATTGTTTTCGCATGTTTCCTCGTCGACTAGTTTTAAGATATCCCCTTTTAACAGTTTCTTTTTGAGGAGCTTTGAAAAATTTTGAAGAGCTTCTGCTTTCATCTATTTACCTATTCGTATAAATACATTTTAAAATTGGTAGATAACACTGATTGTGAGTAATGAGTGCAATACGAAAACATTAACAGTTCACCATTAACCCATGGCGAATACAAACGGCGCATTTTTTCGCAATTCCAGCAATTTTAATTTTTTGTCAGATTTAAAAATCTTAAAAAATTATGATAATTCCCCATTGATTATTACTCGAAACTACAATTTTTAGTTGCATGGTTTCGGTTTTTTTAAGACGATGTAATAATTTTGTAAACGATTAAAATATGCACCTGCACTTTTTTTTATTTCACAATTACCTCGAACCTCGGTTCGATTAAAAAAAACAAAACGAAAACACGCGTCTTACTGAACGGGACAAACCTGTAAACAATTCTAATAATTTAGTTTTATTTTAACAAATCGTCTACTTTAACTTCCTCGACATAATCGGTAGTCGTACGCGTAAGATAAGAACCAAGTGTTTCGGAAATATAAGAAAATTATATTAAAATACGTTTAATTGATACCTCAGTAATTTACAATAAATTCGCCTTTCGAAAGCGGCCCTTGTTTTATAAAAGCTGTGATAATTTACGCTGCGGCTGAAAAGAAATTAATTAATTAATTAATAATTGACAATAAATTCTAGATACTAAACAAACATTTGTATCGTATTTTATTTAGTGTTAGATCATCGACATGTTTGCTTAAAACTAATTAATTAAATTATGCAGTAAAAAATGTAAATGCAATAAAAAGTCGGAACATTGAAGTAAGATGCGTCATAGTTAAACAGTGGCAATATTTCTAATTGCAATTACGTCTATAGGCCGATAAGTTGTTGTCGTCTTCCAAAAATTTAAGAATTCCGAAAGCACATGCACACGACATGCGCACTTTCGGCACATCGGTCATAAAAATAACTCGTCGACCTAACAAATAAATGCGTGTCGATCAATTGTTTCAGCAGCCCCCTATTTCTGGGATGCAATGATCAAAACTCCGACCACGTTTAGGACAACCTGAAACATCAATGTCTTAGTATCATGGTACGCACCTTCGACGACCGCAGGTGCCGCGGGCGGCGTCTCGACGGTAGCTATTTCGATTGCTGGTTGCGCGACTTCTGCCGGTATTTCGGCCGGTGCTTCGGTTGGCGTGGGTGCGGGTGCTTCTGCCGCGGGCGTAGCTTCCGTTGGAACGGCACTTTCCGCGGGTGCTTCGGCGGGCGCTCCTTCTGTCGGTTGCGCACCTAGAAGAAGAAAGGGTCGAGTTTCGTTGAAATTCGGCGATGGTTTATTACCGTCCGTGGGCGCTGGTTCTGTAGCAGGCTGGGCACCTGTAAACATTTGATACGTGACGAGGAGTTGAATACTTTAAAGAAACGTACCCTCGGTGGCGGGTTGTCCGTCGGCTGGCGCCGCATCGGCGACGGGTTGTGTTTCGCCGGCGGCGGGTGGCGTTCCGTCGGCGGCAGGTGGCGTTCCGTCGGTGGCGGGTGTCGTTCCGTCGGCGGCGGGTGTCGTTCCGTCGGCGGCGGGTGTCGTTCCGTCGGCGGCGGGTGGCGTTCCGTCGCCGACAGGGGCTCCTTCAGTAGGAGGAACGCCTTCGGTTTGAGGAGCACCTTCTACAGGCGCTTCGCCTTCTACAGGAGGTGCTCCTTCGACAGGCGGAGCCCCTTCAGTAGGAAGTGCACTTTCTGCAGGTTGTTCACCTTCTGGCACTACCGCCGACGGTTCACTTGATGTATCTTCAGCTGTTGACGCGGGTTCGGTTGATGGAGCTCCTTCGGGCGGCGGAACTGCTACGCAATTAATACAATGGTACATCGAACTTACAATAAGTAATCCTTCAAATTACACAACTTATTTTTACTCGTAACTACACCCACACCTCGCTATACAGCCGCTCTTTATACGGCATTTCGCTATAACGGCCCTCTTCAATTAAGGCACGTTTTCGATTTACGGCCTAAAATGTTTCGCTATAACGGCAAAAAAACTTTTTTTCGATGTCGATATATCTACATGTTGCCAATCTTGCGCAAGCGCAATCTCGATGCACACTCTTTTCTATTTCTTCTTGTTTACGAACGTTATTCAGTGTGTGCTCATAAAGCGACTGGCTTAGACTTGTCTGTGAGTGTTTTATATACATATTTATTACTAATTGTTACACATTTACTGAAAAAATTTTAAACAATTAGGGACATTTTTGGTACTTAAGTACATATAAATACATGTACAAATTAAAATTTTTAATATGTATTTTTTATTAAACTTATTTTATAGTTCATTATTTTTAGACAAAATGCCATCGAAACAATTATCGACTTCGGAGACTGATAAAAAGAGATGCCGAAAATCAGTCGCGCTAGGAACTAAACTAGAAGTATTACGTCGTATAGAAGCTGTAGAGAAAATTGTTGAAATTTGCAAGGCAATGGGACTTGCGAAATCTACAATTCAAACTATTCGTGATAAAAAAGAAGACATTAAAACATATTTGCAATCTGCTGCACCTTTAAATGTCTCGAGATTAACACGCCAAAGAAACTGGATTATGGAAAAAATGGAAAAACTATTGATTATATGGATTGAGGACAATAACAAACGAAGAATGCCAATGAGTCAAATGACTATCCAGGAAAAAGCTTTAAGCATTTTCGAAAATTTGAAGAATGGAGATACCGATGAACCTGCCATAGATGTCACATTCCAAGCAAGCCGAGGATGGTTTGAAAAATTTAAAAATAGCTTTAATTTGCATAATTTGAAAATGAAAGGTGAAGCAGCTAGCGCCGATGAGGCCGCATCTAAGGAATATCCCAACATTTTAAAGGGAATTATTGAAAGAGGTGGTTATAAACCTGAACAAGTGTTTAACGTAGTCGAAACAGGACTTTATTGGAAGCGAATGCCTGATCGCACGTACATTTCAAAAACCGAAAAATCTGCGCCTGGTTATAAGGTGTCTAAAGAACGATTAACTTTGCTACTTGGTGCAAATGCCGCGGGTGATTTTAAGCTAAAACCACTTTTAATATATTTGTCCGAAAATCCAAGGCCTCTTAAAGGACTAAATAAAAATCAATTACCCGTCATATGGAGATCCAACAAGAAAGCTTGGATGACTAAAGCTGCCTTTGAGGATTGGTTCAAAAATCACTTTTGTACAGAAGTGAAAAAATATTTGCGAGACAATAACTTAAGCAACAAGGCTTTGCTAATTTTGGATAATGCACCAGGGCATCCTACTAATTTATCCGAACTATCTGAAGATGTCATGATCGAGTACCTTCCGAAAAATACAACAGCTCTGATCCAACCAATGGATCAGGGTGCAATAGCCACTTACCTACGCCGAACTTTCCGACAACTTATAAGGGAAACCTTCAATTAAAACATTTTGGAAAAACTATAACATCAAGGATGCTGTTGACAGCATCAGTGAATCATGGAAGGAATTAAAATTAACAACAATGAACCATGTTTGGAAAAAAATATGGCCAGAATGTGTAAAATGTACTGATACAGAAGTTAATTTCCTCCCTGAAATTAGGCAAAACATTTTGGATTTAGCACATGATCTCGGCTTTGAAGGTTTGAACGAACGTGATGTGCTTGATCTACTTGAAGCTGATAGGGAATCCCTTTCATATGAGGAACTCACTCAGTTGCAAGCAGAACCGGCATTTGATGAAGAGACAGAGCCTGTTGTATCCAAACAGCTAACATCAAAAAATTTGTTCAAAGCTATTTCCTATTTCGAACAAGGAATAAACATCCTCCTTGAAAATGATCCTGACATCGAACGTAGCGCTAAAGTTTCTCGAGGAATTAACTCAGCCATTAGCTGTTATAAATCACCGAAGAACGAAATAGGCAAGAAGGCAAGACAAACAACGTTGGACAATTGCTTAAAGCCAGGCCCATCCTTACCAGCGAAAAATAATGACGACAGTGATCTGCAAGTTACCATTTCTTCATCGTCTTCAGATTAAAGCCATTTTATAAAAAAAATATGTATGTATACATACACATATTTTATGTAACATGAAGTTGTTTCATTTTTGTTTATAGATTATTGTTGGTTTTTGGAGTCTGTTATTATTTTATGTACAAATGTATGTATTTTTTATTTAAATGAAATAAAAAGATAAAATGCATTTTGAATTATAAACCATATTTAACAAATTTGGAACCGATCCCATTGAATTTGTATTAGAATAATTGATTCCTTATACGGCTTTTCGCTTTGCGGCCAAGTTTCGTGGAACGTATCTGGGCCGTAAAGCGAGGTATGGGTGTATTCTTATGATATGCATAGTCCATTACCTTCAGCAGTTGCCACTTCTTCGGCCCGAGGTTGCTGTTCCTCCTATTAAAAATAATGTATTTAACAATCAATGTTTGGTTTAAAAAAACCGTTGGTAAAATAGAAACATGACATTTAAACATGCGCGTCGTGCACGGAACAAACAAAAATAAAACAAAATATTTAGACAAATAAGCGTTTTTGTTTCGAAAACAATGGAGAACGTGAGGGATTATTTAAGCTCCCCATGGCAAATACGACTGCCGATGGTGTACAAACTGAGGTTTTCTAAATTTACGTAATCACTCTTGGTGTACGCAATTTTTGACGTGGCCCCCACGGAAAAATCGAACGGAATCAAATCAGGCGATTTTGCTGGCCACTTAGTATATCTTGGCTATCGATTTAATTTGAAAGAAGTAGATTACTAACAGTTACTTGAACGTGCTTTTTGCTCGTCTAAAATTCAAAACGGTCACGATATCCAGTAACATAATAAGATTGTTTTCTCTAGATCGCAATAATTTTGAGCCGTTATCGTCTTCGAGAAAATTAGATACATGGCCGGCATTACAGTATGTAAATACGAGGAGTACTTGACTTTGAACGTTGCACTGATTGCACAAGCAATTTGTCATGAAGGAACCAGATGAGTCGGCCGAGTAGATCTAAATTTACATCGTTTTGAAGTAGGCAAACGACGGCTTCCTGCGACAAAGGCCCGAATTTATTTACATTCGCTTATTTTTAGTCGCGGTATTTTCGAAGCCGATAAACATCCGTTCGGTGGTGCGACGAAGAAGAGGAATTCCCAAATAATTTCGGATACATTAAAAGTCCTAATGAGACTAATATGTAAATTGATTTTTTAGTAATAGATAGACGACGTCGCCCACCGGAATTTTAAACAGAGCAACACATGTTATTTAACGATATCGTAGACCTAATTTGTTGATTTTGATAAATGGCTCGTAAATTTTATTTATATTAATAATATAAACGTTTGTAATCACTGTATTTAATGTACAATGAATTGAATAAAGCAATTTTATAATAAGCCTATTATAACGATCACTTACCTGTTCATAAAATATATTTAGACAAGTCGAACATTTACACTTTAACGTACACGAGCATGCATGGAAATAGGGTGGACGACAACGAGACGAACACAGTAACTCGTAACTTATTATTTCTTAATCAGTTGCACAATAGGTAATATACGTGAAACATTAAATAAACAAATTCATTTCATCTCATCATATCATAAAATAAAATTATTTGGGAACACAGACTTTTATGTAGAAATTAAAATAAAAATCCCTCTTCATGCCTCAACATCCTGTACCTTTTTCTCATCTCCTTTCTTGGACCAATCGGGTTTTTTCTGTAAATCGAACATCATCATTAATATTACGAATTGCATATACGTTCTATTAATACAAAAAGCGACGTGTGTTCTTTATTTGTTTAGCGTGTAAAAAAAAATTTGACGTTTGTGTTCAAACAAATCAAATTAAAAAGTTTTTCCGAAGAAATTATTTAAAACACCAAACACAAAACATCTGGCTGTGAACGTGTTAGTTTTCATTGCCAAGACAAAAACAATAAAATAACAGATGGAAAAAACTCGTTTAAACTAGCGTCAACCAGAAAGCCCCTAAAATTATTTTGAACATTGTCAGGCCGATTAGGCGTCGATCGTCGAAAAAATTTTCAACGATATTGCTAAAAGCCATCAAAAAATTTATTCAGCAAGCGAATTAGTTCTCACCTTGAATTTATATATACACACGAACAGGAACTATACGTTTATTACTTTTATTTAATTAAGGACGTCACAAAACAAAAAGCATACAGAAATAGCAGCGGCCGTACGAGAAAACTTGCCACATACACTAAATAGATCGACATTAAGAAGTAAGAAAACAAATAACGTTAAAAAACAAAAAAAAAACTTTATTGATCGCCCATTGCGCGATGATCTTCAAATAAAAAGTGTGCAGTTATGTTAATCGTTTAAAATTTTATTTTAATATTAATCATAAGTGTATTGTATGTATAATTTATGTGATTAATGCCGTTATAAGAAAAGAAACAGGGTGGACGCGGTGTTGTGATGTTTGTTTTATTTCTTCTGCCATTCGGCCTTCTCTTGCTGTTTGGTCTGCGAAAAATAAACGTCCACTCTAATATCTAAAGGACAAATGTTTTGCACAACTCCGAACCTTTTCGTTTGATCGTTCGATCATTTAAAAGGATCGTGGTTGTTTGTATTTTTGTTACGGACGGGTGGCGATCGCTTACCTCTTTGTCTTCTTCTTCGAGGGTGAATTCCTTCTTTTTGACAACTTTCAGTTGGTTACGGAAGTTGAATTCGGCCGCTTTCTTTTGGAGCTTGGCGAACTTGTTTTCGTACTTGGAAACCTTTTTCAAGGTAGGTTTAATGCTGAAATAGAATGGGGGTGAGCGATCGTGAACAGTGCGAACGCCGAGGAAACTTTTCGCTCGAGCGAAATGCAAGTTTGTTTGCGACGTATATTCCGAAATTTTTCACATTTTCCAGACAACCGTTTTTTAGTGGTCGAATGAAATGTTTGTTTTTTTTTAAATTGATATCTTCGATACCGTAAAATAGGGTGAAATTGATCGCCGGGTGTGAGATTGATCACCAAATCATACGTTTATAAATTTGAATTTATCGCCGAACTTATACCTGCAATTGCAGTGTATTCGACAGTATCCGCTAGGAGCAACATGAACGCAGGTTGTTATTGCACGTGAATGTAAACGTCCTCGTGTTTTTCGAATAATTTAGCTTTGTTTGAAAGGTAGTGATTTTCGCAAAATAACAACTCCCGAAAATTATCCTGGTAAGTAACAACTAAAACATTTTCTTGGTATTATTTCGTAATCTGCATGACTATTGAGGTATTCTAGGCGTTATATATTTAGTTGTGAGCCATTGCTTCAGCAGTGTTTAAGTTCTGTAAAAATTTATAAGGCGGGGTGAGATTGATCGTACATGTGGGGCGAGATTGATCAATCATATTGAATAATTTCGCCCCACAAATATATAAAAATTAGTAGGTATCTATTTATTACTTACGATTTCGTATGTTAATGAGCTTTGAGTAATAATATTATCTTGAAAATATATTTTGAACTTAAATTTTTAAAAATAAAGCAATTTTTGTTGTTTTAGAGCCATGCCAAGAAAATACAAAAGAAAACTCGGCTCACGCTCCTACATGGATTATTCCGAACAGACTGTAGAACTTGCACTCAAAAAAATAGCCGAGGAGGGATGGTCATCCGCAGAGTACAAGATTCCTTTTGGCACGCTTCGTAATAAATTTAATGGAACTCGCGTCAAAAAAGGCGGAGGTCAAACAATATTTACAGCTGAAGAGGAACAAGCCTTCGTAAGGGCTGCAAATATTTGCGGAGAATGGGTTTTCCTTAACCCTGACTGACCTACGGTACATCGCTAAAACATACTTAGATAGCAAAGGCCGCACTGTTGCCAAACTTGAGTCAAATATGCCGGGTATGGATTGGGCGCGTTCTTCGTTAGAAAGACAAAAGAAAGAAATAAGTCAAAAAGTTGCATCAAACATTAAGAGAGCCCGAGCTAACGTGTCACGGCAAACGATTATAGAATATTTTGATAATTTAAGGAAGACACTTGAAAATGTACCGGCTTGTAACATTACAATTACGATGAAACCAATTTGCAGGGCGATCCCGATAAGCAAAAAATGCTCTTTCGGCGTGGGACAAAATATCCCGAACGCGTTTGCAACTTTACCAAGTCTGCGATAACAGTAATGATGTGTGGTTCCGGGTCAGGTATACTGCTACCTCCATATGTGATATACAAAGCGGAAAAAATGTGGCAGCAATGGATTGAAATGGGACCCAAAGGTAAGCCTTGCTGTAACGATAGGTGCTGTAGTGTAGGATCCCGATTCAATCGCACACAACACGGATGGATGGACGCCCAAACATTTGCCGATTGGTTTGAGTCAGTTTTCTTGCCACACGCGAAGAAGCTTCCTGGTCGCAAAGTATTGTTGGGCGATAACCTTTCTTCCCATTTTACAGAAAGTGTTTTAACACAGTGTGAACTGAATAACATTGCCTTTGTTTGCCTTCCGACATGTTCAACAAATCTCACTCAGCCATTAGATATTGGATTTTTCCGGCCTTTTAAAGTGGCCTGGAGATCTATCTTAATAAACTGGAAAAAGGGTCATCCCCAACAATCTTCACTAGATAAGAAGGATTTTCCATATTTATTGACTTCTACTCTAATTGAAATGGATAGCAAGTCTGACAATGCCATAAGAAACGATCTAGTAAGTTCATTTAGAGCAACCGAGATTGTTCCTCTTGACCCTCATCAAGTCTTGCGAAAAATTCCACACGAAGACTCTGAAGACCCTAATACTTCTGTAAGCAATGTTCTTGTTAGTTACTTGCAGCAGCAACGGTTCACTGCTGCACCAACTAGAAAAAACATTAAACACCAAAAGTTATTTGTGGAACCTGGTAAAAGCTTTGCTTTATGTAACGATGAAGATTCTAGTGACTCAGATGTAATCGATCAAGTTACCAATGACAATTCCGATGAAGATCCTTTTGAAGACGAGAATGATGACGTGAGGGCAGAGACGGAATATTATGAACCAAAACAGGAGGACATTTTACCTGGACAGTTTGTTTTGGTAAAACTTCATGGTGGCTTAAGAAAAAAAACAGGGTATCGTTACATAGCAATTTTGCAAAATGTGTCAGAAGATGAAGAAGGACAAAAAGAGATTCAATTGCTAGGACTGAAGTCCATAGATAAAACCAGAAAGGTTTTTATAGTTCAAGAAGGTGACGAATTTATGGCAGATTTTTCTGATGTACTGGCCATATTGCCAGATCCTCAAACAACAAGTAAAGATGATGATTCTGTCGTCTATTCTTTTGAAAAAGTGGTCGATATATTTGAAGTTTAGAGAAGGAACTGTTTATTCATATTTTTTTTTACTAGAATGATTTTTAAGTTTGCAAAATGTTCTTTTTAAATTGTTATATCTTATCTTATTTTTCTATTTTTGTGTTAATCGCTAAATAAAGTGTTTATAGCAATGTTTTTGTTTTTTTATGAGAATAGATACAATTACCAGCAGGTGATCAATCTCACCCACACTGAACAATCTCACCCCATTTCATTAAAAATACTGTATCTCGAAAACTGTTATAGATAGAACAGTATGGGTCGACATTGATCTTATCTTACCTCATACCTTTGCTTTCCGTGTATTATAATTTCTGTGAACAATCTCACCCCACAATAGGTATGAGATTGTTCACGCGGTTTTGGCTTTGCCACACCTATATTTTATGTATTTAACAAATGCAAACTTCTAGAAATGCTTCATGTTGTATATTTCTGGATAAATAATTAATTTATTATAAAATATTATTTTTATTTTTCACAATATGTTCAAAAAGAATAATTTTTTGATCAATGTCACCCCATTTTACGGTATTACTAAACAATAAAAGCACATAATTCTCGATATATATCCGTGTCGACGTTTTGTCGATTTTAATCGAGAGGCCGATCAAACTTTCCAATTCGCAGGGCGAACAAGGTAAATACTCACAATTTGCCCCTGAGATCGTTCACTTGGCTGTTCAAGTCGTTGATCTAACACAGAGAAAACATATCAGACAAGACGTTCCGACGAAACCGGCATTTACAATTTTTACTGAAAACCGACCATATTAAGACTAATAACTTTTTGCAACAAGTTTCAGTAAAAATTTCGTTTTTGGCAGATAATACTTAGATACGCACAGGACAAACACAAAATAATTATTAAACATACACAGACGAATACGTAAGAAAGTATTTTCTGCCGAATCTTATTCTAAAGACAACAGTTACGAACATTAGCCAATACCACAAGCTCAACACAAACGTAACAATTGGCCAAACAACGGCTTCATAACGTTTTAATGGCAGAAACAAACGAATTAGTAAGTAGTCGAAATTTAGCTTGGTTACGTGCCAGCTTTAAAGAAAGGAAGTAGGCTTTTAGACACATAAATAGAAAGAACGGTGTTTTCTAGGAGTCGGTAAAAATATTCACAAACATTTCGACAAAACATCAACGATACACAAAAATATATAAGTACATTAATTACGATCGTGGAGAAATTCAAAAATCCTCATATTTCTCGCTAAAACACGTCGTCGCCGAGGAAGAAAAATCGTAACCTCGAAAAATTGTCGCCGCTGCAGACAAAAAAAAAATAGAAAAAAGTCGAAAGTTACGAAAATCCGAAGAGGCTCTTTGG
The DNA here is from genome assembly GCA_036326145.1 of Rhagophthalmus giganteus. NCBI lineage: Eukaryota > Metazoa > Arthropoda > Insecta > Coleoptera > Rhagophthalmidae > Rhagophthalmus > Rhagophthalmus giganteus. The sequence goes on from JARFJA010000036.1 coordinate 730,574, forward strand.
ATGGAGTCGACCACTACTCTACAGGCCGCTGGTTATTAACAGCTTTACTTTTCTGAAAGCTTATAATCTAAACATCTGGCAACGAACGTCTATAAAATCGAATAAAACCTAAAATCGATTGTGTACCGATCGTACAACAATAACTGTCGACGTGTTCAAAGCCAGATTACTACAATACTACAGCTCAAAAAAAATGTACAAAATCGATCCTGAAAATGGGACACATATTTTCAGTAGTAATACGAAAAGGAAGCGGCTACGGTATGGCACTTCTAACTGTTCGGTTCCGAATCCTTTGACGCTTTCGCTAAAATTCAGGCAAAAAATAATGGCGATTTGGAACGGTAGACAAAACTTTCATCGCTACTGGTAATTAAGCATGAAGTGCCATACCAAAAGGAAAAAGGACACTTCAGCTTGGGAATTTTGTTTTTTTTTTTGAATAAGCGAAAGCCTGTTTATCATGTACTCGTTTGGCGATGAATTCGTTATGTCGATAAAAAAAGCGGAACATTTTTATTTTTTTTTTAATGTAGGTATATAAAAATTAAACAAAAACGTGAGGTTTGCAAAACTTAGAAAAATAATAGCCAGCAACTTATAAAATAATTCGATTTCTAAATACGAAGGTCGTGCGCAATTTTTTTCCTTCCTCCACAACATAAATTAAACGGCAAATAAAAATCATGCGATGCGGGGGGAAAATAACAAGCGGGACGGGTGGATATTAAAACGAAATCAGAATCAATTTTGGACTTTGTAACCGCGCAAACTTGTTCCGTTTTAATCGACGGAATAAATTTGCGAGATTAAAAATTGTTAAGAATGCTAATATTTACAAATGTGTGGGTTTCTAAAACGGATGGCAGCCCTGGGTTTCTAAATTTTAATACGGGGGGTTTGTTAAAATGCGGGTCGGGAATATTTGGTGTAACACTTCATGTCCGTTTTTGTATTACGACATAGTATCAACAATAAACAGAGGTTTCATAACGATCAAACCTCAGGACTGACTAAACTGGAATTTATAAATACTGATGTTCCGTTAAATTTCGTTCGATAAATAAATTGAAAAAAAAAACGCAGTATGTATAAAATTCCCATGTAGTGAATGGGCAAACATATTTTCGAAGAAGAAATAAAAATATATTTGCCTAACACAATTAACTATTATATGGTAAGCATTAAAAACAGTGTGTCACTCAGCTGTTGTACCTCCCAATCTCGCTTTCGGACCTCACGTTCCAAATCCCACTTCTGTTCCTCACAAATATACATGCGATCGTAATATTCCTTAAGAATCCTCTTAATTGTAGCTACAATCGGAAATGGAACCACCAGTCAGCAAAATGACACACAACATAGAATTTTTAAGTGCCCCCCCATTTGTACGCGAAGTAACATTTTTTTTTTCCTCTTGAAACTCGAATCGAAATTGAAACTTAAAAAAATGTTTACTTCGCACAAAGTGAGAAACTGAAAAATATAGGTATCCCCTTAATTCAGGGATCAATCAAAGATACCCTTTGATGTAGAAAAAAAAAACTTCTCCAAGTCCAAAAAGGAGAATTGTTCTCGAAACGACGTGCTGTTTTGATATACAATCTGTACAATGCTAGCATGTCAAAAATGTAGGGCTACTTGAAAAGTGTCGGAACGCATTTTTAAAGCCGCCCTTGGAACATTTTCCAGAAAAAAAAGGAGTAGCGTAAACAACTACTATTAAAAAATAATATACATGTGTATCGTGTATTGTCGTGTACCTCGTAAGCCTTAAGCTTTTCAATCCGTTCGAGATCAAATTTATCCCCTTCAAGTTGAGATATTCTTTGCCAATAGGATTGACATATTGTTTGAAGCTCGGCTAGAAGAAATAAGACTGTTAACACAGAAAGGAGGTTTACGGTGACTCGGATCTAGAAGAAATCGTAGTGATTCGAGCGTGAGGAAAAATAGAAGAAATGGAAAGGACGGAAAAGAAAAGCACAAGCTAAAAGCTTAATACATAGTAGACAAAATGTACAGAGGACGTTAACGTTCTCGTTCAACTGAACCGATCGTTTAAAAATTTCGTCGGGTAAATTTTGAAATTTTGTACTACTAACCAACTAATCTATATGACATTTAAAATTCGACAAACTGTGCAACTAAAAGGCTCGTGCTAAAGCTCGCGGTGCTGGTGTGGAGTTGGCGTGCGTAGAATTTGCATGCGACTTTGAATTGCCATCGTGTCTACCTGAAGATCTCTGAATTCGACATCCTTCTCGATATCGTATTTCTTATGTTCCAGATCAGTAATGCGTTTGTGATATGATTCGCAGGTCGATTTTACACTGGCTAAAATGTAGAGTGTAAAAATTTGTCAATATAACTTTTTTTGCGAAAAAGCTCAAAATTCTATGTCTACGACTTATTTGTTCCGTTCGACCGGGCGATTTGAATCGTTTCACTTAAACGCATTGGCAACCTAAAAAATTACTTTTTCTTATACTCGATTATTTTAAGTGTCCGCGACAAAACAAAAATCGTACCTGTCGCCGTTCACGAGTTATTTAGCTTCAAAGTCGAGTACTGACGTCACAACTATCTAACTCGTGTATTACCGATGTAATGGGAATTATTTATACCGTCGTCTGCGTTGATTGTTTCGTGCTTATAAGGTCTGTGCAATCGCATAAAATAGCTGACCTGAAAACTTTCAAAAAATAACAGATGTCGCCCGCTTCAGGAACTAATGGTAACTGTAATGTATATTTGCTACCATTTTATTAAATATTTTCAGAATAATTTCTTGTTTATTTTACGAAAAATACATTACTTGCAGTTTTAACAGATGTAAAACGAAAACACGACTTTATTTTTCAATTTTAAAAAAGTTCCAGCAAATAGTAAAGTTCTAAACCATACATAATAGACCATTTTATTAAATATTTTCGGAATAATTTCTTGTTTACTTTACAAAAAATACGTTAATTGCAGTTTTAATACATGTAAAACAAAAACACAATTTTATTTTTCAATTTTAAAAAAAGTTACAGCAAATAGTCAAATTCTAAACCATACATAATAGATTTCATTAGTTCCTGACGCAAGCGCCTCTAGTTATAAGTTAAAATCGATTGCACAGACCTTATAAGCACGAAACAATCAACGCAGACTACGATTTATACGTACATTATGGCGTATGTACGAACCACTTCAACGATATGGCGAAAACAATAGGTTACGTTTATGATTACGTTATGTGAACTCGTTAGGCGGCTATGACGTCAATTTTGCTTACTTTAAACTCGAATATCTCCGTCAATATACGTCTTAAAAAACTCGAACAAAAACCAAAATTCTTGAAATAAATCCTACTTTAATTTTATGAAAAAATATAAATAGGCGAAATAAGTTGCCAATGCCCTTAAGGATTAAAACAGAAATAAACTTAAGGTTCGTTATGGGAAGGGATGAGATAGACAGCCTCCACCTACAATTCCAAATTACCATGCAATCGCCCCGATGGCGACTCCAGAAATCACCAAATGCACTAGCACCGTACCTTTAGTAGCTGATAACTATCAAAAAGCTATTCAAAAAAACCAACGCAATTCGCGAATTATTTTAGAGCAAAACGAACACGGACGGGCGACAAAACGTTTTCGAAAGCTGGTTTTGCGCCGTTCCGCGATCGAAAGTAAAAGCCGCACCGATCGGTTGACCCCCCTCAAAAAAAAAAAAAAAAGACGGGCAACGATCCGTGCAGCTTTCATCGAAATTATTCGAAAATCATCCCTTATTCCGTTAGGTAACTCAACGGTTGCCGGTTGAGTTGCCGACTAATCGTGTCACACACAAAAACATTATTTAAAAAAAGCGTCTTTCACGAGACATGATTGTGCGTCGTGCGTCGATCTTTATCTAACCTCGTAATCTTTGATTCTAACTAGTTGTTCCAGATCATACTTTTGGGCTTCCAGCTTGCCGATTTTGTCGTGATAATTCTTTAGAATACTCTTAACGAGTTCTGCGATAAACGATAAAAGTCGGTAAGAGCTTTCACAAAAAAAAAATCAAAAATTTACGTACTCCACTAACCGTACTTGAAAGTGGGCATGGGTACGTTGCAAGAAAAATACAGATAATAGCTCTAAAGACTTCTGTGGTAATACTTTTAGCAAAAATGCTCGGGAAACGGAAAATTAGAAAGGATTTCGATCATTGTTTTTCTTTTAGAAAAAGATTTTGTTTTGAAGCGGCCAGCGCCCACGCACAAAGTAGTTCAGCTTTTTGTGTTACACATGGATTTATTATTTAAAAAAAAAAAAGAAAAAAGCACCTTGGACGAGACAGTATTTGCGCCGTGCAACGAATATGTCGTATTTTATTTAGAATTATCCTAACCTCGTATTCTTTGATTTTAACTACTTGTTCCACGTCATACTTTTGTGATTCCAGCTTGCCGATTTTGTCGTGATAATTCTTTAGAATACTCTTAATGAGTTCTGCGATAAACGATAATAGTCGGTGAGAGCTTTCACAAAAAAAAAAAATCAAAAATTTACGTACTCCACTAACCGTACTTGAAAGTGGGCATGGGTACGTGGCAAGAAAAATACAGATAATAGCTCTAAAGACTTCTGTGTTACAATACTTACTTATGGCAAAAATGCTCGGGAAACGGAAAGTTAGAAAGGATTTCGATCATTGTTTTGTGTGTGTTTTTTTTTTAGAAAAAGATTTTGTTTTCAAGCGGCCAGCGCCCACGCATAGAGTAGTTCAGCTTTTTGTGTTATACATGGATTTATTATTAAAAAAAAAGCACCTTTGACGAGACAATATTTGCGCCGTGCAACGAACATGTCGTATTTTATTAGGATTATCTAACCTCGTATTCTTTGATTTTAACTACTTGTTCCACGTCATACTTTTGTGATTCCAGCTTGCCGATTTTGTCGTGATAATTCTTTAGAATACTCTTAATGAGTTCTGCGATAAACGATAATAGTCGGTGAGAGCTTTCACAAAAAAAAAAAATCAAAAATTTACGTACTCCACTAACCGTACTTGAAAGTGGGCATGGGTACGTGGCAAGAAAAATACAGATAATAGCTCTAAAGACTTCTGTGTTACAATACTTACTTATGGCAAAAATGCTCGGGAAACGGAAAGTTAGAAAGGATTTCGATCATTGTTTTGTGTGTGTTTTTTTTTTAGAAAAAGATTTTGTTTTCAAGCGGCCAGCGCCCACGCATAGAGTAGTTCAGCTTTTTGTGTTATACATGGATTTATTATTAAAAAAAAAGCACCTTTGACGAGACAATATTTGCGCCGTGCAACGAACATGTCGTATTTTATTTAGAATTATCTAACCTCGTATTCTTTGATTTTAACTACTTGTTCCACGTCATACTTTTGTGATTCCAGCTTGCCGATTTTTTCGTGGTAACTTCTTAGGATACTCTTAACAATTTCTGTGGTAAACGACAAGAGGGTTATAAGAACGTACATAATGACGGAAGGGGAGTGGGAGGAATTTATACGATTAAAGGAAACACATCGACAAACGCTTGTTGGGTGGTTTCACTTTTGTTAGTGTGATAGTTTTAAAAGGAGTGTGAAACTTCACAGAAGATTACATGTGTTATTTTTATTCTTCTTGCTTTAGTACCCGCACGTAAATGTGAAAAGGTGATTTGTCTGTATTTGCGGGGGGCCCATTTTTAATTTGGATCGCGTCCAATTTGTCGCGAATTAAAAATGGACACCTGCAAATGTCACTTTACATGTGTACTATGCGGTAAAGTGTACGTGTGTGGGCGATTGAATTACGTTACCCAAAAAAAAGATTACCGTAAACGATGAACATGGTACAGAAAGAATCACAACACCTTACCTTCGTTAGCATCATCGACGGGTTTCGCTTTTCCGCAACGTTCTTCGATGATGCGTCTACGCTCTGCGGACTTGCGTTCCTGTTCTTTCTTGAGTTCCTCGGCGGCCGTCTTTCTCAATAACAACTGAAAATCGAGAAATTAAACGGGCGCCCACGCGAACCGCGCGCGGACTTACTCTGAGTTTCTTCTTTCTTTCTGGGGTCATGAAACCTTTTTGGCCTTTTTGGCCTTGGAGGCCTCTTCCATGCGGGCCCTAACTTCGGCCCGTTTGCGCTCGATCTCCGCCTGCTTCTTCTTCTTTTCCTATTATCAGTAGCCAGAAATTGTTTATATTGTGTTTTTAATAAACTGTAAGTGTAATCAACAATACTTAGAAATGTCAACATTTTTTTCCTAAGTATTGTTGGTGATAAAAAACTTAAAAAAATGTGTTTTTGTGTGTTTACGTGCCTCCTCGAGACGCTTCCTCTGAAAACGGAAATACAATATATTAGTAAATAAATCGTTTAAGTATTTATATTATTTTATTAGTTTTAAAGATGGTGCTAAAAATCTAAATAATAATAAATGTGTCGTGTTATAATCAATTGATATTAAGTGTGAAAATCATGCCAGAAAAGTTAGATAGTTGCACTAATTATAAAAGCTGAAACTTACAATAGAATCCATTTCTATTTATGTATGTATATCTAAATACTAGCATCTAATATAGTATGTAAGCGAGAAAATACGTTCGTCTCGGTTTACGTTGTAAAGATACAGCTTAACAAAAGTAGACATTTTCTATTCTAGAACTATGGCGAGTAATTATCGCACCCATTCAGTCGATATGAACTGGATGCTGTCTACGATCTATAACATCGATCTAGTACTTGAAAAATCTATATGTTCTCTATAAGCCACTTAAAACTAACACGCACGATAATTACCTGATCATTTTATTTAAATAAAGCCCTTACGATAGATACTGTTGTCCGACAATGATCGTCGAAAAAATCATGAAACAAAATAAAATCCGCATTAAAAAATTTAATTCCAACCTTTACTTACGATTATCGTACATACCTAACCTCATCGTCCGCCATTTTGTTAGCTTTTCGGGATTTTCTGAAAATGAAAATCGACTTTTATTAACCAGTTACTTCTAAATTAAAAACTAAAAATTAAATCTCCGACGTTTACACCGTTTAACACGTCTAAATATAAGCTCTGGCTCGCATCCAGAATAACTATGTCGCGCGCCTAATTTGGTTCTGGGGCAGCCGCGTTTCTCAAATTACCACGTTTATTTCGTGCCGCGGACGCGCAGTTACTTTTATCGATCGAAAATCGACGTACAAAATCATTCGACACAAGCGCACAATTTCGGTTTAGCTCCACTAAAACAAAAAAAAAGAACATCCCCAAAAGCGACCGCGCGGGGCGAGAAAAACTGTAAGGTCAATTACGTAACGTTACCTGTATCACTAATAAAGTACCGGTGCCCAGTCAACAAAAGTTGTTGGTGCTGACTGCGAAGAAACTGAACTGATGATCCGAATTTGCCACTTTTCGCTCTCCCTCCTCCAGGAAACGTCCCTTACGTCCTCCGCCGAACCATATAGGCATAGCCACCGTCACCTCGTTTCAAAAATAAACTTGGCGAGATCCGATACCCATTTTAAACGGCCGACGAGGTCCTCAACATTTTCGATGGACGGATCGAAAATTTAGTTCAAGTCGTAGTATGTACCCAATTTACGGTCTTTCGGTGAAAAATTGCGAAATCTACAGGGCGACCATCCCCGACAAATTTAAAACGGAAGTCGAAAATTCACGCAGGCGATTTTCGATTGCACATGAAAACGAGCGAACCGATTTGGCTAAAATTTTGTATCAGGTTTTCTAATGGTCCAAAGTTACTTCTAAAAGGTTAATTTTTTTAATTAGATAGGTATCGTTAAAATTCTAATTTTTTAATATAGTAATTTTAAGGAAAACAAATATAATCACATTAAAGAGCACATGAAATTATTAGAGAGTAGCTTAAATTAAAATAAAAATACGTGCCGAGTAAAAATGTAAAAAACAGATTTAAAACATGTGCGCTCAAAAGTAAACGTTCTGATTGGAGCTCATACGGTCGGCCTACCGTTGCACCAAAGAACAGTATGACAGTTATAGGTAATTGAGTAACAGTTAAAAAACTGAATTCGTCTTTCATTTAGTAACAATCAAAAACAAACAATCATTTTTGATATAATTGTCTCTCGAATAAATTTAACTGACGGCTAAACGCATCTAATGACGCCTGCTTCGCATAGGTAACGACAATTAATAGGTTTCGCAGCTACATATTTTTGCACAAAGTTAGGAAACCAGAAACTTTTGGTGTTTCCAATTTTCACGAAACGAAACTAGACCTTTAGTCGGTTTCTTCGATAAACCGTGTAAAAAAAAAAGATGCGTTTCCTGCAATAACATTGGAGATACGTTCCACGTTATTCAAAAACCGTCTAAGAGAAAATAAAGCATTATATTTAATGCGAAAAAATTTAATAAAATCAAATTCCTGCATATTTTAATTATTAACTAATTGTAAAATAAAATTATCGACACTTAGGTATCAAATAGAAAAAATTAAATTAAAAATAAATACTAGAAATCCCTAACTAAAATCATTCAGTCAGCGTATTCTTTCGAGTTAAAGCAAATTCTACTGCAAATAAATTACAGTAGGAGAATTTGCAGTTCTCAAACGTTACCTATTTTATTATCTATAGTGAAAATAAATAATTATCAATTTTATAAAAACAAACTGATACGGTAATATTTAAAACAAAAATACTAAGTCGCTACAAAATAAAAAATTATTAACTATAGGGAACAGGTTCGAGAAAAATACTTTTAAAATCGTGTTAGCGAAATAAACCGTGTAAACTATAAAAGAGCGGCGGTTTTTTCGGGGACCGTGTTATTTCGAAGCCGTGCAAAAAATGACCGTGTAAAAAAAAGGGTTGACTGTCGCTTTCTCCAATTTCCCGCAAAAACCCACCTTTATCGATTGATTTATATACATAAAATTATTCGAAGAACTTAAAATTAAATTATTTTCTCTAAACAAAACGCACGACCGACCTATGAAATTTATATTGAACGCCTAATAGTACAGATGTTGCCTTTATACCAAAATAGAAATGTTTATTATACAATATAAAACGTAAGTCTCGGTATTAAATGAAATATTTGCGTAGAACATGGACAAACATAATATCTAAATTAAAAAGAGGAATTTATTAATCCAGATAATGATGCCTAAAAATGCTTGATGTCTTGCTCTAATACGAATATCTGTATAGAGTAGGTTGTATACGATCACTTAAAACAAAAATTGCTAGAAATGTTTTTATCTTTATCGCACAGAGAATTAAATTTCATTCTTAAGATAAGAAAATTTATAAAATTCGCACCGCCAATAACCAACATTCACCGTCATAACAAACTAATTTCTAAATATTTCGAAAAAAAGCAGATTAAATCAAAAAAACAAAAGCGTAGTAATAAAATAGAACGTCCCCACATTATACTGCTGTGTAATAAAAAAAAATTTGACGACGTTGGAAATAAATAGTTATAATTTATTTACCATGTTTCATATATCAATAAAAACTATATAATCTATTTATTTGTAGTGTCAAAAAATATAGAAAAATAATTGAAATTTGAAAATTCACGAAATTAAGAAAAACATAAGCCCTAAAAACCTACAACATACAACATAATGTTTATTTAAACCGTAAATATTAAATTTTTAATATTTAACTTCTAATATTTCGGGGCCGAAAACAGACGATATGGAATATTTTTTAATAATTTCTCTAACTCGCGCGCTGTTTATTGTTGGTTTGCGTAAGCGAATTATTGATCCGTACGAACTGTCTTCCCGGAATGCCCCCGACGTTATATTGGTAGGTGCACAAATTTTAGAAATACGGCAGTATCTTTAAATACACGAAACTTCAATATACAGGTAATTTGTACAACATACACATACCTACAACTGGGCATTATGCCCAACTCGTAAATTTAATAATTTTACAGTTTTCTTAATATACAGGGTGGCCTGAAAAAAATTAAAACGAATAATTTTTCTGTGTGTGTAATTGTTCTATTTTTTGTTAGAAAAAGATGACAAACTCAATGTATGGCGGTGATGATGATTATAACAATGTGCAATTCGTGGTCGTCCACCTGAAATGGTCTTTTTTAATACCTATTTGTTTTTATTTGTATTTCGTAAAAAGAATTATACTAGTAATCTTACAACCAACACGTGTTTTAAGACATTAATATGTAGATATAACAACTTTAAAATTTATTTTACGCAATCGACAAATTTTGCGCATACTGTGTCCACGACAAACACCTCGCGCTTTATTGTGGCTACCTACCCCCGCAAAACTGTCAATTTTCGATCCCCCCCTCGACCGGATTACCTAAAAATGTAAATGTCAAAGACATATTCGGTTTCCAATTTATAAAAATATCTTTCTGCACAACCCGCTTCTACAAATACCTTCTATTTTGGGAGAGGCGGTGTGCAAATTACACGAACATGCAACTTATAGCGTTACGTATTGTATGTTTTTTCAATGCGGTTTGCGAAAAATCGATTGCTTAAGAACGTCGCGAATTTTAAACGATCATGTTCTAGAATTTTTAAAATAATATTAAGACAACAAAAAAATTGGATTATGATGAAATTCTTGCGCAGTTAGTAATCATCTTCGTAGCTTCTAATGAAAACTTTCTGTCAAGTTTAATTTGTACGAGTGCTATGTACATATTTGATATACCTGACTATAGAAAAATATGTTTAATATTGCTTCGTTTTATTTTTGTTGGAGATAAACTGCACGTAGGTTTTTGACCGGACTAAATTTTTTAACGACGTAAAACAACGATTTTTGATACCTACTATATTCGGTTTGAATTGAATTCAATCGAATTTCAGATTTCTTTTTGGCGGTTAAGCAATTTAATACAAATATTTTCATAAAAGAACCGACGACGCGAAAACGTTATATAGGTACTTATTTTCGAATAATCGAAGAAAACCACATCTCGCACAACCAACTTTAAACGAATAGATGCCGTTTCCTACAGTTCGAAACAGAAAAACTTATTTTAGAAACTACGACGACCGAAAGTTCAATTTAGTTTCGGAAAATTCCGACAGATTACGCTGTCTCGATAATAATCCATTACCTGGATCCGTGAAGAAAACTGAACAGATTTTTCTTTATTTACCGAAGGTCGTTGACTTAATAAGTCAATAAAATGCAACAGTTATTACACAACTTAAATTATGTCGATTTAAAGCTTCATTGGAAATTATCTGCTACAGTTTAGATCGTTCATTATAACATTAATTTCCTATTGGCCAAGAATTTTAGACTCAAATTCTCATTATGTACTTTGTTTACAAATAAAACTATGTTCGATCAACTACAATAGGTAGTTCGATAAATTTGGATACGAGACGACTGGCTTATGAATTTGGGCCTTAATCTGCAACCTGCCCTTAATTCATGATATTCAATTCACACCATTGGCACTGCATGGCATGGCGATGGATTATTTTATTCGACAATAAGTGAACTTTCTATTCGGCCCATAATTCAAAATTTTCAATTTATCTTTAGACTTTTCCGTTCTAAATATACTTCGGAGTCGACTAAAAATAGAACCAAAATACGTTAAAACGATTCTAGGCCAAGGCTAATATCTAAAATGTGACCGTAGAATCATCATGAGAAATTATAATTAAAACACAATTTCGCTTACATCAATGAAAAATTCGAATTTTATAAATAATCGGCTAATTTGAGTTCATTGAAGATTTTCAGGCATATTTAGGAGTGCAGATATCCAGAAATAGCTGACCTATATATCTTGAGGCCCGTGACTAGCTATGACGTCATTACCGTTGTCATGCCAACAGGTTAACGGTAGTGTTTGGATTGACATCTCTGGCTCCTGCAGCGCCTTCACCAAAGACAAAGCTGTTACCGATAATGTTTTAACAACTTCACTTACTATAATAGGGGCCCTTCACTTAATCTACTTACATCAAGAACATTACTATGACGTAAATTTTGACCGTAGAGCTAAGCAAACGACGGTTCAGTCGATAACAAAAAGGTCTTTCGAATCGAAATTGTTTAAGAACGTTTGACGTAACATCGCCCCATTTTCACTTCGACTAAAGACGTCACCTTTCAAGATTTTACATAACGAAAGGACACGCTCGTCGAATAAGTACTACTTACGTGGAAATTTTAAGACAACAGAATGTTCAGTCTCAAATGTAGGTAATATTATATATAATAACGTTGAAGTTCGTACATTTAACCTGTTACACCTAACATACACTTCATATATTTGCCAAATTTACAGAATTTTGATTACCAATTATAACCTACACGTAGAACATGTTCTTTGTTCTCTGCATATTGTGATAAACAACAATCAAATTAACCTCCAACTATTGCGCGTCCTTATAGTGTTGGATAATTTCTTCTAAACACCATCCTCGTCGTTTCGATATGTTACTTCAAAATATTTTGAAACCTGACTTTTTTTTTGCTCGAGTGCACTTATTCGTTAAATCGGCGGTTGTTGAACCAGCTTTTCCCCCTAATTCTGATTAATTCCGTTGATAAATGTTGCTTTTTAGGCAATGGTTGTGGTCGACATTTATAAAAAAAAACTCGACACATTTGAAGCAATCCAAAATTTAAATGCACGCTGTCCTGAATCTTTAGACAAAAAGATGAAGAAGGAATCAATCCGACCTGAAGATCCCACGTGTAAGCTCATAACCTACAAGGTCATAATCAGATTAAACATGACCATGAGCCAATTAAGTAGTCAACAATTTCAGTTTTTGGTCTCCATTCGGTAAGATGTAAAATGACGAATTAAATTTTTTGCTATAAAATAATAAAATTAATCCAAAGTTCGCTTCAGAAACTCGCCCTGTATATAAATATATAATCAAATTTTGAAAACTCAATATCGCGAAACTATCAAAAATCAATTTAAACATAATTGACAACTAAACTCGAACATTAAAACTGATTTAGTATAACCTGAACCTAAAGACCTAAAATAAATGATAATCGCATGAATTTGAATAAGGACAAGCTAAAAGATACATACAATACGTTAATAACTATAAGGAAGTCTATTCGGTTAAAAAGGCGGTTTTACCAACAATAAGAACCGTAATAAACATGGAATTGGAAATAATTAAAGATCATAAATGATCCCCTTTGATGACAATGACAACAACATGACAGTTACGAAGATTGTTCGATGAATGAAAATTGATGGAGAGGGTGTGCAAAAAAAGGTGGGAAAACTCGCGGGTGTGATCTATCCAAGAGTGACATTAAGGACATTATTTTAATTTAGTTAGTACTTTGCGTGGTATTATTTTGATAAATGTCAAAATAAAGGAATTATTTTATTTCGTTATTTTATTCGTTAATAAGCGTTTAAAACATCAACATTAAATTTACAAAAAAAATTAGGTAAACATCAAACGTGCGAATCTTAATATTTTTCATAAATTTTCAATAACGCCCGTGTTTACGCACATCATCTTTGCCCGTTTCTTTTGAAAAAATTATTTAATACCCTCTGTTGGGTATTTTAGACAACTCTTTAAGTACGATTTTACTTAGTACTTAGAATGTCGTTAAAAATTTAAGATTGATCGTTGACAAAAATACGTGATTGCGAAGATTAGGGGGTAGTGCACCCTTGGCTCCTCTAAGGCGATATACGTAATTTTCGGATACCCTGTACACGGCGCGAATAAAATATTTAAAAAATAAACTTTAACTATAACTATATCCCTTAACATTTTATTTCATCCATTATTTTTGTCTTTAACTTCATTCAACAGTGACCTACTGGCGATCTGATAATGAGTCGTTTTTATTTCGTAGAACGTAAACTCTTTAACTTATATTTACCAAAATTTTAATTATATTATTGCACTTTTAAATTATGGATAACCAAAAAAGTCGTTGCGGTTTTTCGTAATAACAATTAAACAATCGCAACATACAATGTTTTAATTTCATTGCGAAATTTTAAGGAAGTTGAAGGCTAGTTAAATAAAGGAAGTAAAGATTAACATCGAAACTGATCTTCATTTGATGTTAAATCGACATTTAAACAAAGAATTGGAAAAAATCTAAAATAAAGAGATGTACAATCAGATCGAATGAAAATGTCCCTGTCTTCCATCTCATTTTACAAAAGACGCCCCACTTAAATCGCTTTTACTTAATTCGTCAATTTTTAAATAAACATAATAAAAATAATAGTCATCATAAAAAACTACCATTTTAACAAAGTCAAAAAAGTCAAAACGTTATGGACAACCACTACAGATCTCGTGGCCAAAATGGGAAACTCTAAATCAGTTATTGCCCTTTATTCCTTCCATATATCGCAACCACCATAAGGACTTCAGAAGGTAAAAATGCAAAGGTGTATAGTCTGTAACAACTAGTGATGCACCGAACGAAGACAGACATTCGCGATAATGTTCTTTTTAAAGTCGAACTATGATTGATTGTGAGTAACGACGTTAGTTATTGGTCGCATTCAGAGAATTGTAGCGTCGAAACGCTGCAGCGCTGTAACGCTTTATCTTGCCTGAATAAACATTTTTGGTACTAGTTATTTTTCAGCTTTTAATTCTTAGGTTGGCAATTTTGTTTGTAAAACACTCAAATTTTTATATAAAACTTATCTTGTAATATCTTCAACCTTTCTTCTTACGGTACTGCAAGGGAAATGACTTCTTTCCGAATTGTAACGTTATAAGCCATCTTTATTTTTTGCATAAACCAAAACGTACACAAGCAACATAATTTGTTAGGTTAGAACGCATGGATGCGTCATTGCTTTATTTAGTTATAAAGCGTTAAAGCGGAATATTTATATGCTTTAATGCTTTACTAAAGCGCTGCAGCACTGCGAGTAAAGCAGACACCATTCAGAGCATCGCTTCGATAAAGCGCTACAGCGCTACCATTCGCTGAATGCGACCATTGATTACCAATAAGCTATACGTCTCCTTCAAGTAGTAACATTTATTTCTATTCTATTAGTTTATTAAATAAATATTACAATTTTTATTATCTATAAGGTACTATTATAATGTCATGAAATGATCTGAAAGCAGATAAATGTTTGATCGGAACCACAACGGTCCAAGTGCAAATTGTTTAAATACATAAATGCGATCGACCTTTTTGAAATACACAAGAAATATATATGAAATATACAAGAAAATTGAAATCGTTCTTCTCTAAATGTATGTTTCTGCACTCAAAAACCCTTATGGCTCTAACCCCTTCAATTATAAAATAAAAAAAATTTTTATCCGGTATGGCTAAAGCGTGATAAACTATTCAAAGCGCGTCACCGATGCACTATAAACTTAAATTATAATCAGTCGACACCGACTCAATGAATTCAATGATTCAATGAATAAACGTAATTACGTCGTTTAACGGCGAACCTAACGTCATTTCAACAAATAATACCAAGGTACAAATCGAAAGCTTCGAACAAACAAAACACCGACAATAAATCAAAATATCAAGAAATGTGCGACATTAAACATACAAAACTTTGCCCAAAATAATTACTTTAACGACATATTTAGAATCCGCATTTATTGTATTCATTATTCAATTGGGCGTTACAAAATCAGAGAAAAAATCCGAGTGCAATAGTAAGTACCTACTAAAATATTGATTTTTCAAAAATTTTGGAATCAGTTTGTGGCTGCGTATCGATTAATTTTGGTTTTTCCGCGCGGTTTCGTCGATACGCGCAAAAGAGAATTACCAACGAACACGTTGGAAAATTGCGAGCAGAACTCGGCCGCACCAAAAGTTTTCCCAGGTATTCGAGTCGATCGCAATAATGCCAAGAAACTTGGCGATGACGTGACAAAGAGATTAATGATTTTTGTGTCGCTGACCCGTTATTTTTCGGGGACGTTGCATATTCCAACGTCCGACTAAATAATTTTAGTTTTTCCCGAAAATTTAAAATGCGCAAACTGTGCGCTTTATAATGCGAATCTAAAAGAGGGCCCCCGTCGCCGTGAACGACAAAGAACGGGCACGAGGGAGGGGGTGTTGCCGATTATTTTGAGAAACGAAACCTGTATCGATTAGTAAGTAGACAATGGATCCGCATAAAACAAGGGCTATAAAACAAATTAATTGCAGATCCAGCTATCCTGATATTTTAGAATGAAATTGTCCTACATTTCCAATGACGTCAGCGTGATGTCATACGTGAAACGTGGTGGGGGAACTGGGTCAAACTGGGTGCGATGCCCCGGATAGAGGGTTCGAGGACGCTGCACGAGGTTCATTCTGGTTTTCAGGCTACTGGGGCTGCGTTTTGCAAACTGAAAGTTTTTCCGAAGTTGTCCAAGTTGGATATTAAACGACAAAGTTGTAGTTTGCTAAATTCGAATAAATATTATCAATTCGTTGTTTCCTCTTTTATAGTGCCCTTAAATTTTATGTCTTGCGGTCGTCGAGTTGAGGAACTTTCCTGTTTTTATGTTTGACTCGATTATCTGACGAAATTTAATTTAGATTAAACAAATTAGAACGGTATTAAGAACATTGTGTTTTATATATAGGTTGCATTTATCCTAGCCACGAGCCCTAATGACGTCATTGCTCCGCGGACGGGGTAGGATAGCGTCAATACTTGTTGCAAAGTGTGTCAAAGAGGGGGGCAAGTGGGTCATCCGAGGGGTGAACGCAGCGGGTCTACGACCTTTAGTTCAATATACCTATACTGCATCTATCAATGTTGCAGTGGTGCAAGCATCACACTAATTAAACGTAATTAGGAAAAATCCCGAAACCGCGCTCGAATTTCCAGTTCACGGTTCGTTTCGTATACGACCTCGTTTTAAATATATCTAATTTTATACGTTAAAAATTTCCTAAATTATCGAATTTAAATTTAATTCAATTTCGAAGTCAATTTGGGGGACTAATAAAAGCGGGCCCGCGTCTGTGCCTTTTACTGGTAGCTGCAATAATGCGAAAACCCCAATGACGCACGTATAGCCGACACATTTCGAGCTTTGGCAAAATCATTAACCTCCACTTTGATCAACGTATCGATTCCGTTTCAGTTACCCGGATAAAAATTTTAGCGTGTATTACATAATTACGTTTAATTATGTTTAAATTAAGCCAGGTTTACGCCGGCATAACACAATCGCTAAGGGCGGATTTTCCTTTGTATCTTACGGGACCGACAAATCAAACGTCGATTTATTTTATAATTAAAAAAAAAAAATGTGGGTCAAACGCTACTATACCTACAGTTTTAATAAAACTGGAGCTATATTCGTAATTAATTAATAAGTAGAGCCGCGATCGCGTCTTATCGAATTGGCGACCCTTATTAGGAAAGCGAGCCCTGCATAGTTACAAAAAAAATCTTTAATAGGTCAATATTATTAAACATAAGCATTTTCTCTTTGTCATGACATGGCATGCTACATTGAACAGGCAAGCTCTTATATTCCTGCTAACGTTATGATCCTGCGGGCTGTGCGGCACGTGAGAGTTTGACAATCAATGTAATGACGTCAGAGAGAAAACGGCCAATGAGAGACGGCGTCCATTCACTCGCACGAACCGTGCTGCTGATACAGATTCATCTTGAACGGTTGAACTTCAGTGCCGCGGTTTTCCTCGGAAGGTTTGGTCACAGACCTTCCAGTCTGGAAATCAGTCAGCACGCGGACATCAAAATTTTGTTATCGGTGAGCCGCCAGCCAGTCCTAGATCAAATTCGAAAAGTCCACGCCAGCATTCAGGTAGGTAAAAACGCAAGTTTTTTTATTTGTTTTAAATTTTCGCGAACGACTTTGGAGATTTGTTTTTAAATCGAAACAATTATTCCCTTCGTCAATATGGAATAAAAGTAATTTTTGGAATTAATCGAAATTAAAAAATAAATTTTACTCCAAAACCGTTCGTTAATTTTTTTTAAGGTACCTAAATATGTTGTCGTACAAAAAAACCAATCGAACATCTCCATCCGGGAGATCGTACCGCCCGTGCATTTTCATTTTTCAAAGCAATTATGGTTTAACGACTTTTAATTCAACCATCAACAAAGAAATGCAACGTCGTCGAAGCTCTAGCACGCTCGCATTAATATAGGTCTCTCTTGAGCTACTTTTGCGGTTTTCCGTCTGGCTTTGAAACAATCTAGTTTCTACTTCACACCTCCTGGTGTCTGCCAAGTTTCTTTCGTTCATTTTTAGAATAAATTGAACCAAAAGCTCGAACGCGCAAAGGTCGTCGTTCGACGAGAAACAACAGGTTAACTGGCTCGGGTACACTTTTCCCTTAAATTGATTTTGCCGCGTATCTTGTGGATCCCGCAGTTCACGGAAAAAGATCCATTTTAACGTTGCGTTAAATGAAAACCAAATGTAACCGTCAATGTTAAGTAGGGAACTTCAAAATTCAAATTTTCGCGACAGTTAAAAAGTAATTGATAAAAAACCATAATTAAAATAAATTAAAAGTAAAATACTTATAATTCGATCCATATAAAAAATAGGTATTGCCAGCGTTGTGGCCATTCAACAATAAAATCTATAGATCAAAAGAATTTTCAAAAAAAAATGTTTCAAGTATTTAGATATTTTTTTAAATATCATTTAGGTTTCAAAATTAGGTGGTAAAACAAATTTGTATTGGCGTTTGCGACAAAAATCCATAAAATCTAACGTTAAGACGGTATTAATTGACGTTAATCTATCAAGTAGATGGTACCATCATTAGTATTTATATATAGTACCGTATCTACCATAGCATTATTGTCGCTGAAAAATACAAAACGTACATAATTATTGTGATCATCAAGAATAATAGAAAGAAGACAACTGTACCAATCCAAAATACCATATGGTCGCAACTAGCAACAGTTCTCTCCATTCGTCATCGATAGAATTACCAAAGTAAGTAGATATATTTTTATTTTTAAGATTTTCGAAATAATTACTTGTAGATACATTAATAATAAAATCGCAACAGTATTTTTGAACATGAAACTTGATCGATTTTGTTGTATAAAATAATTTTTATAAAAAATAAAAAACCGGAAGACCCCCCCCCTCCTTGTTCCTCTTTTACTAGGTACCACACGACGTAAACATTTCAAATTCTTAAATAGGCACCTACGTACTTACAGAATAATTTGTTAATCCAAAAATTTGCGTATCGACTTTTATATATGTACCCATATATATGTTTTAGTTTATCAGTAGTTCCTGACACGCCGTTAATTTTTCTAAACACTAAACACTTTTTCTAATTTTCTTAAAAAATCCAAATTTCAACCCGAATCGACTTCGATCACGATCGATTTATCGATATGGTTCGCAAAAAAAATTGTAGTCGCACACTCGGGGCGACCCTAAAAATGGTAGTCGAACAAAAATTTAAATCTAGTAGAGACGTGCGGCGATCACCACAACGACATTTCATTATTATACACAAATTAAAATTTTCCACCCATTTTAAAACAGTCGAAGCGGTTAGATTAGAAGTTAGTCTTAATTAATTCGTCTCGCCCCGCAAAGTTATTTCGGGCTTCGAGCTATAGTTGCGTGGACGTTAAAGTAAACGAAGAAAATTCGTCGGATTTTTTTTTAATAAAAAGAGCAAACAATCTGAAGGTATACTTTGTAAACGCCAACCTTTTTTGCATATCCTAAGAGCGAGTTTTATAATTCGATTATTTCCTTGGCACCTGTCAACGGGGCGCACGTTATTTGCATATTTTTTCGAAAACGGATTAATGTTCGGGGGCGATGTTATTTTTTTAAACGGTCGGGTTCGTGCGCGAACGTAGCGTTGAAGTCTTTTAGATAATAGAGCCGCCCCGCTACAAAATCGACGTTTCGAGCATGTTATTTTTATCTAATTAGCGAGTTTTGCGAGTACTCGAACACTTTTTTAATTAACTGCATCGATCAAAGTGCCATTCGTTAGGACTATGCTATACGAAACGCTTTGAAGCGTACGTATAGGTGAACCTATATTATAAAATTCAAATACGTCACACGGCCCTATTATTCGAAACTTTTCAAGTTTCCTTATTTCGTCGACATTGACGTTTTGTACCGTTTAAAATGTCACTGCGTTCGATGACGTAATTCGCAATAAGTTTCGGTACGATTAATAATCCGTTGACGTCATTAATTTTATAAAGTAATTTAATTCGAGTTTATTTTGGTTCAATCGGGACGGAATGACGCGCCCGGAACACAATGTCAAAGTTTGAGCCGATCCTATCGCTACATACAATCCTTCTTTGTCGGCTCGACGAGCAGTTTCGCGAAATAATATTTCAATTAATTAATAAACTCGGGGAGCTTTGTTCGTTTAACGATTTTGGCAAATTTACTTAGGTACGACATGAATCGTTGCGATGAAGGATTTTGGCGCTTTTCGTTTCTCTAAAATCTAAATTGTCGATGCGGTTTTAATTTTGACCGCACAATCTTCGACAAAAGATTTATTTCAAAAATGCACGGGTTGATGGTAGAAAGTTTTCCACGCCGATGACGGCGCACAGTGGGACAAGTTGTATGGAGGTGCGGAAAAAAATATTTTTGAAGTGGATATACGTTGATAGTTTTTTATTTAGATTAAATAAATCTTTTATGATCTATATCTATGTAAAAAACAAATAAAATAGTAAATAAAATATTTTTATTCAGAAAATAGTTTAAAAGATGCATAAACTACTAATTTATTATATTTATAACAATAAACTTTATACATATACTAATAATAATTAGATTCTTTAAACACAAAGCAGGTCTGTATTTATTCCTATTATTTGATATAAATTTCAACCAAAATTGTTAAAATTCGATAAACATATAAGACGTTTATCATCTTGTTTAATGGTCATGTCACACAGTCCTCTTTCGCTCCTTAAAAGCTTTCGAGTTATTTTAGTTACACCCTGTATAGTAAATATATACATTATATACAAATAAAAAAATCATATGCAATTTTCAACTACTATATAACTACATAAATAATGATACGACTTGATTGTCTATGGGTCCCTTTTTTTTATAAGTTTGGGCCCTTAAACTAGTAATAAATGGATCTGAAGAAGCCAACAGCATGTGCACAACATCCTCATTCGAAAATTCGCGGGAGCATTTTCTCGAATGGTACAGTCTGTATAGCGCGCTTCTTGTGCTTCTTCTGTTAGCATTCCCATAGGCATCGCAGCCGCAGATAGTATTTCACTTCCACGAATAAGTATTTTGTGCACAGTATTTGGCATATTATACCAAATATACAAACTCACATATAAATCGGCAGTATCGTTGCAATAGTTACCAAACTTTTTGCAGTCAATCGTGCTTCCAGAATTTATGGCTTGTAAAATAATGGAAAACCGGTGTATAAGATCTTCATCCGCACCAGTAATTTCTGCCACTACTTTGGGATTGCTGAAGAATCTCCTGGAAATATTACCGTCATTAGTTGACCCCATTCCTTGCTTGACAAAGTCCACTTTAAGGCCCAACTTCTCAAAAAGCTCTTTCTGAATTCGCTTTTTTTCTGCCTCTTTCTGTGGCCTTGTATCAGAATTTGTCCTTCAACATTTAAATGATTTGTTGTACGCAATATGGAGAATATGGAACTTTTTTTTAAACTCCATAAACTCAATTCTGAGTGTTCCACATCACAACTAACTAAAAATGTGCCATTCAACCAGTCCTTATTTTTTGCAAGCAAATAAGTCTTCGATCTTGATGCAGCATGCCACTTTTTTGTGAAATTCGGTAGGAACCGTTTACTCAGTCCAACATAGATTTCCTCTAATAGATTATCCGAAAGATCTGGATATTTCTTTTTCAGACTCTCAATACACTTATGCGCTTCACGATTGTTCGAAACTACAATATCGAATAATTCTGCATTAGAAATGTTGAAATTTGCCACGATTTCAAAATAGCGTTACTTTCTCAAATAGATAATAGTAAATTAAGTACTAAATCATAATCTTACCGCTTTTAAAAATTATCGTTAAACTGATAATTACCCTGCTCCCTTGCATTTTTCATTACCAAAAATATTCTCGTTAGTTAAATGAGGCAAAATCAAACGTTTGCAAACAATTGCAGCTGGAATTTATTTCATAAATACCTTAATATCTAAAGTATAATTAGTGATTAATCCTAATGTGTAGGTCGGTGTAGATCAAAAGTTATGATAATAAGAAGGAAGTATTTAGGTGAAATATTTGACTATTTCATTATGTCTGGCCCACATGCGAACTAATATAATAAATTATAATATTTTTATTGTTTCTGATACGTTAATATATGCCTCTTCAAATAAAATTAAAAGTCTGTCTAATGTATGTTCATTTCAGAGATATGTGACTCTAATTACTAATTTAATTTACTTAATCTACTTACTTAATTTACTTACTCTTACTCTAATTTTCGACTCGAAATTTATACACCACTACAACTATTGCTGTAGTATCTTATTTAGTTGATGTGAAATGAAATATTTAGCATATAGGATTAGGATAGGGTTCTATAAAAATAATGACAAACATTTGAACCATAAAATAAGACTTCAGTTTATGGCCATGTCAAACAGTTTTTTCCGCCGTTGTCCCACTGTGCGGCGCAAGTGTTTTTTAGAATTCGCCCCATTTTTACTAATTCGGTGTAATTCACATTTTACTAGGAATAAAAATAACAGAAAAAAGTTCCTATTGAATGTGAATACCAAAAATGTTTTCTGTAAGGGCACTACAGGAACTGCTGCCTATGCTTTAGGTTAAAATTTAGGTATTTTACGATAAGGGCGTGGTTTTGTGTCATTAAAACATCAACACAAGCAGTTGCAAAATCTCGGCTTCACAGCAGGGTGTAAAAAATAAAGATGCGTTCGACGCCAGCGTTTTTATCAGTTCAGCAACCTACCGGAAAAATCTAATTTTTCAAAACGATAATGGTGCCCATTTTCCAACTAAATAGTAAGTAACGCCCTTAATTTACATACAACTACAGCAGAGCGCCGATTATCAGCGGTAACTGGGGCAAGCATTACCCCGAATAATGCAAAGTAAATATTTTTAATGCGTCTAGTAGTATGTAACCTATTCAATATAACCCCGTTCAATATTTCAAAATTATAAATCAGCAAAATTCCTTTTAGGAAATATTAGAACAGTGTCGCACGTACATCATTTAAAGGTAAGCGATGACAACTACATTTCGCAAATAAGCAAATTCGTTTTAGTAATCAAATTAGGTCGGTGTCGACATTTTTGCAATGATATAAAAAAGGGGGTGTAAGTCGACACGACAGTCTTGTTCTTCGAATTCTTCTTTGTAGAATTTCCTCTTCTTACAATTAAAATAATTAGTATAATATCGAAACATAATGAATCCACTTAACAGAAAGGGAATAAGAAGTTCTGGTGGTATTAAGTCATCATCTTCACCTTCACGTTCTTCTTCGGTTTCCCCTTCGGCTTCATCGATGGAAGTTATTTGAGAAGAATATTTTTTTAATCGATTTAAATGTACCACTCGTTCTTTATTCTTATGGAGTTCTCTTATCCTAAACGTAGTATCTCCTAATTTTTTCCATTATTCTATACGGTCCAGTTCAATGTTTTATTAATTTAGTTGAGGTTCCTGTTTTGCTTTTTTGATCCCATAAGAATAACAAATCCCCCAATTGCAATGTTACTGGCTTGGAATTTTTGTTATATCGAACGGCTTGTTTGTCTTTTGCTGTTTTAATGTTTCTCCTCGCTTCTACAAATGCTTCATTTAGACATGTTAATGTTTCTACCACATAATTTTCTCCCAATGCGTAGTTGACTTTCCTTGGTTTCGGGATGTCCTCTATTGGCATAATAGGATCCCTGCCGTGAACCAGAAAAAATGGGCTGTACCCTGTTGAACTATGGGTATTTGTGAAGAATGGAATCCACGTTTCCCAATCTAATTGTGACTTTAAGATGTAATTAGATAGGAAATCTTTTAGTATCCGATGAGTCCTCTCCACATAATTACTTTGCGGGTGGAATGCTGCTGTTTGAAGCTTTCGAATTCCTAATGTCCGGTATAAGTTTTTGAATAAATTTGAATAAAGTAGGTACGTGCATTATTCAAAAATATATTAGGTACCTTTAGATAAATATGTACGAATACAAAAAAAAAGAAAAATATAACAAAAATATCAACATTTTAATTTATTAGATAGGTATACAATATAATACGTAATTATTGTTTGTTTTTGCTTTATTGAAATTGTTTGGCTTTGATTTTTTTATATATCTACCCCCGAATTTGCAGAATGTCAATTAAGTCGGTATCATGTTGAGATTCCACGAAGTCAAGTAGTATTTCCGCTGCAGTCAACGTTTCTCTACAGGTTACTTCATGTTTCTAAATTTTTCTTTGTATTTTTTACCTTTTTCATGTCATCGTTTCCCTCTATCGCCAATTTCCGGCATAGATTCTTCCGTTGACTGCGTACTTGCATTATTATGTACCTATACCTACGTTTCATATGTCACTGTATTTCACCAACCACTGTAATTACGAAACGCGCGTAAGATAAAATTTCGTTCGCAAAATTGAACTGTCGAATGTTTGAGGGGAACCCTAACCAAGACCCTAAACTAGTCCCTATCCAAGTGGCCTAACCAAGCTCGATTTTCAGAGAATTTTTGTTACAGCTTAAAGGTCCATGTATTTATATTTTATAAATACATGGAGAGTTAGTCGACAAAGAAATATCCTATCTTTCCTCGTCGTATTAATCCTTTTTATTTGTAATCATTTTAGAAAACACAACACAACACACAACACTCGCGCACTCACATGCAAAAAGGCCTATAAACCGAACGGGCACTCCTCGCACACACAAACAGTACGACGCCGTAATTTAAAATTCGAACTCCTGAAACAAGCACTACCGCTCTGTACTACTAATGCGAAAGATCTAAAGCTGTTTTGCCAGAATTCTATATATAAATGCATTCGAGTTTATACGTGGATACTAGGAAATTCCACTTTTATTTTAAAAACATTCAGGCTTTTTTTCGCACTCCGATAAGATATAGGAATAGGTGGCGCACATGTTTTATTAGTTGCTTCATATTTTATCGGTCGCATAAAAATGCGATTAAACTTTTATCTGGTTTATGGTTTGTAATAGGGAAATTTTCAATGTTGAGTGGCACACGAATAGTTTTTAAATTAAAAATAGAGTAAATTTATAATTCTGCGGTATAAAGGCAGTAGATAGTGATTATGCAGATAATATTAAACTGGTAAGTATTAGCGAATTTTCATAGAAAATGAAGCTATTGCAGCCTAGCTGATGACGGGACTCAGACGTATCCTTTTGGCTTTTTTCCGATCTCGATCCCTAGACCACGAAAATATAGGTCATTCATTTTGGGTTGGTCATATATACATATATATAATTATAATCAATTTCTTGTGGACACGATTCCGGTCGTAGTTTTGATCGTAGAAGGCTGAAATTTGGAAAGTATATTGTCTTTACTGAAACGAAGGACGAGTTCGTTAACCAGCCAAATCGAGCGACTCATTTCAAAATGGCGGCCGTTCAAAAACAAATAAAAAAATTCTAATATCCGTTATTACTCATCGGATTGGTAATGTGAAATATGTTTTGGAATCGGCATAAAATTCTCTACCGATCATGTCTCTTTATAATTTTCGATATGATGCACCGTTTTCGAAATAATCGAAAACAAGCGATAATTGTTTTTTTAAATTCCTATAAATTTCTCTCGTAAATATTATTTTTCAAAAAATGTATTTTTTTCGAGAAAAATTTTTAAAAAAATGAGTTTTTTGACATGCGACATGAAAATTCGATACCGAGGCTTGCGTTCGGTCGGATTTTTGAGTTATAGTTTTTTGAAGGGTTAAAGCTGTCAAATTTGTGCGACTTTTGCTTTTTTTAAAGTCAATTTAACTAAAAAACTATGAGCCCATAAATCTACAATTTTACAGTTTTTGTTAACTTTATTGGTACTACCATTGTGCCAAATATGATGGATTTCTGGAATGTCAAGGTTC
This sequence comes from Rhagophthalmus giganteus, assembly GCA_036326145.1. Taxonomy (NCBI): domain Eukaryota; kingdom Metazoa; phylum Arthropoda; class Insecta; order Coleoptera; family Rhagophthalmidae; genus Rhagophthalmus; species Rhagophthalmus giganteus. The sequence continues at coordinate 756,707 of JARFJA010000036.1, forward strand.
AGACCATTGATTGATGTAACATGGAATGACCCAATATTTTTAAAATTTTAACAATTTACAAAAAAGGGTCGTTTTTTCTCAAACAACTTTCAAAATTTAATGTATCCGTGGTGTTATTTTATTCTTAACCAACAGCTTTTGCTTTAAATTAGTGATGAAAAATACAAATGCTATATTGATTTACCTACAATTTAAGATCATTGTAGGTGATGAGGATAATTAATAAACACAAGTATGCACGGGGTTATTAAAAAAAAATATCAAACTGTTAACGGTATTTTTATACCTATACATATTTCCTCCATTCCTCAATTAAAACGAAGAATCGCCGAACCATGCCTAAAGTTCAAGTGAAAAATAATAATTAATATGACCTGTCTAAATGTCATATGATGTTTGTTCTCATCTTATGTATTTCATATAATTGTTTCTCACAGTCACAATATACCTATAGATTAAAATTTGTTTTGTAAAACCACCAACAAATAATTTTAAGGGCGATTTTTCGGTTAACTGGCGGTTTAATTAAACCGGGTTAAATTCGACTTTCGTAATAAAACCAAACCATAACCAAGTCGGCTTATTATCTATCAAAACAAAATAGTTAGAAAAGATTTGGGATAACAAACTAATTGCTTAAGTTGATACTGTTAATAAAATTATTTACAATTACGAACGTTGACCTTTCGAAATTTGATCCAAGTTATTTTTTATTTCGATAGAATTTAATTCGCCTATTTAAATAACTTTATATAAATCGACATTCAACATAAAATGGCGATGAATTTCACACCGAACATCCCGTATAATCCAATGTACCTATTATGTTCATAAAAAATAAATGTAAACGGAAATTAAAATTTTTCCGCTAAAATTATAGTCCTCGCTTAAAAGGGCCTTAGAATTTTTTTAGTCGATTTAGTCGAAGTCGATTTGTTACAGCTTTTTCGGCGTACTAACACGTAATTTTCGCGTAAAAACATACGATTTGAACACCACTTACGTCGTCGACGATCATTTTCAACGATTTCCATCGACATAGGCTGGAAATTAATCGCCATATCACAAAATTTCGCGTAGCACAGGCCAGCGCATAACTGTAGGCCTAAAATCGCCATCGCAAGTGGTGCGCGTTAAGAGCCAGTGCCTCTCCGAATTTGATATGGGCTGTCGGAAAAGCGGTTTTTCCCATTTTATAATGAAAAAACAATCGATAAGCAGATAGTTTTCTTTTTATTAATTGACATAATGGCGTTGCAAACACATTTGCTGATTGGTTACGAGGCGGCACGTCCCATTAACAAATTTGAGGCTTGGAGGTTAAAAACGGTGGTATCGTTTTTCCTGATTCGGGTAAATGAATTTGACCAGTAGAAGAGTTTAGTACTACAAACTGTTGCTTTTGGATGAAAACAATTTCTACAGTTGACTTCTATAGGTATGTGCCTTATTATCTGCATGTTGCCAGATGTTCATTGTTTTACCGTTGTCACCTTAAATCGCCATGTTTCGCTTTTAATTTTAATACGATGTTAATCTGTTTTTCAAAATAAAACAATTGCCGTTCATTCAACACCTCATCGTTTGGTAAACGTTTTTATTACGTTCTACCGGATTACGTAATTTTATTTATAGTAGTAGTGCCTATAATTGTTTTGAAATTAAGTAGGTAAAAAGCAAAGTTCAGGGGTGCTTCATTAGTGACGAGAAAAATAACAAAAAAATGTTCAGTCGATAGCGTTAACGCAACATTCGAAATAAATCACTTTGTCTTGATATGTTACGAAATTGCTACACGCTAAAGAAATTTTAATTGGGGTGTATTATGAAAAGTTCAAAGTTAAATGTGATTTAAATTGCAACATATGTTTCACAACTTGCGACAAACAAACGACATCATATCGAAACCTATTAAAACTAGCCAATCGGTAAAAATGTGTGCAAGGTTTTACAATAAAGTAAAACAAACCGAAGTCGTCGCGTCGTTGCAAATTGCGAACAAACAATTTCAAAAAGAACGGTTCAAAATTCGTCAGAAAAATAATCATTAGGTATACCCTATCCGAAAACAAATTAAATATTCCACGAGCAACTTGATCGCCAGAAAAATTCGTAGGTACCATTTTTCTTCTAAATCTATAGTTTCCGGGAAATCCCGGTCTCTCAGAAGAAAATCCTCGATTTTCCAAAATGTCCAATTTTAAGAAAAGTGCGTTCGTTTTATTATTTAAAAAAAAATTCTAGAACACTCAATAATAAAATTGTCAGTGCTGAGACCAAATTTTCCACTAAACCTCATTTTTTGATAATATTACCGTTGTTCCAGGAAAACGTATATCATTTATATTTTGTAAAATTCCCATTTTACACAACAACTTGATTTCTAAAAGTTCACCGCACTCCAACGTAAATAAGATCATATTATTTGTTAGTAAAATTCCAACGTTTTTAATTTACCGTAACTAATGTAATGTAAATCCCCATTTTTTTTCCAATTAATCTATAAAGAAAACGAAAATTTAAACTTTGAAGGCTTCCAATTCAAGTTAGGTAATCACCGTATTTGGGAAAATGTGTGTTTCTTCAAAAATAACCTACAATTTTCAAAGAAATTCCTCAATTTTCCGGAACTTCTAAACATAATGCTCTGTGAAAATAAGTCGTTAAAAATTTTAATTTATTTTGACAAAATAATACTTTGCAAATCTTGACGTTAAAAGAAAAGACTGAGAGACTGAAGAATTTGAGACTGTAAATTATTGATTATTTTACAATTAGAATTAAAAAAAAAAACAGATATTGAGCAACGACGTATTTGCAATGGTCAACTTTTAATATCTAAGTGTGATTTGACATAGATACGCTGCATCTCCTTCATATATAATTTTCTCTTTTCTTTTCTATCGAGCCTCTCAAAACTTTTAGAATTACAAAGTTTTGGAATAGTGCACCCCTGGCGCATCTGAGGTGTTATCAAAAAACCTATTAGGTACACAGTTACAAAGACCTTCATTTATTACATAGGTAGGTACACCAAAAATTATTAAATTCCGACGAAAAATAAAAATACTAAATATTTTTATAAATGGCAAAAAACTTGTGGCATTATTTTGACGTGGTTTATACGTTCCCGAGAGATTCGTCACCGTTTCCTGGACACCCTATATATTCACACGAACACCACAAGTGGTGATTTAGATTGAAAACGGGTCTCTCGACTTTTCGGAAAAATTTCCACTTTAATCCGGATAATATTCTGCGAAACAATTTCCTCGAGACAACTTTGATTTCGCGAAATGTCATTTTTCAACCTAAATCTCAATTTACAGAACACGAACTCCGCCATCAAGCTGGCGCGTCTAAAGACGTCTTTATTTTACCCTATAGTTTCGGACAATTTTTTTTGATTCTTGTTTGGAAGCAGCGAAGGTGTCGATGCGTTTTTAAAAGTTTTTGTTTCAGACAAGCGCTATCCGGGTATATTTATTGCATCGATCAAAATAAATGATCTTCTAAAAAGAAGTTCTTTTGATAGAATTTATTACCCAAACGGTTTATTAACGTGCCATAAAGGGGGACGACTTTTGTACCTATATAAATTTCTTATAGGTTCACACGATTTTTTATTATTTTATTAAACGATTACCTGCGGTTATGTGTGAACTATCGATCCTTACATTCTTCAAACTTAAAAAGACCAAAGGAGACCTCCCAAAAATAAAAACAAAACCTATCAATGTCACCCCTCAATTGGGGGTCACTTTGATCACCTGGTTTTTATTACATAAAGCAGAGAATGACTAATGAGACTTCTGATTTTTTCCCTAGTTAGTTTTCATACTAAAAGTCAAAATTTTTCTGTGGTGACTACAATTAAGAGTTTCAAAACCAACAAACCAAGAAATAACCATTAAACTAATGTATTTTATAAAAGTAGTTAAAATGAATATTATAATTCGAAGAGAAAAATTACTTAACTCGTCAATTCAAATACTTATTACAAAACAGCCCCCTTTTTGGTTCTTTATTAGTTATAAAATTGTAATAAAACTATATGGTTTTCTTTTCTTCCATTTTACTCAATAAGGCAATAAAATGATCCAATAATAATTATAGTTCACACGATCAAAGTCGCCCCACATTTCAAAATTTAAAATATTTCCTGAAAAAGGGTGTCAAAATTTGACAGTGATAGTGGCGTTTGCAACACGATCACAAATAAACGATATTAAAGTGCTGTATTAGAGATTTCTTGTTACGTAGTGCTGGATAAGACTGTTAGTGTGATCACATATCTACAATACCCGCATTGTGAGCCGCGAACCGGCCCGATTGGCCAAATCGTTCGTATTTTACAATGAACTTTTTACCATACATCATTGCGTTCAAAAATAAGTTGTTACCTTAAAAATGGCAACTTCAGACTGCAGAAGTTCCATTAACGATCTCTCAAATATGTTCCCAAAAAAATAACAAGCCATTATCATAAACGCAATAGAAGACACCAAACTAAATGAATATGTAATAGCAGTAGGGACTTTGATTGGACCGAAAAATATACTTTTTGCGTCACGAATATCCAACAACAGAATTTGTATATATCTTTCTAGTACCGAATTAGTTGATACATTTATTGAAAAGTAAATTAGATTAATTATCGTAAACGGTAAACCAGTAGGAACCCGGCGACTAATAACACCAGCCCGTAGAATTATTTTATCCAACGTTTACCCAAGTATACCGCACAAGGTCTTAGAATCTGTCTTAAAAGGTATGGGATGGAAGCCAACATCAAGCATGTCTTAAGTTTTAGAAGACACATCTATGTATCACCCAACGAATCCATAGAACTACCAACATCTGTGGTAATTAAATTTGATGATACCAACTATAGAATCTTCTTTACTTTTGACAATCTTACTTGCTACACGTGTAAGACAGATGGACATACAACGAACCATTGTCCAAATACACAATTTTCCCAACTTACTCCCCAACCCACTCTCCATCCTAATACTCAAGACCGCAACGTAGCTCCCATTACCATTACCACACCCGAACCTTCATACGAACACCCAGCTCCAAATGCAAGCGAAAGTATGCCAGTAAAGGAATTAAACACAGTCCCATTCTACCCTACATCTATAAAAACCCCAATATCAAAAACTAATTTACGTAACAATTGAGAAATGATAACTATAGCAGAAATACACACCCCAAAAACCACCACAACATTAGAAATACTTCCGATAAAACCAAAGAATAAAAAAGACCACTGCCTATAACATCAACTGAAACATCCCCAGAAATAATAGAAGATATTAAAATCAGTTCAGAAAACCCACATCCAAGCGTTGAAAGCAATTCGGAAATCAATACAAAATTACCAGATCCTAATGAAAAAATAAATTTTTCGCGGGAAAGTAAAACACGTACTAAAAAAACAAAACCAAACATCTATAACCAAACCTCACTCGAAGAGATGCTAGGACACCAGTTAGAAAAGTATTAACGGAAAATAGACAGGATTTTCAATTCACATACGATAACTTTAAAGTATTTTTCGAAGAAATAAGAAATACAAGAAACCCCCTAGAAATAGCAAAAAAATTCGCCACTAATACAGACGACCTATTAACTTAAGAAGTATATTACAACACCAAAAAATTAAATACAGATTCACTAGAATAATCTCAAACATTAAAAAATCAATCAATAATATAACAGCAACCGAGGAATCAAATTATACCTCACAAGAATCATGTTATTAACTAACTAGTCAACACAATGAACCTTTTCAAACTAACACAATTCAATTGCAACGGATTTTTTATTCACCTCGATGAAATCCAGACATGAATAGCAGAACATCGTCCACAAATAATTTGCCTACAAGAATCCCATTTAAAAGAATCAAGCCGCCCATACATAAAAGGTTACAATGTACAATCTAAACCAAGGATCTGTAAACATGCCAACGGAGGACACATGCCACCTTTATCCAAAATAATATTCACTACAACAATATACCAATTAAATCAAATTTAGAAATAGTCACAGTAGAAGCTTTTATACCACAAAAAACCACAATCTGCAACATATACATCCCACCAAACTATCCTCTTAATAAAAATGAAATTGAAGAAATAATAGATCAGCTTCCTGTTCCTTATCTACTGCTAGGAGACTTTAATGCACATAGTCCCTTATGGGGAGGCAACAAAACTAAACCCGAAAGGAAAAATTATGGAAGAAATTACACTTAATACAAACATCATCTTATTTAATACAGGAGAAAATACACACTTTAATCAAACGTATAAAAACTTTTCAACTATAGATCTAACCTTCAGTCACTTCACAATAGCAACCAACTTCCACTGGCATATCTCAGAAAATTTAGCAGGAAACGATCACTTCCCAATAATTGTAACGAAATTAGGAAAAAAGAAAAATGCAAGCACTAACCCAAAATAAAGCTAACTGGGAAATATCTCAACAAAACCTAAACGAAAACTCATTTGACTTCTCACAGAATGACAACATTGATAAGACAACAGAAAAACTAACGGCAACTATTATAAAAGCAGCGCATCTGTCTATCCCATATCTACACCAAAATAAACAACACTACAGAATCCCATGGTGGAACAAAAATTGCAAAGTAGCTATAGACAATAAAAACAAAGCTTTCCAAGCCTATAAAAGAACCAAACAATAGTAAACTTAATCACATACAAAAAAATGAGAGCAATCGCTAAAAGAATAGTAAAAAATAGCAAAAAAGAGTCATGGGCCAATTATATCACTTCAATCAACAATAATACCTCAAATAAAGAAATGTGGAATAAAATAAAGAAAATGAAGGGATGCAACCCTAATTTTACCATCACGGGACTAAAATATAATAATCAAATAATAACATCAAAGGACGAAAAAGCAAACACATTAGCAAGAAAATTTAAATCTGCATCGGAATCTAAAAACTATACAGAAGAGTTCCAAAAAATAAAAGAATCAACTGAATTGGAAACAAATATAATTATAGACGACAACGAAGAAGATTACAACCTACCATTTTCCTTAGACGAATTACAGCACGCACTCACAAACATTAAAGATTCTTGTCCAGGACACGATGAAATACATTATCAAATGATAAAACACCTACCCACCATATTTAAAACACTATTATTAAAATCCTATAATCGCATACGGACAACTCACCTTTTCCCCCAAAGTTGGAAAACTGCTATAGTCATACCTTTATTAAAGCCAAACAAAGACAAAAACGATCCGGACAATTATAGACCGATTTCTTAAACTAGTGCACTCTGTAAAACTCTAGAAAAAATGATCAACTATCGGCTGACATGGATGATCGAAGTCAAAGACAGACTAAAAATAAATCAAAGAGGTTTCCGTAAATACAGCTCCGCACTGAACCCCATCATTCACCTAGAAACAGACATAAAAGAAACGTTCTTAACCAAAAACCAATTAACTGCGGTATTTTTGGATATCGCCAAAACCTGTGACATCCTTTGGAAACATAAAATAGTAAATACTTTATTGAAATGGGGATTTAAAGGCAACATTGTTCATTTTATACAAAACGTCTGAATAAACGCTACTTATTCAAATTTATATCACCAAGAAAATGGCATACCGCAGGGCTCAATAATAAGCGTAACGCTTTTCCTCGTAGCAATTAACGATATCCTAGATGTAATAAAATGGCCTACAAAAAGTCTCTTATTTGCAGACGACTACAGTTCCAACAGAAACCCCGAAATATTAAAAAACAATTTACAATCGTCACTAAATAATTTAATGAAATGGAGCAAAGAAAACGGCCTCACTTTCTCCCCTGCAAAATCCAAATGCATCACATTCACCATAAAAACTTATTTTTAAATGAAAATCAATTAGAATATATAGATAATATTAAATATTTAGGAATCATCTTGGACACACGCTTGACGTTTGTACCGTACATCAAAAATCTAGTAAACACTCGTAAAAAGGGTATAGACATAATAAAAATCTTAGCGCACCACGAATCGGGAACAAATGAAAAAACTTCACTTACCATCCTCAACGCGCTTATTAGATCGAAAATAGACTAAGGAAGCCACATAAAAAGCCAAATAAAAACATTAAGAAAACCATTGATGCAGTATACAATACAGGACTACGTATAATAACAGGTGCTTTTAGAACCAGCCCTACCCTCAGTTTATATGAAGAGACAAATCAACTACCTCTGAAATATAGACGTGAAAACCTAATAATAAATTACGCCATGTCAGTACTATCTAATAAAAAACACTTAAATTAGAGTCTAATAAAAAATCCACAGTACCCTATGACCTACCAAAACAAACGAGAAACCCTAATCCCATTCAACATTAGAGCAAGAAACATTAAAAAAACTAAATATCAACAATATACTACCAACCTCGTTTGGAGTTCCGCCATGGCGCACAAACATCCCCAAAATCAATCTCCAACTAACATACCACAATACACAAACCCTAAAATTTTCAAAAATAGAGTCAATCAAATAAAAGAAAAACTCCACGAATATAAATACATTTTCATGGATGGCTCAAAAATCAACACAAATGTGGGCTCGGCATATTCCATCGATCAAAATAACATACAAGCTCTCACGCTACAGCGCTATATACAGTGCGGAACTTTTCGCCATTAAAGAAGCGCTCAACACAATAGAAACAAATACAAGTAGTAAACATGGCATTTTTAGTGATTCTTACAGCTCCTTAATGGCAATTAAAAAACTATACAACAATAACCCGTACATCAGGAAAATTCAAGAAGCAGTAACTAATACAGAAAAAAACAGACCGGGAAGTCGTCTTCATCTGGATTCCATCCCATTCAGGCATTCCAGAAAATGAAAATGTGGACAAAGCAGCAAGACAAGCAGCGAAAAGCACTACAGTAGACGAGAAGAATCCCACCAGTGACGATATTAAGATCTATATCAAGGGAAAAATTCAAGACCTCTGGCAATAATCCCAATAACCACCTAAATAAAATCAAACCTAAACTGAGCACCAGGTGGACGCCAGGACAACTACTTAAGCGTAGGGAAAGAATCATAATCACAAGACTTCGAATAGGACATACCAAGGCGACACACGAGTACCTGATCAGGGGAGCGGAAGCACCAATCTGCGACGCGTGTGATGTGGGACTAACAGTCGAACACCTCCTCATCGAATGCCCCAAATATTCCCTTGAAAGATCAACAAGTCGGATAAACATTTTACAACTGCTCGAACTTCTGGAAACCATCCGACAAAAGTGCTGGATTTTCTTAGGTCGATAGAACTGATTCACCAGATTGAAAGTGAAAACCAATCATGTATTAGTTAATACAGTAATTATAATAATATAAATATAACCTGTGCCTAAACCCATAGATGGTATGGCATATTAATAAATTAAATTAAAAAATATATATATATGTCCTTTCACACCGCAAGGATTGTAAGGGACTGTGACTGTTGTTAGTATCCCGAAAGTGCCGAAATTAAAAAGTTAATCTATTACAATTCTTAACTGTCAAATGAAGTTTGCTTCAGGTTTTAAAAGAAAATAAAAGGTGTTTTCATAAGAATGCCTCCATTTTAACGTCTAGGATATCAAACAACAAATTAAACAAAGGAATGATAGCTGAGGGTCTATTCTAATTCATTTCGACTGATTTTGGTCGAAATTTGATGACGTCAAAGCGACTCGACGACAGGCGAGCGATTCTAAAAATTTCGACTAATAGCGAAAACAGCAACATGTCAGAACGTTAGGTTGGTATTACAAAAGAACTGACGTTGGCGATAATGTTTTATATGGTTTTCATAACTAAACGGGAGCGGCAAGTTTAATATAAGTCCTTAAAATATTTGCGGATAATTTAGATAGATAAAATCGGAATATGAACGACATTTAATAACGGCGCTCATTCTACCATTTGTAAAGTATCGCATACGTGTAAGTGTTACCGTGCTTCGCTACATCTTGTTTTGTGTTATAGTTTAGTTCTTGATTTTTCCACTTTGGTTTCAGTTTATTATTACTTTATATTGTTAATACTTTATTGTATTATTTATTACTCTTTATTCGTTTCCTTCCTCGTATAAATATGTCTGTGTTTATTATTGATACTTAGTATATACCTACAATTAGTAACTAAAACGACTAAAATACACTAACGGAAACTTAAACAGAATCTCAAGACGACAATACCTAAAATCAAGAAGACTAAATAAAATGAAGAAGATTAATAATAAACTAAAGAAGACTAATAATAAGGCTATAATAATAACTATTCTACGTTAAACACAGAGGTTAACGTATCTGTCAAATAATCTGATGTAACATAACCTCTATTTCACCAACAAACTGTCACAATTTCGAGTCGAAATTAAGATTTCAAAATCGAAATTAATTTCAACAAGTCGCAATTTAATGACGTCGAACACTGATTTGGTTACTACCAATAGATGGCTATAGCTTATCCAAACCTATATGATGTTCACGTCATCAACAAAAAGTTACTAGATTGTTTATTTGTAATTCGGTTTAAAGTTTAGAAAGTGACATATTCTATAGATGATTTACCTGCGCACATATTAGATGATATAAAGAAAAACTACAATTTATTAGATCTGTCAAAATACCAGGTACGAAGTGACAGCACTGTGTGAAACGTCATCATCTAGTAACCTTGTATTGATGACGTGTACATCATATAGGTTTGGATAAACTATACGTAGTTAATTTTAACAAGTCGAAATTTGAAATTAATTTCAACAAGTCGCAATATAATGACGTCAGATCACTGTTTCCGCCACTACCGATAGATGGCTACGTGAAAAATTTCAACAAGTCGAAATTATTTCGAGTCGAAATCTGAATTAGAATAGATCCCCTGGATGTGTGTTGTCACAATCGACTTATCTGTCAGTGCTAAAGTGTCAACGCTAAAATTTGCCGCATTTTTTAATGCCGTACTCGGTGATAGATATTAAAATCTATCTAATAGATATTTAAAAGAATTTAAAATGCTTATTCGTTTTAAATTTTCCATTACCTGCATCATTTTTAATCGTTCTACTGCGCACGTGAACGTTTACACATTTATAAACATTAAAAAAAATTTTCTTAGTGGATCAAATAAAATCTTTAAGTAAATAAACGTAAAACTTTTTGATGCATATGTAGTTACGATTTCGCGCAAGCTCAATAAATTAATTAATTACGGTTTAAGGGTCGGTTTTTTCACCTTCTAATAAATTTACTTGACAAATTTTTACCACGGAAACAATTGTCTGAACAAACGTTTCTATGGTAAATATGCGTCAATTAAATTAAATGGAAGATGAAAAGATCGGCCCTAAATCGACGATTCGTTAGACATGGTAGATATTTAACGGTCCGTCAAATAGTTGATGAGCGTTTATGAAACCACGCATCATAATTACATCCACGCTCTTGCCCCCAAATATTGAAAACTACCGGGCGTGTGAACTTCTGAAACTAATTTTTGCTATATGTACGTTATCTCTATTTAAAGAAATTAACAGTATTTATTTGTTTCTACGTTATGTACGTATATATATAAGAAGTTTAAATCTCGGGATGTATTTCTTTCGGGAACTTAAATTTTAATTCGACGAAACTAAATTTTTTAAAATAGATATAACTTCGTGAAATGTGAAAATATTGCTTCAATATAAACAATTTCCTAAATTACCTGAGCATTTATTACAAACAAAAAATCATAATTATCCCAAGATTGTTTGATTAAACATCGATTATTCGTTTGTAATCGTCTAATTCTATACTAAATACATTATGAAACGCATCAATTTAAATAGTCAATAATAATCTTGACTGATTAATATATTAAATTTTAACGTAGATGTTAATTATTTAACTTTTTAGTTTATTTTCATTGATTTCGTATAAGAACTAGGGGTTATTACGAATAATAATTGTATAGTATCAACGAAATAATGTTTTGGTACGTTATGTTAACGCTAAATAAAAACTAAATTAATAAAAATTATGGCCTTTTAGATTACTACTGAAAGTCTTCATTTCTGCATGAGTGGTACAATCTGCCAAAAAAGCAATGCGCGCGCCCGCGACCGTGGAGGAACGGCACAGCACGAGATCCCTTGTAATCCTTTAATTGTTAACAAGACCCCTGTAAGAATAGTCGAATAATTTTTGACCAATACATATGCATTTTCGGCTTCTTCATTTGCAACATCAAGATGCATAATACAATATAAGCTTTCATTTCATCAGAACTTACAGGAAACCACCTTTGGTTTTTTTTTTGTTACACAACCTTCTTTTTCTATCACTTGTCTGACATATCTATTCGTCTCTTCTACTATAACGTCCCAAAAATCTTCATTCAAGACTTCTTTCACAACATCTAAAGGCGTAGGATTACCACCTAGTCTACGCAGGCTCAAAGGATTAATTCCAGATATTTCAGAAAAACTTTTTATATCGGCTACATTTTCTTCTTCTTCCCAAATCAATTCCTCTGATACTGGTTCACGAGAAGATAGACCACGATCTCTGCTCGATAGACGTCTTGTGCGTCTTCGAAACCTTGGTTTTATATTACAATTGTCATCATTTTCTATTTCAATATCGTCTTCATCACCTTCGCCTTGTATTTCATTGTAATTGTCAATTTCAGGATCACTAAACAATTCTTCTTCAGATTTCTCAAAGTCACTTTCGCTATCACTATCATAAAATATATTCCTTGTTTTTGACATAATGGGGCAGTGTATCGCAAATAATGTTCACCGAAATACTGTAATTGCCTCTTCTATTATGACTGATACAAGCTACAATGAAATGAACAGAATTGTGCCTAACCTCAAATAACGTTTTAGACACGTCATCCGCTCCTAGGGAAAACAAGTGAATGACGTCTCTCAGACGTCAAATGTACCCAAGAGTTTAATTTTTGGTTTGACGTTTTAAACACGTCATCCGCTCCTAGGGGAAAAAAGTGAATAACGTACCTCAGACGTCAAATGTACCCAAAGGGTTAACATAAATTTTACAGGTATCGCCATGCTTTAAAGAGAGTTGCGATAATTTTTAAAACGCGTAACATTTAAAATTGTCCTAAATTAAAATAATATTCAAGCGTGTAATTTTAGATTTGTAGATAGGCAGATTTATTTTATACGTAATTTATTATTTAAAAATAATAAAGAAACAATAATAATTTTTTCATCGTGCTAAAGCGGAACGTAAATTGCCGCCACAGCGTCGACAAAATTGTGATACCTGCCTTTTACGTTAAGAATATCAAATAAAACACATTAAAATAAATTAAATTAAAAGTATTTTTTAATTAATTTTTTTTTATATAGCCCTGGTATGACTGTTACGAAAATACGAGTCGGCTAACAAAAAAAAAAGATGGTTAGTTACCGATATAAACAAGTAGTTGTAGTAAAAAATTAATTATTGTGACAAACAAACAAAAAAATTCTTTTTGTAATATTTCATATTAATACCTAAATAAAAGAAAGAATACGCAACCAGCGGCTTTCGTCCAATTACTTAACAATGACATTAAGTGTATTTCTAACTAAAGTAAAACAACTGTAAAATTTTAAGAACCTAGAAATTGCCGTTCAAACTTTTAATTTAAAAAAACTATTTTTTTTTAAATTTCAACACTATGTATCTCGGACAGTAAGCGCTTTTGGGAACATATTTTGGTGTTATACATAGCAATAACAGTTGGTTTTTCTAACTAATTTCCTAAAAACGGGTAATTTCTTTTTAATTGTTTGCGAAGAACTCTTGGAAATTCAATATTGCTGAAATATCGTTAATTAAGGTCCTACAAGTAACAAAACTGCTTCATAAATAATTATTTCATAGATATTTCTTTTGAATAATCAAATCGAGAAAGGTCAACTCATTAAATATTTTTGTAGTAGGTACCTAATTTATGTCAAATTAATTTGACATTTCACTGAAGAATTTTTTGAATAATGAGCATAAAATTCAAGGTCAAAAAATCAACTTTATACTATGAAAATCAACGAGATTTTAGATCTTATCAGGTCTACTGCACCCTTAATAAATTTGTAGGTAAATACGTCTTGCAATGCAGAATAGATAACAAATAAAATTATAAACAAATGGAAACAAAAATTTCTTATTAACATTTCGAAATAATAAGAACACTATCCTCAGTTAGGATACATTTAAGTTTAATATTGTAGAGTAGATATGTACAATTCAATTTAAATTAATTAAACCATTTTGTGATAATAAGCTGTTTATGTGTTAAATCTGTTTGATTTTAAAAAGTAGGTAACTAATACAAAATTGACGGTCTTACGATTTTTTTTAACTAAATCGCGAATCGTAAGAAATTCCAGCATTAATTTTAACAGCCTGCATCTAAATATTTATAAAATAATATCATACTATATTAGTCAATTTTTATAATTTGTTTAAAATCAGTAAACGTTTTCGTGTTTGAAAATTTTTAACAATCCTTCGATGACCGATTTTATTTGTTTACGTGTCGTGTTTTTTTGTTGCAATATCGAAATAAGTAATTATTGCACTTACGTCAGTTTTTTTAATAAACAAATAATTTTAAATTCGTTTTTTCAATTTAAAATGTAACATTTTTTTTTTAAATCAACGGTATTATATGTCTAATGAGTTTTGTCGCAAGTGGTGGGGTCGTGAGGGGTTTTTGCAGACGCATTACTCAATGGCTATGGCTGCTGAACCCGTTCAAATTCCACTTTTTTGAAATAAGAAAGTGGAGTTCGGACGCTTAATAAGTTTCCCCCCACTCACAACTCTAAGGCCAATAAAACCTTTGGACACGTAGCACCCACAGTTTAATTAGATGTCCCAAAAGTTTATTCGTATAAAAATAAATTTAAATCTACAAATAGGTAGGTATTTAGATCAAAGAAAATGTCTCTCGCGTTAATTTTTTTAAATTAAAGATCAAACAGAATGTTAACCCAAAAGTATAATTAATCGATAGTAAAGGTAGGTATACGTGATATAATCTTTAACATACTTTGAGTTTACTTAATTCTAATATCGTTTAATATAAAAGAAAAAGCAATAAGAGATAATAGGATTATAATGACACCGTATAAATATTCTCAGAAAATATCAAAGCTCTTCCTCCACGTTTCGTATACCTAGAGGTAAAGGTCGAAGCTTTTAGGTATGGATTTAGATGTGTACGGCCCATTTATGTATTGCCTGCTAGTTTGATTAAAAATCACTTTGGAATCTGCGCCACATTTTGCTACGATTGTCGCGGCAAACACGTTGCGTCGTATGTTACAATTTTCCCTCGATAAACTTATTACGTGCCCCCACAAGCATCTTTTGTCCCCCACGTAACGCCCACTTTTTGGCCTTTTATAAATAATTTTTATAATTACAACTTGTTTAACTTTCAATAATTTGAAAGCGTCCACGTATTTGCGCAACAATTTATAGGTTTAATGGATTTTAAAATGCATATAGAATAATAATTATACACATACACATACAGAGTGTTTTTTTTTATTAAACACCTTCTATACTAAAATTCAACTTTAAAATATATAAGTACCTACAGATTTTATCTACGAACGTCTTAAACAAATATGCCACTTACTTAGGTATATTTTTCCGGAGTACGGTGTCCTTTGGTTCTCCAGTAGTTGCTATCTTTGTCGCGTTTCGAATCACGTTGCCGCGTCGCTCCATCACCTTAATATCCAATCTGAAGGGCCAACTATTTTTTTTTCGAGGTCGTCTTCCCGATGTCTTTAACGGACCGACGTCCGTGACAGGGTTGTTCGATAAGTAATAAAACTTCTCCGCTTTTTGACTAACTGCAATTTTACATCTTTATTTGCGTCAAAACTTCAGAGCGGTTTCCATAGGTAAGAACCCTCGTCGGATTCCGCCTAGGTTTCATCTTCAAGCGGAGTCAGGTTTTCCCGCTTGGCCTTTTTCGATCTGACTCGCGACGTTGCTTAAGTTTCGAGTGATCCCTTAAAAGTCCAAGGACAAAGAAATTCAGGTAAGTTATTAGGATATGTCGGCGACAAGATTTCTCTGTGCCTATTGCTAAATAAACTGGACACGAGTTTATTCGAAAGATCGCAACGAAAACAGTTTCGTCGGCAAATGTATAAAATGCCAATGCAACTTTTTAAAACATTTTAATCTCGACTTTTATCGTAAAAATGTCGGCATAAAAAAAAAACTAACGCCAGATCAATGTATTGCCGAAAAATGGCGATTGCATTTGGCGCGTACGCTCGTCCAAAATTCGTGCAATATAAAATAATTCGTCTGCAGTTAAATGCAATTAAGGGTCGCGCAAAAGAAAAACAAAAGGGAAATTTCAATACGCACATAAAGCTTTTGTAAATTCAAGAAGATAGCCAAGTAAGCAAGGAGTGCATAACTGGAGCAGCAATGACGTCATCGAGGAAGGATCGAAAAGACGCATGCGTAACACCCCCTAGCTAACCTACATAGCTGTGCTAAAAATAACCCGTCCTCGATCTAATAATAGCACAGGGACGCGACTAAGTGTGACGAAGACAGATGCAGGACATTACCCCCTCAACCAATGACGTAAACCAAGATCCATAGCTTTAGATTGAGTTAGCTATGAATGCTTTTTGGTCCTTTGTTGTTTCACTTTTAAAATCTACCACTTAAGATATAAAAATATTTCATTTAATTGGTATAGTTTTTTATACCTACACTAACAGTAAGACATTCTGATGTATTACGACTGTACACGCGAATTCACGATAAGCTAATTTTTGGGGCTGTTCTTTTCTTATATAGCTCGCCTTTCTAATTTCTATCGATTTTCTGATAATTAAAACATATAAAATGTACACCTACTTTCGTTTTTGCTCACATTCGAATACAAGCCGATGCATCCCTTGGCGGGTCAATAGGGGCAAGTTTAGGCCGCCGACTTCGCCTCCAATTTAGACGCCGAGTTAACAAAAATGTCGACGTTAACGTTCGTTTATTTTAGCATTTAATAAACGATTAAAGTGTGCGCACACGATTTTTATCCAACATTTATTGTTGGTAGTCTGCTATTAAATGACTTGTTATATGACGGTTTCCAAACAACCGTGCTGATACTTTTCATTATTATCAATATGCTAGAAAGGTCGTTAAAGTTTGTTAGTTACTAAACTAAACCTTCAACCAAATAGATATTTCTAATATATACTTGAAAAATTGCTTATTTCCAAAGTACGCGAACAATCTGTATTTGAAAATAAATTAAATACACCCCCCAAAACCGGAATATTATATAAATTAAACAAATTCTGCTTGAAAAAAACGTTTTCCGGAAATTCACCGGAAAAACTGTTGCGTAGACAGATTTTCACGAATCTTACGAGAAAAGCTTTGAAAAAATTTTTCACGAAAACCGCGTTTTTCGGGAATTTCTTTGAAAAATTGTAATTAACTGCCTTGTAGAACAATTTTGCACAAACTGCGAATTTTCGCTTCAAGATAGATTCTGGGAAAACCCATTTCTTATTTTTTTAAATGGATAATAAAATATTATGGAAGCTTCTATTTCATCGAGTTTTCGCAAAATATCGAAAAATTGAAAACAAACCATTTTTTTAAAACAGTTTTCACTTCGAAATTGAATTTTGAAATTATTTTTCACGACAATTACCATTTATTCTCAAACAAACGATCGCATTTTTCGCTAAAATTGAAATCGCAGGTTCTCCTATATAAAACGAGTAATCCACAGAGTTTAACAAACCATTGTGCTTAAATTTTCAACACATAACTGGCGAATGTCAAACTTTATCTACAAATTCATTGATAAATTTAAGCTTTCAAGCAATTTTAGGTTGTTTTTTTCTGTAGTATCGAGCTATTGAATTGAATCCAACTTCCTGGAAAATATTTTCTGATTTCCCTTTCAACATCCAACCAAGCCAAATAAAAAAAAAACGTATACAATCTATGTATAAGTGCTGCCACCTCTACTAATAATTTTTAAATAAATTCATGTGCAACAAGAAAAAAAACACATCTACAGTAAAAATTCGTTCAGAAGACACGTCGCCGATTCAATTAGTCCCATCTTAATTTTTAAAAATAAACTAATCCACCGCGCGATCTGCATTTGCATCGTTTATATTATAAGTACGTTAATTATTTTTGCTCAACTAAAAATACAATAGTCAATATTGATTCGGACGAAACAATTTAATTACATCCGAGTCAAATAATTCGAATCTAGTTCGTTAAACTTCGTAAAGTTTTAAATTTCACGAGCTAAATTAATCTTCGAATTCTGTTTGTTGCCCGTGTGTAAGCGATACGAGCTAAATTAACAATTTTTTCCCGTACAACCGTATAATTATTGTACCTTTGATACTTTACTTGAATATTTAAGACCGTAAGGCAAATGCTCGACCCAATTTAATTCTGAGAATCGTTAAACTGAAGGACGTTTCATTGTAAAACGATTTTGCGAAGCTCAATGAAAATTATATATTACGATGTATCGGTGAACTTTTTCGAAACGAAAATTTATAGATTTCGCTTCGGCAGCTATCGCACAAGCGCTCTCTAGCGGCGAATCGATAAACCAGTCGTACCAGTAATGAATTTTATGTTCAGACCTAGTGTTTTTGCAAACGATTTTCTTAATTCGACATTTTTATTTCTACTAATTACGATTCTGACCTCGTTTTTCCAATTATACGTGGAAATTACCATTGTAACAATGAAATGTCTTTTTTTACAAAAAATACGTTGCGTTTATTTTGCATTAATGGTAAAGAAATAAGAGGCATAGAATTTCGAGCGCTTTATTGAATGACCCATTGAGGTAAAGCTCAAAGGGAAATGGGAGGGGAAAGCGTTGACCCAGTTTTTCCCCCCACTACAAAGCGCACCCAAAATAAACAAATATTGCTATATCTTGTTCGGCACGTAGCTTTACCTTGGCTTTGTTTTTATTCAGTTTGAAATACATACACTTCTTAAAATAGAACTCCTTGGAAAAATATGCTATATCACGATACCTCCGGGATATAGCACGGTCATATCGGCAATCTCGTTAAATCTCAAGGTATTATGTTAAGGAGAGAATAAACGTTCGATCGTGTGTCTTTAAATGTGATTCGACGTTGAATTAAATTATTATCGACGTTAACAAATTGGGGCCACGAAAATATTTCAATGAATGGGGTTTCCCGCTTACCCTGGAATTGAGGCCTCCGGACTTTGTGAGCTTTCTGACGTCACGGCAACGGTTGACGTCATGAGTTCGTATCGACACGCAGAGAGGGTTAGCATAAATATCAACGTGAATAAAGTACCGAGAGGGTTGATTTTTTATCGAAATTTTAAAGATTAATATAAAATGTTTTATCATTGACGTCACGGTTCTTCCCTTTTTGGGTCGAGTTATTAAGCACAATTTGCTGAACGGTCGTTGTTGGAAATATTCGAAATGAAAGATTCGGGACGCTATTTTCAAATAATTTTCGGTTTATTGAATGATATTGTACGGAAGAACGTTGTTTAGGAAAAATTATATTACGATCGAATCGAACTTGAACGATTTTTGTACAAGAGCCATCCCGAATATTGTTTAAAATTTAATTTTTATTGTATTTAGTAGGTAATTAAAATTGTTTGGATCGATCGGACATGTCTTGTGAAGCGTATTTTTAATTAAATTTTGTTTTTAGGACGACCTTTGTCGTGAGCTTTCACAGTTTATTATGCGGCCAGGTTGTGTTTTTGATATAGTTTCAACTATACAATTCGTGCCGTTATAGATTAATATTGCTTTCTGTGCTTGTACGTTAGTAAAAAATAATGACGTCAAATGAAACAGTCGTTTAGCAACGAAAATTAAACGCGTACATCAATATAAACATTATATAATAATTGCGAAAAATGATGAAAACTTACCGAACGATTGCGTTCTGGTGAAGATTTTCTAGAACTCTCTTAGAAAAAATAATCCAAAACGTCAAACCATCGAAATTCCATTTCGTTAATTTTAATTTTTCCTTCTTTAGGCCTTTGTTATGGTTGTGCAGCAACAAGGAACCGTTGGACCGCTCTTTTTCGAAAACCCAGTCGATGGCGGCAAGAAATACCTGAAACCATGGATTGATAAAACGATCAAAAACTTGAATTAATTTCTATGGATTTACATAATTGACTGGATAACATATTTCCTCATCGAAAAATCTAGAAGAGGGCAGTGGACTGGGCACCGTAATCGTCTGACCTTAACCCGCTAGATTTTAGATTTGGGGAATATCTGAAAGTAAAGTTGAGCGTTGTGTAATAATACAATATTTCGTCTTTGTTAACTAAATAACTTTAACTTAGTTTGCGACAATATGGCGCCAACGTGATACACTGCAGGTTAAGAAATTTTCATCCAAATCCGAAAGAGACGGCCACCGCCAAACGTTTTCAATCTTCTCGAGAAACCGAACCAAAAATTTCGAACGTGACGTCCAGTCAACGAGGCCTCTTTGACTTATACACAAGATTAGGTAAGTTCGACAAAATTATAATTCGTCACCCCAACAATCGTATTTTTTTTCAATTTTTGAAACAATCAAATTTTTGAAATTTATGATCAAATGAAGTTGTTCTACGTCCTTATTAATTTTCATAATATTCAGGTAATTAATAAATGTTTCTAGGGTATTATATTCTTGATATTGGTTTCAACATAACTAATCCAATTATGTTAATCCGTTCGTGTTACTAATCAGAGACGTCTCGTTGAAACAGGAATTTACACCATATCGGTCTACAAGTTGAGGTCCGTCGCCGGTCAGAAGTTGTTCTTTTATTAATTTCTGCCTGTGACGGGTCCGCAATTTGAGATCACCAACGTCGAGCGCGTCAAAGCGTAAGTATACAATTTTTACAAATTGCAAGTTCAAGGTGAAATTAAACCATCACGAGTCATCACTGTTCGCTAATATTTGCGGGGTTTCACGGTAATCCTGTAAGGGTATAGGACTAGCGGGCATTTATAAGGTCTCATAAAACGGAAAAGTGCCCCTTTCGTTTCTAGTATGTCGCACATGTACTTCCTATTCTTATACCTATACCGTTTCCGTTATAAGTACCCTACAAATAGATTATTGCACTGATTTTAAAAGGATTTGTAATAAGCGTTTCGTACTAAATTCTATTTAATATATAAGACTGACATTTTAGGGCTACATTAATAACAACGATTTTTCAATTTGCAAATAAACAAATATTAGATAAAGCGTCTCGTGAAAAAAAAATTATAAGAAAAATGGGGCTTCGTGTAAAAATCAAAC
Source organism: Rhagophthalmus giganteus (assembly GCA_036326145.1). Lineage (NCBI taxonomy): Eukaryota > Metazoa > Arthropoda > Insecta > Coleoptera > Rhagophthalmidae > Rhagophthalmus > Rhagophthalmus giganteus. The sequence goes on from JARFJA010000036.1 coordinate 778,147, forward strand.
ATAAACGTCACACGTTTCCTAATACAACCATTCAAAATCCATAGAAACCGCAAATATTGCCGCAAAATAAACAATACTGAGATCCAGCTCGTAGGACCAAATCTATATGAATGTTGGTGTTTTTAAGTTCATTTAGTCGTCCACCAAACTTGTGATTTTACATTACTGGCACACAAACCTCGGAAGTTCATGTCATAATAATGGTTGTATTGTTCCATAAAACTAGGATTATTGCTATGTAGTAATCGACGATTCGTTCGTTTTTGGTAGAAAGAACTTCATCGAAATTGATTTTGATAAACTTATTTAATTCTACTTCCTAAAAAATCAGACCAGTTTTCTCTTTAATTCAAATATAAAATTTAAATAAATATCTACACAGGTTCTATGTAAGAAGTACACGAATACAAATATGTGGAATCAAAACTGACTTCATAACGTTGAACAATAACAATAAGTCCTTTCATAAAGGTTAACACCGTGATTTTTTGAAACGTCTGACGACACAGTCATCAAATTACGAATTAATCCAGCATATCTTCACTCAAGTCTCAATCCACATTTAACGCAGTCTCATTCCGCTCCTTCCACTTGCCCAACAATTTGCTACAAAGTCAAGCCGTAGTATTTGTTTTCCTTGTAAAAAAAAAATCACGAAGCGAACGAATGTTTTTATAGAATAATTGACCACCTGGTCGCCATCTTCCACACGTACAAAACGTTTTCTAACAGTTGACAAATTTTCATCCACAATGGACTTACCAGTGTTTTTTTTCTTGGAACATGGCCGGACGTGTACGTCGCACGTTGGTCGTCATGGTAACAACGATTCATACAAAATCTAAGAGAATTTCCGAAATGTCGCATGTTAAAAAATGGGCTGGATATTAACAGAGCCCTCGGAGGCGGCGTATAATGGACGACTGAACACATTTTACGTCACTTTGTAGGCGTTCTTAGATGGTAGTCTTGACGACGCGTTCCGGATGAAATTCGGCGCCAATTCGAATACAATTTATCAATCACTTAAAAATCAATCCAGACGAGGAAGTAACAATTGAACAATAATGGGACCCTAGATCCTCAAGGTAATTGAAACAACTGCACGTCGAGCGATTTTGAGTTAATAAGGCTCTAATTATTGTGGAGCGTGGCCCTTCGATGTCGCCTTAGAACACTCGAACTCTGCACTTACGTAACAATGTGTTTAAAAACAAACACACGTCGATAAGTTGTATTTCAGAACGGCCACAACGCGTACCCAAACATCTACAGTTTAGTTGCAACACGCTAAATACAATGATTTTGTTTTCATTTTACAAATCCTCTTCCGATTCGACACACAATATGCAAACAATAACTAAGGTATGATGTACAACTTCTTTACTTGTGCCTTACATCCATAGTTACAGAATCACGGATGGCACCGTGATTTACCAGCGTTGCGCAGTACTAGGTTTTGGCATTATCATCATTTTTCACTTGGAAATGACCAAACCACAAGCCATACAAGTTAATACGTGAAGAACAGTACTGAGATTTCTGTTCGTCAGGACCCAGATGCGTTCAGCGTGTTCGGATTCTCATTGTACTGCTGCTGGTTTTTCGATTTAAACGACTCTTCCTCCACGTCGTTTGACGTGAGCCTTGTTCCCGCTTCAAAATGATTCGTACGCTGATTCGCTGATTCGAAATGATTCGTATTTGTCGCTAGCTAACAGGAAACGCCAATCTTTTTATATTTTTCCAATTGAAAATCACATGTTCTTTCCGGTATAAATATCTAGGCTGATAAGTTTTTTAATGTTACGTGTTAAATTACAATTTCAACGCTAAATTCAAAACAGAATATTTTTGTACTGAAGATGTCCTTGCATCGATTTATTAGTTCAGCCGTCTTTTTTCTTGGTTAATCGTGACAGTTTTATTCTATTGCAAAATGTGCTTCATAAATATATCATAGAGAATGTTTTTATTAGCCCACAAAAGCAAAGGATTTTTTTGTTAAAGCTTTAACAGACGAACGAAGTGTTTGATGTTGTATTTTACCGTTGTACTACCTATGGCCTATCCCAAACCTATGTGCAATTCACGTCATCAAAAAAAAATTACTAGATTGTTTTTTGTAATTCGGTTTAAAGTTTGGAAAGTGACATATTCTATAGATGATTTACTTACGCACATATTAGATGGTATAAAGAAAGAGTGCAATTTATTAGAACTGTCAAAATAGTCATCTAGTAACCTTTCATTGATGACGTGGATTACATATAGGTTTGAACTAAGTATACGTAAGTTTTATTTGCCGTGCCGATTTTTCTTCTGTGCGAGAGTGCTTCTTAAAATTTATGAATACATTTGAAGACAGAGACCGAATTAAAAATCGCACGCGTACCCGACCGAGCACACTTTAAAAGCTCAAAATTTGATTTTGCAAAAACAACGGCCGAAGTGGGGAAAAAACAAAATCGATGACAAGTCGGTTATGATTCGACAACAAAGCGCACTTTCATCTCGCAAGGATGATCCGTTACCGAGTAAAGTTAGTAACCCATATTTCGTGACAGAAATGTAACTGGACGAGTCGTTTAAAAAGTCGTTTAAGAAATTATCAAAATCTCCAACTCGGGCAGGATTAGTTCGGCCACCGTATTTTTCCGATCAAAATCCAAGTGAAATACGTGATCTTTACCAATACACCAAATAATAATTAGCAAAATCGAATAACCTAGGAGCCCTTTTCTCAAGATAGCTTCCCCGTCGAATTCCCTTCCCCCCCCATACAATATCTGAACTATGTAAGTATAGATTACTGACGGCCATTTATTATTCCGTTAGAGTGATAGATAAATATTTTATATTTGCATGTCTAACGGACTTTGTTAAATCGGAATCGAACAATTTCCAACGTTTTCTTTCGCCAATACCGAAACTTTTATGGTATCTACATACAATTTTGTTGATAGGCTATTCACACGGAATTGACGGTTGCATTTCTTTTTACTCGGAAGTCATTTAGAAAATTGAGGAATTTGTGTGCGAAAATCTTTTTTGGAAAAACATATCGGGATTTGAGTACGTATTTGAATTTTCCATATTTTGCGTTTGCGAAAGCGTGGTCCAAAAAACGATATTAAAGTTATGACACGTCGCGTCTAGTTCTTCTATTTCAATCTTTACTGATAAAGTGATTAGAATGGAATATCGGTTTACGGCACAGGTATTAACTAAAGAGTGGGGGAACTGCTTTATAAGTGGATGAAACCCTTAAAAGCTCAGTTTGTCATCGTTGTAGTTTTGTTATTTTGTTCTGTATAAGTGTGCGTATGTAGTGTCGGTCAGTTTGACGCTTGAGTATCAGGTGGGGTTAATTTTAGTTGAACATAAGTAATTAATATTTCCGGACGCGCATTTTCGAGAATTTTTCAAATTAACTCTATAAATAACAACTTATCGTTGTTTTTTTTTTGGTACATATTAATGATTAAAATTTAACAATTTAACTGAAACATTAATCGAAAATTTGGAATAATAACATTTGTTGGAAAAATTCAATTAAATACTAATACTTTTTTAATGTGGTATTTTATTAATTTCTTTAACCTTTAGGGTCAAGATTAAATTCTAATTTTTTTACTTAATTTACATTTTTGAATTTTCTACGTTTTCGTATTTTTATTATATTAGAAATAAATACCGGCGTTTGTCGTCTTTTAGGTTTTAATTTTCAACGATTCGATAAAATCGTATTTAATGCGACGTCGCTGCGTGTGAAAAAAAATTTAAAAAATAGATAAAGGGCGCAGTTAACCATTGTACTCCGACTAATTTAATTTGAGCACAATTTTCCGCTCAAATAAAAACGGAAGTTAAGCTTTTCAAGAAACACGATTACTTACAGAAGCCTAACTATAATATTACCGAACTAGTTTCGTTGTAATCGACCGAAACGAATTATAGGGCCTTAAGTACCATCAGACGCTGAATAATCTGCGGAATTACTCAAACAGCTGACGAGAGTAGTTTATTCATAATTTATAAGTATATTAAGGGTCTTCGTAAATATAAATAATCGCAGGCTTTAATATCATAACTATTGTTTGCATGGTCCCCCGTATCATTGCGTTGTTTTAATATAAAATATATACCGCAAAGAGGGCTACGCAGTATGAGAATGTAGGACCAAGAACAATACCTGAATATTGTGCAACTGGTATTTTAAAATCATACCACGTCGTTTACAAATAACAGATAACAATTGGTTTGTTTGGCGACGATAAAAATTTACACATAATGTTAAAAAACAATTTCGATTTTCTAATAAAATAAATCGAACCTCTAATAATTTAAAAATTATTTTTTGTTGTAGAGCGATCGTTCATTCAAAAATACTAAAGCGTTTTGAATAAAAAAATTTTAAATTCGCGTTAATCAAAATTAATTATTATCAAATATTTAAATAGGTATTTAAAAAAAAGTGCTCAAAGCTTCCTAATTAAATATATATTTTTTAAATAGATACGTTCGTTTGAATTTTGTTCATAATACATTAATAATAGTGCAACGCCGTTTTTCTTATTTTACTTCACTTTGCAATTATTTTCCTCGTGCTGTGCCGTAATTCTTGAACGGTGTACTTATTAATACATTTCTTCTAATATTCGCTTTCTTGTCACAAAGGTAGATTTGGAAAAGCACTTCGAACAGAAGCAAAATCGTCCTTCCACATCTTCGTCGTCTTCCGTCGCTTTCTTCGGCCCGAAACGGATCTCTTACCATTTTTCGTTCCAAAATTGTAAGAAAAAAAGTGCTTAATACTTTAATTTAGTAAAACTCTTCACGTCTCACGTTACACTGCAGAGGCGTGCATTAACAGGAAGTGGTTTTATTTTGATTTCAAAGGCGCTAGACAAATAAATATCAAATATTAATCGGCGTTCTCGTTTAAACAAAACTACCGCTGTCACGCAATCTTCACTTTTTGCAGTAGGTACTTCGAAGGTCTCAAAATAAATTTTTCTCTTCCTTTTGTTTTTCTTTCCACAGATATAACAGGAAGATTTTTATCTTTACATCCTCGTCGTCTGGATTTTTTGTAAGTTAGTTTGATTTTCTTGTTGCCCTGGATATTGACGATTATTTTGCCGATTTGAAACTAAAATGGGGACATATGTTACTTATGGGAAAACGTGCGGCCGAAAAACGAGGTTATTCTCATATTATCTCGTCGAATTATTAAAATACTTAATTTTTAACAACAGATAAATACTTAGTGCGTTTGTTTAAGTATACATAATTCGTACCGGATTTGTTACACAGAACACGGTGATCTAGCGAGTTTTACGCTCCTCCCCCAACGCTAAACCAATGGTCGGGAGTTCGAATCTCACTGCAAGCATAGACGTTTGTAAATGTAATTGAATTTTGAAAAGGAAAAAGCAACGGCTAGGTATGATCATCTACGAAACAGGTGCTGGACACGATCGGTGAACAGCCCCTTGAGAACACCACGCACCGATGCCGTTGCGATAGCAAAAAAGTCTGTGGCTAATGGGCTAAGTTCCCGAAGCCGAAGATGAGAAATTAAAAAAAAAATCTTTTATTTATTAGAAGAAAAACTTCTACCGTTGAATCTATTTTTAATCTACCGTTTCGTTTATATTTTCGGTACTACGAAAATTTTCGACGGCCGTATAAATATTAATGACAACGAACTGTACATACTCGAGCACTAAACTTGCCTAAACAAATTCAATTTTGTCTTGGTACACGTGTAGGACATGAATTATTGACAGAATATAAAATTTAGTCGATCCATATCAATACATATACATTGTATTGAAGTTTTTAAATAATTCAAAAATCAATATAGGTCACTCGAACAACAGTATCTTCCTCCCTCTCACTAATTATAAGTTATCCTCATGGGGAAATACAGATGTGTTTAAAATATTTAAGACCGCTATATAACAGTCCTAATCTCTCCACACGCAAAGCCACTTTGTCGAACTTGTTCCGTAATAATGTAGTTCTCGATACAACAAAATGTTTAATAATTTATATAATCGTCGTTTCTTTAAAGTAATTCCTCTAATTTAACTGGAACAAAAGTTCGACAAAAGAGAAGACGTACATCATAAATTACTGGGGCATAACAAAAATAATTTACGAAGAAAATACACCAAGACATTTTCCATTGTTAATTGCAAGAGATATAAATAAGTCACGTAACTCGAAGGACAATAAGCTTCGAATTCTGTTAACCATCGCCCCCTTTTTATTTGTAATCTACATAAATACATTAAGAATCAGTTCGTGGTAGCTTACTAGAAATTCGCAGATTAAATTTAAACTTTTATTTAACATTTACAGGACCGACTTCAGACGACGATCTTAACCCCCGAAATTGCCGAATTAAAAGGAAACAAACAATTCGGAAACAGTCCGATTTTTTCCCCCAAAAAAAATTAAAAATGTGGAAAAAATGTAGAAAAAGAATGTGACGATAACGAACTAATCGAACGTCGTTTTTTATTTTAATTTCAGATTGATCTGCGTCTACGAATCTACAAACAGTAGAATCTCACTGCAGCTGCTGGACGCTGCACAAGATTAGAATTATACAAACTCTTGTGCGTGTGACAGCGGCTATTGTGGGAATTCTTGTTCTTCTATTGCCGAGCCGACATCAAGTTTACTTTAAAAAAAAATATGGAAAGAACTGTTTTGTGGAACCACGATACCTAACCAAGCGAGTAAACTTGCGGTCTTAAGTTTAAATATTCTTGAAACCGTGGATTTTTATTAATATTTTTAATTTAAGAATTTAGTACTCCTGTTAGATTATGTAATATGTAGTTTCTTTTCGGTAAATAACATTAGAAAAAAATAAATAAATTGTAATATAAATAAAAAAAGATCATTATAGTGTTAACCACAACTAATATCATATAAATATAGCTGCCGGTTCACGTCAATGTATTTTTTAAGTACCACTTACTTTTAGAGTAGGCCCTGGATTTTTTACACAATTTCCGATGTTAAGGACAACAGCGACTGGTTTTCTGGGTGATGAAGTGGACCTCCTGGGAGTCTAACTGCTGGAGATGTCGTGATCGACTTGGCTCTGGAAATAGAACAAAATTACATTTACATTTTTTCCGAAATTTTACCTTTTCTTTAGCGAAGGAAATAAGACGATCAGACGGCATATAATTCCTTTGGAAAATATTATACTAATCCCAGTGCCTGAAGGTGGATTTCCATGGGATCGTAAACTAGACGAAACCGCTACCATTAGCACAAGTAGGCATATTCACGACTTGATGTGAGCTAATACTAGTGGTGTCGATAGAAGTACACGATCTCCCCTGCCAAGACAGTCGTAACCGTCCCGTAATGTTGGAGTGATCGTGAAATAGCTGATAGTTGTGGTCGTAAGCTACTGAGCGGCTCACGGCTCCATAAAAACCCTTATTTACTGGTTACAAAAATTGATCGTAGAAACAAATTTCTTTAGAGACCATAAAACGCGCGACTGCTCTACAACCAAGCAGCGAAAATCTCGATGGTTCTTGGTTAAACACATGGAATTGGCATCAACGACGATCAGGATGTATGGGAAATACTTCCATTTTCTCGTGATCGATAAAATCCGTTGGGTTTTCGAAGCAAGAAAATTGACGCGGGATACCATTCCTAACATGAGACAAAGAGAAAAGAAGTAACTTCATCATTCGGCTCGTGGCCTTACTATATGCACATTCTTAATAAAAAGTACCATAGTGCACATTAAAACCGTTTATTACATATCCCAGATAGCACAAGGACATCCATTAGATCTATGGATAACCTACTTGGACATTGAGAATGTCCAGTGGATATCCATTTTAGGCCCAAAGGACCTAAAATGTTCATACGTAATCAATTTGTCCATCTGAACGGTACATATAAGAAGTGCAAAAGACTTCATGTATTCTATAAACTATAATAATTATTATCGGTTCCAAACTAAAAATATAGTCATGGATGTCAGGAAAAATCGCCAATTCCTAACATAACAACAGAAAAAACTCTTTCTGTGAAAATCATTGTCGATCAATGTTAATAAATATTTCAACACGACTTATATTTGGCAAAAAATGACTCTATGATATGTAATGGACAATGAACATAAAACGGACGTCCAATGGATAACCTGTGCCATCTGGGATTATTTTAGTAAATGTTGTTAATCAGACTTATTCTACAATACTATGTAAAATTAAACACTTTCATGAATTTTTATATCATTTAAAATAAATCATTTGCTTGTTAATAAAAATATTAGTTCACATTTTTCAATCCTTAATTTAAAAATTTCCCATTAAACGTGTATTTAAATAGTTAAAAACGTTCTAGTTTCTATTAGTAGATATACCACAAGTTAAAATATCTACCATTTCAATATTTTAGAAATCTATTATAAGGAAATGTTGCTGTTATTGACAAGTACTAAATTGAAATATCAAACGCGGGGCCGCTACTATTAAAAAGGAAACTTTAATTTTTAAAATTCTAAAACATGCAACACACAATACGAATAATTTTAAGTTTAATTATTAAAATTTTAGCGTAATAGAATTAACTTGTCGACTACATTATAAAAATCCTCCAGAGGCTCCGAAAGTGGAGGTTCGTCAACTTAAAAAAAAAAGGAAACTTATAGGTGCCTGTACGAATAAAAAATACAATTTACAATATTATTAAACACTATTATGCAAATAAAAGTGTTTTTCTTAATTTGACCCGTGAAAATTTACAACAAAAATTATCTATCAAGAAATGTAACAAGTCAAAATATGGAATATTAAAAAACGAAAAATTACAGGCATCTCGTCCGGGGACTCTCTCTGCCGAACAGGAATAATATTGTTACATTATATTGCGGTATGTAAGTTTAATTCGTTTAGAAAATAAACCAATCCGTGTCTTATTATACCTCGTATTTGTTGTTAATTAGTTGTAGCGATAAAGAATACGTGCTGCATGCTGAGGTTGAAACGGTCTATAGATAACCTTTGATAATTCATATCGTATTGCGGATGATTCGCAACCAACAATACATATTTACGGTGTGAAAAGGGCTGTAGGTTATGTCCACACTTGCAATTTGTCGCATACAATATTGTACGAGTTAGAAATATAAAACTCGATAGGATTGCACTCAGCTATAATAAAATAATTACACTTTATCCAAATCTATAAGCAATTCACGTCATCAATAAAAGGTTACTACATGACAACGTTAGACACAATGCTGTCACCTCGTACCCGGTATTTTTACAGTTCTAATAAATTATAGCATTTATTATGTGCGCAGGTAAATCATTTATAGAATATGTCACTTTCCAAACTTTAAACCGAATTACAAATAAACAATCTAGTAACTTTTTTTGATGACGTGTTGCATATAGGTTTGGATAGGCTAGCATAGGTGCTTGCTATTAAATACACAAGACACACAATCAAGCATATAACAAATCGAAAGTGTAGACATAGCCTTAGATAGGGACACAAATTTTGCAAATAACTGTACGTCTTTATAAAACATCACCTTTATACTATTGTTATACAGGGTGATCCACCGAAAACGAAACAGGCACGTTTAGAGCATAAAATTAACTTATTTTTGCAAAAAAACATTCAAAACACGTCGATTTTATTAGCAAGAGCAAGCAATTAGTTGTTTATTTTCTTTTACTTAACTTCATCCCCACAACAAGAAACGATGTTACAGCAAAAATTTCAGTAGGGTCACTTAAAACTTCAGTAGACGCTTTACAATAGTTTAAACATTATAAAATCTTACATAACTTTACAAATAGGCGTAAACGAATTTTCAAAATACAAGCTCGAAATTCTTGAGGTAACCAAATAAGCCTCCAACATGATCCCCTTGCTAATAAAATCGACACATTCACATCTACTTGCAACCAAATTTTGGAACTCCCCAAGTTTTTCAATTTTGAAGAGTATCAAAGTAAAATTCAACCTTGCATTATATAATATTGATTAAAGATTCTCGACAGTTTAGAAACATAATCGCAGGGAAAATCGGTAGCACAGGTAAAGACGTAAATATTAGATAACTGGTGATGCAAATAATGGTCGTAAATAAAAGGAATTTTAAAAATTAACCGAGAATTCAGTAGCCAAGATACAAGACGTGGCTACATAAAGAAAATCACTCACAAATAAATTGACATTTATTATTTGGGGTACCTCAATTTTTAAAATCCTGCCCGTTCGCAAAATTTGCAGCATACTTCAGAAAAACCAGTTTCAAAGCCACACCATTATTACAAAGACATATTCCCATTTTCAAAAATAATATCTGTTTTATTAAATGTCTCGATTCCTGTGGTATGTTTGCTGTATTTCATATTTTTATTATCGTAATTTCATATTAGATTTGCTTGTATGCAATGTCTAATATTGATATTGTGTACTTATATCAAATAATAATAGTATTAGAATAACTTCTCTACAGTCCTCGACTACTTGATAAATAAGCTAGAGTGTCAATTTCGAATAATTGCATATATAGGTCCAATTGTTTTTTTGACGATCATTTTTTCTGGGAAAAGGCTCGGTCTATATTCAAGTAAACACGGTATTTAAAAAAAATGCAGAATCCATCATTTCCATTAAATATGTTCAGATTCAAATTAAATAAAAATATAACCTGTCAAACCTAAAATAAGAATTGATTAAAGACAAATAAAAATAAATATAAGTTTGATAATGTTTCAATTACCTTAAACTTCAAGGGGTCCAATTTAAAATTAAAATAAAAGCAAAAATAAATCATTCCTTTCTGCAATCTGATGTAACAACCAAAATATGCGTATCAATAATATATAAAACAAGGACTGCAAAAAAGAAATAGTTAAATTAATACTATTAGCAAATTTAAAATGTTAGTAAATTAAGAAACTTAATAAAAATAATTGGCAAGTTCACAAAAAGACTACTCTGTACTTGTAAATAGAAGAAAAACATTTTGCAGTCTTTATTAAGGTAAAATATACTCTTCGTACAATGCATCTTCAATGTTTTTAAATGGGGATTTTAAAATTTTGGACAAGTGATTATTATTGGAACAGTACATAGTATTTCCATTGCATTTGATGCAGATTTTTATAAAAACTGGAGGTAAAGATTTTGCAATTCATATATTATTAACACATAAAGTATTAATAAGTAAATCTGCATCGCACAAATATTTTCAATGTTTCTTAGACAATAACACTAACATAGAAATAGAACAATTTCTATAACAAGTGTAAGAAGGTAAGTTACAAGAGCATCGGACATCGAGATTCCCATAGGAGTTTTGTTAGAATGTCATCAAAACCACTTGTGATGATGATTACGAACTTAAATTAAATTTGAACACATACTGTTCGTATTTGTATCTTTGGCAGACAAAATTAATTCACAACTCAACAATTAATAAATATAAGTACATCCGTATATACAATTAATTAAAAAAAAAACTTCTTACTCTCAAAAAATATCTAGGAACAAAGCGTTGTATTTTAATACTTTGTATGTAAAAATAACCACCATTGGTTAAATATATGCATAAATTATATATAAAATATAATTATGCTTTACGTTTGTAAAATTTACATCAATTTTCTGATATATCGGCGTTATCCCTTAAAGACCCACTCTCATCAAAGAGCAACGTACACAAGATCGCTTGCAGTCGATTACGTGCCGGCTCGAAACTTGGATCTAATACTAACGAAGAGCGATAAAACGATATGGCTTTCTCCAAGTCGCCCTAAAATTGCAGACAATTAAATTATATAAATATTTACAAACTAAAATACGGTTCATCGATTTAAAAGAAATACGAATATGAAAGTTCTGTTAACAAAAGTTTTTAGGTAGGTACTTAAAAAGAGATATGCAAAATAACTGCCTACTTACAGAAATAGTAAACTAGCCAAATTATAAATTTACGAATGAACGAAAGACAACGTTAAGCTTTTTAGTAAAAAATTAATTTTCACTTATCCCATCGAAAATGAACGAATTTTTATTAAAAAGCATTATAGTCGATGTTATATTAACAATACTACCTCAAAAATTAATTTTCATTTTAAAAATCAGGCTCGATCCGACATTTAAATTAGAACTATAGAAATTGTACAAATAAAACGGACGAAAAATATCAGTTTCAATAGGATTAATTTACTGGCCAAATTAAATAAATAACAATCACTTACCAATGATGCGTGAATATTTCCAGCAGTGAAATGATTAACAACAAAATAAGGATGGCTTTCTACTGCGGCATAAGCAAACTCAATGGCGTCCTTAAGAAGACCTACTCTATAAATAAAGATTCTCGGTTGTGACGTTCCGACGCTAAATCGAATTAAAACGAGCTTTACCTGTGCAAAACGTTAGACAAACTAATTAGAGGGATATCTTTCATATCGTTAGGAACATGGTTAAGAGCTTGCCTTAAACAAATAACCGCTTGCTCCGCATCGCCGACAACTCGCCAGTATAATGCCGCAGCCGTTGCCAATATCCACGACGTCGTATTCTAATAAAATATTTTCGATTTAAATGCCACCAGTACTTCACAAAGTACCTACTTCTTGCAGAGCCAGTTCAATTTTAGTGCCAAGTTCTTTGATCGACGCCTGTTGATCACCGGCCATAAGGCCAAGCCATTCTGACAACATATTCTCGGGAGAGCTGGGAAGCTTCTTTATTAAAACTGCAACTATTATGTAATCTAGCGATGTGGTAGGTGGTGGAACCGATCTGCTACAACTCGGTTGCAAATCTTCTTTAACTGTATTTGGAATTGGTTTTAAGAACGGACCGATACTAAACGATCAAATATTAAATAAACGTATTCCCCCACATTTATTTATAACTTACTCGACATTGCGTGCTGCAATCGACTGCCACATAGAGGTGAACTGCAGCCAAGTCTGCATCTTTAATGTGTCTACAATTACGAGGAGATAAAGGATAAGTTCCCGATCTATCGTATACGTGCAACATAGCTTCGGGTATTAAATCGTCAGTTAGCGACACTGAAACTAATAAACTTGTAAAAAATTAACAAACACGTCAAAACTAATGTAACTTTACCATAGAAATCGCCCAAGGTATTGCCGCCACTTGAGACATGATCGTCGCCTAACGATATCCTCATTTGAAAAGCCTGTTGAGGATTTTCGATGAGACGTTCGAGTTGCGATTGATCAGGTTCGGTCCCGCCGGAACCTTCTGCAGCCAACAGTGTGGAAATTAAAGACTGTCCTAAACCCACTTTTTGTTTGGTACACTGTTGACTCGACAACATTTTCGGTTTAATATCTATAGTGATGGTACCTACATCGATTTATAAATGCTTATCAAATTGGAAAATTACAGATCTCTTACCACTCTCCTCGTGTATACTATCGGCTCTAAAACACTGAATGGCAGCAGTTTTACACTGCTCCCCATTAGCCGAACAAATAACCCCTTCGCCGTTAAAAGCATCTTTTTCTGAACACATCCCTTCCGGGGGTTTATCACTTTTGGCCTTCAGGTCGTCCAAATTGCCCACCTTCAATCGGCATGCCCATGCTTTCAACAATTTTTCGGCTTTCCCATTGTAATAGTTCGGATCGACACGCAACACGTTCTTCATGTAGTACATTGCCAGAATTGGATTCTTTTTTGCGTAATGCAACAGGCCCAGTAAGAAATTTGTGCTCGGTTCGACGTAGTTGACTTTAAACGCCAACGTTGCAAATTTAATGGCATCGTCGATCAGGCCAAGCTGATGCAAGATCGATCCAATCGAAACTAGTATGACGTCCGTGTGTTCTTTTGGAACGTTTTCGAAGGCAAGATCTAGACAATTTAGGGCGTTTTTCGTGTTCGACCGCACTCTCCAATATAAACTGGCTAGAGTGGCTAGCACCCAACCGGGGCCGGTTCTCTATGAAAGGGAGATCTTATACAAATATAAGCAGTATAAGGCTTAAGGCTTCTCTGAGCAGAGAATGCAACCAAACAGACTGTAAGGATGTAACGGGAAGAAAAGTTAAGTCTTAAAAATTTTAAAATTGCTACATACTAAAAAAAAAATTTGGAATCAATTGTCTGAACCCTTTTTTCGATTTTTTTTAGTATTAAAGGAGTTTGATTATTAATAGGTTTATCGAAAAAAACGATCCAAGAATAAATTTGTATTTTGCAGTAGAATTATTTCCTTTTTTTGGAATTACCTGGAAATACCTGGTTGAATGAACAGTTTACTCTTACAAGTGAACTTCTCGAACTGTTTTAAAAAAATAACTTTTAGTTTATATACCAGGTGTATGCATAAGTCTTTTCCGGTTTTTGTGGTAAATAAAGACATAAATTTGAAATGAAAATAAATGTTGTGTTTATTGAAATATTGACCTGAGTCTACACATTTATCAAGAAGAACATCGCCAAGTGTCCGACGCGATCGAGCTGATTTTGGCCCAGAGGTAGATCTATATGAGACTAGTAAAACCCCAAAATATTAGCTGCCCTAACCCGGAGAGTGAAAAATTACTGCCATTTTTGTTTCCACTCGCCGATTGTCCATCCTCATAGCCAGTTTTGAACAGTATAAAATATGTCTATTTGGCGCATGTCGGTAATGAGCTCAACTGCCAGTCGGAGGTCGGGGTTCGATGCCCGGATGGGCTATTGCTTTAGAGCAGTCGAGTCAAATTTTTTTAACTTTTTATGTCAGCTCCTTGACGATTTCGCCAAAATATTTTTCAATGTAGTTGTTCGGTCTTTTTGCGGATTGAATTATTTTTAAGGTTTCAGTTGCAAAACTGAAAACTCATGTAACACTAAACACGCTCCTCATCTGCAAGAGGCATCGAACCCTGACCTCCCGACATGGCAATAGTGAGAACTCGAACTACCGACTGCGCCAAACAGACATATTCTATAGTGTTCAAATACTGGCTGAGGTGGACAATCGAGCGAGTGGAAACAAAAATGCCTATTTTCATCTCCGGTTAGGGCAGCTAATATTTTGGGGTTTTACTAGGTCTCATATAGGTCTACCTCTGGGCCAAAAATCAGCTCGATCGGCGTCGGACACTTGGCGATGTTCCCTTGTTAGCCCATCTTTTGGGTAAATTATGAATACCTTGCCAGAAAAATTGTTTGTCTTTTGCAGCAAACCATTCGTCAAGCCACTTTCCAACTTCCTCGAAATCGCTGAAGTGCTGCTCTGCGAGCGCATGCCCCATTGATGCGAAGAGGTGATAGTCTGATGGCGCTAGGTCAGGGGAGTATGGCGGATGCGAAAGGATGTCCCATCCAAGCGATTTCACAGTGTCTTTCACTAATTTTGTTGTGTGAGACGGTGCATTGTCGTGTAACAAAATCACTTTGCCATGTCTCCTGGCCCATTCCGGTCGTTTTTCGATTTTCCCCATTGCCCGTAAACGTCTGCTGATGGTTTCTTGTGTCACATTTAATGCTTCTGCTAATTGCTGTTGAGTTTGAGTGGGGTCATCGTCCAGTAACGCCTGCAATTGCTCGTTTTCGCATTTTTGTGGTCTACCAGAGCGCGCACCATCTTTCACATTAAAATCGCCACTTTTAAATTGTCGAAACCATGTCTCACATGTCCTAATCGATGGAGCGTGTTCACCATAAGTTTCTACCAACAAAGGATGACTTTCCACTGCCTTTTTCTTTTGATGAAATAGAAAAAGCAAAGCGTGCCGCAAATGTTCTTTTTCAGGCACAAACGTCGACATGATCACTTAGTTATACAACAAAGATGCTATCACTTCGCAGACTCAACTTGTATGTGTTTTTGTAGGTCATTGTCATACAATTAAACTGACGTGGTGTCGAATTTATACGTGCCGTATTTTTCGGTGGGGCCATCTCTTAGTAAAACCGGAAAAGACTTATGCATACACCTGGTATATATGTACAATCATGGTGATTCATTTTTAGTGATGGCTATTCTTCCATAAACGCTTTCCTGGAAAATTTTAAAATTGCTACATACTAAAAAAAAAATAATTTGGAATCAATTGTCTGAACCCTTTTTTCGATTTTTTTTAGTATTAAAGGAGTTTGATTATTAATAGGTTTATCGAAAAAAACGATCCAAGAATAAATTTGTATTTTGCAGTAGAATTATTTCCTTTTTTTGGAATTACCTGGAAATACCTGGTTAAATGAACAGTTTACTCTTACAAGTGAATTTCTCGAACTGTTTTAAAAAAATAACTTTTAGTTTATACAGGGTCTTTCAAGTTCGAGTTTCTTTTTCAATTTCAAATTAAACACATTTTGAATGGAAATTCATCATCTGTTTATTGATATATATGTAGTAGAGAGTCTACAATTTATCAATGATAAATAATATCTTCCAAATGTCCCCCGCATGCACATTTGCAGATGTCGATTCTTTTGGTGAAATTTTCGACGACATTTCGGCATAATTGGGGCTCTATCTTAGCAATTTCTCGCCGAATGTTGTCTTTCAAGGCTTCAATTGTTTCTGGTTTATTTGCATAAACTCTATCTTTGAGATGGCCCCACAGAAAATAGTCCAAAGGTGTTAAGTCAAGCGATCTTGGCGGCCAAATTTTGAACTTTGTAAGGCTTAAGAGCCAAATCCTTATGCAAAATTCGCCATGTGGTGGTTGCAGATAGGCCCAATTGCTGTGAACGCCGTTTAATTGACAAATTTTGATCTTCTTCAATGCTTTCCCTTACAGCAGCGATATTTTCAGTTGAACGGCTGGGACGAGCACGCACTGGTGCATTTATGTCTTGTACCGAGCCAGTCGACTCAAATTTTTTGATTAACTTTCTTATTCCGGCCTCTGTTGGGCGATTATGACGACCACAAATATCCATAATTTTGCGAAATGTAGTTTTCACGGATCCACCATTTTCGTAGTGGATTTTAATTATTTTTATACGGTTCTCAAGTGAAATTGAACTCATTTTAGTAAATTGTAAACCGTCTACTTTACATCTGGCAAAAGAGACACATCGAACTGTGACAGTTCTCAGAACAAAACAATACTGAAAAAGAAACTCGAACTTGAAAGACCCTGTATATATATATATATATATATACAGGGTGTTTGGTTCACCGACGTATATCCGAAAGGAGGTGGTAGGTGAGTAGGTTTGGAACTTATTTAACCAAAAATACCTTTATACAAAGTGTCACGGTTTCTGAGATAAAGCCAACTTTGTGATTTTATTAAATATTTTGTTTTATCACATGTAGAGGGTATCAAGTGATTTTATTTGATAGAACAGATATCAAAGACTACTAAAATAAAAGTTACAAGAAATTAAAAGTTTGCAGTTGTGTCTAATTAAAATTAATCATACTAAAACTGCAGTAATTTAATAAAATCACAAAGTTGGCTTTATCTCAGAAACCTGACACTTTGTATAAAGGTATTTATTGGATATATAATATAGTTCATATACATACTACACCTCTTTACAATATGACGTTCTTGTGATACATTAACACTTCCTGTATAGTATATATGATAGTTATATCATATGTATATAGGATATATATATATATATCATTATATATGTTTACAATCATGATGATTCATTTTTAGTGATGGCCATTTCTTCATATAACGAACTGTTCCTAGAATGTTAATCTAAATAAAATTTCAAGGATAAAATATTTGGGAGGTAAAGGTGTTAATCATATGTTTAGGATGACGTCATATATATTTCATTAAATATTTTAATTTCCTAAAGATTAAATTTGTTTAATACATTATCTCGTGCATATGATGACGTAACTAGGTATATAAAAATATATAAATTAAATAAAGCAAATGTCAACAAATCGAAAATATTTAATGAAATATGCGATGTCATCCTAAATTTACGATAAACAGCCTTTATATTTTATTTTAGCAGATTATTATATTATATTTTAAATTTGATTAATTTTCTTTCAAAATAGAAACACATAGATATGGCCTATCCAAACCTATATGCAATTCACATCATCAAAAAAAAAGTTACTAAAGTTACTAAACTGCGACATAAATGACTTAGATAGGTTTTATAACACGAGGACATCAATTTCTCACGACAAAATTCTGCAAATTTTCACATTGTTAGCTCAAGTTTTACTTTGCCAAGCACGACTTCGACTCCAAGTACAAGCTTTGTTTCATAAAACATACTTCGGGCATTCTCGCCCAATGTCGAACTCGAGCATTAGATTTTAGTTTATCGTTGATTTGAGAACGAGTTAGTACTCGAGGTCCATTTATAAAACAGAATATGTCGCAAACTCGCGCTTGAGCATAAGCACCGCCTTGAGCATTGTTTATAAATACGGGCATAACTCGTCCGTCATACCTTATGCATTGCAGTTAAAATCCGTTGTCCTATTTCGGATGTCTCGGCATTACCATTATTTATGTACTTCAAGAAATGTTTTTTTAATTGGCCCGAGTTTCGTAATTTAGTCGAGCCGGCCAAATGATGCAAAGAACCAACATGATACAGCTTTTCGGCTTCCGTCTCTCTATGTTCGCAAATTGGAGGGTACCACGGCAATTCGTGTTCAACATCTGCCGGTAAGTTGATGTAATCCGTCAACATTTTACTAACCCTATAAACAATAAAGCGATTTCAATTTACTTGCAATTTCGGACATTAATTTATTTTACTTACTGAAACCCCTTATTGTCGGGCGGTAAAAACACGGGTAAATCCAAAGTGTGTTCAGAAATTGCCAAATTCCAACTTGCACAGTTATCTTTACTGGGCCAACCTGTTGCATCGAAATACTTGTTATTCGAGGTCGACAGAGAAATAGGATACATTGGATGTAAAACGCGAGGCATCATATTGGAATTCCCGTTTACTAAATTAATCGAATTAAGCGACGTCGGCGTAGCACTATTTAGATGTTTTGTAAACGTGGAAGTGTCTTCATAGACCGATAGTGGACCGGGATGTCTTTTATTGCGTGCCATTTGTTCGTTGATTTTCTGAGTTTCGCTCTCGACGTTCTTCAGTAACCTCTGCAGATTTAATGTAACGTCGACCTTCGAACTGCCAATAGCCTGATGGTCGATGTCACAAGTAATAGTAGACTTCGAGTTTTCGGACGTTCGCTGAACACATCGTTGTCCTTTATTAGCACTTGACTTTTCCGAATTATATCCGATTAATTGCGCTTCAGAGGGCACCTGTTCCCACAGTAATCGTTCTTGCAATCGCAACCACTGCTGCTGTTGCGTGTGATAATCATGTAAATCTGTTAAAATTCCTTGTAAAGACCTACACAGAGAATTTATAACAAACCTAACAAAACTTGTGCTACATATATATATATAACTCACTCGTGCAATTCAATCAAACCGCTGTCAAGTTTTTTATGGCACAAAGTCGCGTGTTTTGTTGATATAACATTCTCTAAATCGGGTTGAAGTTTGAGAACATTTTCGTAACAAGCTATCGATCTATTATAATCTGCTATGACCGCATAAACGTTACCTAACGCTAAATAATTAGCAGGTTGTAATGGTGCGTGCTCTACAGCCGCATGTAATAAAATTGCCGCATCTTTCGGTTGACGAGCCTGATGAAGCACCCCGGCCAAATTCAGTAACGGTATATCCTTGTACTGCCTGAAATGTTTCGTTGTTTTTAAAGGTCATTTTAATTAACTCGACACTTACCGCGGCGTATAATAAAGTGCCCTCCTTCCGCATTCGATAGCTTTGGGCGCATTTCCGCGCACCCTCCAAAATATAATTCCAAGATTATAATGAATCCACGACGAACTATTTTCTACAAGACCTAGTGCAACTTGATGGCCAAAGAAGTCGCTATTAGATATAGGAACTAAATACGCCAGGCCGGTTTCCGGAGCCAAACTTACACTATTTCGATTAAGCACCGAATGTAAATGCTCAAAAGCAAACATGCTAAAATCTAACTCGCTATATTTAGTGCACTCGGGCTGTTCCCAAATTGCAGCAATTTTGTGCTGTTTAATTATGTGATCAAACGTGATACCGGTCCTGGTGCTTCCGTTCGATCCTATACTACTATATAAATCGATTTCGCTTAAGAGTTTGCCGGCCTTAAGACAGTCGGGATCTTGCATGTGGATACGTGCCTCTAAATCTGCCGCACCCTCGAGTCCCGACCATTTGCTATCGATTAGATTCTTTCGAGACACGAGGTCTTTGTAGAGGACGTTCATGTCCGCCCTTCTAGTTTCTTGGTCCAAAAGTGCGATCAGATCGTAGGGACGTCGGAGATGGAATGGCGAATTTAACTGAAAATTTAAATTAGTTTAAATAAGTTTGTTATGAATTATGAGAAATTTTATCTAAATGTATATGGCATAGACTCTGCCAAATTTTTTGTTTTTTTTAGCTCGTAAGTTAGTTTTTAGTAACCAGACCTAAAGCACAGGTAAATTTAATTACCTCTTTTAGGATGTAAGTATTTTTTCAGTTATATATTGTATATCTTGATGTGACCTACATGTATTTTGTACTCTGGTTTATCAATAAATAAATAAATAAAGTCAGTTTTAAATAATAGTTTAAATAATAGTATTTTAAATAATTAGTTTAAATCAAAATATCTAAATCAATGTTGGAAGTGGGCAAAGAAAATCAGAGTATGTTGCAAGGGATAACTTTAACAAAATGCCAAATGAACTTAAGATATTACAAAACAACAATTATAAAAAACCATTGAAAACATATTGTGCTATGCTTATGTCAACTGAGTAAATGCAAATGTAAATGCAAGTGAGCTGAATTTTTAACTTGATTATTAACTTGTCTTGTTTTTTCTTTTTATTTTTCTACAAACTTTAGAATTAGCTTTAGATTTTAGTTATATACCGAACCACGTACGGATATTTTGTCTCTGTGGTTGTTCCATTGATTTTTGGAACTATTTATATATACTATGTATAACATTGTAATATAAATTTGGTAATAAATAAATTAATTAATTAATAAAATAAGTTTTACTTGTTTATCAAAATTGTAGGAACGGAATCTGATGTCCATTTTTTAAAACAGCAGTTTATCAACATTTATATTTAATTAATGTTGGGCAACACACATAACACACTACACAAACAATTTATTGCACGTTTATTGTTTATTTTAACTTGTCAAAACGTTTCAACACAAAAATATCATTTACTTACCTAATATGTTTTACCTGATAGCTCGAAATACGTGCAAGTGACACTAAAATACTAAATTGTTGCAATTAAACTCCCAACAAATTAACTCGAAACGCTCGACTAATTCTCAGTTTTAATGCACTCTTTAAATTTCAATGTTCTAATAGCAAAATAATTCGATTATTCATTATTATTATGTATAAGACTGCCATTTGGTTATCGATGCTTAACGCTCATGCTTAATTTTAAGCATGATTCTAAAAAATTTACTTAGGAAACCGGCGTCGTTTACTTTCAAACTATTTATTTAATTACACTAATATTTACCAATATCTCTACGTTAAAAAACCGAGAGATTAATTTGTTTATAATGGCAAAATCAAGAATTCATGCATACAACTAACATGACACAAATTAAATCTTTATTAAAAGTATCGACACCAAAAACAGTACGTATAGAAAAATCTACTAAAGCTAAATTGCCAAAGATCAGATTTTAATCAATGATTCGTTTCTTAACAATTATGATTAAAACATGTATACTTTGTAAAATTCAGTTTGTTTTACACACACACACAAATATATATATAAGAACAGACTATCTAAATGGTTTTGAAGGACTACAAATAAACTTATGTTTACATTAACAAGAACAATTTGTGTTTAATTAACCAAAACAAAACAGTTAATAGTTGTTGGCATGCGAATCGAAAACTATCTGCAATACATTGAACATACAAGGACTTGGATTTCTGAATAATAAAATACCCTTATTTGTTACCTTACCAATTAATACACATGTGCGACAATTGCACATCTCGAATAATTGTATAGTTTGTATCTTGATCTTTTAAAATCGTCACTTAACATACTCGTTTTAATTAATATTTATATATGTATAGGTATAAATATTTATAAGTAACGGTCTCCATGTTTCCATACTTGAAACTTAACCGACTACTCAGAGATTAACATCGATTAAGTTAGTATAGGAAAACCCACTTAACCGATAACCAAAATTAAATGCTACGTTAATTGTTAAATGTGGAGAAGAAAAATTTCTTGCACATTGTATAATAATGTAGGTCAGACGGTCCCCGTTTAAATGTTTTTAAAATTCTTCATACGCATCGTCTTTTAACAAGATAGACGTTAAGATAAAGTTAACAAAAATACAATGCATTATCGCACCGATAAACGAGTTAAATATGTAAGTACTGAATTTCGACCGATTGTAAAGTCAAACATCTTTACTTAAATTATACGTAATTCTCAAATTCATCTATTATACGTTAAAGAGCACTTACGTAGGGTTGTATACGTCCATTTTCAGTCACGACCCAATGCGTGGAAGCAAACGTTTCCAAAAATATTTCGAACAACAAGAAAAACACTTTCCACAACCTTAAATTCACCATTTTTCTAATATTTTGATCGGATGCGCATGCTTCGAGCCACGTGACGGCCACACGGTTGCGTCATTGTTTACACGCGCCAAACTTAAAATATTTATAGATTTTTCGTCGACGAATCTGCGAATTAAGTAATAATTAAAGTGCTTATTGGCGAACATACTGTTTGTAAACTAAACGAATCTAAACGTTCCTTTACGCATTCCGAGGTGCGGTAGTTCCGACATATATATATAAAACGCGCGTCGGCACCACGAAACTCCCTTGTGAAAGGTCAAAATGGCTCAGTCGCAAGTTCGGCAAAATTTCCACAAAGACTGCGAAGATGCGATTAATAAACAGATTAATTTAGAATTGTACGCCAGTTACGTGTATTTGTCGATGGTAAATATAAGAAGTTAATTTAGATTTTAATTTGGACGCGCAGTAGGCAATCGATTTTTTTTGCAATGATGCGCATTTATTGACGTCGACGTCGGCTTGTTTTTAATTTCAATTATTATGCAATCGAACAAAATTATTGAATATTGTAAATTTTAGGTTTTAGCATGATTTTTTTTGTATAATCGTTTCATTTGTATATTAAAAAATGATTAAGATTTTGATGTAATAAATCAAAATATTTGTTAATCACTTTTTTTTTTTTTGATTGCCCAACCCTTTTGTTTGTATCTACAATTTCGCACATTTCTTTTGTTTTTGATTGAAATTAAATCGACACTTTATTCTAAGAGCTTTTACGTTTCCTCGAGGACAGTAACGCAATTCTTACACTAACGGCAACCACCCATTTCAGGCATATCATTTCAACAGAGACGACATAGCATTACCAGGGATGTACAGATATTTTAAGGAGGCGTCGGACGAAGAACGCGGACACGCCATGTTATTCATGGAGTACGCGAATAAGCGAGGAGGCCGAATCGTTTTAACCGACATTTCCGGCCCCGAAAAGCAAGAATGGACGGGCGCCCACGAAGCTATGGTAGCAGCTTTGGATCTGGAGAAGAAAGTGAACGATGTAGGTGTACGAAAACTATAACGGAGGGCAAGCGGTTGACTAAATCTTGTTTGCAGAGCCTGTTAAATCTGCACAGCATCGCATCCGGTCACATGGACGTGAATCTGTGCGACTTCCTGGAAACGCACTTCCTTCAAGAACAGGTCGATTCGATCAAGGAAATCGCAGATCACGTGACAAATCTGAAACGGGTGGGCGAAGGCCTGGGCGTGTACATGTTCGATCGAACATTTGTCGAAAAGTAATTGTATTTCTGGACAAAATTGTAGCTAATAGAAACTTTCCTTCAGTATTAATATGAACGATGTAATCATTCAATATGCGATATCCACATCCGAGCTTTGTTTTGCTTGAAAGCACCCCGAAAGATGTCGTTCGGTTTCTTACCGACACACAGAATCATAAAAAAACGAATGTTTTAGAGCAAATTCGATTATTTAGTCTGCATAATTTTTTGTTCATCTCCGATACCGCTTGAAACGGACAATTATTAATTACATTTATTATATATTTTCAATGCAGGGTGTCCATTTTATCGGGTCACTACTGGTATCTCGTAAACTATAATGGATACAATAATTTAAATAAAGAATCTTAACCGATGTTGCTCTCATTTTATAACGAATTAAAATTTTCCAAGCGCCCATTTAGCCAAACCTATATCGATTTTTGTTTTTTAAATAAAATATGTAAAATTGTATATCACTAAATACGCCAGAGAAATACAGACACAGTGGAATATCATATATATTAATTAATAATTGTAGTATTGCTTTATATGACATTTAAATTGTTTATTTAATGTATTAAATATTAATTGAAGAAATAGGAAATAAGGACTTATGTTGTTCGAAGTAAAAAATAATTTAACTACTCTACTGGAAATTCGAATTAAGTACGAAATTGATCGATTGAAATTGAAAGAGATTGTGATTATTTTTTCAAATTGATTTATTGTGCATTTTAAGCACATAGATTTGTGATAAGATTGTGATTGTGACATGTAGGTGTTTACATCAATATGTTGTCAATTATTTAAATTCTAAACAATTAAGATCATCTGTTGTAATGTACCAATAACCCCCCTCATTTTTTCTTGAACACATATTATCACAATTTAAATAAATAAATAAATATTTAAATGCCAATTTCTTTACACCCTTCTGTCAATTAAAAATTAATATAATCGACGATTAATTTTATTTCGTTACATCCTAAATGTATTTATCAATCTTATCGGTCTTTTGTGCAGCTTCGGGCCATTCGGGAATATAAGTTTTTTCGGCCTTTTCAACAAAAGCCCTATGTATCTCTTTATCGAACAAATACTCTCCCAAAGCGTTGTTCGCTAATTTATTGGCTCGACACAGTAAACGCGACAATTCGCATATCGAACGCTCCTAAAACACAAGGTAACACGATCAATTAATCGAATCATATCCCGCTCGGTCGTTCACTCGCCTGTTCTAAAACAAAACGGCTGCCAATCAAATCCATTACGCTCAAATCGTGATGCGTCTCTGCTATATTATGCAGTTTAATCATCTTCTACAATACAATTCCGTTCTTTAATGTACGACCGTCAACACGGTCAAAAATCCTTACCTCCTTCACAAATATTTCCATTTGGATGGCAACCGAAAAGGCCTTTTGGATGCTACACCATTCTTGCGATTCGGGGGGGCAGATCGATTTTAACTTAACATGGCCGCCTCTCATGATTTGATAGTTAATAAAAACGAGTGCGTGGTCCTGCTCTTCCTCGTGCATTTTCATGAAGAAGCCGTAACAGCCCGGCAAGGCAATCTCGGTTCTCCCGAAGTAACACGCTATAGATAGGTATGCGTAACTGGCGATCAATTCACCCGAAATTTGTTCATTCACGGCGACTTCGGTCTCTTTGTGGTATTTATGACGACCGCATTTATCGTTACATTTATTTGCGGACGAACAGTAATTTCGCTTGTTTAAATAGAGCCCAAAGAGCGGTTTATATTGCATCGTAACAACTTGAAAGTGCCTTTTCGCTTGCGCTTTATTTATAAACAAAATGAAATCGGTCACTTGGGGATGAACGTTTCGAAAAAGGGTGTTCGAATTTATCGACTTTATAAAATCAACAATTCGTCCAAAGACGTGCTTGTTATGAATATTCCCAGAATCCAATCGATGGTTCAGTTTCAAACTGGTTTTTTCTTTGGCATTGTTTGTAATTCTAGGAAACGGATAAGCGCTGAACAAATGTTTCGATAATATTAATTCCTTTTTGAAATTTGTTAAACACTTGTCTAACTTAATTGATACACAATTTTGATAGGCCATGTTATAATTAGCAAACCCAAACTGCAACTTCAACTGCAAAATTGACAGTTCTGTCTTATCATTTTGCAACGAATCCCCAAGCTTACTACGAATAAAAAATGTAAGCTGTCAATAAAATCACTCGAAATGTAAACCTCAATTTCAAACTAGCACAAAAGCAACGGGATTTACTACAATTATTATTAATGTGGCGTGTTAGCCTCACAAAAACTACAAGCCAATTTAACTGCAATCGACAAATGGCTAACAAGCTGGAGAATCAAAATAAACGAGTCTAAGTCAACTCGAGTAACCTTTACCCTGCGCAGAGACACGTGTCCCCCGGTTCAGATAAAGAACAATCCTTTACCGCAAAAAGATGAAGTAAAGTACCTTGACAGAAGGTTAACATGGCGCAAGCATATCTTCAGTAAGCGCAAGCAGCCGGGACTCATTTTATACAAGATGTACTGGCTACTGGGACGTAAGTCGAAGCTATCACTAAGCAATAAACTCCTTGTATACAAGGTAATTCTCAAACCCGTATGGAGCTACGGGATTCAACTTTGGGGCACATCTGCTAACTATAATTTAGAAATCCTAGAACGCTTCCAAACTAAAGTGCTGCGCATGATTGTGAACGCGCCCTGGTTCGTGTCCAACACGGCTATCCGTAATGATCTTCACATGCCATCAGTGAAAGAAGAAGTCGGTCGTTTCAGTGCTAAATACAGTGACCGTCTTAGTGCACACCCCAACACATTAGTTATGGATCTTATAGTTCCCCAAAATCGCAACCGAAGACTCCAAAAATATATACCAAATGACTTGCCCACTAGATTCCCTACGTAATTTATTTTAGTTTCAAGTTCATAGTCTATTTTATACCCAATAACTCAAAACTCATCTAGACATCTAGATGACAATTGTTACAGGAGCATCCTACTGGGGATGCTTCTACATGTCCAAATCTGTCACAAAATTTACTAAATGCAACTTGTGCAGATTGTAAATAAATTGGGTTTTTCAAACAAAAAAAAAAAAAACGTGGCGTGTTCGAACAAACGCAAAATAAAAATTGAAAACGACACTCACCAAACAACATTATTATCGAAAATCTTCCGATTCGTCATTTAAATTCCAAAGAAACGTAAAATTCGTCCAACGCTCGCATTAAAAATTCAAACATTTTCCACAAAACCGCCTACCCGCATTCTAAAACAAATTTTTAACCAACTTAATAAAATGCCAAATAAATTACTTGCTCAAATTGCCAAATTTCGCACGTAAAAGTAAAAAAAATATATAAAAGCATTGCCGAATTTATTCTTTAATAAATAGAACCGACAAATTCGACTTTTTCAACGGCAGATAAGCAAACTTGCAAGGACGATACTTGGATGGGTGACTGGAAAGATCAATTTTAAACTTCAACATACACCGGCAATAATATTAATTTATTTCGACAATAATAACATGATGAAGATTATATGTGAAAATAATCTACATTTATATTGGAAACTATAAATAAACTCCATCTCTTACTTACCGCAAATTATAAACTATCTTCCTCGTCCTGGGTCAACCAGATGCTTTCGAGGAAGGAGTGTTCGTTGTTTTCGGTCGATACTAGCAGTATAGGTTTCGAACTGTCCCCAGATAATATACACTCGATGCCGTTTTTGGCTTTAATCACACCATGAACCGACGTTACGTGCAGCTTCAACAGATTTTCAAACTTAAAACACTGACCGCAATAATTGCATTGGTATTTTTTGTACGCTTGATGCACGGCATTATGTTTGTACAAAGAGGAGTATTCGGTGAAGCGTTTACCGCAAGACTATAAATTCAATCGATTAATCAAAATTTTAATGCAACGAAAAAAAACAAACACATACTTCTACGGGACAAGCGTAAGGCTTTTCTCCGGAATGTATACGCATGTGATTTTTGTAATTAGTTGCCGAGGCAAAAGCTTTTCCACATTCGCGACAAGGATACGGACGTTCTCCTGTGTGAGAGCGAATATGAACTTTTTGGATGTTTGACGTTGTAAATGATTTATCACAGCCTTCTATTGGACATCTAAACGGTTTTTCACCTATAAAAATACATTTTACAGCTTAAATTCACCGTCGAGACACAAACATTACCGGTGTGTGTACGTATATGTTTTTGTAAATCTCCAGAAGTTTTAAAATGTTTCAAACAAGCGGCACATCCGTACGGCTTTTCGCCGGTATGCGTTCGTGTATGAGCTTTCAACGAGTAGCCCGTAGAAAACGATTTACTGCACAGTCTGCACGAAAACGGTCTGGTGCCGGTGTGAGTGCGCATGTGAACCTATAATTTAATTAAATAACCACGTCTAGCGGGAGCCGTACAAAAAAAAATACAACACCTACCTCCATATGGTGTGCCACCGTAAACGACTTGTTACAATTTGGAAAAGTACAGGGAAATAATTTCTTTTTCTTTACCACTTTTTCTTCGACGGGAACAGTTTCGACCACAGGATTCCACACGGAAGTATCGATTAAGGCACAAACGCCATCTTCGAAGCTGATTCCATGAAATTTGGCCCCTGCCCCCGCTACAAAAGAACAGGTCATTATTGGGCGACGCATTTAAAACTCGTTTAAAACAAACATACTTGCGGCTTCGTCCAACTGTTCCGATGCCGATTGGAAATTTTCTGTCGCATCTACTTCCTCGGGTGCACTGGTCACGTAGTGCGGTTGTATCGCTGTTAAATTATCGGGCATATGATAGTTTGTTTAAGATGCACGGTAAACGTACCTACCTGTGGTATCGCCCGTTAAATAGACATCTCCATTGTCGAGAGTTATCAGTTTCAAATTGGAAAGCTGCTGTTCGGAACCGTCGAAAGTTTCATCTTGCACTATATTAACCGGAGCAGCGGACGTATCTTCGTCTTCTTCCGCATCGTCGACTACTTTTTTAGGCAACGTAACATAAAATACTTGGTTGCCACTTTCGATTTGAACTAAATTATTTTGAGCTTCGATATTCGGAATCAATCTATCTTCGACAATGGTAAATAATTGATAGACGGTTTCGTCGGAGCCCAACGTCTCTAAAAATTAAATAACTTCAATTACTCAAAGTTCATCTAAGATGGCTTCTGAAACGCTTATGAAATTCCTTCGAATGCAACAACTAAATTTTACGACGTTAACGAAACATAAATGCGAGAATGTAAACGCGTAAATGAATTCTTGAATTTATCAAATAGCAAAATATCTAGGGGGAAATTACCCATGATCTAGAGCTTTGAATTTGACAGCGTCTTTTATCACGTTCACTGTACGTTTACTACATGGCGTTAAAAATGGTGAATTAACGGTTAGAAATTGTTTATGGCGATGTGGTTAGAATCGTGCGTTGGTTGTACTGTAATCGATTCAAAATTTTAGCGTCATTTCCAACCGCTTCGATTTATTTGTTTAGTTCTTTCTTTCATAATCTATATTTAGTAGTAGTAGTAAAAACCCTGTCGCTCAAAAACTATGGGTAATTCAATTGGAATTTACTTGTTTGCTTGTATAAAATTCAAGGACAAGGACAAACTGAAATTTGATAAATTACGTACCACTTTCTTGCACGACGGCGAAGATCGCCAACAGATTTTCAATGCAACTTTACTACGTGTAGGTACTTATTTAAAACAGCTCAGCAGTCATCGACGAGAAATCATACGAACAAATAAAACACAAATTGCAAGTTTATTAAAAATCATCCTGGGAAACAATTCAGTTGTGTTGTTTGTGCCATATGTGAAGATGTGTTTTATAAGTCTGATTTTAAAAGATTCAAGAATGGAAAATATCTGAGTAATGTATTGGTGATCTGTCCCAAACACAGTGACTTAGACCTAACCTCTAAATTTAATGAAATAGCTTTGGATAACACAGCTAGACAAATAATAGCACAAATAAAACTACAGGAACAAGAAAAAGTGCAAGAGAGTATTTTAAATTCTTTTTCCAATTCGGTAGTGAAGGAAAATACAGAAAGACTTAATTTAACAATTGTCGGAAAAGAGGAGAATGACTGCTCTACATTGCAAGCAAATCTTATACTATATAAAGATCTTATAAATGAAATGAGAGACAAGAATAATCTACTACAAGAATTGCTTAATAAAACTAAAAATGAATTGAGGCAAATTAAAGCAAATAAGATAGTGGATCAGGTAACATATGCTGGAGCAGTAACAAGCGATAAGAGGTTGGTGAGCCACGTGCCTTCTATATTCATACAAGCTAAACGGCATGACATGAAAAAAAAAACGCACAATATAGTCGTCAATAAACTTCTAAAAGACATAATAATGCCTGTTAAGAAAATAAATGAAAATAAAGATGGATCTATTGTAATTAAATGTGCTAAGAAAGAAGATGTAGAAAAAATGGAAGAATTGTTGAACGATAAAATAGGAAATGACTTTAAGGTAAAACAAGAAGAGCTTGAAAATCCTAGACTATTAGTCTTTAACATTGATAATAATATGAATAGTGAAGAACTTGGGGCTGACATTAACGAAAGAAATTTCGAAGGGACTGATTATTTCTATTCGGTGGAACATTCTTATGATAATACTAAAAGTAAAACAAAGAATGTTATATTAACAGTAACGGGAGAAACATACAGTTTTATAAGGAGAAATAATTATAAATTGTACATAGGCCATCAATGTTGTCGTGTTTATGACGACATCAACATAAGGCCATGTTTTAAGTGTGGAAGAATTGGCCACAGTGGCAAAAAATGCAAAAACGAGGCTGCATGTTTACGATGTGCAGGGAATCATTTAACTAAAGATTGTAATGACAAAAATCTGATTAAATGTATCAACTGCTGCAATGGTAACAAACAATATTATACTAAGAGAAATACTGAGCACATAACTACAGATACAGTAAATTGTGAGTATTTAAAGTATATAATTAATAAGAAAATTAGAACTATAGACTATCCAATTATGCCTAATATACCGAAATACCTGGGATATAATGGAAATCTATATTATCAACGATATGATAATGAGAAAGTCGCAAGTGTTGGAAACAATACACCCGCCGACGACACTAACGCTGACGTTATGAAAAAGGTAATTAAGCCTTCCACAAGCGATAAAGCAGTTTTTACACTAAAACAAGTTTCATAATTTAAAATGGAATCAGAATATGTTTTTGAAGATAAAGTTGAAACAATCATATATAATAAGGAATCAATAAATAATTATATCAGCAGTGAAGACTTATCAATACTGTATTTTAATATAAGAGGACTACAAACGAATCATAAGAATCTTGCAATCTTTATTGAAAACTTTAAAATTAAGCCAGACATAATAGTTTGTGCTGAAACTGGCTACTTAGCACATCATCAGTTTTACAGTCTAATCGATTCTAACTACAACATGTATTATAATCATAGTCACATAAATAAATCTGACGGTGTGGTTGTGTACATAAATAAACATATTGATGTAACACCTGAAATTGTAGAGGTAGGCAGAGCAAAATTTCTAAATACAACTATTAACACGAAAAATGGAAAAAAATTGAAAATCACATCAATTTATAGATGCCATAATTTAACTAAAGAAGAATTTGTTAAAGATCTAGTTACTTTTCTAAAAGACAATAAGAATAGTAAAAATCACTTTTTAATTGGTGATTTTAATATGAATTTAATGGACAATGATCAAATCACCATGGAATATAAAAATCATCTTTATGAGTTGGGCTATATACCTGCTTTCAAAGGTGTTACGAGACCCAATCCTCAAAATTCAGAATTGGGTACATGTATTGACAATATGTTTCTAAAGACTGAACTTGATAACATTAATTCTTATAAGTTTATACCTAGAATATCGGATCACTATCCTTTAATGATCTCTTTAGCAATGTCTAAGAAAGTCAAAAACTCTAAGAAGTATTATAGTTTCATTGATTATAATAAATTAAGCTCTGAAGCCAATAAACTAAGATGGAATGACATTCTTGGAAATGACGATCCAGTCATTACTCTAGATATACTGATTAGCAATATAAAAACAATTATAAATAAAGCAACTGTAACTAAAAAAGTCAAGAAGAACGCACCTAGAAGCAAATGGATTACACAAGGAATTATCAATTCTTGCGTACATAAAGAAAGACTGTATAGAAAATGGATAAATAACAAAAAAAATGAAGTTCTCAAACTTCAATACAAAAATTATGAAAAATGGTTGAACAAAGTGATAACAGCTGCCAAAAACAATTTTGATAAAAAAGAATTTGAGAAAGTTAGTAACAACAACAAGAAAATGTGGGACTTTGTCAAAAGGAAAATTAATGGAACTAATAGTGTCAAAAACAAAAACAATAATATAGACTATCTGACAATAAATGACTCAAATATACATGATAAAGTGTGCATAGCTAAAACTTTCAATGAATTTTTCAGCAGCATTGGGACTAAATTGGCGATGAAAATAAATAAACCTCAAAGTAATTATAAATTACCAAATGGAATAAAACCTACAATTTTCTTAGACCCTACCAGCTGTAGTGAAATATATCATTTCCTCTCGAATATGAAAGATAAGGCTGGAGGAATTGATGGTATAAATACTAAAATCCTAAAATATTTAAGTCACTATATAATAACTCCTTTGGAACATATTTTCAACCTATGTATAGAAAAGGCCTTATGGCCTATGCAACCAAAAACAGCAGAAGTTGTGCCAATTTTTAAATCAGGAGATAAACATTTAACCACCAACTATAGACCAATATCGTTAATATCAAGCATTGCTAAACTACTAGAAAAAATAATTCATTCTCGTTTGTTGAGTTTTCTAAATAAAAATAAAGTTCTCTTGGAAAATCAATTCGGCTTCCAAAGAAAAAAGGGTACAAAGAATGCAATAGCCTATATTACTAGTACAATTTATAACAATTTAAATGATGGAATACCGACCATAGCTACTTTCTTGGATTTAGCCAAAGCTTTTGACACTGTTAATCACAAGATCTTATTATCAAAATTAGAAAAATATGGAGTGCGCGGTACTGCTCTGAACCTACTAAAAGACTACCTTAAGGACAGAACTCAATCAGTCAAACTTACAGACCATAGGAGCCATATACTCCCTGTGGAAACAGAAATGCCACAAGGAACAATTTTAGGTCCGCTACTTTTTCTGCTTTACATTAATGACTTATTAACTGTTATACCTAGAGAAAATATCATCTCATATGCTGATGATACAGTAATATTAAGCATGGAAAAGACGTGGGACCAAACTCAAGTTAAAATGAACAACCATTTACGAGAAGTCAGTGATTGGTTGGCAGCTAATGAATTGTCCTTAAATGTGAAGAAGACCGTTTTTGTTGCGTTTGGAATATATAGTGATAGTGTGCCAGATAACCTAAGAATCGTTATAGATAATAGAGAAATCGAAAGAGTTTATTTTACAAAATATCTAGGGATATTTATAGACAGCAATATGAGATGGGATAAACATGTAGCTTATATAGTTAATAAAACTAGATATCTACTTTTCGTATTTGGTAAATTGAGAAGTATCTTGCAGCCTAAAAATTTGATTACATTGTATTATGCATTTTTCGATAGCCTGGCTAATTACGGAATAATTGCTTGGGGTGGGGCGTATGCTTATGTACTTTATAAACTGGAATCTATACAAAGTAGAATTATTAAAATTATTAATAAATCAAAAAGAATGTAATTTTCAACCCTTGAAAATTAAAGATTCGTTTAACATTGAGTCGGTTATGTTTCATTTCAATAATTTGAGGAAGGATTTTATTGATTCAAAAAGTATTACCAGACATAAAAGTATTGGAATACCTAGAATCAATAAGTCTGTTAATTTCAAAAATAACGAAATTATAGCAATAAAAATGTTTAATGAATTACCGAATGAAATAAAGATACTTAATTTTAGCAGCAAAAATATAAGGACAAAAATTATTAATTGGTACAAGGAAAGAGAAAAAAACTGAAGTTATTTGTTTTAAATCTTTGTGTGGCTGATATTTTATCTTGTTATGTTATGAATTATGAGAAATTTTATCTAAACGTATATGGCATAGACTCTGCCAAATTTTTTGTTTTTTTAGCTCGTAAGTTAGTTTTTAGTAACCAGACCTAAAGCACAGGTAAATTTTATTACCTCTTTTAGGATGTAAGCATTTTTTCAGTTATACTTTGTATATCTTGATGTGATCTACATGTATTTTGTACTCTGGTTTATCAATAAATAAATAAATAAACACTACGTACGTTTTTCGTACATTATACCTTAGCATCAACTGTAAAACATTACCTATCCACCAATAAAATCTAAAGACTAATATTCAAAACAGACTTTCATCAGAAATAATTTTATTTACTACTTACAACAAAACTCTGTTAACAATTCCACTTAATACTTGCATTTTAATTCACACGAACATGAAAAAGTACATCTGTAACAAACTTGTTTGAATGTGCTGTTAAATACAAATACTGTTTATAATAGGTAAAATTTGTTTATACAGATTGGAACAGTTTGGAAGTGTTTCAGTTTATCGTAAATAAGGAAAATGTAGAGGTAAAGCTAATTTAACAGTATCGACTCGTCAGTAATATTCGCACATTTTATTTAGACGGCCATCCGACGAAGTCACTTTTTCGATTTTGTACACGCCGAAAACTAACAATTATTAAAACATTTACATACGACAAAATTGCGCCGATCAGAATATTACTCACGAATTAAACTTGCTTATAAAAATAATTCGGCGTGCGCTTTTCTTTTTTTAAATCAATCCAAAATTATGGTTACAATTTTTTTTTTTAATTTACCCTCATCTACCACTAATTTATATCACAAAACTACAGAGTCCGCATTGGATATCTTAAAAATATTAAATTAAAACCGTGCGAATTTTAGTATGTGAACGAACACTCTGTAGTCCTATTCTAAAACTATTAAAGTAACTTTCCTCAAATAAATATTATTAGGCACAATAATCGCTAACTCTAACATTAAAAGCGATCTAACAATCCACATTTTTTTATGAAGATGATTTTGAATTTGGTGTTGATATTATGAAGGAACATCGTAATTACAGTTTGTACAAAACTACATCTATTATCATTTTACCAATATTTTGAACTGCTTAATGTCTTTACTAAGTCTTATTTACAGCTGAAATGTATTTACATTGTGAAACATTTTGTGTATATATTAAAAATCCTAAATAATAATAATACATACATAAATAAAATATATTCACAAATGAAGAGAACCTGGCTACGTTTAAATTTAAAGAACAAAAATGGACCACAATGGTTATTTAATATCTATTTCATTTTCCTGTTTGTCGTCGTCTTTCTTTCTCAAATCTAATTCCCCAAACGTTTTAGACGAGCACTTTGCCACTAAATCCTCATAGGATTTGCCTTGCAATAAGCAAATGATAACCACGGTCATGTTGTCACATCCCAGGCCGGCCATTTCGCAGTCGGGGGCAAGGCAGTGCATCATGAGCGACTCGCATATTTCTTCGGGATCAGTTCCCTCCGCTATATTGTCCCTAACAAAAGAGACAACCTCTTCGTTTGTCATTACGTCCCATATGCCATCGCAAGCCAACACAATGAAATCCCAATCCGGGGTTATGGTTCTCACTTCGACATCTGGATAGGCTGCAAACAGTTAATATTTGAAAATTGTAAAACTTGACTTTTGAACGTTTATCGACTTGTAGGGAAGTTCTGCCAAGTGTAAATGTTAAGTCTTTCATTGCAAGATATACAATTAAACTTAAACGTGTAAATAAACAAACTAAGAACTCTTGTATTAAATGTGTCAATTCGATGCCACTTCTAGCATTCCTACTTGTTAAAACATTACAATGAAATCCGATATTTGTAATGCTAAATCTATGCGATTAAATAGACACCTAATGTAAAATTATTCGCTACTTTCAGTTTTAAGAACTGAAGTTTAGATACCACCAATTTTCATATTTTAAATGGAACACAGCATGCATATTTTTAAAATTTAGAAAATCTCCGCAATCAACGTACAAAAACAAAAGAAGCCAGATCCTCGTTTCGTTAATTACTTTGACAGTTTATAATAAAACTACCGTAAACAAATAAATAAAAAATAATTAAATCGATAATATTTTCAACTCGAAAAAAATTACAAAAGTACTAAAAACTTATTTTCACACTACTACCTTAAAAAATAATATTCAAACCTAAAACCGTTAAACAGAAGATAATAAAAATTCTTTCGATCATTTTCGTTACCTGTAACTATTTGTTCTTCAGGCCTCATGTGTTCATTTCGTTTAAATATAAAATCGCCCAACGCCCGAGAAAGCGCCAAGTTTCCGTTAACTCTATTACAATCCACCCAACCACCGGCGGCCGTGATTCTATCGTATTCTGTTTGAACGTGGGGTTTATGGTCGAGCGAGAGGGGCTCGGCAGATCCATTGATGCTAGCAACAGCCCTAGAGTCTCCGACGTTGGCACAAAAAACCTTATTGCCTTTGATTACCATCGTGACGGCAGTAGTGCCGGCCTGTTCGTTTTTAATGGACTCCTCGTTCTGCATGACCTCGTCGATTTCCAAAAACGCCTGCTTCATTGCTTCAACGATGTTCCCCTCCTTATACTCGTTCCTCTTTGTGATATACTTATGTAAATGTTTACCCGCATAATCTGCCACTTTAGCTCCACCATGACCATCGTACACGGCAAAGAATGCACTTCCAGGATCGTCAGGGAGCGATAGTATATGGGTATGCGAATCCTCCATATTTATTCGCCAACCCTGCATGCAGCTAGAGCCAACACGGTATGCAGAATTTTGACAACATGACGTATGTTTGGCTGTTACTGGTTCCGACAGTGTCTGACCCATATTTCTTAAAGAAAATTATAGTATTATCAAATATTACAGTAATAAACAAAATACCGTAGATAAGCTGCCGCGGGTATCTTTAAATTTGGATAAAAAATCATATTCTTTGGAAGATACAAATTAATCAATTTTGATAGGAACGTCAATTTAAATATTGTTAATTTAAATAACATAATTGACATACATTGTACTTTTGTTATGCGCGCGTTAAAGCTTACCTAATTTAAACCAACTCTGGTATTAAATCACTGGCATTACTAAACAAATCAAACTTTACATGTTACGTATTAGCACAGTATTTTCAATCACATTTTTTTCTAGTAATTAAGATATTAGTCACTCGACGAAAAACGTCACAAACTAAATAACATAGGTTAGAAAAAGTAGCCAACGTTAAAATATAACCGAAAATTTTGTAGTGATTTTCTTTTTGAAATGTTGGTTATTTTGAAAAGATGGCGTCTGAGAAACCCGGGAGCATTGAACAAGGTAGAGATTTTTAAAATGTTATTTTAATAATATTAAATGATTGTCTAGAACGGTTGGTTCGTTATAAAAAAAAGTAAAATTTCACATTTGTTAAACCTATAATTATCTGGCCACGCTTTCGTTATACGTGTTAAATTAAAGATTTTTGATCGACATGTCAAAGATTATGGTTACAAGTAGACGCTGTCAAAATATGTATTGACTTTTTGTAGTGAACCCAACTGCTTTTCCTAACATCGAAGACTCACTGCTTAGCATGGAAAATTTGGATCGGTCTTCTCCGGAATTATGGCCAGAAAAATGTAAGGCACCGAAAACGAAAATTTGAACGCCTTAATTTTATTTTTTTTTTAAGATCCAGGAATGTCTGAGTTCATAAGCAATTACTCATCTAGTGCAGCAAAACCGCCTTATTCGAAAACATTTACGCAGGAAGACACTAATTATCTAAATCGTAAGTTGTGCGGTTTTTGGTTATTTTTTAATGAAAATTTTCGTTTTTAGAATTAGCCACATTATCAACAGCAGGACTTATCGCCAGGGTGAAAGACTTACACGATATTGCTTATCAATTGGGCGTCGAGGAAGCCAAAGAAATGACGAGGGGTAGATACCTAAACGTGTTTGGTAAACCTAGCAATTCGAAGTCGA
Source organism: Rhagophthalmus giganteus (assembly GCA_036326145.1). Classification (NCBI taxonomy): domain Eukaryota; kingdom Metazoa; phylum Arthropoda; class Insecta; order Coleoptera; family Rhagophthalmidae; genus Rhagophthalmus; species Rhagophthalmus giganteus. Next base: position 816,249 of record JARFJA010000036.1, read on the forward strand.
CTTTGTAATCTGACATTTATAACCTACGTTAAGTACAAGTGCTGTGTTCATATAAATAATTAAGATAGGTTTGTTTAAGTACCAGATCAGGTTAATGATTTTAATGAAGTGTCTTTTTCAAACTAGCGAACATTGCTTGACAGTGTCGGGTGCTATTTTAAAATGCTTTGCACGAGGCGTTTAAAAATGTGCATTACTTAGTTTATAGAGTGGCCAATAAATGGAAAATATGTAACTTAATTAATTTTAGAGTTCGTCCGGTGTAGAATTAGTCCTGCCAATCGTTCCGTTCGAACCCCTATTAATAACGCAGGCGCCAAACAGAGAAAACCACAACGCAATGTTGTGCCACACGATTCGAAATCATTTATACTTGGCTTTGATTGGTCGCTGCGCCGAGTTCGTACACGGCTGGCGTCTCCCCGATCCTACTTCTACACTGGGACGAGCCCTAGTAACGTTAGATTAGAATTTAAAAAGAATTGATTTCTTTTGTATTTTTTGACACTGTTTTAATTTTGTATGCACATATAATAGTTTTTATATTACATGTTGAATCATAAATTTTTAAATAATCAAAATAAATGGATTTTCATTCGATAAATTGTTAATTTACTTATTTGTTTTTACTGAGAAGTGTTATTATCACATTTATTATGTTTGTGTTCGGCGATTGCATTTTTTTATCGATGATTATTTTAAGAATCGCGCTTTGAAAACTGCAATAAATCTTGGGAAAAATATATAATTTAAATTCGATTCGTCTTCGACTTCTCGATAATGTATAATTATGATTTTGTACAGTAAGCATATTAAGTGCTGGGTGGTTATTGCGTGTCTTTACATCAAGTTAAACATAGAAATCTTAAAATACCCAAAAACACATTAATTGTTGAATGGAAAGGTATTCGTTTATAATAAATGTTCAATCCTAAAACGGATGGTTTACTGCTTGTTAAAAGCAAGTTCTATAAAAGAATACAACTATATTCAAAGAGTTTTTTCCAGTTTCTCATAATTTTTAAGATTGTGGACAATAAATTTTCAAAACCTTTTAAAATGTTTAGGAGAAGCTCTAAAAATAAAATGTGAACATTATAATGCGTAGCACCCTTTCCTATCATATACTTCGAATTCATGTATATTTTTATTTTAGAAATAATTTGCTGGAAAGCATGTAAACGAAATTTTATTTTTAAAAATAGACATTTCGAATATGAAGTTTAAATTGGACTGTTCGTTTGAACATTATCTCGAGGAAAATATGTATTTACAACCCCAAGGCCATCCACATCGACGGTCAAAATGTAAATTTACATATAAACATCTATGGCAATTAGAATTATGCAGATATAAAACCGAACGGGTTTTTCGAAATCCTCGAACGCGTCGCAACTTTGAAATGTTTCCGTCTTCGTCTAACACACACGGATGCCAGTGCAAAATTGTAAAAAAACCGCCAGGTGGCACGTTGTGGTAGTTAGTGGGAGAACCAACGTTCACCGGACAACAGGTTGTAAGACCTGTAACGCGAATCTTTAGACAATTTATTGTGATTTTAGGTGTCGAACTGGTGCCGGTAGTTTCTTTTACGGTGTAGCGTTAACAGTTGTGATTCGAAAATAAACTCCGAAGTGTTCGGGAAGTGCATTCGATTGCAGTTTTTGTCGAATAATTTTGGTAAGTGTTGTTTAGTCGTTACGGCGTCCGTTTTTGACCGTTACGATGTTGTTTCGTTTTTTGTCGTTTCTCACTCTCGCTTGCGAGATAGATCATCTAAAAATTAGGTTTGTTTTTTTTCTTATTAGACGAGTTTTATGTATGTCATTCTCGATTATAGTTTATATCGCATAAGTCGGCAGCGTTATAAAATGGCCATCGGCGCATAGGCCGAATTAATTCAACAATGTCAAAAATTTAATTTCGATAAATTCGATCGATGAATTTTACATTATAGGAATCGGTTAAAATTCACGGAATGGTCCACGTAGGTATTGTCTTCATTCGAAATAAAAGACAATCCTGTAAACCGTTGAAGATCGTACATAATAAGTATTTGTACATTTAAAAATAGTCCGTTGTGTTAATTTAACTTTTCTAGAAAAATAAGCGCCGATAGGTCTTTCTAGGTTAGGAATACGTTAGATGTTTAATTACACTTGCAGCATATTCGGTTTTTAAGACCAGGAAATGTTAATTAAAGATACCCGTGTAAAAACGGGAGGGTGCAACTTCTGCATTTTGCAGGAAGCTCGTAATTTCACGGAAAGTAAAGGGGGGGGGGGGGCATTTCCTCCGTAACTCCGTAAAGTTTCATCGAACGTTTTAAATAGCTCCGTGGAAAAGTGAATTTTTTTGCTTTGGCAAGAAGTGTCGGAATATAGGTAACGTTCTAGCAGTTTTTTTTAGAGGAAAAAGGAGGGCAACGAGAAATTTCGTTGTGATTCGTGCTTAATTAAGTACTTATCAAAGTAAGCACTGCTCGAATGAAAACAAACGATTTTGATCTACGATATACATATGTATAGCTTATCCAAACCTATATGATGTTCACGTCATCAATAAAAGGTTACTAGATGATGACGTTTCACACAGTGCTGTCACCTCGTGCCTCGTATTTTGACAGTTCTAATAAATTGTAGTCTTTCTTTATACCATCTAATATGTGCGCAAGTAAATCATCTATAGAATATGTCGCTTTCCAAACTTTAAACCGAATTACAAATAAACAATCTAGTAACTTTTTGTTGATGACGTGAACATCATATAGCTTTGGATAAGCTATAGAGACTTAATAAAACGTCATTTAACATAGGTTCCAATGCACGTCATCGATAATAATTTGCTAAATTGTACCTATATTTGTACAAAATGGCGATGGCGTTTTGACAAAACAGCTAATTTTACAGGTGCGCACATTTTGTGCTGTAGCGCAACCTCAACCAAATACATCCTACGGAAATATGTATAAATCAATTTTTCTGGTGGAAAAAATCGAAATGTTGTTACCGGATTTTACCAGGTTATGTCTTTGCCTTAGATGCTTAAGGTGGTCAGAATAAGTCATTTTCGAAATAAGTGGCGTCTACGATGTTATGCCAAAACGCCGTCGATATGTATCAACATGTTATTCAATGACTATTTATACTTTTCAATTCCACATCGGGAGATATTTTGTAATAGTAAATCATTCTAAGTTCCACTCTCGTCATCAATAAAACCTCGTATTTTATTTTTATAGTAGGTACTAATAGATTGTACTCTTTCTTTGCCGTGCAGGTGAATCATCGGTGATGGAATATGCTATGTTCAAAACTTTAAACTGAATATTACAAATAGTTATACAATTTATGGTCTATCCAAACCTATATGCAATTTACGTCATCAACAAAAAGTCACTAGATTGCTTATTTGTATGTAATTCGGTTTAAAGTTTGGAAAGTGACACATTCTATAGACGATTTTCTTGCGCACATATTAAATGGTATAACGAAATACTACAATTTATTAGAACTGTCAAAATACGAGGTACGAGGTGATAGCACCGTGTGAAACGTCATCATCTAGTTACCTTTTATTGATGACGTGGATTGCATATAGGTTTGGACGAAGTGTAATAACTTTTTATGCATGACGTGCATTGGAATCTAGTGTGAATAACGTATAATATTAACTATAGGTAAACTTCGTCCAAACCTATATGCAACACGTCATCAATACAAGGTTACTAGATGCTGACGTTTCACACAGTGCTGTCACCTCGTATTTTGATAGTTCTAATAAATTGTAGTCTTTCTTTATACCATCTAATATGTGCGCAGGTAAATCATCTATAGAATATGTCATTTTCCAAGCTTTAAACCGAATTACAAATAAACAATCTAGTAACTTTGTGTTGATGACGTAAATTGCATATCGGTTTGGATAGGCTATACGTTATTCACGGTATATTTGTAATATTCAGTTCAAAGTTTTGAACATGGCATATTCCATCGTCGATGATTCACCTGCACACATATGACACGGCAAAGAAAGAGTACAATCTATTAGTACCTACTATAAAAATAAAATACGAGGTTTTATTGATGACGAGAGTGAAACCTATCGTGAATAACGTATAATTACCTATAATACCAAAATATCGACTTAAATTAATCAGTTTTATTTATGAATTAGACATAAGGATCGATTCTTTTAAAACATAGACATTATTTAACATTGGTTGGCCTTAAGTTATAGCATTAGTCTTTAACGACCTTCACCTTTAAAATAGGAGTAATATAGCTACTTATGTTTGAAATTTTAATCTTGTTACGCAAATTACGTTTTAATTCAATTGCTTGTGTTAGTATCGGTGCTTCTATGAAGACTTGCACGTGGAAATTATTTAATTATTTATCTTTATATTAACGATCAAGAGAATTTTCGGTCTGTAAAATCGCTCATTTTCATTTATCACTGCCGTGTATTAGCACAGTATAGTAAAACTATTTTCTTTTAGTTATTAACGGTTGCTTCGGTCACGAGATAAATTCGAATTAATAAAACAATACTAGTGCGCCCACAAAAAAAATAAAAGCAAACGTGTTTTTTAATTACAATGAACGCGCGCTGGATGCTCATTTTGTTTGAATTTCCCACACCACACAGCTGTACAACTTAACACGAGATGATAATTACTAATTTTCACTTAAAACAAAACACAAAATCGATCGCGTTTTTAACAGTGCCTCGTACCAGATAATAATGTTACTTTCGCCATAATTTTTCAATTAGATATTACATGAAGCAATAAAGTTGTAAGAATAATAAACAAAAATCTGAAACAAAAAGATACACGAGTTTCAATTGTCATTTGAATCACAGTAATTTAGAAAACAATTATAATCAATTTTAAAATCAATTTGATTCACATGGATAAAAACCTGTTTTTTTACTGGGTTGAGGTTAGAAAATCATACCAGTAAACGAACATCATGATTATGTGAATTGTACATATTTTAAGATCATGATTCTTATACTAAAATTATCGTAATTTTATGTAGAATCTAAATATATAATACTTACCAACTCGATTTGTCGTTGAATTGCTGTTTTTTCATAAAACTCACTTTCTCTGTTGCACGTGTCTCTTAGTAGCGACCACGAAATAAGCGAGGCGCTCCAAAACGTAGATCTTCAATATTTATTTACCGCGAAAATTTAAACTTTTATAAAAAAAAGCTGAAATATTATTGCTTCTTTTCAAACAAAAAAAAGGGTATTTCACAGTGTTTGTAATTTTTCATAATAATTTTATCAGCAAAGTGTTCTTTTATTGGGCATGTTCTTTTATTGGGCAAGTCACCCTACCTGTGTAAAAACAGGAGGGTGCAACTTCTGCATTTTGCAGGAAGCTCATAATTTCACGGAAAGTAAAAAGGGGGGGGCCCATTTCCTCCGTAACTCCGTAAAGTTTCATCGAACGTTTTAAATAGCTCCGTGGAAAAGTGAATTTTTTTGCTTTGGCAAGAAGTGTCGGAATTGCATGTCGGAATATAGGTAACGTTCTAGCAGTTTTTTTTAGAGGAAAAAGGAGGGCAACGAGAAATTTCGTTGTGATTCGTGCTTAATTAAGTACTTATCAAAGTAAGCACTGCTCGAATGAAAACAAACGATTTTGATCTACGATATACATATGTAGGGACTTAATAAAACGTCATTTAAGATAGGTTCCGATGCACGTCATCGATAATAATTTGCTAAATTGTACCTATATTTGTACAAAATGGCGATGGCGTTTTGGCAAAACAGCTAATTTTACAGGGGCGCACATTTTGTGCTGTAACGCAACCATAACCAAATACATCCTATGGAAATATGTATAAATCAATTTTTCTGGTGGAAAAAATCGAAATGTTGTTACTAAATTTTACCAGGTTATGTCTTTGCCTTAGATGCTTAAGGTAGTCAGAATAAGTCATTTTCGAAATAAGTGGCGTCTACGATGTTATGCCAAAACGCCGTCGATATGTATCAACATGTTATTCAATGACTATTTATACTTTTCAATTCCACATCGGGAGATATTTTGTAATAGTAAATCATTCTAAGTTCCACTCTCGTCATCAATAAAACCTCGTATTTTATTTTTATAGTAGGTACTAATAGATTGTACTCTTTCTTTGCCGTGCAGGTGAATCATCGGTGATGGAATATGCTATGTTCAAAACTTTAAACTGAATATTACAAATAGTTATACAATTTATGGTCTATCCAAACCTATATGCAATTTACGTCATCAACAAAAAGTCACTAGATTGCTTATTTGTATGTAATTCGGTTTAAAGTTTGGAAAGTGACACATTCTATAGACGATTTTCTTGCGCACATATTAAATGGTATAACGAAATACTACAATTTATTAGAACTGTCAAAATACGAGGTGATAGCAACGTGTGAAACGTCATCATCTAGTAACCTTTTATTGATGACGTGGATTGCATATAGGTTTGGACGAAGTGTAATAACTTTGACGTGCATTGAAATCTATTGTGAATAACGTATAATATTAACTATAGGTAAACTTCGTCCAAACCTATATGCAATCCACGTCATCAATACAAGGTTACTAGATGCTGACGTTTCACACAGTGCTGTCACCTCGTACCTCGTATTTTGATAGTTCTAATAAATTGTAGTCTTTCTTTATACCATCTAATATGTGCGCAGGTAAATCATCTATAAAATATGTCACTTTCCAAGCTTTAAACCGAATTACAAATAAACAATCTAGTAACTTTGTGTTGATGACGTAAATTGCATATCGGTTTGGATAGGCCATACGTTATTCACGGTATATTTGTAATATTCAGTTCAAAGTTTTGAACATGGCATATTCCATCGTCGATGATTCACCTGCACACATATGACACGGCAAAGAAAGAGTACAATCTATTAGTACCTACTATAAAAATAAAATACGAGGTTTTATTGATGACGAGAGTGAAACCTATCGTGAATAACGTATAATTACCTATATTACCAAAATATTAACTTAAATTAATCAGTTTTATTTATGAATTAAACCTAAGGATCGATTCTTTTAAAACATAGACATTATTTAACATTGGTTGGCCTTAAGTTGTAGCATTAGTCTTTAACGACCTTCACCTTTAAAATAGGAGTAATATAGCTACTTATGTTTGAAATTTTAATCTTGTTACGCAAATTACGTTTTAATTCAATTGCTTGTGTTAGTATCGGTGCTTCTATGAAGACTTGCACGTGGAAATTATTTAATTATTTATCATTATATTAACGATCAAGAGAATTTTCGGTCTGTAAAATCGTTCATTTTCATTTATCACTGCCGTGTATAGCACAGTATAGTAAAACTATTTTCATTTAGTTATTAACGGTTGCTTCGGTCACGAGATAAATTCGAATTAATAAAACAATACATACGTTGTGCGCCCACAAAAAAAAATAAAAGCAAACGTGTTTTTTAATTACAATGAACGCGCGCTGGATGCTCATTTTGTTTGAATTTCCCACACCCACACAGCTGTACAACTTAACACGAGATGATAATTACTAATTTTCACTTAAAAACAAAACACAAAATCGATCGCGTTTTTTAACAGTGCCTCGTACCAGATAATAATGTTACTTTCGCCATAATTTTTCAATTAGATATTACATCATGATTTAGACGTGACAGTTAATTTTTTTATTTTTGTCGTTCAGAGAAACTATAAATCATTTTAGATCATTATTATATTCAAAAAACCATAAGTTTGTTAAGGGGGGGGTGGGGTTAACTTGTAAGTATTTAAACGATATTTTGTTTTAATGGGCGATTAACAATTGTTTCGTTAACCTCGTTAACGGTAGATAACGAATAAGAAATCCTCCAAATCGGTAATAATAATAATAATAATAATAATGATTATTTTTATTATTCAACTAAAATTTAAAATTAACTTAAAATTTTGACTACATCTCGAAGGTGTCACTTAATTATTAGCATTGGTCGAGATAAATTGAATTTTATGACATTTTCGCAGGTGCGAGATTTCAACATTACAAACATTTTCATTATTTTGCGACCAACTTTTATCCAGATGAGTCACCGTTTGGGTAGTTTATTGCACCTTATTATAGTTCGTGCCATATATAAATGGACCTGTTAATCGTTTAAATGCGCCAGTATTTTGAAGCGTAACAAATTAAAATCACATGCTTTTCGACACTTGCTGATTTGTCCGATTTATAAGGAATATTATTGAGTTGTTTTGCACCGATTGCGATGAAATTTGGTATATACAGTTAGATATCGGTGAGTGATTAATGCACTTCGCGGCTTTTTTGCTGTGTTACCCAAGACATATGACATATGAAATAACAAAGTGTATCTACCCCTAAATGTATATATGGGATATTGTTAATATTAACTGCGAAAAAGTGTTCTAAACAGAAATACATTTGATAACACGTACATCTTATGAAGAATAATGCATCGCATCGCTCGCCTTCGATGTCCTTTTGACAATTTTTAAAGGTTATTGGGAAATAAACTCTCTAAAACGTATTCCGCCTTGCAGAAGATAGGTGCCTATCTACAACACATTCTATTTGGAATTGTTGCATTGTCGATGAATAGATCGATAATATATACACAACACAATGTATGGGTGATGTAGCGTTGGCACTTCATATGTCTTGGGTCACACAGCAAAAAGCCATAGCATGTATTCATCACTCGCTGATATCTAATTGTACACCAAATTTCATCGTGATTGATTCAGAACAACTCCATGACATTCTTTGTCAGTTAAATTTAAAACACGCTCGTTGTTCAATCAAACGAGTTTTCTTGAATTTGAGACTGATTGACGGGTAATTTTTATATGGCACGAACTATATACTGGTTACCATATGATTCCTATAGATATTGTTGGAACATCAGTAGGAGACTTCTTTTCTTTTTCTTTTCAAATAAAGCCCTTGGTTCCTGCATTAGTGTTCATCATTAATATCTCCAAGACGTTTATTAAATTATTTATAACATCTATTTTGGTTACACACGTCTATTGGTGCTGCATTGTAATTTTCAACGTTTCAACTTTGTTAAGAGATTACTTTTTATAACTACGGCTCAATCCTTCGGTTAATAAGCTGTAATTTAGGTCAAACGCCCTACATATTTGTACACCATATGGCTCGCGTGGCTTGCAATATGTCATATGAATGCTGATTGATTACAAAAAACGAACACGATGTGGTAGCATAAATAATATTGTTCGCGTTTTAATTTATTACGAAACAGAGATTGGCGAGATGTTCAAATTCGATTCGTCGAATTCCACAAGAAAAAATTAGGTTCCTTTCGTTACGTGCGCCCAAAGGGAGTAGATTTTTAAAAAGTGCCGTTTCAGAAAATTTCGTGTTTATTTTATTTTGTCGTGGAATATATCCCACGAGGACCTCGTTTTAGATCTTCGTAAAATGTAGTTTAAATTCGTTTAGAAATTACGTGCAAGGTCATGCGAATATATAATTACCCGCATAATCACGGTCAAGTTCATTTGTAAGAAAAAGCGTGGAAGCTTATCAACCGTTTGTTTGCATTAGGTAAGAAACCTTGCAAATTTCCCGTCCTTTCCTCGTTTGAACGAATATGATCGTCGAATCGAAAAAATCGCTTTATTTTTGAAAAACCACCAAAATCACAAAATGGCAGAACACGTGCCGCGTACTAATCGCTATCTATCTGTGTTCATAGTTCGTTCGAATCGGGCCGAGGCCCATGAGATTTTTGTAGCGGAAAAATTGAAATTATGTCTACTTCGTGGATCGTTAAAGATCCACATCTTGGGCTGGCAAAGGGGCGTTCGCACATCAAACGATTTTCGATTTTCGATTAAAACGAGCTCGGAGATATTTTTATTCCGTTTTAACGGATTAGAACTGGAAATGGTCTGATTCGAAAGTTCCTTTAATGGGCTTTTATAGGTTTAAATCCTATCCCGTGATTCTCTCATGATACCAAAAAAAATATTTTGTGGATAGTTACAGATAACTATAAACTAATATTGAGGATTTTTAAAAATCCATTTTTGAGACAATCGGCTTTGAAATTTCTTCAACTGGATTTTTGAATTTTCTTTCTTTGTGAAAACCTATTGTGGTGTGTTTAAAGGAGCTTTCAAATGGGACCACTCCCAGCACATATCTCAATTTGGAACCCTGCTAAAGCAAAATAAAAAACATCTCCTAGATTATTTTTAACAGAAAATCAAAAACTTTACATCGCTCTAACATTTCACTTAGCAATGAACACAGGCCCCTAAAAATCACCCCGAATGTCATAAAAATATAAGGGCAGACTAAAAAGTGTGATGATTTGGCATGGAATAACCTCAGGTCTGATGGATATTAGTCGTGCCCAGCACTTGTTTTCTCGGCGATCACACTAGAGTTCGTTCAGTTGGATTTTTCCGCAATTTTTTTTGAAACCTTTGTGGTGTGTTAAAGAGCTTTCAAATGGACCACTCCCGCACATATCTCAATTTGGAGCCCTGCTAAAGCAAAATAAAAACATTCCTAGATTATTTTTAAAGAAAATCAAAAACTTTATTGATCTGAACATTATTAAGATATTTACAAGCTAAAATCACCGAATTTATAAAATATATGGAGATTTATAGAATCAGCATTGATTTGGCATGGTGATAATATCAATGAAAATTGAAACTGCCCTTTAGTGATTTCACTATTTCGATTTTTATAGATGTTTTATCGGTGTAATTTATGATCTTCGATCATAGAACCTTTAATAATGCATAATTTTTAATATTATCGATATTTACTTATAAACTCGATTTTTATCAGTGGAAATTCAAAAGTTTTACGTTGTAAATGATTTTTTATAATTTTTGATTCTGTAATAAAATTTATGACTTGTACGATAAAAAGATAGTTTTAGATATTTTCTCAAAATGTATGGGGAATTTATAACATATTTTTACATTTATAGAATCTGCATTGGTTTATTTAGGTGATAATATCAATAAAAATTGAAACTTCCCTTTAGTGATCTCACTATTTCAATTTTTATAGACGTTTTATAGTTATTTATGACGTGTGATCATAAAACGTCTATAAAAATTACAATCAAAATTAAAATTTGTGGTGCTGTGCCGCTCGATTTTGGAGTGGTTTCAAATAATGTATACTTAACGCTCATTGGTCGCTAGACCGAACTGGCACACGGCTGACACCTCCCCGATCATATTTCTACCCCGGACGAATTCTAGTGCTGCCGTCGAGGCATAATTATTGGGTAGGCGGTGCGTGATTTTGAATGTCGAATTTCGAAGTGCCGCCAAACCACTTCGTTTTTATAAATTTTAACCGGCTAAACGATTTGCACGTGCACGTAATTGTTACAATAATTACGAACAATTAAAAAGGCGATCTGTTAGTTTTATTTCGCGCATAAGTCTATTACCCGCGGTTAGTTGCAAACTTCACGCTCGAACGCCTCGGAAGCGTTCCGCTTGTTTTACTAAATCGACAACAATGATAGTATCTACATATTATAATGAGAAAAAAAAACGATGCCCGCATTTCATTTTTCACTAATTTCGCAATTTCTCGTTAGGGCGTTAAATGCCGCGTTATACTGGCGCATCACTTGCGTAACGTGCGAGTAAATAGATTTTGGCCGGGCGCAACTAATGATGGGAACGCGCGACATAGACACATCTTTTACAGTCACAATAGTGAAAGTTGTGGAAAAAATGATGACCTGTGAACTGAGAACCCAATTTTAAATTGGCGATTGTAAGACACGCACGGCAATTACTTTGGGGCCGATTAATCGGGAAAAAAAACAAATGGTACTGACGCGGATTATAAATAATTACCTAGTCATTTTCACTTTTAATGGCTGCTTAATATCTGCATTTTTGTTATCGTCGTATTATGCACGGTTTAGTTAATAGCCGTAATTAACTTGATTCGAAAAGATTGCCGTTTTTTTTTGTCCCCGACATCGCCGACTTGAGCCTCAAGTATAGGTCGGTGACTTTTCATCATTGTCTGTTTTTTTTTAGTCGTTTTCTGAGATTTGTCAATATTTTCTAAATTTATTTCTTCCTGTACGAATAAGTAAAGGTTTGTGACCGTAAAAAAATAATTTTTTATTTACCAACTGTATACCTATACATATAATTAAGGCCATTTTTAAGAGGATACAAACGGTTCGAGTCCATTTCGTGTTTTTGATTGATTAATCGAGGTTTGATTCGATCATCAGAAGGAACTTTACGTTGCCAATGATTAAGTACGTGTATTTAAACGATTCATTTTAATTGTTCGTCCGCGACAACTGGTTTTTCAATAATCTACATAGTTGCCAAATAATCAACTTTTTATCGTACACTCGTATTTGCATATTACATCACCCGTATGAGTTCAAATATTTATTTAAGTACATACCTAGATATTTTAGCATTTGGGTAATTCATTTTGCCTTCATTCTGCTAAATTTTATTTTTTTTGTCATCTCGAAATTGAAGTCTTCCGCACGAAAACGATCCATGTTAAAATGTTCAGAAACACGAAAAACGAATATCTTTTTAAAATTCTAATTCGTTTCTTCTACAACACTAATTCACAATAATTCATTTTTATATTACCGCTATATTGTTTTCTAACGATGAGTCAATATCGACATCTTGCTCTTTAAAAAAAAAAACAAGAACAAATGCAACAAAGAAGGCGAAGAAAACTTCTTTGTTGTTGACAGAAATACCATTCTATCAGATACTCATAAAATGACTGCGTTGTCCTTATTCGATAATATTGGGCATAAATTAAATAAAAATTTGTGTCTGTCACAGGTTGTTTTTATGGAATTGGTCAAGTTTCTATACGTTGTTTTTTGTAGAAAATTCCAAAATTTCGTTTTTTTTTCCACGTGGGTTATTCTTCTATCCCATCTATAATCCCATCACTAATAAAGATTATCGTGGCAGTTTTAGTTTTTCAATGAAAATTTAATCATCCGATAGATCGACGGTCGTCGCAGAGCTTTTTCCGAAATCGGTGGCTTTTGAAATGGGACGCGCGGAAACAATGGACTATCGATATCGGCCAATTTATTATCAAACGATCTAAGAATTAATTGGAACATGAGAACAGGGTCCGGACTCTGTTTAGATTCTCGCAGTCACGACTTGTACGGTCACATTCTTTAGCTGAACTTAAATCGGCGATTCGTCTTACTTTTGACCATTCGTGCACGATGGCGATATAGTTGCACCCACGCAATCGATAAACTTCTATATATTCGCCTTTTCCGACGATCTTTGTAAAATTTAGCGAACCAAGTATATATGCCCGCCATACCATGTTTGTAACGTGGTTGTTTATTGCTACAACTTGCTCGTTGTCTGTCGATTAAGAAGCGAATATGGAAAATTTAGTGGTAGGTAGGTATACGTGTAGGAGAAAGTACTGCAATTCAATACATTTTAGTAGTTGTCGTTCGATTGTTTTTTTTTTGGTGGTTCGGTGGAATTTATTTCTTGCGCAAGTGCGTGATAACGAAACGACCGAGAATTTATTTTGTTATCAAGAGAGAATTGCCTATATCGACAAAAATTATAAACTGAATTGTATAGGTATTTTCTCAACTTTTTTCAACTGCCGAAGATCTCGCGAAATTATGTTTGTCCAGTTGGATTTATGTCTGGACTTTTCGGTGGCCAAACATGCGACGAATCCCAACATTTTGGCAATGCGATAAGCTTTGCTTTATTTTGCACAAATACAAATTACGTCACGTAAAACATATTATGGAGTCTATAAAAAAATGCACGTAAAAAAGCACATCGAGCAAATCTTTCCACGGGCTCGGGCAAAATTGATTTAACCCCTTGAGTACATTTGACGTCTGAGACACGTCATTCACTTTTTTCCCCTAGGAGCGGATGACGTGTTTAAGACGTCAAACCAAAAATTAAACTCTTGGGTACATTTGACGTCTGAGAGGCGTCATTTACTTGTTTTCCCTAGGAGCGGATGACGTGTCTAAAACGTTATTTGAGGTTAGGCACAATTCTGTTCATTTCATCGTAGCTTGTATCAGTCATAATAGAAGAGGCAATTACAGTATTTCGGTGAACATTATTTGCGATACACTGCCCCATTATGTCAAAAACAAGGAATATATTTTATGATAGTGATAGCGAAAGTGACTTTGAGAAATCTGAAGAAGAATTGTTTAATGATCCTGAAATTGACAATTACAATGAAATACAAGGCGAAGGTGATGAAGACGATATTGAAATAGAAAATGATGACAATTGTAATATAAAACCAAGGTTTCGAAGACGCACAAGACGTCTATCGAGCAGTGATAGTGAATCTTCTCGTGAACCAGTATGAGAGGAATGGATTTGGAAAGAAGAAGAAAATGTAGCCGATATAAAAAGTTTTTCTGAAATATCTGGAATTAATCCTTTGAGCCTGCGTAGACTAGGTGATAATACTACGCCTTTAGATGTTGTGAAAGAAGTCTTGAATGAAGATTTTTGGGACACTCTAGTAGAAGAGACGAATAGATATGCCAGACAAGTGATAGAAAAAGAAGGTTGTGTAACAAAAAAAAACCCAAGGTGGTTTCCTGTAAGTTCTGATGAAATGAAAGCTTATATTGCATTATGCATCTTGATGTCGCAAATGAAGAAGCCGAAAATGCATATGTATTGGTCAAAAGATATGCAATAAGTACTCCAATTTTGCCAGCACTATGCCACGCGATAGGTTTTTTGATATTTCAAGCTTTCTACATTTTACGGATAATGAAAAGGAAAATAAAGATGACAGAATAAGAAAGATTAGAAATATAGTGGATTACCTAAATACTAAATTTTGTTACCTTTATACCCTGATAGTGAAGTAGCTATTGATGAATCGTTAATGAAATTCAAAGGTCGATTGAGTTTTATTCAATTTATTGAAGAGCTCGTTTTGGCATAAAATTTTATAAACTTTGCGAATCTACATCAGGTTATTGTATTCGTTTCAAAATTTATGTTGGCAAGGATAAAATCCAGGGAAGTGATATACCTGCTACTGAGAGTGTAGTCATGGAAGTGGCACAGCCTATTTTAAAAAAAGGTTACACGTTGTATATGGATAATTTTTATTCATCACCACATTTATTTCTGACCTTACTAAAAAATGATACGAATGCTGTTGGAACTGTTCGGAAAAACAGGAAGAATATGCCAAAGGTGTTTTCTTCGATGAAGTTGAAAAAAGGAGAAGTCAAAACTTTATCCAGTCACGGTTTATTGGCTTTGAAATGGAGAGATAAAAAAGACGTTCACATACTTAGCACGAAACATTCAAATGCTGATTTGATAAACACAGGCAAAAGGAGAAAAAATGAAGGTGGCGACAGCGAAAATATTATAAAACCGGCATCTGTGCTTGAGTATAATAAAGGTTTGGGAGGCGTTGATAAACAAGACCAATTGCTAGCGTGCTTCCTAGTTATGAGAAAATGTGTAAAGGGTTATAAGAAAATGTTTTTTTATCTAATAGATATGGCCTTTTATAATGTTTTATATTCTAAAATCGACTGCACAACCAAGGCAGGCATTACTTCCTTTCGTTTAGCTATTGCCGAAGAATTGCTGGAGCAATTGTCATTGCCAAATTATAAATGTCGTGGACGTCCGTCAAGTAGCGATACACCATTTCGTTTGGCAGCGAAAAATTGGGCACACTTTCCTGAGAACATTCCGTCAACTAAGTCCAAGCAACACCCTGGAAAAAGGTGCCGTGTTTGTTATAAGCATAATATTAGGAAAGAGACTACGTGGCAGTGCAAACAATGCAAAGTAGCACTGCATTTACCTACTTGCTTTGAAAAATATCACACTCTGCATAATTATTAGTAATTGGTTTTTGTTATAGCTTGAATTTATTTCATTTAGTTTTATTTTGTTGTTATTAATTTATTTTTGTTTTGCAATTCTAATTACTTGAAGACATCTTAATGCTACATATGTCACTAATATTTTAGAAATAAATAAATTCTTACGTAAAATGTACTGCTTTTACATACTACTCCAAGCAACCAAAAATTATATCCGTTCCACATGCAAATATTTTCTCAAATAAATCCGTACCCAAGGGGTTAAGGGCTTATGTTTCGGTGGACTTAATCCTTTAGTTAGATTTTTAGCTGCTCTTTACATGATAACATTGAAAAACCAACAAATTCGTAACACCACAACACAAAGAAAACATCAACAATAATATATTACTTGCAAGACACCGAGCGACGTATTAATTTCGACCAGGAGTGTATAAATTAAATCGCCCGCAATTACTCACTTTTCACCGCGTATTATTTCTTAAAAGTAAATTGGAAAAATTGCTTATATATATATATGCAAACAATTAAACG
This sequence comes from Rhagophthalmus giganteus, assembly GCA_036326145.1. Lineage (NCBI taxonomy): Eukaryota > Metazoa > Arthropoda > Insecta > Coleoptera > Rhagophthalmidae > Rhagophthalmus > Rhagophthalmus giganteus. The sequence goes on from JARFJA010000036.1 coordinate 832,723, forward strand.
GTTTGTCTTATTATATGCGAAACGTTCACTTTCTCGACTGAGGTTATCCTCATAATAGTCTCGTTTGCGTGTAAAAATTAATTAAGAGCGTTGCCGTTGCATTGTTCCGAATTAAATGGAAACTGAAGCGACGCACTTTCTGTAAATTACGAAGATAAATATGCAGCGCCCCTGTTAAATATTAAACGAGTTTATCATTTCACGGATCGCATACGTGATACCGCGTTTAAGAGGTTTTAATACGTTTTATCTCTAATTACCAGTTTTTAATCTGTTTTCGGGCGCACCAGAAGTAAAAGTTTCAAGTGGCGCATTCTAATTACCAACCTAGATATTTATTAACGTTTGTTACCGACAATTACGAAATTTTCTAATTATTTTGTATTACATTATAAAATTAAACATGTTTCGTATATTTGTTGTTTTTTCGTAATAATAATAATAAACGTTTTGCGTTTGTTTCCGTGCGCCTTCTCAATAACCGACACGACACGGTGGCGAATTTTTAATAATTTTGCAATCGAACTGTGACACTTTTAAATCGTTACAAGTGTGTCCCACGTTTACATAACAACATTCTTAGACCTCAAACGGATAAGTTTGATGTTGTGGAATTTTAGATGACTTCGAATGCTAAAAAAACGTTTGTCTCGAATTATTAATTGAAGTGGTTACACTGATAGTATTAGAACGGTGCGAAAATAAATTCTTTCGCAAGATTATCGATAATAATTTTTTATTTTGATGCTCGTTTCTATAAATTTTGTATAACTACATTTATTACTGTTAAAAATCGACGTGGTTTCATATTTTCGTTCCTTCGTGATTTTTTCCGAAACGAAATGTTCGAAAAATTGTTTTCTTACAATTAACAACGTTGTGTTCCTGATAACGAAATTATTTGTTTGTCGTCAAACTCGGCGAGTTTTGTGGCAGTTTTTTTTTCTCCCGAAGCGGTAAAAAACGGGCGACGCACTATGGGGCGAACAGGTACATATCATCTCAAAATTTAATAACTTTAACAGTAAAACGTATATCGAAGTGAAATTTGGAATGTGTGCTACTGAATAAATGTAGTTTTATAATTTATAGAGAGTTTATTAAATATTACATTAGAAATATAACAATAAGCGTAAGGAAAATGCTCTCTAATAGTCACTATTTAAATTTTCTTTCACTTTGAAATTATATTGCACAGACAATTGTTTGACAGTATATCTACAAGTGGTATTATTTATGTACCTTCCTAAATTGAATTTTAATTTCTTTATACAGGGTTGGGTAAAATAAGCGAAATACCTAATTTGTGACTTTATTATGAGCTGTACTGAAAATTGACCTTAAAAAAAGTTTTTGTATATTTTATTTAATATTTAATGACGTTTAGAGATTTTCGTTATGTGTCACATTTTTCAAGTTATGATATCATCGGCTATTATTTTAAATGGAACAACGCCCTAATTTTTATTATTGATTTGTATTTCCGAGATAATCGTACGACTTTTGGTTCCAATAAATATTGCCTCTGAAATTAGCCCGCTTGTAATTATTTCGTGTTTTGTAAAAAAAAATTGACAGCTGCAGGGTGTTACAAATAACTAAATTTTTAAGACATTTATGCATATACAAATTTAAAATTTTAGGTAAGTATTTTAGAAAGTATGCTGCATCGAATGATCAATCATTAATTTAATAAAATAATACCGGATGAAATAAAATTTCGAGGGAGTTAATACATTTTCCAAAATAACTCTAAAACTATGACATTTAGATATAGGAAAGTAAATACAACCTGACCCTAACTTTGAACGTACAATGCAATAGAAATGAGAAAAATGTAGGTTGGTATTTAAAATTACTAAGTAATTAATATTTTTCGGATAACAAGTTCGGCATTTTTTTGCACATCCAATGATATAACTTGAAAAATATGACGGATAACGAAAATCTCTAAACGTCATTAAATATTAAATAAAATATACAAAAACTTTTGTTAAGGGCAGGAGGGTGTCTAGAACTTAGCGAAACGTCTGAATAGATGGTACTATAGCAAAGGACCACGCACACTTTATATGGAAAAATAGGAACCACTCAAATCGATTTTTTTTATATCAATCGACGCGTCTTAATGTGAGGAATAATTATTACCATTGCGCCAAATCTGTAATTTCATTATTAAACCCGTTAATGAACAATTCATTGAAAAAATTTGGACTTTAAATTATGTTGGAAGTTAATAAATCTGTCGCTCGTTATTTATGGAGGGGGTCATGGTAAATACGTTTCTAAGAAACGACACAAATGTAAGTAGCAGGTAGAAAACAGTAAAATAGGGCTCATAGAGTATTATATTGTTCGATTCCTTGTTGTAATTAAGAATTTTAAACCCGTATTCATATTGAATTGACGTTAGCATTTAAATTCTGAATTCAATCCTACTATTTTAGAGTCCTTAGAATAGAATTAGGAGGGTACCTACTGTAAGCGAGCTTAAAACCTGGAATAAAAGAATTACCTAAAAACTAATAGTTTTGTTAGTTACACTTTATCCAAACCTATAAGCAATTTACGTCATCGATAAAAGGTTACTAGATGATGACGTTTCACACAGTGCTGTCACCTCGTACCTCGTATTTTTACAGTTCTAATAAATTGTAGTCTTTCTTTATGCCATTTAATATGTGCGCAGGTAAATCATCTATAGAATATGTCACTTTCCAAACTTCAAACTGAATTACAAATAAACAATCTAGTAACTTTTTATTAATGACTTGAATTGTACATAGGTTTGGGTAAGTCGTAATTGTTATAATAGGCACAATTTTATGTGGAAGATTTCTTTTTTGGCGGATATACATAGGCCGATTTTTCAATATTAATGATTTATTGAATTATTTATTACGTTACAGAGTTATTTTAACCTTACTTGACAGAGATCTCTAATGAGGCTGGTCACTACTACCCCCACTGAAATAAAATTAATAATTTGGAGTTACCTATAGATATTTTATGGTGAACATTTTTAATAGAGGTACAAAAATAAACAGCTACATTATGTGTATTTTTGTCTTATATTCGATTATTTTATTATTTATTTATTTGAGTCACAATTTTGAATATTGAAGAATTATTTTTTTTATTGATTTGTTATTCGTGAATGTGTTTTGTTTTTTATTTCAATTGTTTGTTAATGTTGTTAATATATTATTACTCTATTTCCAATTATTAGCGTTAACAGCAACAGCAACTGTATTATAACAGCAATTGTAAAAAGCAAGTTGATATAAATATCGACGCAGGTCTTCCAGAAGGACATAACCCAAAAAGGAAATTTTACCGGAGAGCACATGTTGTGTCGTCGTGTAGCTAGGTATAAGAAGATACGTTTGGCGGAAATACAAATTGATTTTTCCGGTGAAAAAAATCGAAATATTGTTACCAGATTTTAACAGATTATGTCTTCATTTAATTCAATAATTCATTTTAATAGAAAGTATGGGTTACGCCCTTTTGACAAAATGCCATCGATATTATCTTTTTATAGATAGGTACAAATAATCTCTTAGTTTTGTACACATTTTTAATGTGCACAAAGCCAAGAATTTTTAAGCCATTTAAAGAATTATTTCGATCGTTTGAAATCCCAGGCCAGTTTAAGTAAGGTAGGTACCGACCCGTCGTTGTTAAGTACCCCGCAATAAATAACAAAGTTGATTTATGAACTCAAACAAATTTGATTTTAGTATTTATTAGATTTTTTAGATTGATATAAAAACAATCGATTTGAGTGATTCCTATTTTTCCTTATAAAGTGTGCGTGGTCCTTTCTTATACAGAGACAACTATATTAACACTAGTTCCTTGAAGAGACAATTTAAAAGCTTATTATCGGTCCCAGTTTATTTATGACTTACCGATTTACGACTTCTCGAACGTTTGGTTTGGCAGGTAGAAGTTCTTTCCGAGAACGGATTTGCCTAGTATAGTTCGATTTCTCGATCTATACATTCAAGATAGGTTTCGATGCACGTCATCAATAAGAAGTGAATAAATTGTATATTTGTAATATTCAGTTTAAAGTTTTAAACGTGGCATATTCTACAAATGATTTACCTGCACACATATAACATGATAAAGAAAGACTGCAATTTATTAGTATCTAATGTAAAAATAGGTATCGATGACGTATATTGGAACCTATCTTGAATAACGTATAATTAAACACATTACCTCTAACCGTACTGAAAATAATATAACAAGCATTTTACTTTGCGCGTACCTGCGCCACCCCGAAACTGTCAGTTTCGATAATTCGCTTTCTTGAATTCGCTAATGACCCTGTTATTACAGAATAAGAATGATGTGGTTTTTCATTTCCCATTTATTTAAAATATTTTGCGAAAACTTATAAACTTATTGCCGATTTTTTCACCTCTTGGTGAATTTATCTGATAGGTATTTCCTATAGAATCTAATTTTACTTTAATCGTACTTTGCACGACCAACTGTTTCCACGGTAAATAACTATACGGTTACCGATAAATTTATCAAGAGATGGAAAAATCGGCTCTAAGATCGAGAGTAAGTTTTCCCAAATATTCTAAATAAACGGGAAACGAAAAACCACATCATTCTTATTTTGAACGTCGTACTTCGAGAACGATTCATATCTAATTACTAGTTATCGCACCCAAGTAAGCGGATTATCGAAACTGGTCCTTTCGGGGTGGCACAGGTACGCGCAAAGTATAAACGTTTCCTCGTTTTTTTCTTCTTTATTGTTCAACTTATTTGTAAATTTTATTTGGTACTCGTATTCGCCATTCATGACTTGTTTGGTGTATCGACCTTGGACCAACGTTAAAAATTGTTGTTTATTAAAAGCTTTTAAACGACGTACGACTTGAAATGCGTTTCCATTTGAAATTTTTTAGTTGACCTCCACCTCCCACTCCCGGAGGTTTCACACCTAAACATTTTTCATCAAAAATTGTGCCCTAAAAATAATGAAATAGGTAAGTAAGTGCGTGTTCGTCGATTTTTCCATATAAATACCCAACAATTTCCTAAAAAATGGTGCGGGACCAGGCTTTGTGGACATTTGGTATATCTATGCCATTTAAAACAAAACAACGAAATTTTTAACATTATGTTTAAATCTAATAACATTTGCAACCATTTCATTCTGTTTATTATAATAACAGTTAAATTTTGAATAGCCGATTTATAATTCATATTGTTTATTACAAACTATATTATTTTTTATTGCACATATTATTATTAAAAATTATGTAGTAGCAGAGGTGCCTATAACGTTTTTATTTTTAAAAAGCATTTTCTGACGCTTTCTAACTATTTAAAACTTGCCTGCAGTTTCGAATGTATATACGAGATCTGACCAATAAGTAATGAGACTAAGTCCATAAAATACGTATATTTAAAAATTAAGGTACATTGATGTGATCCCTTTCAAAGTACTCCCCTCCCACAACTACACACTGGTTCCAACGTTTCTTCCAGCTTTCGTAACATTTCTGGAAGGCTTCTACTGGAATGTCCTGGAGTACCCTCGTCACGGCGGTCTGGATGTCAGTTATGGACTCAAAATGCGTTCCTTTCACGGACAATTTTGTTTGGGGGAACAAGAAGAAGTCACAGGGTGACATATCCGGCGAATAGTGCGATTGCGGCAACACTGCGATGTTTTTAGAGGTCAAAAACTGCGACACACTGAAGGCACGATGGCATGGAGCATTGTCATGATGAAGGATCCACGTTTTGGCAATCTCTGGACGGACTCTAATGACTCGTTTTCGCAGCCGATCAAGTACTTTCAGGTAGAAATGTTGGTTGACGGTCTGCCCAGGTGGTACAAACTCTTTGTGCAAGATTCCTTTGCTGTCAAAGAAGCAAATCATCATCGTTTTCACTTTTGATTTGCTCATTCTCGCCTTCTTCGGTCTGGCTGCACCAGGAGACAGCCACCGTTGACTTTGCCGTTTTGTTTCGGGATCGTACTGAAAATACCAACTTTCATCGCCAGTAATTACACGATCGAAAAGAGTTGCATCAGCTTCAACCTGTTGCAGACACTCCTGTGAAATGGACATTCGCTCGTGTTTTTGCTCCGCCGAAAGGTTCTTCGGTACCATCTTTGCACACAGCTTTTTCATGGACAAATCATCAGTTAAAATTTTTCTGACGGTTTCTCGTTTCAAATTAAGTTCACCGGCCAACATTCGAATGGTTAGCCGCCGATCTTGATGCACAAAAGTGCGCACGCGCTGAACATTGTTGTCAGTTCGAGCTTCAACCGGCCTCCCACTTCGCGGTTCATCCCCGACGCTCTCACGACCATTTTTAAAATCTTTATGCCATCGAAACACCTGAGCACGACTCAGGGCTTTATCACCGAACACTTTGACCAATTTACCGTACGTTTCCGTAACAGAATCGCCGAGTTTAACGCAAAATTTAATCGCGTACCGCTGTTCAATATTACGTCGTTCCATATTCGTGACACGCCTTACAAACACGTTGTCGAAAACACAACACAGCTGGAGAACTAACGAACGTACGAAAGTCGCGAGCACATGTATCGATAGAGGAGGGATGGGAGATTAACCCACCGAAGTTTCAGGTTCGCAGTGTTACCACAAGCGCGGCTAAAAAATCAGTCTCATTACTTATTGGTCAGATCTCGTAGGTACCTTTATATATCTGTCAGGATTTAAAAACTCAAATGATAGATAATTTGATGGCGAAAAATCTCCAAATGAGAGAATTTTGCAGAATTTAAAAATAAAGAATATAATTCACTTCTAATGGTCGCCGGGAAGAGTATACCCTCCCCTTAAGGTTAGTTTTCAGTCCAGTTCCGAATAAAGCCAGAAATTGGGTGTTGCGCTCATTTTGCCCAACCCTGTATATGTTAAATATACGATAAATATAAAAGGAAAACGGTGCAAAATATATTACAAAATATTGACACATGTACGAATTATAATCTCATCACGACCACAGATAAAATAATATTTTTCGAAGTTAATTGTTCTTATTGAACTTTTATTACGCAGCGCTCTGTTAGAAACCTAATATTTTAAAAAGGTGCAAATTGGTACAAGATTTTATTGCCGATTCTTAAAGTAGACACTTCGACGAATATAAAAATCGCAATTTCTAGACATCGGCAAAAAGCCCTAGTTACTAAATGTCTAATGTAAGTTTATAATTGTAGACAATTAAATCGTTGTGCTTCTCAATTTCATTTAAAACAGATATTAAATATAAAGAACCCAAATTAGGCATTTACATAGCAAATAGATATTCTTTTAAGCTAATAAAACAAAAATAATATCTAGATTCAACCTTTAACACATTATCATAGGAGTTCAAAATTTCGCGTAAAATGTAGCAATAGATTTGTTGTTTGTAAACGTTCAACTTTGAGGCCTTATAATAGATTAACGGAAAGACCTACAACAAATATAATCACAGATCAAAAAAATATAGATTTCAATGATTTATAATTAATTTTTCTTTTACTTCCACAACATACTTGACAATATTGAATTTTGAGATGATATTAGCTATTATTTGCAAATATTTGCGACGGCCAGTTTCTTCAAAATAAAACGTGTCCTCAAGTCCAATAAACCTATAACCATTTCAGAAAAACGCAAACAAGTTTTTTCTAAACGATGATGATCTCACGTATATCCTGTTCGCGAAATTTTATTTAGCACTTTTCAAAACCACACGTGCGTCGCTTTGCGCTTCTCTAAAATTTGAGGGTATCGAAAATCGTCTTGTTGCGACCAAACGAGCGATCTAAATTTAACTCGTCATCCGACCAGTTTGCTGTTTCGTCGAACCGAAACAATTTTTGAACGGCACACCGCCGATGCTCTCGGAAACCGCGATCGAGTCGATTGCAAATTCTTTTGTTGGCCAAATAAAGAGCGTAGAAAGCCGAGAGGCCAAACAAGACTTGCCTAACTGTTCGCATCGCCAAAAATCAATCCCTCGCCTTACCTAAAGTTATTGCGATAATGTTGTTTACAGACCCACTTTTAACTCGAATTAACCGCAATAAAATTATTTCTCCGTCGACATACTTTTATCTAATAAAATAAATTAATATGCAAATGTGTAATTTTTTTGGCATCGACTTCTCGCGTCCATTTTCACGGATATCGAAATGTAAAACAACCCTCGGGGAGGCTTCCCATACCTACAACAAAGAAACGTCCGCGAGAACGAGTTCCTATGGAAGTGTCGGCATGCATATTAAATCACTGGCAATAATGCCTTATAAAGCCAACGAACTGTACGAACGTCGAATTATACGACCTGCAACGGTAGATTCTAAATATCTACCGGCTGTTGAGGCGGCATCAGTTTTACTTTTTAAAATATTCATCGAACAAGGCGACCTGCACGGTAAATAAACATAAACTTGATGAAATATGTTAATTTTCATCATTTATGGTAACTTGAAAAATGTTCACCTTGTTATTAAACTATAGCGAGACATGAACCTGTTGCGAGCGATGGAGTCGATGATGATTGTGCACCAACTTCGAGAGGGTTCGGAAAAAATGTGGACACTCGACCGTTTCTGGAAGCTATTCAAGAATTTTGCGAAGACGACCGATCGTGACAGAAAAAAATCGACTTTCCCTAAGGGGAAAGCTCGTCCCATTCTTGCAATCGCCGTAGAGTGCGGAACGCTCAAAAATCTCGAAGTAACATCTGTTGAATAACTAATACTTGTTATCCACAAATTATCCGAAGAGCCGAGGTAAAAGTAGAAAATTCCCGAAATTAGCATATTTATGCAAAACAATCTCCTCTCTAACTGTTATACATACAATTTAAAAGTGGTCGTAAATTCTTATGCAAAATGTTTAATTGTCTGTCCCGTCATATCGATTGCACTTGTTAATAGTCGGTACTTACTGTTATTTATGCAACGCGAAATAACTAAAACGTGCTCGCTTCCTGCTTTTTGATAATTGTCAAAAACAATTGATAATAGCCGTCAAATTAGACAAATATGCGGATATTCGTGTTTATATGTAAAAAAAAAACCGTTACCGTTATCGCGTAAATACCGATATATTTTTTTCCTTAAACGGAATGGATTTGTTCGCACATAAATCGCAGTTGCCTTGAAAGGTATTCGGCGTAGATATTTATCTTGACCTACAGATTGGAACGTCTTAGCAAGTAATTAATCGGCTCGTTTAATTGCGTTTTGCGTATTTATTTAGCCGAAAAAGTTGGCCGATTTTCGGTTCACAATCTAAGTTGTATTTTTCATTTTCAATTTTGGTTGATGTATTTCGGCTTGGGATCCAATATATCGGATGATCGAGCTTCCATTTTAACTGCAAAGAATAAAACGTCGCCTGATTATCGATATGGTCTCCATAAAATCTGTTTTGGAATATCATCAAATGTCCAGTTGATTTTTACAACCTTCCAATTTTTAGGGTATGATGTAATTGCTCCTCCAAACTGGCTCTCTTGACAGCGCAGAAGTGATTTTATTCAACAATGTTCGAGAATCGCTCACACATTCAGTCTTATTTTGGCGACCGTTGAATTTTTATCAACGCCGGAACGTTTTACAATGATTGAGAAATATACGGCGTTGTGTTCGTTTTTCTATTTCGGTGACCAAGCGTTGTTGAAATACACTTGTTGTTGGAAAAATTCATCGTTGTTTAATGACGTTGAGGTCAACTTTAAAAATGATTCAAAAAATTCTGATCGCGTCTCTATAGCTTTTTTACAACAACCCTTCAATCTGTATTGCATTTCGGACGTTCTTCATTCATATAATTTCGAAAATAATAACTCCAATTAGTTACATTTTTGGTTTTGTCATTTGGCTTCACGATCACCATCAATTATTGCGTCCAATACAACGTTTCATTAACTTCAAAAATACTTCGTGGCTTGGCTTCAAAGGCAAACGAACGCTCGTTAAAAACGAGGCCGCGTTGAAATTATTCGTGGCGGATCTATGATATTTAAATCTAGTCGTCTCTTGTCCGAATTTAATAATGTGTCGTAATTGTTTCCTCTCGCGCAAAAAAAAAAACAGCTGCAGAGTGTATTACGAGGCGATTAGGAAATGATTCGACAGTTTTTTAGAGTCGATTCTTGCGAACACTTTTTATCGACGACCCGTTTAACCTGGTTTTGTAAGTTCCAATTAATGTAATGAATTGATAGATGGAATTTTTGACATTGTTTAGTTGTTGCAATCGAGAAAGAGACGAAGAAAAAGGTAACGATGCTTCCATTCACTCGCCTCAATTTTTTTGCTAGTTCGCGATGACCGAGGAAATTTGACTTAATCGCGACGAGCTAAAACTGCAAGTTTCGATGTCGGAAATTCAGAAACTAAATTTCGAGTTGGTGCAGTTGTTGCGAGTGTGCGAGGGGAGGTTGTCGAGGCTTAATGATACGAAACTAATTCTAGGTAAGGCCGGAAGTTAAAGTTGAGGACGTTTTGAAGTTTTACTTGGCCAATTATTTAGCGTCTATTCTACAAAACGACATCAAAAGAGTACCTCATAAAAAAAAATTTAAGGTGATACGGTTCAAATAAAAAGATTAATGTTTTTATGAAATATTAGGGGGACCGGAAAGTAATATCGCTTCCTTACATTAAATTCAAACAAATAAATTTTTAATAAGTCTTTATTTTTAATCAATAATATAATCACCCTCGTTATCAACAACCTTTTGCCATCTAGTGTGCAAATTTTCAATCCCGGACCGATAAAAATCAATTGGTTTTTGAGTAAAATATCTCGAGATGGCATTTTGGACATCATCCAAATTTTCAAATTTTTTGCCTCTAAGAAAATCTTGTAGGGATCGGAATAAATGGAAATCCGAGGGTGCGATATCGGGCGAGTATGGTGGGTGAGGCAGCACCTCCCGCCCCAATTCATTAATTTTTTCCAGTGTTCGCGTTGCACGGTGCGGTCTTGCATTGTCGTGTTGCAGAATGACGCGCTTTCTCTTGATAATCGCCGGATACTTTTCGATTAAAGATTGGTTCACTCGATCAAATTGTTCACAATAAAGGTCTGCATAAACAGTTTGTCCAGGTTTCGGCACTTCGAAGTGAACAATTCCGCAAATACTTCACCAAATACACAGAAGCGCCTTTTTGGGATGTAAACCCGGCTTCGCAGTACTTCGTGGTGATTCATTTGGAGAGAGCCACTGCTTTTTGCGTTTTGGATTATCATATAGGACCAATTTTTCGTCTCCAGTGATCAAACGATCAAAAAACGGTTCTGTGTGGTGCCGTTGAAGCAATACGTTGCATGTGATGGATCGGTTGGCTTCGTTCTCTTCGGACAGATTATGGGGGACCCAAACACCTGTTCTGCTTATTTTTCCAATCTGCTGTAAATATTCCTGGATGGTCGACCAAGATTGGTTAAGGATGTTTGACAGTTCCTCGATTGTTTGACATGGATTTGCTTCCACTTCTGCTCTTAGCATGTCGTTGTCTAATGTTGTTGGTCTTCTTGATCGATAGGAATCAGAGAGATCAAAATTACCGAATCTGAACTTGGAAAACCATCTTTGGCATTTACGAACATCTAATGCACTTGTATAAACATCGCAAATGTTTTTGGTCACAACTGTTGCGTTACTACCCTTGCGAAACTCAGAAAGCATACAATGCCGGATATGCTCTTCTGGTATTTGGCTGGCCATTTCACCCCAAATTGCAAAAAAAAGTTTAATATTGAATTATTTAGAAGTGAACAAGTCACAATAACCTTAAAATGACTTTGGCATGCCTGCGAGATACACAATGAGCTGACAAATGACAATCAAATATCGACATGCGCAGAAACGACATTACTTTCCGGTTCCTCTAATAAATTACGTTTTCCATAGATTACAATGTTCTGATTCACAGAAAAATACTTAAAAAAATCTATCGTTTCCATAACACCTTTAAAAAACTTAATGATTGTGTAAAAAGTACAATTTTACGGCATTCGTAACTCAAAACTTGAGTAACCAAAGTTTGCAAATTAATAACTAGTGGGTAATGTGCTCTGTTGCTTAATAAATACTTATTTTAATTAAATAATTGCTCTGAAATTTTTTAAAATTGCAATGTGTGTTTTTAACGATCATTTGAATAAATTAAAGAAGTTTTAGCACGTCTTGCCGTTAAAAATCACTTCTGATGATCATTTTCGTTTTTACATCAATTTTTTTATAAATAATCAAAAGCAGAAACTTGGAAGTTTTAATTTTTGGTTTAAATGTTGACGCCCAATATCGGACAATGGTTGTGGGTCGTCCCACAACTATTGTTAAACACTGGGTAATATGACTAGACCTCCCTATTTTTATTGTTAAAGGTCATAAATTTTACAACCTAAAAATCTAACGCGAGCATTGGTCACTTAACAGTATAAATCAGGCAAAACGTTTTCTCTTAAGTCTTTTAAGTCGATATTGTGAATTTAGACATTCTGCAGTAATAGATTTGTTCTTCAGTAATTGGTCGAAAGATCCAATGATTGTTACGGAAATTTTTTCAAAATATACGACAAGAAATAGATTTATTCAGTCACTAACAAGAAGGTTAGGCAGGTGGAAATTTCAGAAAAATTTGAAACTTTGCAGGATTGTAGTACTAGTCAACCCTAATCAAGAGTCGTATACCATTCGAGCTATTACGCTGTTTAAGAGGGTGAAATCCACCCTTGAAAATTTGAACTTTTTTCGATTTTGCTTATTATCTGCAAACAACATGAGCTATCGCCAACAAACTATATATTTTGTAAATGACTGTTCAAGACCTACATTATGATACAAAAGTTAAGATGGAAATCCTAAGGGATGTCATCCTTTCGAATTTTTACCCCTAATTTTGCCATACTTGGGTACATTTTTACATCGACAGACATATATATTCATGTAAAGGACAATTAAAACTATAATTTGAAAAAAAACAACGCGGGTAGTTTTATACAGTAGCTGACATATTGAAAATTTATTGATTCGGAGGGAGGACTGCCAGGTTTGCGAGGCAGACCACAATAATTCTAAATAATTGATATTTCTCTAATGTCTATAATAAATGTTATCAAGTTTATCAAAAATGATTAAAATAAAAATTTAATTGTCTGCTACCGCTTGGATATTTCCCACCATATTAATTTTTAAACACACTAAGAAAATTTTAGTGGTGTTGTGACGTAGGTTTTTGTGCGATGGGGTCTTGGGCTATTACAAGGGTCGTAGTGAAGTTTGATCAAAAAAAATTGGCAGATAATGGCCGAAAATTTTTAAAATATGTACTTTTTGGGAAATTTAATCTAAAATTATGTGTTTTTATGCAGTAAAATTATTTGAATAATCACTATATATTGCCTTTATACCGCAGAATTATAAATTTACTATATTTTTAATTAAAAAACTATTCGTGTGGTCTTAAGCATTGAAAATTTCCCTATTACAAACCATAAACCAGATAAAAGTTTAATCGCATTTTTATGTGGCCGATGAGCACCGCCTACTTTCATAGAGCTTATCGGTGTGCGAACAAACAACTCGATGTTTTTAAAATAAAAGTGGGATTTCTTAGTATCCAATGCATTTATATATAGAATTCTGGTAAGATCGCTTCAATCTTTCGCGTTAGTGGTACAGAGATGAAACAAGGACATTCAAGTCGGGTCAAAATTTTGCCAAAATCCCTGAACTATAATAAGAGATTTTTATCGAAAATTAACAAAAACTCGATATAGGCGAAAAGTTGTCTAATACATTATTTTACACGTGTTTTATCTAAAAATCGACATTTCTCGACGTACTGAGAGCAACAAATAATTTAAGGTGATACGGTTCAAATAAAAAGATTGATGTTTTTATGAAATAAATGACGTTTTCCATAGATTACAATGTTCTGATTCACAGAAAAATACTTTAAAAAAATCTATTATTTCCGTAACTTCTTTAAAAAACTTAATGATTGTGTAAAAAGTACAATTTTACAGCATCTTATGCATCTAGGGCAGACACCATCTGTTAACAATATTCCGATTTTTTCCACCGGAAAAATCGATTTGTATTTCGGCGAAACGTATCTTCTTATAACTACGCGATGTCACAAAATATGCTCTCCTATAAAATTTTCTTTTTGTGGGTTACGTCCTTTTGGCAAAACGCTATCGATATGTAAAAAAAAAGTTTACCATACCTGTAGAAATAAATATATGTATGTCAAAGAAACTTACATTATCGTATGTATTTACAATGTTCAATGTAGGTATATTTTTACTTTTTTTTATTATAAAATACGATAAATTTTTGATCAGAACTTTTCATAAATCAAATTTTTTAAATATATTTGAATTGCAATTAAATGTTTCTTATGTATTAGAAATTAGTGTTAGATATCTAAGCATATTTTTAAACGAATTTTCGCTTATTTTTTTGTTCCTGGTGGCGAGTGAAATAGTAAAAAAATACCGGCAGTTAAAGGGTTAATATACATCTACTTAAATTACAATTCTCCTAATGTAATACTTTTCACATGTGAAATCTATTTTTTTTTTTAACTATTTTTTTTTGATAACAATACAATTACCGAGATCCGCTCGCATTCAATATCCTCGAGAACACCCTATTTATATTGTTATAATAATAATATTAATTAATTTTCTAATTTCAATTAAAATTAAAGTAGATTATTTATTAGCAAACTTTAAATAAATCAGTTTTTCAGATCAGTAATCTCAAATTTTTCCTGTACTTAACATTAAATATTAACTTTTGTATTGCGAATTTTAAAATCGTCTTCGAATACGTTTTAATGTAAAAACACCGTATCCAAACATTTATACCCTTAGCTTCAAAGCAGGTAGATTTTACGACTTTACAGAGGCAGGCTATTTCAACCAAGAAGGCTGGTCTAGTTAAAATTTCTCTAGAACTCGCTAACAGTGCCATCTACGGATTATCTATCGTTTGGCGGCAATAGGGACCGTATGCTCTTAAACAAATTTCAAACTAGGTAGTTGGGTAAAAAAGAATAACTAGAGAGAAAATTCAATTTTTGGAAAGAAATTGTTTTTATGAGAATAATAAATATTTATGGTTTCGGTTTCTTGCCAGACCGTTAGCCAATTAATGTTCAATAAATTATACAACTAATTGTTGAATGATCCATGTAAGAACAAAACTACTTTTGTTCCCCGATACTGTTGGGCGTAAGGCAAATTACATCCGTCTCCCAAAGTCTGCAAGTATATATATTCCAATAACCTTAATTCTTGTACATACGTGCATACAACATAGGTCGTCGAAAATGACGACCCCCCCATCTTTAGCTTCATTAATCGCTTCATGTATTGCAAATATTTAAAATCAACGGCTTCCGTTTTTGGCAGTTTGTCACAACAGATATTTGTTATGCTAATGCGGTATTTTTATGGGGACGACATTTAACCGATGTCCTTAAAACGTTTAGACTAGTCGTTTGTGTATTATGTGAGTGTATATTAAATGATAAACGAACTTAGCCCCCACGCTATCTACAAATGCATTGACTTTTTTTTAAGTATTAAACATCTGTTCGTTGCATTATTTATCGATTTATCAGGAAATTATTTTGTGACCGCGCCTTACACCATGAAATGGTAATAAAATTAATTAAACATAGACCAAGAATAAGTGGTATATTTTTTTGGAACGATTTTCGATGTTTTTGTATAATTGAAATACGAGAAGTCGTCTATCGTCACGTTGAAGTATCATTATCAATGAGTCGGTCGTGTTAAAAATTTGAAATGTGTCAATATTTGACGCAAACAAACTATGTAGAACTTATTTCGGCTGTTACATGTTCCACAATATATCGAATTGCTTATATTGATTTAAGGGTCGAATTTCTACTTGTTATTTTATTTCCACTTGAAAATGAGATTATGCGTCAAATTTAGAGTCAATATTTGATCATAACCATTACGTGTCTCATTTTTATCGCATCTTTGAAATTCTTAGAGAAATAACTTGTTAAAAAATATTTAAAGTTTGTTATAATTAAGGGTCGTTTGATACTATTCGACCCTAAATGTCCATAACGAGCAAAAATGACAAAATGCAATTTCTCGTCTTGTCTCACGGATTAGTTATACCTACGTAAAGTTGAACAGTCCATTATATTAGAAATTTAACTCCCATTCACAACAAAACGCACGAGAATCGTCGTTCGATGTTAAAGACAGAAATAAAACTACGGTTAAACTAACAATAAGTTAAGTTAGGCACGTGTTTCGTTTTGTGAACAGAATGGTATAGCTTATCCAAACCTATATGATGTTCACGTCATCAACACAAGGTTACTAGATGATGACGTTTCACACGGTGCTGTCATCTCGTACCTCGCATTTTGACAGTTTTAATAAATTGCAATCTTTCTTTATGCCATCTAATATGTGCGCAAGTAAATCATCTATAGAGTATATCACTTTAAACCGAATTACAAATAAACAATCTAGTGACTATGACGTAAACAACATATAAGTTTAGATAAGCTATAGTTTCATTTCTAATGGGAGGACTGTCGAACTTTACCGTTTATGTCTAATAAGTAAGACAAGACGAGAATGTGTATTTTGTCTTTTTTGCTCGGCACGGCCGTTTAATCCGATATACCTCGTTTAAAATGGAACAAACTATACACGAGCGAAACGCGGGGTACAGTGTGGTAATCGCGGTCACTTAATGGAGATTTGCTGTATCGAAGAAACTATTATTTAATTTTTAAATTTAGATAACCGAATTGACAGCTTAAAATATCTAATTTTTAAATAGATGTACTTGAAAAATTATAAGAGTTACACAAATTAAAATATTACATAAAAAACAAAAATAGTGCATCGACCGACATTTCCCCACTGTACGGGTAATGGCGGTCAGTATTTTTTCTATATAAAATGCATGTAAATTAAATGAAATAGAAACATTAAAAAACTGTTACAGTACCGCAAATTATGAATGTTACTTTATTGTAAATTAAAGAAATTTGTATAAAAAAATACTCCTAATTAAATTTAACAGAATTAAAAAAAACTATTAAAAAACATTATTAGAAATTGCGGTTGAATGTTTATGTTATGTTATGGGCCTATTTGACAATTTGAACAAGTCTTCTTCTATTGCCGAATCATCTTCTAAATCATCACATAAGCCAGTTTCAATTTACAGCTTGGGTAGATGAGCCGCAATACCGGTCACTGCAAAAATCCGACCGGAATTACCCCACAAGAATTGACCGCCATTGTCCGTTATCTAAATTTCCAGTACCTATCTAAAATGTAGGTACGCAGTAGGTAAATATTACGTAACTATCCCGATGCCCTAAAATTTTCTTAACGGTTGCTGCTGATGAAAATAGACAGTTAAAATTGTTTTATAACGAACCGCCGGATATAACGAACTCATTTTGAAAGTGTCGCGAGGTTCGTTGTAACCGATTTCTTTACCCACTCTATTTGAAATTCACACGATGCACAATTTTTTTTAAAATTCAAATCGACAAATCATCGTTATAAACGTGAATTAAAAATATCTTATCAACTAAATAGAATAGATTCCTCGGGCGATTAATTCGGTAAATCTAAACGTTTAGATCTAAATACAGGCAACGCCTAATGACGTTACTTAATTTCGAAAAAAATTGACCCGAATTTCTAAAATCTAATATTTCGTGAGCTCCATGGAAAATACCTACGTGCACAATAAAAACGAAAGCGTTTCTAGTAGATTCGTAGAATTCTAATCCGTTAAAAATGAACTTATAGATCACCGCTCTAAAAAAAGTGTATCGACTAGCAGCATCCTATAGAGAGTGAATGGCAGACTTGAAAGTTGCTCGAGGATTTAATCGAACAACTTTTAAATATCGTCGTCGTGCCTTTATAGATACGTTACATTCTTTTGTGCGTTCGAATATAATACGTTGAACGAGCACCCCAACGGAAACGGTTGTTACGTTACGCGCACCTGTCGTTTAGGGTGGCTGACGAGAAACACCACTTCCTGTTAGTTTATCATTTAACAAACGAACTGGAAAAGCCATACGGTTTGTTTTTTGTTCTCTTGAAAGTGGAATTCCGATGTGTAGGTCGAAGTACATAACCCATTTGGCGTATTGATGCGTTTAAACAAATGACGAGCACGAGTAGAGTTTGTGCTCGTAGATCCAGTCAAATTGTACAATTCGATTCGGCTCCTCAAATGAGCAGAATCTTCAGGTTCGAGTTGGATAATTTAAATTAAGTACCCATGTTTAGTCGTAATAACCGAGCAAATGGCGACATGTGTTTGTAACACTTCCAAAGAAAAGGCCGTTTACGTGGTTGCCGCCAAAGGAAATATATTAGGGGGGACCGGAAAGTAATGTCGTTTCTGCGCATGTCGATATTTGATTGTCATTTGTCAACTCATTGTGCATGTCGAAAGCGTGCCAAAGTCATTTTAAGGTTATTGTGACTTGTTCACTTCTAAATAATTCAATATTAAACTTTTTTTGCAATTTGGGGTGAAATGGCCAGCCAAATACTAGAAGAGCATATCCGGCATTGTATGCTTTTTGAGTTTTGCAAGGGTAGTAACGCAACAGTTGCGACCAAAAACATTGCGATGTTTATCCAAGTGCATTAGACCTTCGTAAATGCCAAAGATGGTTTTTCAAGTTCAGATCTGGTAATTTTGATCTCTCTGACTCCTATCGATCAAGAAGACCAACAACATTAGACAACGACATGCTAAGGGCAGAAGTGGAAGCAAATCCATGTCAAACACCCTTAACCAACCTTGGTCGACCATCCAGGAACATTTACAACAGATTAGAAAACTAAGCAGAGCAGGTGTTTGGGTCCCCCATAATCCGTCCGAAGAGAACAAAGCCAACCGATTCATCACATGCAACGTATTGCTGCAACGGCACCACACAGAACCGTTTTTTGATCGTTTGATCACTGGAGACGAAAAATGGGTCCTATATGATAATCCAAAAGGCAGCGGCTCTCTTCAAATGAATCACCATGAAGTACTGCGAAGCCGGGTTTACATCCCAAAAATGCGCTTCTGTGTGTTTGGCGGAGTATTCGCGGAATTGTTCACTTTGAAGTGCCGAAACCTGGACAAACTGTTAATGCAGACCTTTATTGTGAACAGTTAGATCGAGTGAACCAATCTTTAATCGAAAAATATCCGGCGATTATCAACAGAAAGGGCGTCATTCTGCAACACGACAATGCAAGACCGCACCGTGCAAGGCGAACACTGGAAAAAATTAATGAATTGGGGTAGGAGGTGCTGCCTCACCTACCATACTCGCCCGATATCGTACCCTCGAATTTCCATTTATTCCGATCCCTACAACATTTTCTTAGTGGCAAAAAATTTGAAAATTTGGATGATGTCCAAAATGCCATCTCGAGATATTTTACTCAAAAACCAATTGATTTTTATCGGTCCGGGATTGAAAATTTGCATACTAGATGGCAAAAGGTTGTTGATAACGAGGGTGATTATATTATTGATTAAAAATAAAGACTTATTAAAAATTTATTTGTTTGAATTTAATGTAAGAAAGCGACATTACTAAGTCCCCAGTCCCCCTAATATTAGACAAAAATCGAGGAATTCCGAGTTTAGGGAAAAATTAAAATTTTACTGTGACGTTTGTCTTTGGACCGTGTCGTGGTTTATGAAAACATTAACGTAAAAGCTAAACCATTTCTTATCCCTTGAGTGAAGATTTCTGTTTTCAAATCGTGTTTTCGGGAAACACTTGATCCTTGGAAAGCCATCACAAAGTGAAAGTCCAGCTTATCACACTTCTTTCTTTTAGTGATAAAAGTTTAATTTATCTACAACTTTTGTATTTTAGAGCCAGCAACAATCTTATTGGTCGTTTTGTGTAGCTGCAGCTTTCATAAATGAAAACACGTCAGAAAGGGCCAATCTTTCCACGATAAACCGCTCAAAAGCTTGCATTAATGCAGTGCTTCCGGTGATTTACTTTTATTTACTTTTTAGTCTAGTTATTTACTTTTTTATTTATTCACGAATCTGAGAAAAGAGTAAACTGTGTACAGGAGGTCCTTTTCTCGGTGATTTGGTTCCTAGTGAAGTTGTAATGGGTGTTTGATTTGTTAGTGATACGCGGGCATTATCAGATGTATAATGAATGTGCTTAACTGCCGTTGTATCTTGTTTTGATCACTTAGTATTTCATATATTAAATTATAAAAACGTGTAGTTTGTCATTTCTTTGTTTGTTATATTTGAAAAACTATTTTTCAAGTAATTCCGGACCTGTTTTATGCGTATCAGGTAGTGTCATTTTATCAAGATTATGCAAAAATGATTATCTATTTACACAGTTGTCATTTCTCACTTTGTTATACTAGAAAAGCGAGTTTTTTAGTCGTTCCGGACTTGTTCTGAACGTTCTATCTCTAAACATTCGAGTCTAATTTTGCCAAAAAAAAAATCGTCAACGTGAGCGATCTTTTGAGATTTCGAAAAAATTTTAAATCGCCGGAAACCCGCTTAGTTCGTCATTTATTTTGTTATTCTAGAAAAACTACTTTTCAAGTAATTCCGGACCTGTTTTATGCGTGTCAGGTAGTGTCATTTTATCGGGATTATGCAAAAACAATAATTCATTTAAACGCCCGCAGTTCGTCATTTTTTGCTTTGTTATCCCAGAAATACGATTTTCTAGTCGTTTGCGACTTGTTCTGAACGTTGCGTCGCAAAACGTTCTGATAAAAATTTCGCCAAGAAAAACTGAATAATAAATACCAAGGATTTTTTCGAGATTTCGCAAAAATTTTAAATCGATTTAAAAACATATAGTTTGTCATTTCTTTGTTTGGTATTTCTTTGGTTGTTTCCAGTGATTTACTTTTATTTACTTTTTTTGGTTTTTATTTACTTTAGGTTTGAGAAATATTTACTTTATTTACTTTTTTTAATGGGGTGTCTCGCTGGAAGCCCCGTTAATGTCTAAAGAGACATATTTCGACGCCTTTGTGTAGTTTTACGCGGTTTATTTTTATTTCTTCTTTCACAAGAAATTTTCCTCGTGAGTAAGGTAAATATTGGAAATTTTGCCACTCTTAATCTTCGACTACTTTTAGCTTACTAAATTGATTCTCTCAAAAAGATGTGTATACCTAACAAAAACGTTGTTTAAATTCTGATCTATTTTATTAACTACATTTTTACAACGTTTTAGGGTTTTCGGTTTTGATTTGTTTCCAGTTTCTTATACGTAAATCGTTTACAATCGTAGTGACGATAGTAGAGGAACCCACCTTGCCCCCTCCCTCGCCTTTTAATTCACCCCCTCGCCCATATACTGTCTGATATCAAACAGGGGATTAAATTGATCGGCGCTTTGATTGATTGATTATTGCGTAATTCGGCGTCGGATTTAATAAATTTTTCCACGTTTCGCGAATTCGCCATTTAATTCATGGTTTTTTATGTAATTTCGCGGCTTAATCCCCGCATTTTATTTTAATTAATGCTTCAATTAGAATGATTAATTTAATTGGAGCTCCAATTACGTATATTTTTTAATTTTGATTAGCGATTTAATTCAACGTTTAATCGGCAATTTTATTTTAACTGACATACTTTTATTTAATTACGCATTTTTTGATTTTGATTTTAAATCGCTAATCAAAATTAAAAAATATACGTAATTGGAGCTCCAATTAAATTAATCATTCTAATTGAAGCGTTAATTAAAATAAAATGCAGGGATTAAGCCGCGAAATTACATAAAAAACCGTGAATTAAATGGCGAATTCGCGAAACGTGGAAAAATTTATTAAATCCGACGCCGAATTACGCAATAATCAATCAATCAAAGCGTCGATCAATTTTAATCCCCTGTTTGATATCAGACAGTATGGGGTCAGCGAGGGGGTGAATTAAAAGGTGGGCGGGGGGCAAGGTGGGTTCCTTCTACTGACGATTAAGATGAACGTGATCTCGAAAACTACATTTTCCCAAAAATACGCATTTTTCTAATTGAATGGATCATCGAAGATTGTCACTTTCAGCTTTGAAAAACTTTGCGTTTTAGAACGGTATCGAATCAAATCGAAACACGCCCTCCCTCCACATACGTATTAATCATCGTTCTAAACGGAATGTTGCTCAGAATTTTGAAAAGTAGATGCAAAAAATTCTTGCACTTTTTCGACCTAAATTCCGCGATAAGTAAAACGACGATTGAAAATTCTTCCGACTATTTTTTGTCGGCGGCAAGACAATGGGGAGCGCGTTTAAATGCGTGACTCACTTCTGGTCAGTGCCTTATATGTGTGCAAAAGGCCAACCTAACTTGCCATGTGTGCTTGTAACTTGACCTAAATATATAAAATCGCAGTTTATTAACGCAATTAATGTTGTTTTTTTTAAATTGATTGTTGTCGACGCGTTTTAATAATCCGTTCGATTCAAACCTTAAAAATACTGACAATGAATTAAATATTTATCAATGTAATGTGTATACGTTTCGTAATGGCGTAATCCAATAAATCCGGTTTAACTCTCGATGATCTAACGTGATAAGCATTACAGGCATATAAAAGGATGGGTTTTGTTTACACGCTTAAAATTAATCACCATCCTTATTCACTACTTATTACATTTAATATAATATATAGGTGTAATGCGCCCTTTTGTCCATTTTCGCATAATAAGAACGTCTGCAACTTCGTCGTTTTTAATAACCGAATCGTCGGCACATTTAGATTATCACGAAAAATTAATTAGTATCGTAGATCGTTCGTGACGAAAGAAAAACTGTTGTGCGACCGTTCCGAGTTGGGGAAAAATATAAAAACGCGCCATTTAGCGCATTAACTGGCATGTCAAATTTAAGAGTTCGTGACGAGAACGTCGCAATACATCTCAAGCCTGTGGTTAACCACGTAGAAAGTGAGGAATATAGGCGACGCGAGCGTGTTGTGTATAATTGCACATTTCCACGATTATAGATGATAAAAATTCGAAACGAACTTGTAGCTCGTTTTACGTACAATTACCGATTCGCTGTCAATTAATAGAAATAAATAATAATACGTTATCCTTTCGGTGAATTTAGGTTGTCTGTGAATGGATTTACCTATAGACACGTACCGTGTAATATTCGGAATTATTCTTTTAATCATTGTTATTAAACGCGTCCTACTTTTTGCCTAAACAAACAGGTCTTTAAACAGCGCACAGCATTTGCTTTTCAAAAAAATCAAAACGTTTAATTTTTTTTGAGGAACATTTTGAAAGTTGTTAGTCAAAAAAAAATGGTGAATTCGAATAAATTCGCCTCGTCGGAGATTACAGGACAAAAATCGAAATTCACACATATTATATCATAATATATTTATAATGAAATACAATAAAATAACAGAATTTGTTTCATAATATAAGTATCTACAAATAATAAAAAAAATAAATAAAAATATTAAATCCCTTAGGTAATTAAACAAGTATTGAATAAACATTTCCAAACATATTGTTGTAATTAACATTAGAACAGTAATGTGATTATTAGTATCTATTATGTGGTACGTATCTATAAATGTATTTGTAATTTTATAATTATGATTCTTACTTAGTGCTAGTGGCAATCAATAGTAGGTAAAGTAAATTAGCTAATGACGATTCAGGCATAAACTAATCATTACATAATTACTTATAATAACTAATATTAGTCAGAACAATAGTCTAGACCTGAATTGTCGCTAACTGATTCACTATCACTTAAATAAAGATCAAGTGGAATATCTAATTTATTAGATGTTTCTAATGTATCCGTATTTACTATATATCGTTGAATGTCTTTAAAATTTCTGTTTGATTTTTTTGAAGAAGACTTTCTACGAGCGGAAATTAAAGGATCGGAAGTAAGAAGAAGTGAATGAATAAGATCTGTATTTGAATTTTCTCTACTGTTTTTACGAGTGTGATTTAATCGGCATTTTCTAATTTCTTCATGTCTGACTTCTAAAGCCTCCTCCGAAAGAAGACCAACGGGTAAATCAAAATACTCTATCACATCACAACTATGTATTAAAATTTTATGCATACTACTAGGCATATAATACCAATTATATAATGATAAAGTTTCTTTTAACAATATTTTAAATTGATCTATATCTATGGATTTACCGCTACATAATACTCTTAAAATCAAACGACAATTATCTATTAAATTTTTATCTATACATGTAATTTGCGAGCTAATTTCAGAATTATCGAAAAACCTTCTAGCGGTATTGTCATCATTTGTAGATCAATATCCTGATTTTGGCTTGTCTTTAATGAGACCCAAACGAGATTTAAATTTCTCTTGAATTTTTTTTTTATTATCTGCAAGTATTCTCTTGTTCTCTCTTATTCTCCCCCCCCCCCTTACTTGCCATGTTTTAAATGGAAATCGTTATGATTGTTGTATGAAGAAAACATTCGAAAAATCGTATCCACGAATGCAAAGTGAATAGCCCAAAACCGTAATGCTCTGTATTTCGAAGTTTTTCACTAACTCGTTGTAAATTCGTCTCTTTTGGAGAAGCACCCCAAATACAGGATGTTAGTGAATTAATGTCGCGGAAGAAAGGTACATGTACCTGAGACTAATACAAACAAAAAATCTTAGTAACATTTTTTGATTTGAGCAAATTTACTTTTGAGGGGAGGGGGGTGTTTTTGTCTGAGAAATTAAACCAGTAGTTCCTGTTTAAACTTCAACAAGTGCCATTGATGGGTTCTGAAAAGTACCGTTATCTCAGCTGGCATTCCATTAGGTTACTACGATAGTAAACAGAAACGATTGTAGGGGTTGAAGTCGTAAATATCTTTTACGGTCATTGACAAGCTGTAATGTAACAAATACTGAAAATGTTTCCTCATTTAAGTAGATATCTAAGTAGCTATTTGTTATTCATTTTATTTTAATCTTTTACATTTGCATGTGTTCTAATAAAATTTCTAATTAATTTTTGTGAAATAAAAATCAATTTCGATAACGGCACTTCGATAAATGTACGGGAAAAAACTCGAAATAAAATTGAAAGTCACTAACACTCATTGCGTCATTATGGAATGTTTAGTTTTTAAATTTTGCTTTTGGTCCTTATGTTTGGTAAAAAACCAAAATTAAAGTACCTACTTACCTATTTGCGTTTAAGTATACTTTAAAAACCCGTCGAAATATCTCAATTTTTCAAAATCATAAAACTAATACTGGCACCCCTTTTAGTGCAAGCCTCTCAACATTAAACGTAAGTGTTCCAAAAACAGGCATGTTATTAATTATGTTAAATAAAGTAATCTAACTTTTACGTGTAAACCGAAAATAGGAATTGCATTCATAAATGAAAATATCCACAACAATCGGCACTCTCCTACAACGGGGGCCATAAATTAAAGAGAACGGATGTTTTAGCTGCTGACCCAACAGTCAGTTTCACTTTCCGAGTTCTTAAAAATCTTTAAAGGGAATATACTCGAGTAAGTCGATTATCAAATTAATAATAGCAATAACTCGAAAATTGTTGATTTTAGGAAAAAAATTTATTTAGGTTTTTTGTTCGTTTTAATCTTACCTACCCATAGTTTTTTTCCGCGATATTAATTCACTAACACCCTGTATAACATTTTGAAGTACAATTAGTATTCGATAATATATTACTAACACTGCCATCCAACATAGTAAAATGTATGATATAATCAACGTGTACAGTATTATCACCCACATTGAAAGTATAAGGCAAAAGTTTTTGAAGTTTATCTTTCATTAGAGAATCTTGTTGTAAAATCAATTCCTTATTTTCTTTTATATACAAAAATTTTATAGGACGGAAAAAAAATGTAGATGAAGGAAGAGGGTTAACCCATAACTCTCTGTTACTTTTATTATCTATTAATTTAAGCGGTACTAGTGCAATTAAAAACAGGAATTCATCTATATCGATAGAACTTTCACAATCAGAATATTTTTGTTTATTAATACTGTGCCCAGAACTACCATCGAAACCCCATTTACATATAAGTTAATTCTGTATAGTCGTCATTAATTAGAGTCATTTTGATAATACTATCAACTGTGATGTTTAATAAATCTTGTAAGCAAACCTCTGCAGATATTTCAATCACAGATATATTTAAAGGTAAAAATGACTTTTTCATCTTCCTAAAAGCCTTTGTACTTTGAAAACAATCTTTATGTAAAGAGTTGATAAAACTCCGTAAAAAATTATATTTTCGTTCTGAGAGGTCCAAGTCCAAACATAGCGCAATAATTTCACGGGGTTCTAAATTTGCATGCGTTCGATCTTCCGACAAACGAGTACCTCAAGATAGTGTTGCAGCAAATTACAGCTCAGGAGAAGATCTCGAAGAAACCAAGACTTGAAAACGACGTCTTTTTGTTTTGACCGATGCTTCTTCGAAGAGTATTTGAGGTCTTCCGCGACCAAACCTTGGTTGCACTTCTTCAGTTGATCGTTGGGTAAAAACATCAATAGATATTTGTACTTCCTTACTTAGCCGTACACGATGGCGTTTAAAAAAGTAAATTCTGTTTCTCGAACACTCTTTCCACTTTTTGCTCACTGCTAAGCAATAAGCTTCGCAAATTTTTTTAAGTTTTTCACGAACTAACTCTGTACACTCATTAATGTTTAAAAGAGCATCCATTTTTATAAGAACTTTAAAACAAAAATCGGATTTATCGCTACAAATCCATTCTTCGATTAAATCTGAATTTTTAACACTACACTCAAAAAATTATTGTACATAATATCAATGAACACCAGTTACTGACTTTTTGATTATTGATACAATGAAAAGTTCATTAATACTACTAATAGATGTCCATATTTTAATTTACATGTTCGTAGTCCCGATGTTATTATGTTCATTAAAAACTGATGAACATATTTCATAATTTAATGGACATCTTGATTGCTTCGACGACTCTTTTTCATCAATCCAATCATTACTTGATTGTATCTACGAATTTCTACATTAACATCATAACGTAAAATTTATGAATTTAAAACATCATATTAATGTAAGGTCGTTTTGAAATAATAACTACATTCATCGTATCTATGACTAAGTTCACTAATATACAGTATAAATACAGTTGATTATGTATTTTTTTAATTCTATAGGTATATAGAATAATCTAGGAATATTAACGGTTTCACAGAAACAAGATAAATTCAAGACAGTCAAGTTTGAAAACTCAAACTAAATAATTGCAAAAAAAATTATCACGACTTTTACATTAATATTTATGTTAGAACTGTTATAGAAAAATATTTCTAAAAACGGTTTGTGTTTGTTATTACATATCAAATTCCAGAGAAACGTGTACAAATCGATATTTTTCACCGGAAAATCGATTTGTATTTCCTACAATCGACAACATTGAACAATAAAAAACTAATAATCAAATTTTCTATGTAGGTATATTTGAGCGATAATTAATTGAAACATTACAAAAAATAAATTTGCTATAGAAACAATATACATAAACATTGTCCTATTTACAATGTGAAATAGTAACTGTACTCTTTTAATACGAATAGAAGTGTACATTGTAACAATGCAAGAATATTCTTTTATTTAATGAACACTTTCATCGATATAATAAACAAACTTCGCATTTCAGTGGAATAATTTATTGAATTTATGTAAGAATATTGATAAAACTAATAAACACAGTTATTATCACTATAAATCAAATTCATATTATCTATGTACTAATTTATTAAAACAGCAGTATTGGAGCAGTCAAATTATTCATTAACGTAATGAACTGCATTCGATATAGCAATGTATAAGGTCATTACACCAATAAACGTTCATTGGGTAATGATTTCGAACATCAAGTAATCTTTGGACATACGTTGTAATGATGAAATCGTACTTTGGACGAAAATTAATGAACGCCAGTTCTTAATATAATGATTTTTTTATTGTATTTACGTACTTTTTTGGTTGAGTGTACCACGGCTGCCTGAAAAAAAGTCATATTAATTCATGTAGCAGTTTGTAGCAAGAAAAACAAATGAAATTATACAATATAATAATCGAACACATTAAAAAGTACAGGATATTTTATGCCAAACTTTTTAAAAATCTAGTTAAAGTTGAAGATATTAAATGCAATAAATACAAAGAATATTGTTATCATTTTAGGTCATTTTTTCTACAAAACTACACATTTTTTGAAATTAGTTTAAAGTAAAATAAATACTGTATACCTTCAAGAAAACTGTCCGTAGTAAATTAGTTTTGTAAATATACATAAACAAGTACGTACACTTCTCACAGAAAAAATCGGGACAGTTGAAGGATAGAATTTTAAAAATGTTTTGTTGTGAATTGGGTTTTAGGTGAAATGCTTGTATTTTTAAAAGGGATTATTGTAAGCCATAAATCATCATTGTTACCTACAAAGTGGACAACTCTTTGTCAACAAAATATTTTAGAAGCAAGTAGTAGGCAGGTTTAGTTTATGCTTTCTGTAAAATTAAAAAATTTATTGATCGACGTAATATATCGATCGCGTTTTGCCAAAAGGACGTAACTCACACTTTTTGTGAAAATAAGTTATTCTAACTGTCTTACGCATTTAAAGTAAAGACATCGTCTGATAAAATCTAATAACAATATTTCGATTTTTTTCACCGGAAAAATCGATTTATATTTCCGCGAAACGTATCTTGTTATAGCTACGCGACGACATAAAATGTGCTCTACTGTAAAATTTACCGTTTGTAGGTTACGCCCTTTTGGAAAATCTGCGTCGATATGATCGATAACATGTAGATTTATATTAAAAAAAAATGGTTACTTACACACACAAAATTGATATAGCTTGAAAAATATTTCGTCTTGTTAATAGTGCTTCCTCAACAAAACTTAATAAATCGCATTTTTGATTTTTTGCCATGACTCTTCTTTAACAAGCCATAACTTTTCCAAATCGTATCTTATACATTGCTACAGCTTTTTTGCTTAAAATTACTTAAGAAACGCGCCCCTAAAATTTAGCAGATTCCTCCCGGGACACCTTGTATGTATCCTTAATTACTATGTGTTATTTAACCTACGAACCTTATATCCAAGAACAAGAAACGATAAATAAAATAATTATGTAAGTAAGTATGTAATAATTCTTTGTGTGTAGAGTAAAGTAATCGTAAAGTAAGTAGTAAAGTAAGTAGTATAGTTCGTTGTGTGTAACGTAATAAAGATACAATTCTTTGGCCGAATTAATATATTATATATTCATTAATTGTTTCCATCATTTATATATTTGTAGCACTAAAGATAGCTCCAACCAGAGCCGAAATATATGATGTTAGTTGTTCCAAGTTTTTATATTGGCTTATTACCACAATTTTACAAGAAGTATAGTAAAGTAAGCATTCAGTCACTAGTTTTAATTTTAAGGCGATCCCCTACCTTTCAGTAAGTTCATAAACTTCAATGGAAATCAAGATTTCGCACTTTATGTTTTAGAAAAAATTTTTTTTAATGATATTTGGTATCGAAATCATCAGTACAAAAAAGGAAATTATCCCACAGCGACGAAATTATCGTAAGACGTCAAAATTATATCAAAAATATTAAATTTAATAATAAAACAGGGTTACAAACAGAAGAATGGATTAAATCTACAGTTTCTAGACGAGAGCGGTATAATGGAGTATCGACAGATATACTGAACACATCTTTCACTGGAAACAAATATTTTGAAATGTATTTTTAGACTTCATCAGTAATTATAATTGTAGAGGAAGGAAATCAATATATAATTCAATACATTGACATTATTGCAGAAAAATATTTAAAAAAGCATCAAAATATCGAGGATATAATAAATAGTAATATTATCGAAATCATAGTTGTTTTCATAACGATCACATTCTAAATTAACTTTAGAGAAATAAGTAAAGAAACGCCAAAAATCATAATGCGCAACTTTGTTGGGTGAAGTTTGCCTTTTACGTTCTCGTCTAACAATAAGTAGAATCCGTAAATTCAATACATTGTTTTCTTTGTAACCTTTTTCTATTCTTTTACTACGGATCAGTAAATGTCATATATTTGATATAATTTTGACGTCTTACGATAATTTCTTCGATTTGGGATGATTTCTTTTTTTGTGCTGATGATTTTGGTACTAAACAGCATATAAAAAAATTATTCTAAAAATTCTCATTTGATTTACATTGAAGTTTGTTAGCTTACTGGAAGGTAGGGCTCGTCTTAAAATGCAAAAGGCTATTTCAACCTTTCCGATACCTAACATCTTTAGAACCTCATCTATGTAAGTAACAATGCTTTTATGGCTTAATCCTTATATACTTGCAAACAGTTTATTTAAAACCTGATTCACAACAAAACATTTTTAAAATTCTGTCCTACTGTCCCGATTTTTTCTGTGACAAGGGTACCACAGAAAAATTATAATTGCTATTAATGCATAACTGCAAGTGTTTATCTTACCTGTGTCCTATTTGCTTATATACCATTTTCTAATCGAATTCCCCAAATGACCCAATTAGAAAGTTAACGATTGTTTCTAATAGTTTTGTTATTTGTCTACAATTATACATAATTAATATATTTGTTATGGAATTCGGCTATTTTGATTTTTGTCCATTGATGGCCGCACTGTGCATCGTCGCTTTGATGAGCCGTTTGAATATGGAAAAAAACACAATCGATCGATGCTATTGATGTCGTTATAGTTTTACGGAGCGCCAACTTGACACACACACAAAACATTTCGAACAGCAGCCCTGACCCCCACGGATCTCCTCGCATTATGTAATTCGATGCACGTCCCAGCGTTTCGTATTTGGGCAGCCACTTTAAAATGCAAAACAAAGGCTACCATTGTTCTTATGTGAACGTTGGAGCACTGGGAATGAAAAAAGATATACTACGGTAGCCAACTTCCGATGCCTCCAACAATCTCGACTCTCATCGGCACTTGAATAAATAAAAGAAACCTAGCATCCGTTCCCAGATTACCTAGTTTTTACGACCGCTGTTTTATTGAACTGTTTTTTTTTTATTGGGCGCCGATTTAATTTGTTGGATATTAATAAGTTGCCTTGAACTTGATACCATTTCGGAATGTGCCAAACGGTTTGACCAATTATGTAATTTTTGCTGTTATCGTGTAACGTCGACCGAAGACGATTTACCGTCATTTATTTGATAGACACGTCGCCTTTCACTTTGCATTCAATAAAAATACCAACGGTATTGCTTCGATGTTGTTTTAATCGACAATTGAACATTGTTCGGTACCTACGATGCTTTTGCGTCATCGAACTTCTTTAATTACACGTATAGATAGATACTTCCGTAAAATATCTATTGTTACGAGAATTATGGGTATCTACCTACAAATTTTGTAAAAGCCAAAACGACAATTTAATGACGTAACAGACTATAAAACGCTAATATGTAATTAGAATACGCAGTCACTTACGATTCTTCGAGGGCTTTTCACACGGAAATACGCAACCATTATTTGAGTGAGATTCTTGAGAAAAACGCCGGAAAAAGATTAGAAGCGTAAAGAATAATAATTTGTATTTTAATAACTACGTTTTTATTGCAG
Source organism: Rhagophthalmus giganteus (assembly GCA_036326145.1). Taxonomy (NCBI): domain Eukaryota; kingdom Metazoa; phylum Arthropoda; class Insecta; order Coleoptera; family Rhagophthalmidae; genus Rhagophthalmus; species Rhagophthalmus giganteus. Next base: position 864,485 of record JARFJA010000036.1, read on the forward strand.
GTCATCGAAGATGAATTTTAAACCGAAGTGACATCATATCCTGCAAATATGCGGCTCAACGGCGACCCCTTGGAAACGACCGACGAAAATAGTAAGTACAGTTTCTAACATAATACTTTTAATTTTAATTGGTAATTGCGTAACTCTTGAATGTCATATCGTGTAATAATGCTATTTGCGGCGATTTCTTAAACATTAGAACGTCACGCGACCCGTTGTTTACAAACACAAAATTTCCATCATTATACGAAAGTTGACTTATTTCATAAAGGACCACTACCACTTTCACTACTTCAATCTATTTTAATCGCATTTTTGCGCGCAACCATCTAAATGAATCTTCAAAAGAATTTAATTTAAATCATATACCGATCGTGTGGAGACGCAGCAGCGGTCGGACGCGGTCACTATTTTACATAAAAGTGCATATTTTTGATTCTAGCACATATTACGGATAATTTGTTCCTAAAAGCATCTACATATTCCATAATATTAAACATTTTCTCCTAAACGTGATTATTCAATAACTTGAAAGATTAACCAGTTTCAAAAACTCACCATAAATTTTTATTATGTAACAGCCAATAAAGCGAGCTTTTAAAAGGAATTTTCTAAATTGCAAATTTTTGGCTCTTCAAAAAGGTCTTTGAAAAAACCAACAATTGGGGGTTGAAAGTTAGTTGTAGCTGCTGTAATAATAAATTTGAAAATTGAACTTTTTTTATTAAACTCCACTACGACTCCTGGAAACGACGTAAAGTATGTTATTAGTCATTTGAAAATATTAATATTAAAAGTTCGAGGGCCCTAATCTCGCACATTTCTAGATCTCCAGGTTTGTTTTGTGCTTGCAGAAATTGAAGGTAATCGCATTTCGAGGTCTTGCACAATTAAACAACTAGAAACACTCTAATTAGATTATCTGTTAGCTCTGACACCATAGTGTATGTCAACTACGGTTGAGTTATGTAAACATAAAATTACCTATTTCACGTTACGCATTTTCTAGCCGGTTTAATTTTCTTTATAAAACAACAATATCGGTGCTCTCGGCCGCGACATTGGGAATTTTGATTGACAAACAAATGTACTATCTGGTAAAAAAGTGGTGTCGCGTACCTAGTCGTATGACATAGGCAACTCAAAAACCACTAAGAATTCAATCCCTTATTTTATGAAACCGGAGTTAAACGACCTTAACACTGGTACTTACATTACAAATTAATTTCGACTCGTTTTTATAACTAGATATTATTTGCTAAACTATTCTTAATTTTCTTAATTCTTAATTCTTAAAAATTTATTTTTTCAGAAAACGAGAAATTCTGAATCTAATATAATAAACGTTATAAGATAGTAGTAAATTATAATAGATTAAAAATAGCTTATAATAAGCATGTAAAAATAAGAAGTTTTAATAAGATAAGTGTACTTATATTCAGTATTTATTTAAAAATGCAATCTAAACTTAAAGTTAATAATTATAGAAATGCCCACACTAAACATTAAAAAAAAATTAATATTAAGTAAACACAATACCGACAAATAGTTTCCTGATTAAACGTTAACGCCACAATAAACATAAAACTAAAAATATAGTTGTAAAAAATATGTAAAGTATTTATAGTAATATACAGTATATAGTATAAAAAATTATAACTTATAATATTTTGTAGATAATTAATGTTATCAATGTTAGTTTTACAAATGTTTCACAAATTTGTATGATCGTTTCACTTATTTAGTTTTACACTTACAATCTATTTATTTACCTAACTAAAAATTACCAAATTATTTTATATTTAATGGATATGTTTATTTTATTATTAACCGTAAGGTCATTACAAACAACTTACAATATCGATATTGTGAAATTAATTAGGTAGTAAACCTATTAAAAAAAGTAAAGTCTTACTTGTAGATTCAGAATTTCTCGTTTTCTGAATAAATAAATTTTTAAGAATTCCATCAAGCTAGTTAGCTTGTAATCGTAAGTGAATTTTTTGCCCTTATAAGTTTCTTCTATTCATTAACAGTTTGGCGTAGTGATGTAAAATGCTTATTTTTTTAAGACGAATCGTTTGATATCAAAAAATTCACATTTGAGTGTTCTTCCATTTTACATAAGGTTGCAATTACATTTCCCGAAATTTCCCTTTATACCTGGGCTTTTTACCCGCAACAGCATCGAGCGGTCATCGGTTTGGCATTCATAAGGTAGTTATGCGTAGAACAAGAAGCATATTTAGTTTTTACCTTATAACCTTCGTTTCATACCTGCAAACAGGAAAGCTTAAACAAGAAGGGTAAAAGTTTACCGATCGTCTTCCTTGAAAGTTTTGACCAAATTAAAATGTATAAAACTACGTTTTTTAATTTAATTTAACTAACTTATATTTTTATCGAATACTCATAAATATCTACATTTACCAATTTAATTAAATTCTAACATTACATAATTATGTATAATTGATGTAAACAATAAATTTACCGATAATTATCTTATCTTTTCTTCCCCCTAGTTTAGCAAATAATATCTAGTTATAAAAACGAGTCGAAATTAATTTGTAATGTAAGTACCAGGGTTAAGTCGTTTAACTCCGCCTTCGTAAAATAAGGGATTGAATTCTTAGTGGTTTTTGAGTTGCCTATCCCATACGACTCGCTACGCGACACTACTTTTTTACCAGATAGTACCTACAGTTATTTTATTCGTTATTCATCACATGAATTAGGGAAAATTTTGATAGGTTATATTAGAATGACTGATATGTTTTAATCTCATTTGCGCGAGCCTGCCGTATAAATTTTTGAGTTTGAAAATTACCGATGTTTAAAAAGTTTATTTATAGATAATTAAAACGGCTTAAAGATGAATCGGTCCGTATTTACACTGTTTAATTCATTACCGAGCGCTTCGCACGTATTTAATTTGTACCCGAAACTCGGTGTAAGTAACTAGCTGATTCGGATGAAAACTGATCGATGTTGGTAAAACAAATAAAAGCCCAAACGAACAAAAGTCCTTGGACTAGTGTAGGTTTCTAAATACTGTTATGGGGGTGAGAACGTGCTTCTAATTAATTTTCGCTTTTACCCGAAACGCTCGAAAATCACCTTATCTGATTTTGTTGGTATAGATGCACTAAAAAACTTAAGTGCCTAATAGATTGACATCTGTATTATAACATTTGCTGATAGCTTATCTTCGGCAGTGATGCATATCGTTCAAATTAATGGGCTTGTATTTAAACATATCGGATTTTTTTCAAATGACCGTAACAGTCATGCCGGAATAACCGAAATTATAGGTACTTATCTAAAATGGATACTTTCAACGACTTTTCTGTTTACGCCGAAATGTCCTTGTATAGCGTAAGATTATGCTGTAGGTATATTTAAAATTTCTAATATAATATTTGATTTATTTCCCCATAATTTACCCCATAATTCTAATCGATTCACGCAATTTCTGAACTTCGAACATTCCCATTCCCATTACAAATTCGGTGAAATTTTTAATTTAATAGATGTTTTCATTTTATGAAATAAAATAATCTAGGTTTTTTTCAAAAATATATAGATATCAACGATTATTTCTAATCGTGATGAACGGGTTATCGAAATTTTTTCGAAATAATGCAATATCGAGGACTTCTTGCCACGTAAATAGGTACCAAAATCAATAGAATTTCAAAATGGTACGCTAACGACACGCTAATCGGCGACAAAAGCACGTCGGATTACATCACGAAGATGCGCAAACGAATAACAATTAAGACAAACAAGCGCAATTCGAGCCTCGAACGAACGATTTTTTCGATAAAACGCGCCTCGTCCACGACCACAACAAATTCAATTAAACGCACTCTTCGTTGATTCGTGTCATTTAAATTTACTAGTACAAGCATGAAATACCTTGAAATAAATTTACATAAATTACATGTAAGTACAGAATTTATTTTCGAACGTAGTTACGCCCGAACTCCCATTTTCATTGTGACGCAAACGAAACGGTGTTAATGCAATAGACTCGAAAATAAAATGGACACGGACTTTTTAGCAATTATTTTCGAATAAGAACTCGCTCATTTTGTCATAGTTGCTCTCATGATATCCTCCAGTGAGAGACCTCTTCGCAATGGCATGCAAGAATTCCGACACGTCTAACGGTTCGGTAAGTCGACAGCGACGTTTCAAGAAAAAAACAAAAACAAACGGAATGCTAAAGGCTGGTGCAGCCAACCATTACTAAAGTTTATGTCCTTATACATAAAAGCCTCTTTTGTCTCGTCACCGACGTTCCACACAAAGGCTTTTTATGGCCTTGCGAAAATAATGCAAATTGTTGAAAACGCAGATAGTACCTATATATAAATAATAAATTAAAAAGTTCGTTTTTCCCGCAAGCTATTAACAGAAACCGCATTCTGCACAACGGGCGTCCTCGGGCAAGCTGGATCTTTTTTAATAATTTTCACGCCGTGGGAGTTTAACGGCGTCAAAATCGAAATTAATTGGACGAAATCGAAAAAATTAATTAAAAGCGATGCGAGTCCATTAAGTAAATGCCCGACGTAAATTTGTCACGTCGTATTTTCTTTCTGTTTTTTTTTTTTAATGAATTCTTTCGAGCGCTTCTTGTGTCTTCTGTGAAAATATTTAAATGGTCGACCTTGACCGTGTATACATATGTTACATCGTTGTTATACACCAACTTTCATATAATTGGGTTTTAATTTAAAAAATACAGTTAGTGAGCAGGTGTCCATTATCAAAAGAAAAATTCGTTGGTTTTAGGTTTTCGAACAAAGAAATTATAATCTAGGTATTTCGTAATATTCTATGTGGATTGGGACCTCTTATCTGTTGTGGTGGCGTAATTTCTGTGGAATTTCAGAAAGTCAGTACAAAAAAGCTACATTATTTGTACGAAAGCCGTGCAATCAGCTGTTTAGCTATTTTTCTTTGATTCGAGAAACGGTAATTATTCGGTAAGCGACGTTGTGGACAGATTCCTGAAAGTCAGGCAACTTATTGGCTCCGTATTTGCGCAAAGAACGCAGGATGGCGAAGATTTTCGGGGACGGGGAGTTTTGCACCCCGATACTATACAACTAGCATCGACAACCGCTATGCTGACATTCTGTTACGATTTTAGTTGCCTTTATTTTATCCTGTACGTAAAGGTTAACGTGAGAGATAGACAAAGGTCAAGTACGAGATATTAATTATTTGGTCGAACATCGCTATTGTATTTTGAATCGTAAAAGTGTGTAGATAGAACATCCTAAAAGGTATACGAATTTGTTTAAGTAATTACCGATCGTGCTAAACGGATTAAGGGAAGTTTAGTTATAACAAAATAATTATTTCCGAAGTAACAATTGATCGGCGAAAAGCTGGATTTTAAACGCACAATAAATTAGCAATAAAACCCTTCATAATTGAAGGTAGGCGGTAATTTATCATTTAAACAGAATTTTAAAGATATTCTTTGTTTGTTTCTTATCGTTGGAGGAGCAATGTATCGCTTCTCGTTGTGTTCTTCCCTCCATAAAAAGGGGATATATTAGGGGGACCGGAAAGTAATGTCTTTTCTGCGCATATCGATGTTTGATTGTCAGCTCATTGTGTATCTCGAAGGTGCGTCAAAGCCATTTTAAGGTTATTGTGACTTGTTCACTTCTAAATAATTCAATATTAAACTTTTTTTTTGCAATTTGAGGTGAAATGGCCAGCCAAATACCAGAAGAGCATATCCGGCATTGTATGCTTTTTGAGTTTCGCAAGGGTAGTAACGCAACAGTTGCGACCAAAAACATTTGCGATGTTTATCCAAGTGCATTAGACCTTCGTAAATGCCAAAGATGGTTTTTCAAGTTCAGATCCGGTAATTTTGATCTCTCTGACTCCTATCGATCATGAAGACCAACAACATTAGACAACGACATGCTAAGGGCAGAAGTGGAAGCAAATCCATGTCAAACAATCGAGGAACTGTCAAACACCCTTAACCAACCTTGGTCGACCATCCAGGAACATTTACAGCAGATTGGAAAAATAAGCAGAGCAGGTGTTTGGGTCAACCATAATCTGTCCGAAGAGAACAAAGCCAACCGATCCATCACGTGCAAAGTATTGCTTCAACGGCACCACACAGAACCGTTTTTTGATCGTTTGATCACCGGAGACGAAAAATGGGTCCTATATGATAATTCAAAACGCAAAAGGCAGTGGCTCTCTTCAAATGAATCACCATGAAGTACTGCGAAGCCGGGTTTACATCTCAAAAATGCGCTTCTGTGTGTTTGGTGGAGTATTCGCGGAATTGTTCACTTTGAAGTGCCGAAACCTGGACAAACTGTTAATGCAGACCTTTATTGTGAACAATTGGGTCGAGTGAACCAATCTTTAATCGAAAAGTATCCGGCGATTGTCAACAGAAAGCGCGTCATTCTGCAACACGACAATGCAAGGTCGCACCGTGCAAGGCGAACACTGGAAAAAATTAATGAATTGGGGTGGGAGGTACTGCCTCACCCACCATACTCGCCCGATATCGTACCCCCAAATTTCCATTTATTCCGATCCCTACAACATTTTCTTAGTGGCAAAAAATTTGAAAATTTGGATGATGTCCAAAATGCCATCTCGAGATATTTTACTCAAAAACCAATTGATTTTTATCGGTCCGGGATTGAAAATTTGCACACTAAATGGCAAAAGGTTGTTGATAACGAGGGTAATCACCCTCGATTATTGATTAAAAATAAAGACTTATTAAAAATTTATTCGTTTGAATTTAATGTAAGAAAGCGACATTACTTTCCGGTCCCCCTAATATATTATCTTTCTTCGTTGGCCTCCTATTTAAATATTACTGGTCAAGAGGCACAAAAAAAAAGAAAAGGAAACCAGTGAACCAGGATAGATTTGATTTAAGTATTTGTTGTATGAATTAGATGGAACGTTCCAACGAAATTTCTTCAAATCTATTGTTTTGAGTTAATTAAGTAAAAAAAATATTAGATACACTAGTCTTTATTTAAAATTTGTATATTGTACAGTAGAGTGTAGTATAAGTGAAATAATGTCGTGACAATTCTTTGCCCAAAAGTCCTTTGCTTTTCTAAATTCTAATTAGTGGATGTACGTGATATAAATACGATGCCTTTTTTCCCCGAGTTCCTCCGTAGCAAAGTTCTTGCCGTACTCTTGGACATTTCCAATTGATCGACGACCCCCCCTCGGATTGCGCACCCTCTACAAATACAAAAGATAATTAGTTCCTTATAAGAATTGATATTGAATTTTCATTTAAATCTCAATCGATGGAAGTTTCTATTTATTGTTCGAATAGACCTCGTTATCCTTATCACTGGATTGCAAACGAATTCTCCTGATATTAATCGGCCGTTTTAGAAAGTGTCGGCTATAAAATCTCATATACTTGCTTAACAGCTTGGTAATTTTCAATGATTCACTCGGTATAAGGTTCTTTGTAAAATAAACGAAATCGACGACCACAAGTCTGCGGCAAGAAGCGGGCAACTTCCATTAAGAGAGAAATTGATCCGAAACAACACGTAATTTAATAGTGGCAGGCGGGGGACGCCGTGGGTGGAAGAAACGCCGGGCAGGCCGATTGTTTTGTCTGCGGAAGGCCGCGCTATGAGCCATGAATCCGGTCGAATGGAAGTGGATAAATAAATAGGTGTCCCTGTTAATTTCTGCACTTAAACGTGTCGAACGTTTCCAGTGTGTCGTTAAATAAATAATTGTTAACGAGATCTGTTACCAATTAATTACCTACTTTAAATGCGAGAGAGATGGAGCCAACGCGTATTTTCCAACGGTATTTAGAATCGATCGTTTTCGAAAGTATTCCATTTGCCGAATGGATTTCTCGACGAAAAATCGCCGTGGGCGATTTGTGTGGCTATGTGCTAAACGAAAATTTCGAAACATCATTTAACTCGTTAAAAAGGAAGGGTGGGGTAAATGTTGAAAATTTTAATGTTCCTAAAGCAGTCCGTCGAGAATCTTTGGTATTTGATATAAAATGAATTACGTCTCATATAAAAACTCAACATATAGCGCGACTAATTATTCACCCAATTAATTAAGTAATTTAACAAACGATATTCACAGGAATAATTGTGTTTAAGGTTACGCGGTTGTAGCCTCGATGGCGCCACCGCCTGCTAATGATTTATACGACTAAATACATTTCATAATTTTAATTAAAAGTTCACGGGCAAGTGTGGCCGACATTATCGGCATCCAAATAAATTTCGAGAAATATATTTGTCAATAATTGATGATTTATGTCGATACCGAGAAGCTCGACTCCCAAAAGCCATGAAGTTTAGCCAGTTGATCATCTGAAAGTGTTATTAAAATAGAAGTCTAGCGATGTTTGTTGAATGACATCTTAACAAAAATAAAAATCATAATTTGTTATTGTGGGTGGAAGAAATTTTTATGGAAGTATTTTTTTATTCATCAATATTAAATTTACCTTTAATTTCTACTATTATAGTTAATGAATTTTCTTTATTTTTAGGGTTTTCATATTATAAGAATTTAGATTTGGGTTGATCAGAATATTATGGTAGTCAAAATATTTATAATATATTAAAAATTGGTTCAACTAGTTTTCAATTTTTTTCTTTAAATAGAGTAAAAGTTTATTTATCTTTATTTACTATTTTAATTTTTTTTATTTTAATTCACTTTAATAGCTTATGCAGAGTATAATATTCAAGATTTTTAAATTTTAAAGTATTTATAAAAAATTATTTTAATTTTACAATGAAAATGTAATGTTTTAATTAAACTATATAAATAGAAATATAAACAGAATTTCACTGCTAAAAATAGAAGTTAGAAGCTTCATTTTGAATAACATATTTCTTTAATTGGGAAATAATCCATTTTTATCATTAACAGTGATAGATCTCTAAATTTGGTTTCAATTAATAATAAGGATAATGTTATCATATTTTAGGTCGAAACTAAATGCATATTATGCTACTTATTAAAGATAAAATGTTGCTATCATTATTTTTTAAATGCAAATTAAATGTTGTTCAAAACTTTTATCCTAATATATTCAATTTAAAGCTCCTTGTTTTCATTCATGAAATAGTCCTATAAGTAAGATTGCTATAAATGTGATTATGATAATAATAAATTTTGTTATATTTACTAATTTAATTGTAATTGTTAATGGTAAAATTAGCGTGATTTCTACATCAAAAATAAATAATAAAAATAATTTTTCTTACTTTTAGTGTTTGTGAGAGATCATTAGGTTTATCAATTCTAGTTTTGATGATACGATTTTATGGTAATGATTATTTTCAATCTCTTAGGGTATTATGATAAAATATTTTTTTAATGATTTTTATGATTCTCTGCCATCTTAACGAAACTTGCATTCTGGTGGTTTCCTCCGTAGGGCGTCCGCATCCGAGAAATACAGCCAAACAAATAAACTACCGCGTAACAAGAAAATCGCGGCCAATAAATTTTGAAATAGGTATTTAGACGGTATCTAGACGTTGCGTCGACTTGTATTGATTTTCAAATTAAAAGTTACATAAGTCACCACTTATTTATTCATAAACGATCGATACGAAAAAAAAATTCTGATCCGAAGAACAAAACGAAGCCGCTATTATTTATTCACGTGAAACATAATGAATATAAAATGAATTTAAACAGACAAATAAGATTAATCTGAATCGCTGACGTAACGTTACAACAGATTAACTGAACGTTAGCACAATTTGGAGCAACGGGTTGTTGTGGTTTTAACAAAACAACAGAATATCTAGGTGAATACTGTAAGCGTTTTGACCGTATGTGTAGCTTTTGTTTGGAATTTGACGTTCGTGTTCCCAATCACTTCGGTGAACTCCATTACATTTTTAACCTACCCATATTATTCTTGGGTTAATATTACGGAATGAGAGAATGGACTGGACATAATAAACGCCACCCAGACCAACGATGGAATGACCAAATAGGAAGATCGAGAGGTAGACCACAAATGAGATGAGATGAGAAGTTTTATGTGACAAATAATGAACCAAAACAGAGAAAAATGGAGGCCTACATCTAAAAATAGAAGGGATGAAAAAATAGGCTACAAAATATATATATACAGGGTGTCCCCGTTTTTTGTAGCAGGACTTTCACAACTTGTAGTAAAATTCATTTTGAAAACAAAAGTTCATATAAACATATATGTATGGAGGCCTCGTTTTCGATTTACAGGGTGTCGAAATTAAAAAAAAAATTGGATGTTTTATTTGTAAAACAAAATTCCCTTTTTTGATTTTGTTGAAACTTGGCAGTTTTGTTTGTAATAATAATACACATTTTTTCACATCATTGAATTTGCCCTACTTCTTCCAGTGCCGCCACAACAGGGGACCAGCTTGATAAAAATAGAAAAAAATTTTTTGTAAATTTGAAATTTTTTTCAGATTCAGCAATCAAAAATAAAACTTTTTCTATTACGCAACTTTTTTCCTATCTCGCTTCGTTTAGAGAGAAATAAAACTTATTTTTTTACAGAATTTATTGTTTGATAATAATTTGTATGTCAAAAATCAACCGGAAAATCCCGAGTTCCTTGATAAAATTATTTGGACGGATGAGTCTTGTTTTACAAGACGTGGTGTTGTAAACTTCCATAACCTTCACGTCTGGGATAATGAAAATCCGCATCTAATTCGGCCAATGAGATTCCAACAAGAATTTAGTGTAAACGTTTGGATGGGAGTGTTTGGCGATTTTTTGTTGGGACCCTACATCCTGCCCAATAGATTAAACGGTCAATTATTTTTGGAATTTTTAAATGCAGAGTATCATAACATGATGGATGCCCTGCCCATTATGCTTTGGTGGTGCGGAACTGGCTGAATGCAGAATATCCGCAAAGATGGGTGGGTCGTGGAGGACCAGTAGGGTGGCCTCCTCGATCGCCTGATCTAACACCCTTGGATTTTTTTGTTTGGGGATTTATTAAGGAAGCAGTTTACTCTACGCCTGTCAATTCACAAGAGGAACTTGAACGACGAATCCGAAATGCTGCTCTTAGAATAACTCCAGATCATTTGGAAAACGTTCGGCAGTCTTTAATACGTCGTTGTAATTTATGTGTTGAACAAAATAGCAGGCATTTTGAACAGCTCCTTTGATTTTATGTCTCTGTTTATTGAAAAAGTTTCCTTTCATACCGTGTGGTTGATTTTTGACATACAAATTATTATCAAACAATAAATTCTGTAAAAAAATAAGTTTTATTTCTCTCTAAACGAAGCGAGATAGGAAAAAAGTTGCGTAATAGGAAAAGTTTTATTTTTGATTGCTGAATCTGAAAAAAATTTCAAATTTACAAAAAAGCAGGGGCGTACCATATTTTTTTCTATTTTTATCAAGCTGGTCCCCTGTTGTGGCGGCACTGGAAGAAGTAGGGCAAATTCAATGATGTGAAAAAATGTGTATTATTATTACAAATAAAACTACCAAGTTTCAACAAAATCATAAAAGGGAATTTTGTTTTACAAATAAAACATCCAATTTTTTTTTTAATTTCGACACCCTGTAAATCGAAAACGAGGCCTCCATACATATATGCTTATATGAACTTTTATTTTCAAAATGAGTTTTACTACAAGTTGTGAAAGTCCTGCTACAAAAAACGGGGACACCCTGTATATTACGAAAAGGAAAATTTTGATGGGAAAAAATGTAACGGGACAGAACGAAATGAAAATAAAAGATTCGCACAAATATTTTGTCTGTCGGACGATAATTTATGTACGTACTTAACTGTGTCTGTTAATAACAATTTAATTGTTTTTTTCTCTCGCTCGATGGAACATTCATAACTATCATTAATAGATACCTGACATTAATTTTTTCGCATACATTAATCAATTCCTAAAGCGTAATCGTAATGATTACTTTGTCGACATAAAAACATCGATGGGATTTTTGTTTATTACCAAAGCGATCGTTAAATAATTTCAAGGCCATCTATTTACTTTACACAAGCCGTAACGAGAAACCATCGAACGGTAAAACCCAAATATGCACCACCGTTCCGTGACCAGTTATAATAAGACTCATCATAACATAAACGATTGATTTCCATGGAATCCTACTTCCTTGTGGGTTTATTAATAGACGGAGACGTTCCTTTTTCGTCTCCTTACCGAATGACGCGACCTTTTCGTACCACCTGCACCGTATTGTATTATTTATCATAACCTAGAAACTCGTTTACATAACAACAGAAGCTGCGTTCGGAATGAAGCTAGACAAAGGTGAGTTTTTCCCGCACGGGACGCGGCGATCGTTGTTAATTTAATTTATCTGCACAGATGCGACGCCGAGAAAAATCGCGTACGACAGTGCGTGGGAAACGGAATTCGACTGGCTTAAACCCAGCAAAATTTCCGAGGGTTACGCCCTATGTTTACTTTGCAAACAGTATTTCAAAATTCTCGATTGCGGAAGGGCGCAGGTGGTGCGACATTTGAAAACCGAAAGGCACGTGCAAAACAAAAACAGCCGCCGCGCGAACGACATTTTACGAACAGTTTCTGCAAAACCCAAACTAAGCAAAGAAGAGGAACTGATCGGCGCCGAAATAATTTGGACTCTCAAGTTGATCGACTGGAATCACAGTTTAAATGGTTACCACTACGACTGTTGCGGCGCGTTTAAGTTGATGTTTCCCGATTCGAACATCGCGAAGTCTTTCGAGTTGGATAAGTTTCGGGCGCGATATCTGGCCCAATTCGGGATCGTTCCCCACATCGAGAAAATCGTGAGGGAAGACGTGGCGGGAACGCCTTTCGTTTTGGTCTTCGACGAGGTTTCGGATTATCGAGGCAAAAAGCAGTTGGACGTTTACATTCAATATTGGTCGAACGTTGACGACAAATTCGTGCCCGCCCGCTATTGCGAATCGATTTTCGTACGGCATTATGGCGCCGAAAATCTAAGGGCTAAATTTTTCGCGTTGATAAAAAAGTTCAATTTGGACTGTTCGCTATTAATGCAGATACTTGTGATCGGTACGAGCTACAAGTTTTACAAGCTCGTGGCCAAAGAGTTGGTCGAAAGCGTTTGCACGTCTTTGTTGGACGTCGGTTCGTGTTGCGCGCACTCCGTTTGCGAGGGGTTAAGAAAAGGTTTCGCCGGTCTTCGTTTTGCTTACGAGGAATTTTTCAACGACCTGATTTATTTCTTCAAGTTGCGCAGCTTTCGCAAAGACGACGATAAACATTTGACGGCCGTGTCGGAGGGGTGTTGTAAATTTTTCGCGAGCCATCCCGCGCACAGGTGGATGTTTTTGAAGTCGGCCTTAACTAAAATAATAGACCAGTACAAGAACATCAAGGACCACTTTTTGTTGGTTTTGCCGAAACTGGACGATTTTAAGCGCGAAGTCGGGCGGACGAGTAAATATGCGCTTGTCGTGAAAATTCTGAAGGATCGACGAACTTTCGTTTATTTAAATTTCATGTTGGGCGTCGTGGATACGTTCGAATCGGTATTGTTGCAATTTGTTAAACACGATCCGTTCGCGTGTTTGCTTTACGATACTTTATCGAAGCTGGTGTTCGATTTGATGTCGAAATTTTTAAAACGCAGTTTGTTAATTAAGGCTGGGAAAAAGTTGGACGGTGACAGACTGGTTCGAATCGATTGTCGAAATACGAACTTTCATATGCAAAATGTCGCTTTGGATTTGGGCACCAAGAATAGTTTGCTCGCGCTCAACGTGAAAATCACGTCGGAAATGCAAGGCGAGTTTCTACAATTTTACATGGAGGTCACGTCGTATTTGCAAACGAAATTGCCTTTAAATTCCGCGTTTCTAAAGGATCTTAAATATTTACTGCCGTTAATGAGAAACGTAGACGCCATAGAAAGGATTTCTAAAACAGTTACGAGCGTGATCGGAAACGAAAATGCGTTAAATCGTTTATTTCGCACGCAAGGCAAAGATAAAAGTGGCGTGTGCGATATTATAATTAATCAGGCGAAAATGTACGTTTTAGAGAAGGATCTGCCCTGCGACGATGACGTGTTACAATATTGGAGGAACGTAGGCCAGCTTTCAAACAAATCGGGCGAAAAAAGGTATTTGCAGTTGTACATTTTGGTGAAGTGCATTATGGTGCTGAGTCACGGAAACGCGGCATCCGAAAAAGGATTTGTCGTCAATCAAAACGTTTTGGAGAAGAACAAGGGCACCTTGGACGAAGAGGGCGTGTACGCCATTAAGGCGATCAAAAATTATTTGAGTCGTATAGGCGGTGTCGAGAATTTTGTGATAAACAAGGATCTGATCAAGATCGTTAAAACGTCACATAAGAAGTATGTCGAGTATCTGATTAAGAAAAAGAATCGGAAGAAGAGGTGATGTTTGTAGAAGAATGACCTGTTAAAAGTGTTTTTAATAAAAATGTCGGGAATTTAACAAAAACAGCAGACGCGAGGCGACGGGGTGATTAATAATAATCGAACACCGTTATCAGGAATTTTGCAAACGATGGGATAAATCGTAAATTTTCGTAAACGTACACGCAATTAATTAAATCGTCGAATAGCGTTTACACGACTCATTTAACAATCTAATTAGCGAACGTGCTGGTTGGTACTGGTCCAACGTGCAAATTTAGGTCGAACTAATCGAGTCATTAATGTCAAAACCTCTTTATTATTTCCTCGATTATTATAATCAGAATTAATTGCGTTTCTTTAACCGTGACTGGTAGATTTGTAGGTGAATTTGTTTGACGTGTACGTATATACGTGCAAGATGTGCGAGATTATGTTGCGTGTTAATCAATTTTTTCGCCTTCGCATATCCAATAATTATTGTATCGAAAATGAAATTCCTACGTTAAACGTTTTTTGTCAATTATTTCTTTTTGCATCGACATTATAAATGTAATTCATTTTTAGAACTTAAGAAAAAGTTTTAGGGTTTTCTAAAACACTTTCTCACAACATGTAATAAATTCATGACCTTGATAATGACTTAAGCAGTTAAAGTTACAAAAAGTATAAATAAATAAGCACCTAAAATATTCAAATATTTATATCGTATTCTTTCATCGCTATAATCGAATTGATGATTTATTTCTAAGCTTTTACCAACAATTGCACGTCCAAAGAATAAAAATTACAAGTTCCTATAAATGTTATTCCTCCGGCGGTCCCCTGTTGAGATTTTCACCCCCAAATAACATTTTAAATAACATTTTTAGTTTTCGTTGGAGTTTAATAATTTTTTGTGTGCATACGTATATTAATTAAATGAAGGTCTTTAAAATAGGTCTTTTGATATCACCTAATGGGAGTGAGAACCAGGGGTGTTCTACCTCTAAATCTTTTTAGCCCCAATACTTTTTAGACGTTTCAATTATTAATTTGTTTAGGTCATTTTCGGCCTCTCGGCCTTGTGCCTTGAGCTCGTTTAGTTAATACGAAAGCTTAGGTTATGTCGACCATTTTTGTTTTGACTACGTACCTTATTAATAAAATTTTCCTAACGCCTGCGGTATAGTTGTAGTTTCAGAAAATAGTCTTTTACATGCTAAATATCATACTGACGCGGATTTATACAGTCGTACTTCCTTTATCCGGGAAAATAATAAATTAAAATAATTATCTGGGATATTCCGCATCACTTATTCTTTCTTTGTGTATGATTTAATCGAAAATGGTTCATTCTATCGAAATTAAACAAGTGCCCCCTTTTTATATTGAAATATTTCGAGAAAACGAAAATGTCCTTAAAAATTTAAAAACTTAACCATTAAAAAATGCTGAGGGGTGGTGCACGCCTGCCTTATCTGAGATGGTATCAAAAAACTTATTTCATAGTTTTAAATACCTTCATTTATTACGTAGGTGTACCAAAAATTATTAAATTCCAACATCACTTAAAAATTCCGCATCACTTATTCTTTCTCTGTGTATGATTTAATCGAAAATGGTTCATTTTTTCGAAATTAAACAAGAGCCCCCTTTTTATATTGAAATATTTCGAGAAAACGAAAATGTCCTTAAAAATTTAAAAACTTAACCATTGAAAAATGCTGAGGGGTGTCTCACGCCTGCCTTATCTGAGATGGTATCAAAAAACTTATTTCATAGTTTTAAATACCTCCATTTATTACGTAGGTGTACCAAAAATTATTAAATTCCAACGAAAAATAAAAATGTTATTTAAAAAAAATGATTTTTATTTTTCAACTTTGATGGTGAATATCTCAACAGGAGAGTGCCGTAGGAAAAAAATTTATAGCAACTTGTATTTTTATTTTAACGTGGTTTATGTAACATGATTACATATATATGACCGATCCGAAATGAATGATCTATATTTTCGTGATTTAAAGGTCGAAATCGACGAAAAAACAAGAGGACACTTCTGGGTCCCGTCATTAGACAGGCTGTAATAGCTTTATTTTCTATGAAAATTCGGTAACACTTACCACTTTAAAATAATCTGGATTATCACTATCCACTGCCCTTATACTACAGAATTATAAATTTACTTCATTTTTAATTTAAAAACTATTCGTGTGTCCCTCAACATTGAAAATTTCCCTATTACCCCATAAACCAGATAAAAGTTTAATCGCATTTAATCGCGTTTAATGCGACCGATAACATACAAAACAACTAATAAAACATGATCGCCACCTACTCTCATCTTATCGGAGTGTGAACAAAAAATTGAATGTTTTTAAAATAACAGTAGGATTTACTAGTATCCAATGCATTTATATATAGAATTCTGGCAAAATCGTTTCGGATCTTTCGCGCCAATGGTACAGAGCGGTAGTGCTTATTTCGGTAGTTCGAATTTTAAATTACGGCATCGTATTATTCGTGTGTGGGAGGAGTGCTCGTTCGGTTTGTAAGGCCTTTTTGCGTATGAGTGCGCGATTGTTGAAATGTAAATACATGGACCTTTAAGCTCTAACACAAATTCTCTGAAAATCGAGCTTGGTTAGACACTTGGCTAGGGACTAGGTTAGGGTCTTCGTTAGGGTTCCCCTCAAACATCGACGGTCCAATTTCGCGAACGAAATTTTATCTTACGCAGGTTTTCGCAAATACAGTGAAATATGAAGCGTAGATGTAGGTACGTAATAATGCAAGCACGCAGTCAACGGAAGAATTTACGCTCGAAATTGGCGATAGATTAAAAACGATGACGAGAAAAAGATAGGAAATACAAAGAAAAATTTTAAAGTTTATAATTTTTTCTTATAGTATATTATAGACAAGTGCCAATTCCAGTTGTTTCGTCGGATTCTTTTAATTCTTTTTGTTCTAAATTTCTTCCTTGTTTTACTGACTATTATAATACTTTAATGCGTTTGTTGTAATTATTTTACTAACAAAGTGAAAATAAGGCAACGTGCGGTGATAAAAATACGGTTCGGTTTGTCTCCTGATTATCTGTTTACTCAAAAAGTCGACCGGGCGCCAAGCCCCGGCATCAAATTTTCATGTCGCATGTCAAAAAAACTAATTTTTTTTTAATTTTTCTCGAAAGAAATGCATTTTTTGAAAAATAATATTTACAAGAGAAATTTATAATAATTAAAAAAATATGACTTTTTTTCGATTATTTTGAAAACGGTACATCCTATCGAAAATTATAAAGGGACATGATCGATAGAGAATTTTATGCAGATTCCAAAACATATTTCACATTAGCGATCCGATAAGTAATAACGGAGATTAGAATTTTTTAATTTTTTTTGAACTGCCTCCATTTTGAAACGGGTCGGTCGATTTGGCTGGTTAACGAACACGTCCTTCGTTTTCGTAAAGACAATACGCCGTCCAAATTTCAACCTCCTTCAGTTCCATCATCAGACAGGTTGCAGTCGCTTTATTTTCTATGAAAATTCGCTAAAAAGTTTCGATGTTAGAAAGGCTAGGGGTAGTGCATCCTATCGAAAAACCCACACGTGCGCCTTCTCTTTTATCTCTCATATGTCAGTTGCAAAATTGTATTTGCAGTCATGTACAGGGTGTTTCGTTAAATATTAAAGTTTTAGTTAACTTCTAGTGTAGGTAAAATGGTGATCGTTGACGAATGATCTCAGCTTTGAATAAACTTCCCATCATCCCTGAATAATATGATGGTAATACGACACAAAAATGCGGCAACTTGACACGCAATCCACCTGTCTGTTCATTTAGCGTGAGCTGTCGGACCTCCGACGCGACAAAAAAACGACCAAAAGTCAAAATGCGCTTCGTTATTCGAACATATTTCGATAACGTGAACTTTTCTCCAAATTATCAGATTACCGAAGAACGAAATAAATGTAAAACGCCGCTTCTTGTTGTTTCGACATTTCGGAAGCATCTCGACGCCAAAATGTAGGCGTCGGTTTTTCCCCCGACAGCGACATGTTTCGCAAGGTCATTTCTATTGACTATTTTTAATTAAATCGCAATTAATATTTAATAGCACGTCCCCCGGAAAATGGTAAATCGATTCAATTTAAATTTTTATTTATTCCAAACTGGACCGAATCAATTATAATTATTGATTGCGGGACTAGTTGACGGTGTCGATGCCCGAGGGCGTCTCGTTTAAGAAAAATGCGTTTTGAATTGCAGCACGCTGCGCCCTCCCTATCTATATTGATTACTCCGTCTTGAATTGCATGCAATAATTACGTCGTGGTAGGGGAATGTTGTGTTATCAGATCGCAGCGCTCGACGGCGGAAGAGCGGCGAACTAAATCTTTCGATAGAACAACGTTCTCATGAACACCCACATTTGCAACTTCAATGTATACGAGTTTGTTTGTAGATAATTATTTTGTCAGTCATGTGATAAAAGTGAGTGCGACGATGTCGTCGTTGTGTGGCGTGGGAATCTTGGTCGAATTGTGGGAATCGTTGGGCCTTTGCCATAATTTAGCTAATTGATTATAAATTTTTGTAGGATTATAAACGTTTCCAATTAAAAAGTTTCGATAACGACGTTTATCTATATAAGGTACACAGTTTTCTAGATAATTAAACTTTTACCTGCTTAATCGTTTAGTTCGCGAACGTATATCGTGCGATTGATGATAAGTAACGTTAACTAAAAATATCTACACATTTTACACGTGACCGACAAAGAAAACGCAGGTATTATTTTCGTGTAGTATAATATATAGTAAACTCATTCATGGTTGCTTTTTACACTTGAAAAATTGTTTCGAGTTCGCTTTCGGGACCGACGTCGTTCACGTAAATAACTTTACTACCGGAAACGTGTAAATGAACGTCAAAATCGGTGCGAGTAAAAGTTTCTGTTTGAACATTGCGCGACCGCGGCACTTTCGGTTTGCATTAGAAACGAGCCATTAAATATTTTCATGTGGGAAAACGGCTTGTGAAACTCGCGTAATCGACTTTATACTTTAAAAAGCGGTGATGAAAAAATATGACTAACGTCGCAAATGGAGAATCGGAGGACACGTTATTAGCACACGAGGGCGCAACACGAATCGATGATGTTCAACTTAAAAGGGGCCTGGCCGAAATTTCAGAGGGGCCCGAAAGTCTGGACAACTCCGTCAACAATAGCCATCGGGCCTGGCGTAAGTTTCTATTGTCTGTCTGTTTTCGTATTCGAATTGGTAATTATGCGTTAACGGTCTCGAGGACTGTCGCTATTTTTAATGTTATAACGTAATTTTTGGACACGTGCTTTGCGTTGTTTACGTAGATGCCAGAAAAATTTATTTTGAAAGACAGCAAACGACGATTCGCGCGTGCGTTTTGTCGCAATTGGAATTAGGGCAGATTTTGCGATCGCGAAGAATTCATTTTTATGTTCCCATATATCTTGATGAAGGTTATCGAAGAAAGTCCAAATTAACCGCGGAGAAATTTTATAGCTTCAATAATAATTAATCAAACGTGTCACTCAAAAGTAATCGATTACAAAATGATACTTATCACCATTTAATCGATCGTAAAGTATTTACACAGTTTTTGAAGTAATCGGTCAACCCTTGTATCGGTGTTAAAACTGATTTTATCATAAAAATAACTTAATAGTAAATAAACTAAAACATCGCCCGCCCGAAACGACGTGAATCTGTTTATAACTTGTTCTTTAATCTATACGAAGGCGGTCAGAGGTCAAATTCAATATCGCCGCCGTGAATACGAATTTTAAGAAGTATACTTACAAGGAAGGTTGGTTACCCAAAGGGTACACACCGATTTTGATGAAAATTTTATCATAGTAACTACTACCCAATAGATGATGTTTGGTGAAAAAATTAGCTGCCATAAAGACTTCGTTTACGTTTTTATTCGATAAAGTTGGTAAAATGGTGATTTTCAAATTCATAGGGCTGTCTTCAGAACGGTTTTAGATATAGGTTTGAAATTCGTAATATTTCAATTTGAGATTATTTTACGTCTATTAAGCTGACACAGCCACTACGGCACAATCGAATGAAACCTATTTAGAAATTTAGTGCTAATTTGTTGCTCTATTCCTGATTTTGTTGCTCCAGCCGTTTCGCCAAAAACGATGGCTGTGCTAACTTAACACTTAAGCTAGCACAGCCACTCGCAGAAAATCAAAAAAAAGTAAAAACGAGGAGGTATTTCTAAACTACTATTTTGTTGCTCTATTGCCGATATTATTGCTACACCCTTAACACGAAAAAATCACCCCCACACCAACTGCAATAAAACAACTACTTAAAAATTTCGATTTTCTTGATAAATTTACTGCAATGAATTAGCTGCTTTACATTATATTATATCCCAATTTTGTTGCTCCATCCCTAATACGAAAATAACTACCCCTAGTACTTAAAAGCCAGTACAACACCTTAAAACTTAAAAAATATCGATTTTTTCGATAGTTTAGGCCTTTATGATTTAGTTGCTCCATGATCTAGCAAATCCCGATTTTTGTGCTCCACCCCTAGTACAAAAACAGTCACCCCTAGTACTTAAAAGCCAGCACAACAGATTAAAACTTAAAAAATACTAATTTTTTCGATAGATTAGGCCTTTATGATTTAGTTGCACCACGTTCTAGTATATCCCGATTTTTGTGCTCCACCCCTAGTACGAAAACAGTCACCCCTAGTACTTAAAACCCAGCACAACACATTAAAACTTAAAAAATATCGATTTTTGCGATTGATTAGGCCTTTATGATTTAGTTGCTCCACGTTCTAGCGTATCCCGATTTTTGTGCTCCACCCCTAGTACGAAAACCGCCACCCGTAGTACTTAAAAGCCAACACACCATATTCAAACTTAAAAATATCGATTTTTTCGATAGATTAGGCCTTTATGATTTAGTTGCTCCACGTTCTAGCATATACCGATTTTTGAGCTCCACCCCTAGTACGAAAACAGCCACCCCTAGTACTTATGAGGCAGCACAATACATTCAAACTTAAACAATATCAATTTTTTCGATAGATTAGGCCTTTATGATTTAGTTGCTCCATGATCTAGCATATTCCGATTTTTGTGCTCCACCCCTAGTACGAAAACAGTCACCCCTAGTCCTTAAAAGTCAGCACAACTCCTTAAAATTGAAATTTTTTTTCTGGTTCCTAGTTACAAATAGGTGATCTTGATTCATATTGTTATACGGAATCCAAATATGCTATTGGTTTTTCTCTAGCACGTATAGTTTCGGAGAAAACTTGATTTTGTGTCGAAATAAAACGGTCAAGTAATTAGATGCATTTAATGTTACAAAATGTTCATAAAACCCTTTAAAATGTTCTATTTGACAGTTTTCTTTTGTGTAATAATCTATCCTGGTCTTCTCTAATCAGTAACCAACAGTAATCACCCAACATGTTCACATCCCATCTTCTCTGGTACCATTTTTGTTGTTGAAAGGTCTTAATCGAAAAGCTCCCCATGCTCATCACTTACGTATCCCAAATTGTCTGGGAAAAAATTCAAATAGGAATGTAATAATGCATCTTTAGCGACATATTACATCCAATTTTATGGTAAGCTGTCGGCATTTCGTGGATGGGGGTTTTGTAATTGTCCGCTTTGTTGTTGCCTAAAAAGTCGTTCACCACTGATTTGAAACAATTCCATGCCACCTTTTCTTTTCAACGAAAAACCGCATCGAAGCTGTTGTCATTCATTAATTGTCGAATTTGGGGAACCTCAAATATGTCCTCCTTTATCTTAGCTTTGCTGATTTTTGGAAATTTTTCTTTTATGTATTGAAAACTTCTTTCACCACGGTCCATACCTTTTATAAAATTCTTTATCAGCCCTAACTTTATATGCAAAGGGGGTAAATCGATATTGTTTCTATCCACAAGGCTTTCATGTAAAATATTTTTTTGTTAAATATTCCCAAATTTTTTTATGGCTCATCCGTAATTACCTCATGTCATTATAATTGTACTCTCCAGTGGAACTTCATATTCATATACTTCAAAAACTCCACGTGATAGAAAAAATTTAAACGCAGATTTAAATTCAAGGTGAAAAGTTACATAAGGATTACCTAGTTTTGTTCAAGAACCAAAAATTCTGTTTAGCAGTGTAATTAATAATTGTTTACTATCGTTTGCATAATTGTTACCACTGAAGATAGCCCCAAACAAAGCCGAAATATATGGTTTTATTCATTTAAAGTTGTTTATATTGGCTTATTACCACTATCTTAGCAGAAGAAATAATACATTTTTGTTCCTGATACTAAATAAAATAAATTGTTCATAAAATACCTTAAGTAATACATATTTTTTCAACATCTACATAACGTAGATCCCTATTACCAGAAATTGTTTTCGTACTAGAGGTGGAGATAACAAAATCAGGATATAGCATAACGTGGAGCAACTAAATCATAAAGGCCTAAACTATCGATAAAAACGATTTTTTTTAAGTTTCAAAGTATTGTACTGGCTTTTAAGGACTAGGGGTAGGTTTTCTCGTACTAGGGATGGAGCACAAAAATCAGGATATACTAGAACGTGGAGCAACTAAATCATAAAGGCCTAATCTATCGAAAAAATTGATATTTTTTAAGTTTTAATGTCTTGTGCTGGTTTTTAAGTACTAAGGGTGGCTGTTTTCGTACTAGGGGTGGAGCACAAAAATCGGGATATGCTAGATCATGGAGCAACTAAATCATAAAGGCCTAATCTATCGAAAAAATTAGTATTTTTTAAGTTTTAATCTGTTGTGCTGGCTTTTAAGTACTAGGGGTGACTGTTTTTGTACTAGGGGTGGAGCACAAAAATCGGGATTTGCTAGATCATGGAGCAACTAAATCATAAAGGCCTAAACTATCGAAAAAATCGATATTTTTTAAGTTTTAAGGTGTTGTGCTGGCTTTTAAGTACTAGGGGTAGTTATTTTCGTATTAGGGATGGAGCAACAAAATTGGGATATAATATAATGTAAAGCAGCTAATTCATTGCAGTAAATTTATCAAGAAAATCGAAATTTTTAAGTAGTTGTTTTATTGCAGTTGGTGTGGGGGTGGTTTTTTCGTGTTAAGGGTGTAGCAATAATATCGGCAATAGAGCAACAAAATAGTAGTTTAGAAATACCTCCTCGTTTTTACTTTTTTTTGATTTTCTGCGAGTGGCTGTGCTAGCTTAAGTGTTAAGTTAGCACAGCCATGGTTTTTGGCGAAACGGCTGGAGCAACAAAATTGGGAATAGAGCAACAAATTAGCACTAAATTTCTAAATGGGTTTCATTCGATTGTGCCGTAGTGGCTGTGTCAGCTTAATAGACGTGATTATTTTGCATATTTTCGAATTAAAAATTTTTTTTTCACTAATAGTTTTCAGCACGGCCGCCATCTTGAATTTGTTTAAATGGAAACATGAGGTTGATATGTTGGTAATATAATATAATTAAAATAATAATAATATTAAAATAACCAATGTAGAGCTGTAGCAATATATAGGTATACAATACACAAAAGTAAATATGTATGTATACATTTTGAAAAATTTGTCCTTATTTGCTTAATATGTCAGACCCTAGCCGAGTCACTGCTCCAAAAATTACTAACGAAATACTCGCAATAATAAAACTGTTAAGTTTAGGTATTACATTTTTAACACGTTGATCCTATTTTGGGATACTTAAAAATAATTATTAAAAGTACCTTTTCTATTCTAAAATGCCTGCGGAATTCGAAAATGTACCTGAAAGTTTCGCAACTAAAACCTATAAAATATTTTGGGGTTAAAAACGTTAGGGTTGTGCATCTCTGGCTCCCCTCTAGTAATGTCAAAAATACCTATTACTCCATTTTAAAGATCCTAACGCCAAAAATAATTAAATTCCGACGAAAAATAAATGTTATTTTAAAAAATTGATTTTTACTCTTAATCTTTGGGGATGAATATCTCGACAGGGGAGCGGAGTAGCGAAAACATTTATAGGAACTTGTGGCATTATTTCGACGTGGTTTATACATTTATCATTTACCGTAACCTTACGTAACGTTTTCTGACGTCCTATATTTGTTGTAATAATTGTTTAAAAAATACAAACACTTGAGTGTACCAACTGGAATGTTTTTGATTTCAAATAACGTACTATAACAGGGGTGGCCAAGCTCCTTGATAGTCCGAGCCATTTTTCAAAATTTGAAATTTTTAGCGAGCCACAATTAAATACGTATTTAAAAAGGTATTAAAAATTTTTTTTTTACAAAAATTATATTTATTAAATATAATAGCACAAAAATGAAAAGGGAACTCGGGCAGATTTATCGAGAGCCACAAATAATCCTTCAAAGAGCCGCATGTGGCTCGCCAGCCGCAGGTTGGCCCCCCCTGTTATATATCATTGGAAATATTTCTTTTTCTGTTTTACCATCTAAAAATTGTATGGGGTTACATTAGAAAAAAATTGAGATAAAATAGAAAAACGTTTACCTATTCGTTCGGCTATTTTAATAGGTATATTGTATTTACTTATTTTCATTCTTCTATTTTAAACTTACTTTAAAACATAGAAATTTTTACATTTATAAAATATTATTAAAAGAAACCATAGCAAAACCACACACACTTTTTTTTGGCAAAATTTGGACTCGAATGTTTCGAGACGAAACGTTCAGAACAAGTCGGAAACTACTAGAAAACTCGTATTTTTAGTATAACAACGCAAGAAATGACGAACTGCCGGCGTTTAAATAGATTATAATTGTTGCATAATCTCGATAAAATGACACTACCTGACCCGCATAGAACAGATCCGGAATTACTCGAATAGTAGTTTTTCGAGAATAACAATGCAAGAAATGACAATATTTAATACGGACATTTAAATGACAATATTATAATAACCGAACCAATGAAAAACGTTTTTCTATTTTATCTCAATTTTTCCTAATCTAACCCTATACAATTTTTAGATGATTAAACAGAGAAAAAAATAATCTTTCCAATGATATACAACATACCTTGTTTCCATTTAAAAAAATTCAAGATGGCGGCCGTGCTCAAAAACTATGCGTGAAAAAAATTTTTTTTATTCTAAAATGTACAAAATAATCTCAAATTGAAATGTTACGAATTTCAAATCTATATCTAAAGCCGTTCTGATAACAGCTCTGTGAATTTGAAAATCATCATTTTACCAACTTTATCGAATAAAACATAAACGAAGTCTTTATGGCAGCTAATTTTTTCACCAAACTTCATCTATTGGTTAGTAGTTACTATGATAAAATTTTCATCAAAATCGTTGTGTACCCTTTGTACACCCTTTGTGTACCTTCCTTGTTAGTTCATTTTGAGTATGAGGCGAAAATAAGTTTTGTTTACGAATTTGGCGAAGCAAATATAGTGTGTAGAAAGTTTTAAAGAACTACCTAAACAGTCCTATGTCGGTGCAATTTTTCGAGTCAAAAACTACTCCCCTTCATCCTCTCCATCTGCCATTTGGGCCATCATCGTTCCTCGAGAAAAGAAAGTTGGAACAAGTTGTATCAATTTTCATTCATTTTTCTATATATAACGAAGTCGATAGATTCCGAAAAAATATTCGCTATATGGAAATTTCGTTATATAGAAATAACACCTTTTGGTAAATATTATTTTGATGCCTCCACAAAAGTTCGTTATATGCAGAAATTCGCTATATGGAAGTTTGACTGTATTTTTGTTGAAGGTTGTTTGACTTTCTGTATATACTCTTTTACTTAAAATGTTTCATAAAATCTATAACCTTTAGGGGTCTTTATCGCATGCTCCTGTCAATCATTCTCAAGTTCAAGAAAATTCGTATAATTGAATAATAAACGAGACTTGAAAACTAAATCGAACGAAACATAAATATTTAATAATTATCCGAAAGCGTAATATTATTTTAATTTGTTTCGCTTCAAAAATATTGTTGCAATTAGATGACTGACAGATCCTTTTTTATATGGCACGAACCATAGAACGGTTTATTTCGATTTACATTACTTCATATTGAAAAAATTGCTTCGATATTCGGACTTTTCAATATTCAAAGAGGTTAGGTTAGGATGTATAAGGAACTATTTTGTACAAATTAAAACATACGATTAATGTTAAATTAATTATGCGACTTTGAAAAATGTATTACGATTACTATTATAACATTATCGACTTTTATAGTAAATAAGCTTAAAATAACCGGTTAAATAACTAATAAATATGGTTAAATCTTGTAGGTAGACAAATTGATTTTTAACGATCACATGTCTATTGATAATAATCGTCATTTTATTAAAAAAGGTTAATTTAATTATTATTTTTACATAGGTATTATAAATGTCATTTATAATACTGTACGACTGTATTGTGTATTTTAACCCCTAAGCTCTGTGAACAACCTGCAGTTTCGGTATTGCAGTCTCTACTTTAATATACGATCGTTCGTCAAGTCAAATATTTAAAGGATTAAGTAGCAAAAGTGAATATTCAGAAGAAAGTT
This sequence comes from Rhagophthalmus giganteus, assembly GCA_036326145.1. Lineage (NCBI taxonomy): Eukaryota > Metazoa > Arthropoda > Insecta > Coleoptera > Rhagophthalmidae > Rhagophthalmus > Rhagophthalmus giganteus. Next base: position 891,511 of record JARFJA010000036.1, read on the forward strand.
CGAGGAAAATGAAATTTTGCTCCGGACAAAAACGACAGATTAAAATGATAACTGTACATTTAAAGTAAACCGATCAAAATAGTTAAATCACAATAATTTCCCCGTTTGTTGTAAGTTAAGTAAGCTAAAGTTTCGTTATTTATTGTTGGGAGAAATTAAGAGATCGCGTGATATTCAAACATGTAGATGATTTCCTAAACCAAAATTGTTTAAACTCGACGACGAACACTTCGAGGTTAGACAGATTAGGGGCAGATTAGGGCGATTATTTTTGCATGTTTCAGAATAATCTAAAACGCTCCATACGCTCCATAAAAATCAATTACCACTTATCTGTTACGTATGTAGGTGTACTGTCGGCCAAAAAAGTAATGCGCGAGAGGCACAGCACGAGATCACTTGTAATTCTTTCATTGTTAATAACACCCTTGTAAAAATAGTTGATTTCCTCGTCGAATTTGGATTTCTTTCAACGATATGAATTTTACAGGCAATGCTAATACTTTGTAGAATTTCGATTGTTTTAAAAACGTTTAAAACTGCCGCGACTTAAATATTCAAACGTGGTAATTTTAGATTTGAAAAATTTTAGATATGTAATTTATTATTTAAAAATAAAATTCGAACAACTTCACTACGAAATAACGAATAAATTTGTGAGGTTTTGTTGGGTATAAACTGTTTCTTATTTTACGTGCACCGCCTACATTTTCTTGTTGGGCACATCCATATTGTTTTTTTATTGTAATTTTTCCATTTCGATCCGTCGTTTAGATGACCTTCCCGACTTCCTTTTAACTTCTGCCTTGGAAAGTTCCTGTCTGTTGTGTTCCCATGACCATCCTTTCCCCCCGTCAATTTCATGTCACGCTGACACGGTTAAAATTCGGAAAATATACGAATGCCATCGCCATATAGGAGGCTGAATTTTTTAAATTAGAACCGCCACGCCATTACCGTACCAATCAACGAAACAGTCGAATCTCGTAAGTTAACCTGGAAACGGGAAGTCTTATTGAATGTTTAGAAACAAAAGCGTGACGGATCCAAAGTCGCTCGAATACGCACTTTCTAACGGCCCAAACGACGTCCAGATTATCGCTTTTATTTGTTAGTTCAAGATTAACAACGCTGAGCTCCTATTAGAGAAAAAAGTAAAAGTTACATTCGGCCAAGCTTTCTTAACGAATGCGTTTACTTAATCTTGCGTAAATTATGTAGCCTTTATAATTATTCAAAAACATTTTACTTAAACGTAAACAAGCGAACTTTCTATAGTCGCGTAAGTGAATAGTAATCCCGAAACATACTTATAAAACTATTACGAACGAATTCCCCTATTTAGTAACCATTATTACGTAGCAGCATTAGTTTTGCTTTCGGCCATATGTGATTGGATAAAATGAGTTAAATGGTCCTTCGCCTACTAACACTTATTTTCGATTTTGGTCAATGCATTCTGGATTATTACGGTCGCCGAACATACTATTAATTTATGAAAAATATTAAAGTAGACGAGTAGAAAACGAAACCGTCCGATGTCGCCCTAAGCTTAAGGGGTCTCCGATCATGGGCTAGGCAACACCCTCTTACCCTAAAAATGCACAACTTTTGACAGAGATTATAGGCTAATTTATAATTTCTAGAAAATTCTAAATGGCAGAATAACATTATCGATTGATACATTTATATATTATTTCAGAAACTGGCCATAAAACATTTCAAAATTTCAGTAGATTAAAAATGTCAGGTGCGGCATCCCCATTATTAATTAGATATACCTAAAACCGGATCGTCAACGTCAACTATATTTTAGAATAGTGCGGCCCAACACCGCACGTGAACGTCAGCCTTTCCATGGCGCCTAGAATACCGAAAGAATGCAAAAATGATCTTTAAACGTAAGAATTTCCTTGACTTTCCGGGATCAAGTAGCATCGACGGGAAGAGTTTTTCACGGCCCAACACGCGTGAACGTAAGTCCTTCTATGGCGCGTAGAATACCGCAAAAATGCAAAAATTATATTTAAACGCTGGTATCTCGGGATCTGTAAGATTTTCCTCGAGTTTCCGGGGTCGAGGAGCATCGGCGGGGAGGGCTTCTCACGGCCAAACACCACACATGAACGTCGGCCCTTCCATGGCGCGTAGAATACCGAAAGAATGCAAAAATTATATTTAAACGCTCGTATCTCGGGATCTGCAAGATTTTCCTCGAGTTTCCGGGGTTGAGGAGCATCGGCGGGGAGGGCTTCTCACGACCAAACACCACACATGAACGTTGGCCCTTCCATGGCGCGTAGAATACCGAAAGAATGCAAAAATTATATTTAAACGCTCGTATCTCGGGATCTGCAAGATTTTCCTCGAGTTTCCGGGGTCGAGGAGCATCGGCGGGGAGGGCTTCTCACGGCCAAACACCGCACATGAACGTCAGCCCTTCCATGGCGCGTAGAATATCGAAAGAATGCAAAAATTATATTTAAACGCTCGTATCTCGGGATCTGCAAGATTTTCCTCGAGTTTCCGGGGTTGAGGAGCATCGGCGGGGAGGGCTTCTCACGGCCAAACACCGCACATGAACGTCAGCCCTTCCATGGCGCGTAGAATATCGAAAGAATGCAAAAATTATCTTTAAACGCTCGTATCTCGGGATCGGTAAGATTTTCCTCGAGTTTCTGGGGTCGAGGAGCATCGGCGGGAAGGGCTTTCACGGCCAAACACCCACTGAACGTCAGTCCCTTCCATGGCGCGTAGAATACCGAAAGAATGCAAAAATTATATTTAAACGCTCGTATCTCGGGATCTGTAAGATTTTCCTCGAGTTTCCGGGGTTGAGGAGCATCGGCGGGGAGGGCTTCTCACGGCCAAACACCGCACATGAACGTCAGCCCTTCCATGGCGCGTAGAATATCGAAAGAATGCAAAAATTATCTTTAAACGCTCGTATCTCGGGATCGGTAAGATTTTCCTGGAGTTTCCGGGGTCGAGGAGCATCGGCGGGGAGGGCTTCTCACGGCCAAACGCCACACATGAACGTCAGCCCTTCCATGGCGCGTAGAATATCGAAAGAATGCAAAAATTATATTTAAACGCTCGTATCTCGGGATCGGTAAGATTTTCCTCGAGTTTCCGGGGTCGAGGAGCATCGGCGGGGAGGGCTTCTCACGGCCAAACACCACACAGGAACGTCAGCCCTTCCATGGCGCGTAGAATATCGAAAGAATGCAAAAATTATCTTTAAACGCTCGTATCTCGGGATCGGTAAGATTTTCCTCGAGTTTCCGGGGTCGAGGAGCATCGGCAAGGAGGGCTTCTCACGGCCCAACACCACACATGAACGTCAGCCCTTCCATGGCGCGTAGAATACCGAAAGAATGCAAAAATTATCTTTAAACGCTCGTATCTCGGAAACGGTTTGAATTTCGACGATTTCCTTGAAATTTTTGAGTGTAAAGCAAAACGACTCTTCGTCCTCTAACGATTGCCGCCGGGAAAAACCGCTACCTCGAAGGACCAAAAAGTTGAGAATTTCGTGACTACCGGTAGGATTTCTTCCACTTTTTGGGGTCGAGGGGCATCGGTGGGGAGGGGCATTCTCGATAGAGGATTCCAAAAAAGTAAAAATATACAGAGTGTTCCACTTAAAAATCAAAAGTTAAGTCATTTCTGGCGTAACCGGAAATGCAATAACAGTTCTCCAAGAGTCAAAATATAGTACATAAATTGTTACCTATATATTGTATTAAATCCCTAAAATTAATTTTATTCGATTCGTGGAGCTTAAAATGTAGATAGATAACAACCTTTCATAAAATGAAATTACATACCAGTTACAAGAGAAACGTAAATCTGCTACTTGCTAAAATATTTTGTATTTTGAAAGAAATATACATAAACGGTGGTATTTTTGTAACTGATTTTTGTGTTCTATTATATTTCAGTACCTAGAAAAGTATTGTATAGCAGCAGGTACTTTAAAACTGCAGGTAGATTTTTAACTGACGTAAATCAGAATGACAAATGTGTTGTGGGTTGTCATTGCAAAGTAAATATTAGGTAGGCAAAATAGAAATTTCTTTTTAGTTCTGACGGCCCCTCAAGGGATGAAATCAAAAATTGAACTTGCACATCGTCGTCGATTCGATCTATGTCGTCGAAAATTCCCTTTTTATTCTAATAGAACAAAACAAAACTCCTCGAATTAGCAAATCTCAATTAAGTCGTTCCGTCCGTAATGAATTGTATGAAGTTGTTTGAATACAATACCGCTTTTACCGATCCGGCGGTCTGACGTGACGTCAGTAAACAAAAGGTCAAATTCCCTGCCAGGAAACAATTTATTAGTGTTATAAATACAGAATAATGTATCTATTTTGACAGTGTTAATGGACGATAATTATTATGCTTTAAACTGTAAAAGCGTACGACTTCGTTTTCGTATATTTGTTGGTTTTCTAAAACTATTAGGCCTTTTGTTGGCCCATTGTTCGCGAATCGGTTCAGTTTACAATATGAAATAACGACGCGCGATACAATGCCGTAATTATTATTATTATTCTATCAGTTACAGTACAATGAACCGAAATGGAACCAATTTAAAATCTCGCCGTTGTCTCGGCGTTTAAATTAAAAAAAAAAAATTAATAAAGAAAACGATCGTGCTCGTAATCTATTTGACCCGTTCTTTCGGAAGAGCAATTTATTTAAGGATTAGTTGTTTCATATTGTGTCCCAGTTATCAACAGATTAAACTAAATTATATTAGACGATGAAAGTTGTAGGACGAAAATAACAAGTAATTATTTAAATGATATAATACCATACAAATAAAACTCGTTGTGACCGCTTCTGGTGCCATTTTAAATTAGACAATTTAACAACTCCAATTTTGTAATGCACAAAAAAAGACGTCTAGCCGTTTTTGTTTTTGTCGATATTCAACACGCTTCCGTATAACAAAACTGGACGTGCGCGAGGGCCTTTAACTGGATGCAAACGTTTTGCTATCCGATTAAGCCGTTGAAAGATTAGTCGCTTAATTGACGTCGAATATTATAAGCAGATAAGCGAACAAATCGATCCATTTGTAAAAAAACATCGTTCCGACGAGATTATAGTAATGTGTGCAGACGCCGATTGTGGTGGCATATTTTTGTACGCGGCAATTATTTATAACTCCGGTCTTGAAATCTCGGAAGATTAATTGCCAAGGACGCGCCTAATTACCGCCAGTTTTATTTTTGGACAGGAAATTAGATAATTTTAACGACGGTATTTTTAATTCGACGATTTTCCTTTTTCTACGGGGTGAAAAGCGTCGATATTTAGACTTGCTTTTTAGACGGGTTTCGGGCGTTTTTTTTTTATCCAGAGCCCACTCCGTACATGGGCGGCAATATTTAATAGAAAATTGATTTATAAATTTATAATAGGTACACCTTCATCGAGGTATTTAGTTACTTTCGAAAATAGTCGTGTTTAAGGGGCACACCTAGTGTGACAGCCTAAAAAAAGGCGATTTTTGGGAATTAAAAAAAAAACTACTGTATCAATTGTTTTAAAATTTTAAGGGTATATTTATACATATTTTAAGAATACACAGTAAAATTTTTGAAGAAAAAAATTAAATATTTTTTGAGTTTCACACGATCTCCGACGGCGCTAAAAAAAAAAGGTCCCCCATTGCTGCAGTGATTCCGGCCTTCTCCGTGGATGAAACCTAAAAAAAAAATTCTCGTTAAACTAGAAGATTCGTACAATGACCCACGGTCGAAAAAAAAATCAAAAATTGACAAAATGGCGGCGTTTTAAAAAAAAAAGTTGAATTTTACCCAAAATTTTGGTCGCTTTTGGCCTGCCAAAATTCGATTTTTGATCAGATCAAAAAACTGGTGGGTCATTATATGGAGAACTATATACAGAACATGCAGAAAAAATTTGATAGTGATCGGATCTTTTGTCTGCGAGTAATCACTGCAGCAAATTCGGAAAGTGCTGTTTCGAGAAAAACGCGTTTAAAGATAAAATGATCGTTTTCACTGTTATAAATGGATTAAAATCATACTTATAGCTAATCTGCTATTCCAGGCCCATATAATTCACCTTCCTGTTTAAAAAGTGCTTGTTGAGCTGAAGAAGCTCTTCTTCGAGATGATCGACCCTCTTTTGAAAAAGCCCGTTGACGATGATCAGCGATTCGTAGTCTCGTCTCGTCCTTAAGAGCCGCATAATCTCTTGCTGCAGGTCCAACTATCACTCCCATTACATTAAATATCTTCAAAATTGATGAATAACCGTCATTAAATATTGAAGTTGCAAAATTATTTGATAATTCGATAGTTTTAAGGCCATTGTGAAGGTGCTTTGGTGAAAAGTGCCAAAGTAAACCGTTGTAACTTTTATTATTGTTTTGAGTATTACTACCTTTACATCTATCAAGCAATTCATATCGAGAAAAGTCTTCATAAATAGGTTTAAGAGCTTCTTCAACTTCTGAATGCAATGGGAGGTAATCGTGCTTAAACTTACTCATCGTTCCTTCAGCTTCCGCGCGGCGATAAGCGCACCAACTCTCTGCGCCTTCTGGACAATTATCATGGTTTGGTTTCTTATCAATTGAACACAAATGATAAAACGTAGCCCAGATTGCTTTATACATTTCGTCTACATTATCTTGATTTCTCATAATTGCCAAACCGTAATATTTTTGTAGTTTATAATAATATTTGTCTTTAAATTTCGGCATCGTGTTCCCATTCTTTTTTTCACACGTAAATAGCATTCTAATTTTTCAACAGGAATATCATAAGGATTCAAATCTATTAATCCTTTATGAGTGGCACTATCACCATCACCAATGTAGCGAAAATATTTTACGCCATATTTACTAATCGAACGACCAAACATGTCTTTTACGCTATCTACTTCCATTTTTGAGGCATGATTAATATCACATTCTTCTTCGTGTAATGATAACCATTATTCGTAAGCTTCAGGAGCACTCTTTTTTTTTTCTCCCAAAAAACACAACTCTGACAGTAAGCAGGCTCCATTACAATGGTTGGAAGAGACGGTAGACTCCGAATAATACCTCAGGTATACGTCCCGTAGCTAATGCAACTATCTAACTGCCGAACGGCTACTCTTTAAATGGCTGTAACTCAAAAACTATTTGAGATATCGATTTAAAATTTTAGTATGTTATTTTTAAAGGTATAACCTATCGAAATATGAAAAAAAAATCGATTTTTTAAAAATTTCACACTAGGTGTGCCCCTTAAACGAAAAGAAATACTAATCCGCGCACGACAATTTAGTTAAATAACAATTTCACGTTTCAATGATTTTTTTTTAATCCTTGCGACTCCCCCGTTTTACTTGTACAGGTGTAAGATTTTTGAACTTAAACTGAAATCGGCGACAAACAAACACTTTGTTTTTAATTTGACAGGAAGGGTTGCAAAACTGATAGGTAATATAAGATTAGGTTTAATTCGCGATTTAATCAAATTAATCAAGCGGCTTATTTCGCAAGAGTGATTACCGGATTACCTGCGATTTCGCGAATTAATTCGAATAAATTAAATTAATAAATAATAAATTAATTTGATTGGATTGCGATTCCGCGGATTTATTTGATTAAATTGAGATTCCACGATTTTATTCGCGATTTCACGGGTTTGATCGGCAGATCGTTTTGATTAGATCGTAATTTGATTGATGTCGCGGAATCGAAATAATTCGCCGAGATCAAAACCGCGTAATTCTCTAATCGCCTCCGCGAAATAAGCCGGACGATTAATTTAATTAAAGCGCGAATTAATTTAATTGAACCGCCAATTAAAATAAAACTGCGAAAACCCTCTCCACTCTTGTTTTTCCAAATCTAGTTCAGTTTTCGAGTGGAGAAATTTTGGTTTTCGACGAAGATTGTTGTAGCTACACTTCTGGTTTTCCCGCTCATTTCTCATCGCGGCTTCAAAGTACTAAATTCAAAAAAAAACAAAATTGTGGGGGATAACAGGACTTTTCCAAAAGCTTGGACAATCGTCTCTTCGCCGAAATTATCTCTGTATTACATAAATCGTTAGCAAAAAAGTAGCGAATCTAACAAAAAAATCGTGTTAATAATCGGAAAAAACGAAAAACCCTTTAAACAACAATTTCATCGAGCGATAGACGATTTGATGGGAAAACAAGATTTTGTAGTCGATCATTGTTCCGTAAAACAATTTATTTTCCCGCGATATTTTTATCATAAATTCCTCGTCTGCTACAACTTGTCGATGACCACGAATTGAATTTTCAAGGACCGCGCTCGTTGTTTTTACCTGTTGTTGGCGCTTATGTTGATGCAGAGCGCTCGAGTTTTCCGTAAAGCACATAAGCATGTGACGGACGGTTAGTTAAATAAACGAGGAAGCCTTTTATGGCCGATTTTCTTCCAAGGAGTTTTTCGAATATTTTCGATCAATTGATTTCGGTCTTCGTTTTTCTCGCGAAAACTCGAAAATCTTGTTTTCTTCTCATTTTTTTGCCGACGTGTTCGAATGTGGATAAACTCGAAACTTTTACCGATTTCGCCGATTTCAACTTCGTTTGAAGTTCAGTAAGTGCATTTATGCAACCGTCATTATTTTAATATAAAGTCAAAAAGGCACGAAAAACTTAATTGTGTCATTTTGTGACCGACTAGCACTGTTGGCTTACATTTAAAATTAGCGGAGGATGTCACGACCTTACGTATCTTGTTATTGGATTACACATGCATATCAAATTTATTTACTACTAGCTATAGATTCTTATTTTTCAAATCGTTTCATAGTGAATGCCGCGCTTTTGATTGCACGATACGTGTAGTTTTAAGTAGTTCCACGATCCACGACTGTGCAATGTGAAAATACGAATTCGGTTTGTTTGTGGGGACGTTCATGTGAAGATGAGCTTATACAAGACCGCCATTCAGAACATACATTTCATGAACATTTACAGTAAGCTTGGCTAGTCGATTAAAATCAATTAATTTAGCCGAATTTTGTGTAATTAAACAGTTCTCGTCACGTGGCGCTCTTATGTAGAGGCGCCAAATATTTAGTCTTATAATTATTACGTTTTATTTAATAGTACCTGGGTGATAATTTTGGATTTTGGTGAAAAATATTTAACGTGCATTTCCCAGCCGCAAGCCACTGTATAAAAACGGGTATTATTTACACTCCTCCGGGACGTTCAAACAACTCTTCTGTAACGAACGGCATACCTAAGTTAATCATCAAAGTCGACTGTATAAATATTAACCATCGGAATTGCTTATTTATCGATAGTAACGGCAAATTACGCCGATAAAGAATGAAATAGAGGAATGCCGCACCGTCGACATCGCTCTCTCGTAGGTACAGTCAAGTTCATATCTTTTGTCCCGTCGCCTGTGTTCGTTTTTATCGTAAAAGGCTCAAAGCAAATGATTACTATCCGTTTTTGATCATTATCTGGCGTGTCACTTAATTCAAAAACAACTACTACCTACCCTTCATCCCTTTCGATCCTCTTTCGTCGCTCGGTTGGCCTGCGATCTTATCTCGCGGGACAAAACACACGAACTCGACTGTACATGTATGTAGGTAATGCATTACCATCGAAACACCGGGCCTGTAATGATTAATTCATATTGTCCATCTTCGAAAATACCCTTAAAGCGAATTTTGTTTTTTATCGTTTGTCGCGCTGTGCGAGCCGACCGATTACCATCTGCTCGGTTTCAAATTCCCACGACGCTTTTTTACTTTTTCTTAATTGTAACCGTACCTAAATGCTTGCGAAATTTTAATTAAAAAATAACTTCGACCAATAAAGCGATCGGGGCGCCGTACTACTTAATTGTTAGACTTTCGGTGCTTCAAGTCGGAAAATTCGAAATGCGAGATTTTGCGTCCGAACGAAAGTACTTCCTTACCGTACAAACGACACGAGCTTCGGGCAATTAATAAGGTCAATTACGTCTTCGAAAACAAAGATAACAGTTATTAACTAAACCTAAACAATCTGCGCGACGAAAGTGGAACGAACAGATTCTTGATAGATATTAACTCTGATATTAATATGCGATCGCCAAAATTAATTAACAATTGTTAACTTTAGAAATAAGTTGTTGACCCTAAAAGCGACCGTTCGTTTTTTTTTTGGAAAGTTCGTAAATTAAAAAGACGCGTCTAATTGATTTAATGGCTTTACGTCAACAACGGCAGCGATGTTTATCTCCCCGGCAATCTTCTTAAGTAATCATAGAAAATTGGGCTCCACTTGTATCAAATAACGAACAAGTGAGCACTTCAAATAGTATAAACAAGCGAACTTTTATCTTTATCTCGGTACATAATACAAAGAAGTTTCATTTCGATGTAGTTCTCGAAACAGGAATCTGATGGAAGTTAGCTGGGTGGTAATTACAATTTGTGATTTGTTTTCAGATGAAATGCTGGAGGCGGAAAGTCGCGGGGTCGTTGGGCGGGTTCAGGATCTAGAACGGCGCGTTTTGGAACAGGGCGATGAATTGGTGTGCCTTAAAGCCACTCTGGCGGAAGCCCTCAGAAGGCTCAGCGTGGTCGAAGGTATGCGACTACCGCATAATTTAATGCACGTCTCTTCGACACCCAACACGCCCATTCGAAACGGAATAACGAAGGAACAGTTGAGATTGAGACAGCCCGTCATTTCTAGTGCCAAGTGAGTATAGATTTGTGGCAATAAAATTTAATTAACGTTATACCTACGAAAATTGCACAATTATCGTGCAAAATAAAGATTAGAAAATTTGCACTTTTACAATTATTAGATGAGACGTATCTAATCGAACGAATTGGTATCGATTTCGTTAATCAAACGATTGGCGATCTCTCTCCTATTACCTGACCATGACATACCTACAGAAAATTCCGCGTTCCCTTGAGAATAACATACATAGGATCCTTTGTTATGTAATCTATAAGTCATACTTAATTGTTGAGGAATTTTGAATCGACATTCATTTTTAAAATTTCGTTCAAATTTTCTTCTTTTCTTTAATTTATTATAAAATTACCGGGTTTAACATCACAGCAAGGGAATTAATAGGCCTTTAACAGTTTTCTCTTTCGTTTAATTTAGTAGATGAGCGTATATATATCATTCACGAAACTGGCATAATTGAAAATTAATTTTGCCGGATTATCGCAATGCAGCGCGAACGCGCGGCAACCTATCGTACACCCAAGGCGCGCCTGAAATCGATTCGCCGTTCTCTGGCACACCAAACGTTTAAAGGGGTCCTCGGACGATCAGTCAACGCCGTAACGAGCTCACGAAGCGCCTGTGGCAAGTGTCTTAATTTGCGCCTCCCTTAATTCAAGAACGACAAAAACAATTGTTATTTTTTTTAAATATAACAAGTTAAATTTTACTTAATGCAAATCTACTGTTAACCCTATCGAGATGTAGTGCCCGACCCAGGCGCCTCCTTCGCCACGCCCTTGTTACGGCGCACTGTGGGGCGAACTAGCAAATATCATCTCAAAATTCAATATTGTCAAGTATGTTGTAGAAGTAAAAGAGAAATTAATTATAAATTATCGAAACCTATATTTTTTTGATCTGTGATTATATTTGTTGTAAGTCTTTCCGTTAATCTGTTATAAGGCCTCAAAATTGAACGTTTACAATCTACAGATCTATTGCTACATTTTTCGTGAAATTTTGAACTATCATAATGTGTTATAGGTTGAATCTAGATATTATTTTTGTTTTATTGGTTTAAAAGAATATCTATTTGCTATGTAATGGCCTAATTTGGGTTCTTTATATTTAATAATTGTTAAAAATGAAATTGAGAAGCACAAGGATTTAATTGACTACAATTATAAACTTGCATTAGACATTTAGTAACTAGGGCTTTTTGCCGATGTCTAGAAATTGCGATTTTTATATTCGTCGAAGTGTCTACTTTAATAATCGGCAGTAAAATCTTGCACCAACTTGCACCTTTCTAAAATATTAGGTTTCTAACAGAGCGCTGCGTAATAAAAGTTCAATAAGAACAATTAACTTCGAAAAATATTAATTTACCTGTGGTCGTGATGGGATTATAATTTGTATATTTGTCAATATTTTGCATATATTTTGCACCGGTTTCTTTTTATATTTATCGTATATTTAACATATACAGGGTTGGGCAAAATGAGCGCAACACCCAATTTCTGTCTTTATTAGGAACTGGACTGAAAACTGACCTTAAGAAAAGTTTTTGTATATTTTATTTAATATTTAATGACGTTTGGAGATTTTCGTTATCCGTCATATTTTTCAAGCTATGATATCATTGGATGTTCAAAAAAAATGCCAAACTTGTTATCCGAAAAATATTAATTACTTAGTAATTTTAAATACCAACCTACATTTTTCTCAATTCTATTGCATTATTGTACGTTCAAAGTTAGGGTCAGGTTGTATTTACTTCCCTATACAGGGTGTTAGTGAATTAACATCGCGGAAAAAAACTACGGGTAGGTAAGATTAAAACAAACAAAAAACCTAAATAAAATTTTTTCCTAAAATCAATAATCTTCGAGTTATTGCTATTATTAATTTGATAATCGTCTTACTCGGGTATATTCCCTTTAAAGATTTTTAAGAACTCGGAAAGTGAAACTGACGGTTGGGTCAGCAGCTAAAACATCTGTTCTCTTTAATTTATGGTCCCCCGTTGTAGGAGAGTGTCGATTGTTGTGGATATTTTCATTTATGAATGCAATTCATATTTTCGGTTTACACAAAAAAGTTAGATTACTTTATTTAACATAATTAATAACGTGCCTGTTTTTGGAACAGTTACGTTTAATATTGAGATACTTGAACTAAAAGGGGTGCCGGTACTAGTTTTATGATTTTGAGAAATTGAGAAATTTCGAAGGGCTTTTAAAGTATAATTAAATGCAAATAGGCAAGTAGGTACTTAATTTTTTGGTTTCTTACCAAACATAAGGACCTAAAGCAAAATTTAAAAACTAAACATTCCATAATGACGCAATAAGTGTTAGTAACTTTCAGTGTTATTTCGAGTTTTTTCAGTTTTTTTTTCGAGTTATTTCACAAAAATTAATTAGAAATTTTATTAGAACAACACATGCAGATGTAAAAGATTAAAATAAAATGAATAACAAATAGCTACTTAGGTATCTACTTAAATGAGGAAACATTTTGCATATTTTTTACATTACAACTTGTCAATGACCACAGAAGATATTTACGACTTCAACCCCTACAATCGTTTCTGTTTACTATCGTAGTAACCTAATGAAATGCCAGCTGAGATAACGGTACTTTTAAGAACCCACCAATGTCACTTGATGAAGTTTAAAGAGGAACTACTGGTTTAATTTCTCGGACAAAAACACCCAACCCCCTCAAAAGTAAATTTGCTCAAATCAAAAAACGTTATTAAGATTTTTTGTTTGTATTAGTCTCAGGTACATGTACCTTTCTTCCGCGACATTAATTCACTAACACCCTGTATCTAAATGTCATAGTTTTAGAGTTATTTTGGAAAATGTATTACATTTTAGTTAGTGAATTAATGTCGCGGAAGAAAGGTACATGTACCTAAGACTGATGGGAGGGAGTTAATAACTCCCTCGAAATTTTATTTCATCCGGTATTATTTTGTTAAGTTAATGATTGATCATTCGATGCAGCATACTTTCTAAAATACTTATCTAAAATTTTTAATTTGTAATGTCTTAAAAATGTGGTTATTTGTAACACCCTGCAGCTGTAAATTTTTTTTTACAAAACATGAAATAATTCCAAGCGGGCTAATTTCAGAGGCAATATTTATTTGAACAAAAAGTCGTACGATTATCTCGGAAATACAAATCAATAATAAAAATTAGGGCGTTGTTCCATTTAAAATAATAGCCGATGATATCATAACTTGAAAAATGTGTCACATAACGAAAATCTCTAAACGTCATTAAATATTAAATAAAATATACAAAAACTTTTTTTAAGGTCAGTTTTCAGTCCAGCTCATAATAAAGTCACAAATTAGGTATTTCGCTTATTTTTCCCAACCCTGTATAAAGAAATTCAAATTCAATTTAGGAAGGTACATAAATAATACCATTTGTAGATAGATATACTGTCAAACAATTGTCTGCACAATATAATTTCAAAGTGAAAGAAAATTTAAATAGTGATTATTAAGAGAGCATTTTCCCTACGCTTATTATTATATTTCTAATGTAATATTTAATAAACTCTGTATAAATTATAAAACCACATTTATTCAGTAGCGCACATTCCAAATTTCCTTCGATATACGTTTTACTGTTAAAATTATTAAATTTTGAGATGTACCTGTTCGCCTCACAGTGCGGCGCCACGATCAGCGATATTCGTTGATAACGAGGTCTCCAACGAAAGTAACGTAAAACATTTCTTTATGTTATTGATCGTCCCAAAGTAATAACTGTCAGAAAGTTTTGCATCAAGCTGTTTTATCATAATGAGGATTTTCTTTTTGTTAATTGCTTATATTTCATCTGTAATGCGTAATCAAAATTTCAAAGAAATTAAAGAATGTTTAAAAACTAATGTGAAGACCGACCATAAACTCAGCCGGAGGTCGGTATAGGTCCGTCGTTTGTTTAAGTTTGTAGATATTAACAATAGAATATGTACAGCTGGTTACTTATCTTTATTGCAGTTTAAAAAGTCAGGATATTATAATTCCGAACAGACTATATCACCTGCACAACCAATGTAATCGTTAGATATAAAAATTTACCATTTTAAATGGTTGTTTATATTAGGAACAAACATTTTAAAACTTCAATTGCACATAAACAATTTCTCTGCATAATAATTTTCCCTAGAACAAATAAGCTTGCCATATGCCATTGTTATTATTAACATTCAAAATCTAGGAGAATTTTGTGCAACATCTTATATATATATCTTTGAGAAGAGGTAAAAAAGCTCGACATTTAACCGTATTTAATCAACGTATAGATTATGTAACTCCGCGTTAAAGGCGTGTAACAAACGTGAAGTGGTGAAGAGTTTTCTAGGTGAGTCGTCTCTGTAAGATCGAGACTTCGCCTGTAGCCTTACTTACATCACATACTTCGCTATCGATACACACATAACCATACATGTAACCAAACGACAAACAACAAACCAAGGTCAAGTCAACAATTTAATATTTCATTATTTTTAAACAACCCTGTATGTTATATCGATATTCTGACTATGGCTAAATTTTTTTCAAATTAAACAAAACTCTTTACGAAGAATGATTTTTTCTCTAAAAACAAGAACAGTTTGTACCAAGTATAGTTAGGTTCATCCGTGGACACGCTATGTATGTGTTTTTAGTTGTTTTCCCAACATTAATAAAACTGGTTTCATTTCAGAACAAACTCTTCCGATTCTCGGGAAATCAATCGCCGAAGCTACGCCGGTTCTTCGTTACCACAGAGGCGTGCCGTCCATTATCAATCGACGGGGTCGCTCCACAGCGATAGCCAAAGCTCCAACAGCGTTTCCCCAATACCGTCCCCATCCCCTCGTGCTACTCCATTACCTGTATCCAAACGTACTCCTCCCGTTACAAACAATAATCAAAACGGTTCGAACGGACTCCATAAACGATGGAGTTCCACCGGAGACTTTAACAACGTACTCATCAGTCCTCAATCGAAGTAAGTCGATCGTTTAATTATCTATCTCCTTTATTTTAATGAATGTACGTTGTAGATAAATTTGCACTATTGCATGCATTTCTTTTATTTTCTAGATTTTCTACGAAGTCGTTCTTAAATTTATTTATGAAACCAAGCGCTGCTATGTCGAATGTTAAGCATGGGTATGTTATTTTCTTTTTGTACAGTTTGTTGCCTGTTATTTGTGTTTGTTGAGTAACGATTGCATATAGAATTTTTGACGCTCGTCGTCGCGCGCACGCATCTCTGCCAATAAAACGTACTAATTGCCCGACCAAGCGGAGACGCCGGTGATAGACACTCGTAACAATTAACAATGTCTAATTATGTGTGCTTATTACCTACTAAACGCAGTTATGTAACTTTGTACGCCACCAACTTTGACCTCCAGAGAAAATCGGTCATTTTGGTCGTTTGACGTTTTCGAATTGTTTCGATTTTGACGACGAAGTAGTTTCTTCATTCGACAAACTCCGTTTTAATCCCCAATTTAATTGGAGAAAATGTTGGGGAAACGGCTTCCTAACGTGCGTTGTTAAGAATCGAGGCAAAACGCTTCGTTTTACTATTACCATTGCGATCAAATGGTTTGCGTTGAAGTTGACGTGTTAACCACGACAACACCAGTAGGTATGGCTAATTTTTGTGAGAAGTGGGTAAAATATCATACAAGGAGGATAACCTGATTGTAGATGGTAGAAAACAATACTGATGTGGAAAAAATAATCATTTGGTAACCCACGAGGTTACCACCAATAGAACCCACCACCTCCATAGCTTCCGATAATCAAATTTGCAAAAACACGGGCTGGCGCAGCATGAACATTGTTTTTGGAATCAAACACCAGGGGCCCAATTCTCAAACCGTTCGTTATCGTAACGTATGCGAAAATGACGCCATAACAATGGGTTTCTATAGACATTTGTTTGTTGTGACGTCAGTTTCGCATACGTTATGATAGCGAATAGTTTGAGAATTTGGCCTCAGAGTTTGCTTATTATCGACGTTAACTGCTATCGGCAAATCTACTTCCGGAAATACTTACGTGGTTTACTAATCTTGTCTTTTACGTCTCCGGCAGTGCTATTGTTGGATGCGCGGGCGTATTATCTATTATAGGCAGACAATTTAACAACAAACTCCCACTAATCTTACAATTAGAGGTCGTCGCCGTTATACGTTTGCTGACATTACCAGAGCCGTTCGAATCTAACTCGAAGGACCATACAATTTGGACGTTTAGGAAATTCGTTAACCGTGACCTAGAAAAACTTCTTACACTTTTTATTTTAATATTAAAAGCGCCGTAGCTAATTTAACTTTAACGACGCGTGAAACTAACGAGCCGCGCTTGTAGTTTTTTTTTTAATTCTCGATAATTTTGTTAAAATTATGGTCATTTGGTTTTCGATCGTGTCGACGTTTCTCGATTGTCCTTGACCCGAAATTATTACCTAAACGTATTGGATCACAAAACGGTGAGGTCGACTTGATGTGCTTCAGTTCGAGAAACGACACGCGTCGTATTGATGGATGGGGAAAAAATCGCCTCCCGTTTTTACGACAAAATCAAAACTGATGACGATAGGTGTATATTGTTGAAACGCTCGATTTTTGTTGATTTAGTATCGATACACCGTAATAGGTATACTTACATATCACAGTTGAAGTTGCTCATAACGAACTTGCTTATAGCGAACATCCGGATATAACGAACCATTCCTAAAACCCATAAAGCCATGCAACCCATAAGATCTCTCATAAATTTTGGTGGTTATAACGAACTACGGATAAAACGAACTCGTGTTGAGACTCCCTTGTGGTTCGTTATAACCGGATTTTACTGTATGTATATTTCATTGCAATAATATAAATGATTAGCGTTCAAAATTGATTTTTCTCATCCAACTTCAGTTATGTTCATTAGGCAATTTTCATTGCTTTTTCCATTTGACCATTGCAAAGTGCAACATATTCACAAATTTATTGATGGATAGGAGCGTATTTTTCCCAACAAGAGCGAGATATAGACAAAAATGAGTTTTTGTCACAGAAATCGTTTATGTTGTTAAGGGGAGGGTATGCTCTATTCAAGGCGACCATTAGAAGGGAATTATATTCTTTATTTTTAAATTCTACAAAATTCTCTCATTTGGAGATTTTTCGCCATCAAATTATCTATCATTTGAGTTTTTAAAATATGATATAAAATTATTAATAACGAAATTAGAACTTTTGTACACAATTCAAAATCCAATTTAAATTGCGGCTTCAATTTTACAATGTATAATGTTCAATACAATATCTAGGAGATAACAAGTTTTGATGAAGATAGCTGAAGTAGAAATAGATTTTTTATTGAAAAAATGTTGCGTATAAGTTTACTTTTATGAATAAAATTTAAAATTTCATATATGCGTCAACATATCAAGCTCGTGTTTTGTCATTGCCTAGAGAACGTTTTTTTATATCATTTAAGATGTCGATCAAGTTTTCATCTTTAATTAGAACATGATAATCGTACAAACGTTTTTATAAAATTTCACAATTAAACAAGGAAGGCTCACAGAAAGGGAAAGAATGTGCAGATCTCTACAGCTCGGCACGTAGTCTTGTTAGAAATATTTATTACCCAAATAATCCTGACAGATATATAAAGGTACCTCTATACAGTGTGTTAGATTTTATATGTCACAGCAAATATTTCGGCTATTGTATGAATTAGTAAAAAATGTTGTATATGAAAGTTATTAGATTATTTATTCTTAATAATGTATCAAAATCAGAAAAACAATTGAACATCAAATAATTCAGATAAAGCAAATAAATTTAACATTTTAAATGGAACGTACCCAGTATTATTACATATTCTGAAACTACAAGAATTTATCTTTACAACGATATATCATATGTTATAGTTTTTCATTAATTAACTGGGCGCAATACACTAAATAACTGATCGTGTTGAAAACGTAGGCAGTGTAAACAATGTGTTGATTAAAACAATCTCAATAACAGATTATTCAACATAAATACAACATAAGTAAGTTAATTATAAAATTGTATGTAACGCCTACCTAACATCTAAATTTTTTGTTCAAAGTGCCCCCCGTTGTTTGTAATACTTTCCCCGAGATCTGCTTATTACATTTCGTCGCACTTTTTGCAGCATGTTTGGTGTTATTTGAACACATGCCCTATGAATGCGATTTGTAAGATCCTCTAAATTTTGTGGACATGTAACATAAATTTTTGATTTAACATATTCCCAAACAAAAAAGTTCAACACAGAAGGCGACGCAGTCTGGCGATCGTGCCGACCACCATTTCCTATCCATTTCGCACCAAACTTTTCGTTTAAAATATCCTTGACGTTCCTTGCATTGTGAGGAGGTGCGCCATCCTGTTGTAACCACATATCACGACGCACTTGTAGGGGTATATCATCCAAATATTCTTCGAATTCTGTCGTAAGGAAATTAGAATAACGTTCAACATTAAGTGTTCTGCGATAAAAATAAGGACCTAGTATAGTATCACCTAATACACTAAGTCAGACATTAATAGAAAATCTCTGTATCCCAGAAATGATAATTTTTTCTGTTACAAATTCCGTTATTGTTAAAATTAGATTCATCGCTCCAAAGAATGATATTCACTAAATGTTGATTATTGTTAAGCCAGTTAGAAAATATTAGCCTTCTATCAGAATCACCAGCTGTTAAACCGTGAACCAATTTAATTTTATAGGGGGTCATGTTATGTTTTTTTAGATTAGAAAATACTTTGTGATGACTTATACCTATGTCGGCTACTGCTTCACGGATTGAATTTCTTGGATGTGCTCTAAAATATGCCAACACCATAATGTCTTCATCATGTGCTGCACACTCATTTCTTGGTCTTCGCACTGTAGCATTAAAACATCAATTTCTTCGTAAATTATGTTCAATTCTTGCAAACGTGCGAGGATGTGGCTGTACCCTTTCTGGATACAATGTTCGATACAATACAGAAGCTTTTTAGGATTATCGTTGCATCTGATGTACACTCTCAACATATCCATTTTTTCATTATTAGAATAATAACTATCCCTCATTATGTGTCACGAGATGAAAATTAACAATGAACAATTTACTTAGCCACTTGGACACGATAGCGATAACAAGTGAGCGCATATCACGACCTCCTCAGCTCTGCTTAACAGAATAAGCAAGAGTAAAAGTGTGCGTCGTCGGTACATTGTTTACACTGTACGTGTTCAACGCGTTCGGTTATTTATTCTATTACGCCTTTAATTAATGAAATAAGTATAACATGTGATATACCGTCTGTAAAGATATACAACGGTAACTTTCATATACAACATTTTTTACTAATTCATACAATAGCCGAAATATTTGCTGTGACACATAAAATCTAACACTGTATACATTCAAAACTGCAGGCAAGTTTTAAATAGTTAGAAAGCGTCACAAATTGCTTTTTAAAAATAAAAACGTTATAGGCATCTCTGCTACTACATAATTTTTAATAATAATAATATGTGTAATAAAAAATAATGCAGTTTGTAATAAACAATATGAATTATAAATCGGCTATTCAAAATTTAAGTGTTATTATTATAAACAGAATGAAATGGTTGCAAATGTTATTAGATTTAAACATAATGTTAAAAATTTCGTTTTGTTTTGTTTTAAATGGCATAGATATACCAAATGTCCACAAAGCCTGGCCCCGCACCATTTTTTCGGAAATTGTTGGGTACTTATATGAAAAAATCGGCGAACACGCACTTACATACCTATTCCATTATTTTTAGGGCATAATTTTTGATGGAAAATGTTTAGGTGTGTAAGCTCCGGGAGTGGGAGGTGGAGGTCCACTAAAAAATTTCAAATGGAAACGCATTTCAAGTCGAATGTCATTTAAAAGAACGAAAGAATTGTTTTAATAAACAACAATTTTTAACATTGGTCCAAGGTCGATACACCAAACAAGTCATGAATGGCGAATACGAGTACCAAATAAAATTTACAAATAAGTTGAACAATAAAGAAGAAAAGAACGAGGGAAACGTTTATACTTTGCGCGTACCTGCGCCACCCCGAAAGGACCAGTTACGATAATCCGCTTACTTGGGTGCGATAATAACTAGTAATTAGATATGAATCGTTCTCAAAGTACGACGTTCAAAATAAGAATGATGTGGTTTTTCGTTTCGTTTCGTTTTTAGATTCTACGGGAAATACCTATCAGATAAATTCACCAAGAGGTGAAAAAATCGGCAATAAGTTTATAAGTTTTCGCAAAATATTTTAAATAAATGGGAAATGAAAAACCACATCATTCTTATTCTGTAATAACAGGGTCATTGGCGAATTCAAGAAAGCGAATTATCGAAACTGACAGTTTCGGGGTGGCGCAGGTACGCGCAAAGTAAAATGCTTGTTATATTATTTTCAGTACGGATAGAGGTAGTGTGTTTAATTATATGTTATTTAAGATATGTTCCAATATACGTCATCAATAAAACCTCGTACGCTCGTCACAGAAAAAATCGGGACAGTAGGACAGAATTTTAAAAATGTTTTGTTGTGAATCGGGTTTTAAATAAACTGTTTTCAAGTACATAAGGATTAAGCCATAAAAGCATTGTTACCTACATAGATGAGGTTCTAAACATGTTAGGTATCGGAAAGTTTGAAATAGCCTTTTTTATTTTAAGACGAGCCCTACCTTCCAGTAAGCTAAAAAACTTCAATGTAAATCAAATGAAAATCCACATTTCGCTCTTTTTTATGTTCTAGAATAATTTTTTTATATGCTGTTTAGTACCAAAATCATCAGCACGAAAAAAGAAATCATCCCAAATCGACGAAATTATCGTAAGACGTCAAAATTATATCAAATATATGACATTTATTAATCCGTAGTAAAAGAATAGAAAAAGGTTACAAAGAGAACAATGTATTGAATTTATGGGTTCTACTTGTTGTTAGACGAGAACGTAACAGGCAAACTTTACCCAACAAAGTTGCGAATTATGATTTTTGGCATTTCTTTACTTATTTCTCTTAAGTTAATTTAGAATGTGATCGTTATGAAAACAACTATGATTTCGATAATATTATTATTTATTATATCCTTGATATTTTGATGCTTTTTAAATTTTTGTTTCTACAATAATGTCAATGTATTGAATTATATATTGATTTCCTTCCTCTACAATTATAATTACTGATGAAGTCTAAAAATACATTTCAAAATATTTGTTTACAGTGAAAGATGTGTTCAGTATATCTGTCAATACTCCATTATACCGCTCTCGTCTAGAACCTGTAGATTTAATCCATTGTTCTGTTTGTAACCTGTTCGTAACCCTGTTTGATTATTAAATGTAATATTTTTGATATAATTTTGACGTCTTACGATGATTTCGTCGCTGTGGGATAATTTCCTTTTTTGTACTGATGATTAAAAAAAATTTTTCTAAAACATAAAAAGTGCGAAATCTTGATTTCTATTGAAGTTTATGAACTTACTCAAAAGTAGGGGATCGCCTTAAAATTAAAACTAGTGACCGAATGCTTACTTTACTATACTTCTTTTAAACATTGTGATAATAAGCCAATATAAAAACTTGGAACAACTAACACCATATATTTCGACTCTGGTTGGAGCTATATTTAGTGCTACAAGTATATAAGCGATGAAAACAATTAATGAATATATAATATATTAATTCGGCCAAAGAATTGTATCTCTTTATTACTTTACTATTCACACAAAGAATGATTACATACCTACTTACATAATTATTTTATTTATCGTTTCTTGTTCTTGGATATAAGGTTCGTAGGTTAAATAACACATATAGTAATTAAGGATACATATAGGGTGTCCCGGGAGGAATCTGCCAAACGTTAGGGGCGCGTTTCTTAAGTAATTTTAAGCAAAGAATGTATAGGTCCGATTTGGAAAAGTTATGGCTTGTTAAAGAAAAGTCAAGGCAAAAAATTAAAAATGTGATTTATTAAGTTTTGTTGAGGAAGCACTATTAACAAGACGAAATATTTTACAAGCTATATCAATTTTGTGTGTGTAAGTAACCATTTTTTTTATATAAATCTACATGTTATCGGTCATATCGACGCAGATTTTCCAAAAGGGTGTAATCCACAAAAGTAAATTTTAGAGTAGAGCACATGTTATGTCGCCCGTAGCATAACAAGATACGTGTCGCGAAAACATAAATCGATTTTTCCCCTGAAAAAAATCGAAATATTGTTACTAAATTTTATCAGACGATGTCTTTGCTTTAAATGCGTAAGATAGTCAAAATAATTCATTTTCACAAAAGTGTGAGTTACGTCCTTTTGGTAAAACACGATCGATATATTACGTCGATCAATAAATTTTTTAATTTACAGAAAGCATAAACTAAACCCGCCCACCACTTGCTTCAAAAGTATTTTGTTGACAAAGAGTTGTCCATTTTGTAGGTAACAATGATGATTTATGGCTTACAATAATCCCTTTTAAAAATACAAGCATTTTACCTAAAACCCAATTCACAACCAAACATTTTTAAAATTCCATCCTTCAACTGTTCCGATTTTTTCTGTGGCAAGTGTACCTATTTTTACATTAGGTACTAATAAATTGCAGTCTTTCTTTGTCATGTTATATGTGTGCAGGTAAATCATTTGTAGAATATGCCACGTTCAAATTTTAAACTGAATATTACAAATATACAATTTATTCACTTCTTATTGACGACGTGCATCGAAACCTATCTTGAATGTATAGATCGAGAATTCGAACTATACTAGGCAAATCCGTTCTCGGAAAGAACTTCTACCTGCCAAACCAAACGTTTGAGAAGTCGTAAATCAGTAGGTCATAAATAAACTGGGACCGATAATAAGCTTTTAAATTATCTCTTCAAGGAACTAGTGTTAATATGGTGGTCTATGTATAAGAAATTTGCTATAGTACCATCTATTCAGACGTTTCGCTAAGTTCTAGACACCCTCCTGCCCTTAAGTCAAAAGTTGATAACTACATAATTGACGGTTTCTTTCAAAAGAAAAAGGTTGGTTTCATCATAACCACAAAATCAAAATAATGATTTCCTCTCAAAATTGTAAATAAATTACCTGCGCTCAAAATTTGATGACTTTCACTATAAATTAGAAAATCGCCGAGAATTTTATGATAGCGCCTCGTAACGTACGTAGGCAAATGTGGGTTAAATTGGAAAACCGCTCGTAGATTAGATAACAATAAAAACAGCAGGAATAAAAATAACGAGCTCCGTTGTCACGGTGGTTTGTATTGTTACGGCACCGCGTTTCCTCCAGTGATCCATGGGCAGTCGCTCGTGTCGGTCGTAAAATTCCATTCAAAATCTTTAGTTTCCAGGCTTCGGCGTTCGCGCGCGCACTTTACCGGTGTTACTTGTGTCGCGTTGACTGTTATCATTGTCGCAACTTTCCAGAGCGAGTCAGCATTGCAATGGGAAGGTAATTGTTTAACTCGATTAATGTAATTATTGCGCCTTTTTGTATCGATCGGTAGAGTTATTCGATTTCGGGTCGATCGAGCGTGCGCACGTTTTTAAAAGTTTACCTTTTAAGGCCCCACGCAAGATGCAACGACGAGATTTTCCAAAATAATGGGAGATTAACGTTTCGGATTCTGGGTCATCGGTGCAAGTATGGATTTTCGCGATGTATCCGAGAGGTTGGGCCGGCCTTGTGTTGGAATTATCGCATTTCCAACAAACTGTTCGTTTTGATTGTTGTTTTTTTTTATAATAATTATGTACACACTCATCGCACGTAATCTACCTTAATTAGGACGTTTTTGTAAATTATGCGGAGATTCGGTGTTAGAAATTTGTTCGACCTTCAAAATCGTAACCGTGATTTAGAAAAAAAAATGAATGAAAAATTTCGAAATTGATAAGCTCGCGGTTCGGTATGATTAAAAAAAATTCATAAACAGGACCGTACGTCTTTTGTTTATTTATTTTTCATTGGTAGGTACAATTTATTTTTATATTAGTTACTTGTTAATCAAAGGCGGAAAATTGGCGTTTGTGGTTTGCGGCGTGAATATTAAAACAGCACACAGCTATCACACAAACGAGTGATAACCGCTAATTACGTAGGAAATATGTACAAACGCTGTTTTTCAAATTTAACAACGATAAGTGCGTCCCTGTTGTTCCCAATAAAATCGTCTAACTGTGTGACGACGCCTTATGCCGAAAAAAAAATCTTGGCGAAGAATTTAACGCTCGCGGGAAACTAACAATTTCTTGTATATGTGGTACAACAAGACGACGTTCCTCCAAACAATTCACAAAAGTGGTGTCTATGAGCAATATTTTAAATAACGCTTTCGCCGACATTTAGATTGATAACACGATGTCAAAAAAGTGGCCGGCACTTTCGCCGTAACTAAACCCATTTCAGCAATCTTCGGCGATTTACCGACCCCGAGCTGAAACTTTTAGTTTAGGTCTAGTGCTACTGGAAAAGTCGATTTTCACCTAAAACTAAGCGCGTTTTTGTCGAGTTCGACATTTTGAAGATATTATTGTCCAAAAATGTTTCTTTCTAATAATTGCATTTAAGGGAATAAAGCGTACATGCGTTTTTCTTCTTCTTCTTCTTCAGTTGTTCGCGTCTAGCGACGTGTCTTGCCCGATTTTATTTAAGGGTTGCTACTTTCTGACGATGTCGTCTAGTACTTTTGTTGTTTGCACTAATCCACTAATTGGTTTTGGTCCGTAGGTTACCTCGATTAAAACGATTACTTCGTCTTTACATTCAGATTCGTTGGGGAAGGTTGTTCGGTTTAAGCCGATTACCTTTTCGGATAACTATTTATAAATGGTAGTACGTTGACTTTTGTTTCCAGGCAATACGAAAGGTTGTGGAAGTTTCGCATCGTAATTAATCGTTAACTCTTGAAAGATTTTTGATAAGCGTGCCAAATTAGTAACGCTCGTAAAATTCGCTAAACTTCAACAGTTACCTACTTCGTTATAATACAAAATAACGTTCTATCGACGAATTAGACCGTCAATTGTTTTAATGGAACGATGATTGGGTGAAAAACGTCGATCGTCGGTCCATTTCATGTGAATATACAATTAGCTCTTCCTCATTATCCTGAGTAACTTTTAGTATAATTAAAGTAGAAGTTTTCTTGGCGTCAGTAATAATAAGGGAAAATTCCACTACGTTATTTGAAACGATAAACAAATTATGGAAATCGATATCACGCACACAATTATATTTTCAACTATATAGTTTAGTTATAGTACTTGGAATATATAGGGGCTAAATTACTGTCACGCGACCTTATGTAGTATATACACGTAAAGGTAATGCGAAAGGGTCGTCCGATAACCTTGTTGCTCCTGTTCCATATTCGTAGGAGAGGCGTCCCGGAGGCCTAATGGCTTTTAACGTAATTAGTCTAGATTGCCCTCCTTTCTCCATTATCTTTTTATCTTAAAATTTTTATTCACTCGACAATATAGAACTTCGATCGTCACGAGTCATCATTCGTGTGACGAGTGTCGGAATTAGCGATTTAGGTACTAAATAAGAACCGAGTTCGAGTGACATTAACTGTTTTGTTTCGCGCTAGACACCATCACCGACGACTTGTCTCTACGCTTCGTTACATTAGTAGGTGTTGCCATTCACCTATAAAACTATAAAATCGATTTTCTCCTGTTCGAAAATTCCACCTGCATTATTGTTGTTTAAACGCTAACAAAAACAAATCAATTTAATCTCAAATTGGCGATTGCTTCTGTCAATTAATTGGTGGTCCTAAAATTTTTCGACGTAATGGACGTGCGGCATTTTTTCGAAATTTCTAATTCCAAAATTAGTCCATTATTTGTGGTGTTAGTCGCTCGTTGACCTCGCTTCGACAAAATATGACCTGGTTTAATTTTCAGTTCGACCGACGTGTTACGCCGTGAAAAGTTGTTGGAAAATCTGTAAAACTCGCGCGGTGGTTAAAAAAAATGTCTGAAAGCTACCTGCAGAGGATGATAAATCGAAATAACAATAACCATTTCGAGTTTTACAACGTCATAATTGATTGATTGAAATCGTATGGTACAAAGCGTTTAACTTAACAACAAATGATGGAATGCCAAAAGTACCTGACAGTCATTTGTGTGTGTTCGTGAAGTGAGCAGCCACTTTCTTGAATTTTTCAAAATCCGAACGCTAATCCGAACGTTAAAGCAAGTCGTTAGTAAGTATTTGTAAGTCAAAAAAATTCGTTTATAAGTCACAGATGACAGAAATATTCATGTTTCAAGAGAAAGAATGAAGTCAACAAAAATTGTTTCAAAAACAAATGACAGTTGTCTATAACATTAGTAATTTATAATACAATGTAATATATGTAAAGAAATCGTTTAAGTTTCGGTATAATGAGAAACGAAGGTGGTCTAGTATAACGAATATTTATTTGTCCTTACTTATAAGTAAAAGAAAAATTGTTCGTAAGTCAAATGTGGTAAAGATCACAATCAATGTGGTCATATTCTATACGAATTTCAGAAGAAAAAAATTAATTATCACTTTTTTTTCAAAAGTTCTTTTCTATGATTATGTTTGTGTTAAATAATTATAATTTAGTGCTAACACTACAATTATTGAGCTTTCTTAATAATTTTAATTGTTTCTTCCGTGTGTAAGATTAACTTGTAAAATTGATAAAAGTTCTAAAATTAAGAAATTATAAAACTCCAGTTGACATGGGTAAAGCCACAGTACAGTTCGGTTTACTCATTTCAAATCGGTAGGATATATTTCGATAAATACAAAAGTCCAAACTTTGAGACACGCATGTCCTAATTCGTATAAAGTATACTCAAAGTACACTGTGGTTATAAAACTATAAAATTGGCCCTTACTTCCCTCGCAAAATATTTTTCGAACGGCATATTTTTTAAATTACTTTATGGTTTGGTCTTTAGATCTGCTTTTACAGATGACAACTATAAAACGTAAAATCATTTTTTTGACTTACAAATACTAACGATAGAGACCATTTTCGTTCATTTTTGACAAAAAGTGGCTGCTGGCTTTTTTCTAAGTGCGAATATCTCCGTCACCTTCGACTTACAAACGAATTTTTTTGACTTACAAATACTTACTAACGGTCGAGACCATTTTCGTTGATTTTTGAAAAAAAGTGGCTGCTGCCGGGAAGTTAGCAGCCGATTTTTAAAACATGAATATCTCGTTCGGATGAAACTTGCGAACGAATTTTTTTGACTTACAAATACTTACTAACGGTCGAGACCATTTTCGTTGATTTTTGAAAAAAAGTGGCTGCTTCCGGGAAGTTAGCAGCCGATTTTTAAAACACGAATATCTCGTTCGGATGAAACTTACGAACGATTTTTTTTGACTTACAAATACTTACTAACGACTTACTTAACGATTAGCGTTCGGATTTTGAAAAATTCAAGAAAGTGGCTGCTAACTTCACGAACACCATTTGTGTTAGCAATGTAACGTAAAGATAACTACAGACGCACAGGTATAACTGTTGGACGGCAGTTCAGTTTCAGCTAACGTGACGTTCACAGATGATGTGCTAGGCATTATTTGGATTAGTAAATAATAGCAAAACAAATTGTGGAAATCGTAAGAAACGACGTGTTATGTGGTGTAAAAATTGGTCGATCAAAAGACGACAGTTTTCACACGTCGACTTACAGCAGGAGTTGAAATTTACACCAAAAAATCGGCATAACTTCTTAAGAATTGATAAAAAAACATATTTAAAGCTGCCGATTTTGATGATTAACGTAATTGCAAAGAAAGATACCGTAACGAGACCACATGAGAAGTTAACAGCCTCTCTTGAATTTCTTGCAACTCGAAAAACTTGCCTCACGTTTTATTCCGGTCGTCTGAAATTAATAGTTTTGTCATCCATACGTTTAGGGATACCCAACACCCATCCAGATATGTCTTTACATAGTCGCCTTTACATCATCACATTTGGTTTGTAGTAGGATACGTATAAAGAGAAAAAGTAGTGTACCACATCACAACTCAACCACAGTCGTTTATTTTTTATGACCTTTACTTAAAAGGTCGTGGTCTTTAAAAAAATAAATCAAAGTTAGTTTCGTTTCATAAGTCATAATCTATATGCACGATACTCCTCGTTGCCGAATACAATAGACTCTCATTCCAGTACAAAAGAAGCAACATACAGCGATGAAGATCAAACCCTTCGAATGTATATGAGAGGGCGGCCGATCGTCTTCTACCCACCAAGCGACCTCGCCGATAACTATGACATAACGAAAGTTGCTACGGCGCCCTCTCAAAAACTGAAGTTGGATTGGGTGTACGGCTATAGGGGGCGCGATTGCAGATCAAATCTGTACATGTTGCCCACAGGAGAGATGGTATATTTTGTTGCTGCCGTGGTGGTGCTGTATAACACGGAGGAACAGAGTCAGAGACACTATCTAGGACACACCGACGATGTCAAAAGGTATATATATAATCGCTTAAACCGCACATTTTCCTTACTCGTCTTCTTGTTTGATAATTGTAGTTTGGCGATTCATCCTAATAAATTGATAGTCGCCACTGGACAATGCGCGGGACATGACAAACGAGAGGCGAGGGTAAGTTTCGTTGTTAATTTACCATTTTGTTATCGATTTTCTACAGAAAATTAAGCTATTTTGGATATCATAACTATTGCCGGTGTTTTGAGCATTTTTCGAAGTGCGAAAATAATGACCAAGCATTATTTACCGCTTTACTTTTGTTGCTAATGAAAGACCGAATTTCAAATTTCTAAAGAAAATTGCGGCTCCCATAACTTTTCCCTCGACTACACCGTTATTAATCAAAATAATAACAAAATTTTCAATGAGTAAGTTTCACGATGAATATTTTAATGCGAAAGAAGCTAATTCTACATACTAATAAAACATCTGGAGAATTCCAACATGTTTTATCATTGCCGTGGTTTTACTGGGACTTTAAACTTTTACTTTTACCTTTACTTTTTAAAAAAGTTAACGCGGATAAAAATTTATGCTCCAGAATATTTCGGAGTTAACGAAACTTTTGCGTGTAGAAATCCATAGATAGACCGCGGCCGTGGTCTTGCAAAATTTAGGCTCAAGACGAAACGTTTATAACAAGTCCGGAACGACTAAAAAACTCGTATTTCTAGTATAACAATGCAAGAAATGTCAAACCGCGGGCGTTTAAATAGATTGTAATTGTTGCATAATCTCGATAAAATGACACTACCTGCTACGCATAGAACAGGTCCGGAATTACAAAGTAGTTTTTCGAGAATAATAAACCAAGAAATGACAATCTAAACGCATTTCCAGCGATTTAAAATTTCGGCCAAATCTCGAAAAAATCCCTTATTATAGTCCAGCGATTTTTTTCAGGCAAAATTTTGACCGCAAGCTTTTGAGCCGTAATGTTCAGAACAAGTCGAAAACTATTAGAAAACTCGTATTTCAGCTATTACGGAGCAATAAATGGCGTTTAAACAGATTATAACTGTTGGATAATTTCGATAAAATGACGCCACCTGTACGCATAGAACAGGTCCGGAATTAGTAGAAAAGTAGTTTTTCGAGATTAACAATGCAAGAAATGACAATCTAAGCGCATTTCCGGCGATTTAAAATTTTGGCCAAATCTCGAAAAAATCCCTTATTATAGTCCAGCGATTTTTTTCTGGCAAAGTTTTGACCGCAAGCTTTTGGGCCGTATCGTTCAGAACAAGTCGAAAACGATTAGAAAACTCGTATTTCAGCTATTACGCAGCAATAAATGGCGTTTAAACAGATTATAACTGTTGGATAATTTCGATAAAATGACGCCACCTGTACGCATAGAACAGGTCCGGAATTAGTAGAAAAGTAGTTTTTCGAGATTAACAATGCAAGAAATGACAATCTAAGCGCATTTCCGGCGATTTAAAATTTTGGCCAAATCTCGAAAAAATCCCTTATTATAGTCCAGCGATTTTTTTCTGGCAAAGTTTTGACCGCAAGCTTTTGGGCCGTATCGTTCAGAACAAGTCGAAAACGATTAGAAAACTCGTATTTCAGCTATTACGGAGCAATAAATAACGAACTGCCGGCGTTTAAACAGATTATAGTTTTTTATAATCTTGATAAAATGACGCCACCTGTACGCACAGAACAGGTCCGGAATTAGTTGAAAAATAGTTTTTTGAGAATAACAATGCAAGAAATGACAATTTAAGTGCATTTCCGGCGATTTAAAATTTCGGCCAAATCTCGAAAAAATCCCTTATTATAGTTCGGCTTTTTTTTTCAGGCAAAATTTTGACCGCAAGCTTTTGAGCCGCAACGTTCAGAACAAGTCGAAAACGATCAGAAAACTTGTATTTCAGCTATTACGGAGCAATAAATAACGAACTGCCGGCTTTTAAACAGATTATAGTTTTTTATAATCTCAATAAAATGACGCCACCTGTACGCACAGAACAGGTCCGGAATTAGTAGAAAAGTAGTTTTTCGAGATTAACAATGCAAAAATGACAATCTAAGCGCATTTCCGGCGATTTAAAATTTCGGCCAAATCTCGAAAAAATCTCTTATTATAGCTCGGCTTTTTTTTTCAGGCATAATTTTGACCGCAAGCTTTTGAGCCGTAATGTTCAGAACAAGTCGAAAACTATTAGAAAACTCGTATTTCAGCTATTACGGAGCAATAAATAACGAACTGCCGGCGTTTAAACAGATTATAGTTTTTTATAATCTCGATAAAATGACGCCACCTGTACGCACAGAACAGGTCCGGAATTAGTTGAAAAATAGTTTTTCGAGAATAACAATGCAAGAAATGACAATCTAAGCGCATTTCCGGCGATTTAAAATTTCGGCCAAATCTCGAAAAAATCCCTTATTATAGTCCAGCGATTTTTTTCAGGCAAAATTTTGACCGCAAGCTTTTGAGCCGTAATGTTCAGAACAAGTCGAAAACGATTAGAAAACTCGTATTTCAGCTATTACGCAGCAATAAATAACGAACTGCCGGCGTTTAAATAGATTATAGTTTTTTATAATCTCGATAAAATGACGCCACCTGTACGCATAGAACAGGTCCGTAATTAGTTGAAAAATAGTTTTTCGAGAATAACAATGCAAGAAATGACAATCAAAGCGCGTTTGCGGCCATTTAAAATTTTTGTGAAATCTTGAAAAAAGCCGAAAATAAAAAGGAAAGGGAAGTTTCCTTCTTGAAATTCATGGTTTTGTTTAAGTTTTGCTCTACCTAAAACTTGTTATTTTGTCTCCTTATAAAATAATGAAATAAATTTGTTTTCGCCATACAGAGAAGAACGTCTCTATTCCTTAACTTGAATCTTTTATTTGTTCCCTTTTCTACCGGTAATTTGACAAAATCTCAGAAAAATTACTAATTTTTATTCTTTCTGAAATTTCCATCGCCTAGGATTCTGCAACCGAAATTACTGCATTTTGGGTTATCGACTGCTAGGGGTTTGCAATTTGGAATATCAGCAACGTACTGATATTCATACTATAATAATTGCCGATACGAACACAGCTGTTGTCTAAAACGTTAATGCAAAAAAAATCTAATTATGACCTCGTTATGGATCATGGTATTTTCGGAAAATTTTGACTCGACTTTAAACCTTTCGTTTTGACTTTGTACGATGAGAAATATTTATTTCCACTTGTAAAAGCTTAGAAAATTGTGGGATGCTCGTCGTTTTGTCGAATTATATATTGTATATTATTATTTCGAAAAAAACGAATTTAATGCCTCGTTTTAGTCATACGTTTTTTAATGTTTCAGCCGCACATTCGAATATGGAATTCTGTTTCTCTCCATACGATGGCCGTAATTGGAATGAACGACTTCGACGTTTCCGTGTGCTGTATTTCCTTCAGTAAAGCTGACGGAGGAGCCCTGTTGGTGGCCATTGATGACGCGCCCGACCATACCATTTCGGTGTGGGACTGGCAGAAAAGTGAGCATGGTCATAAAGTAACGGAGACTAAGGTATTTTTTATTTCCTACCATTAATTTATTAATAAGTGCTGAGTTTTTCTATTCAATCTGTATTTTATTTTCACAATGCATACTAATTTAACTTCTATCTCGCTCTGTTTTAAAACACGTTTCTGCAAAGAAACGCAAATTTTTACTCACTTATCGAATGTTTTTTGTTTTGGAAGAGAACTTTGCATATTTTTGAATTAACCAATTAATTATTTCAGTGTTCGGTGGATACAATCGTCGCGGTAGAGTTCCACCCGCTAGACCGAACCAGCATCGTTACCTGCGGCAAGTCCCACATTGGTTTCTGGACTCTCGACACCGGAGGCACCCTGTACAAACGCATGGGCATCTTGAGGGCAGGGACAAACCTAAGTACGTCCTCTGCGTTTCCTTCCTGCAATCGGGTGACATCATCACGGGCGACTCGAACGGAAACCTAGTCGTATGGGGAAGAGGTACCAACACAATTTTAAAAATTATCAAGAACATCCACGAAGGCCCCATATTCTCGATTTGCGTGCTTAAAGACGGCGCCGTTATAACCGGCGGCGGAAAAGACGGTAGACTGGTGCAGTTCGATTCAAATTTGACTAGAACGGGCGAAGAAAGCCACATCGAAGGACATTTTGGAGGAGTTCGGGTAATATCCGAGGGCCGGGGATCTCAGCTTCTTATAGGAACGACTCGAAATTGTATATTAACGGGCACGGGCACTTTAGGCTTTCTACCAGTCGTTTTAGGACATACGGACGAGCTCTGGGGCTTGACTGCGCACCCGAGCATACCTCAATTTGCGACTGCCGGATTTGATAAATTGCTGCAGATGTGGGACTCCATGTCCCATAGCATTCTTTGGAGCAAAGATATTGGGGTAAGTCGTGATAACGTCAAAAAAAAGTTTTCTTGGATATTTTTCGTAAATATTCTACTGTAAGCACCCAACTACCTTTGTGATAAATTACAGATTTGAGAGAAACGCAAAATCACTATTTTTATTTACGGAATCGATATTCGCCTTTGTACATTTTAGGCATGTTAGATTATTGCCAAAATATGTTTCAGGAGCAAGCCCAAAGTTTGGCGTTTTCGCCCGACGGCTGTGTCATAGTAGTTGGATGTGTTTCTGGTCATTGGTTGGTTTTTGATTCTCAGACGCGCGAACTCCAAGGTCAACACGTGGACGGAGTGGAGCCGATACAAGTAATGCAATTCTCGCCAGACGGCACAATGTTGGCTCTAGGATCCCGCGATAATCACGTTTACGTTTATCAAGTTTCCGAAGACGACCATAGGTTCAGTCGAATCGGGCGATGCATGGTAAGATTTCGATAAGTTTTTGACTTGATTTGTACGTTTTCTAACGAGTGATTTCGCGTGCAGTCAAGGCACATCTGAACGCATGTCCTTTTCTTTCGATTGTTAGTCGAATTTGATTATTTACATGGTAATTACCGGTTTTTATAGGGTCATTCGAGTTTCGTCACTCATATAGATTGGTCGGCAGACAATCAATCGATACGAAGTAATTCGGGAGATTACGAGTTGCTTTATTGTAAGTAATAAAGCGGTTAGTGCGTAATTAATTTAATACCGATTTTTATTTGAAGGGAACGCAGGAACATGCCGGCAGGTGCCACAGAGCAGTTCCTTCAGGGATACGGAATGGGCAACAAACAATTGTACAATAACGTTCAGTACAGTTGGAATTTGGCCCGAGAATGCCGACGGAACGGACGTGAACGATTGTAACCGCAGTCACGATTCAAAACTTCTGGCTACTGGGGACGACTTTGGCAAGGTCAAATTGTATTCTTATCCTGTCGTGCAGCCGAAGGTTAGCTAACTTTAAAGTTATAGTAAATCGATATTAATTTTGGAAATTTCAGAGTTTAAGTCACTCCTACGGAGGTCACAGCAGCCATGTGACCAGCGTTGCCTTTCTTCATGACGATTCGAGGCTCGTTTCAATTGGAGGGAAAGATACGAGTGTGATGCAATGGATTGTGTCTTAAAACATTCCATCCATCCTGTTTTCTCAGGAATTTGCATGCCTTATAAATGTTACAATTTTAAACTAGACGTGCCGTATAAAATGCACGATTTACAAATATTTATTGTTGAACGACTTTTCAATTATACCAGTATACCATTGCGGTAGTTTAATGAAGATTTGTATAATTTAATGATAGCCGTCGAATGTGTTGCGGCCTTGTATTTTGCTATAAGTCACATTCCTGTATGTATTTTGTCTTGTTACGTTAGTGAAATTATTTTTGTACAGTAAGCTACGAATTATTATAATTTATTTGTGCTATTAATTGGACTGTCTTTCGACTGACAGTTGTAATATGATTTATTTATGTACGAACCTGAAATATTTTAATACTGGTCTTAGGTATACATTATGTAATTAACATGTGTGATAAATAAAAATTAGCAACTACATTCGATTCTTTATTTTTAATTTTGCATTAAATTTATAGTTTCAGTTTTAATCAAAATTTTAAATAATATTAAGTCCGATACCTCCAACACATTTCTCTTCTCCTGTTACAAGGATTTGCTTTTTTAATAAAACTTTGAAAAACTGTTTGTTATTGGACTAAAATGGGCAAACTTAGACAAAAATCAGATATATTGTGTCAGGACCGCAGAAGCTGATGAAGGCTCGATTTTATCCCGGCCAAAGTAAGCTCCTAACAACTTCTGCTCTCCTAATACCAAAACTCGATTTTTCCGTCCAAATATTAACGAGAACGTTCAAAAAGTGTTCGGTTTTGAACAAAAATCGAATATTTCGTATCAGGATCACAGAAGCTGATGAAGGTTCGATTTTTTCCCGGCCAAAGTAAGCTCCTAACAACTTCTGCTCTCCTAATACCAAAACTCGATTTTTCCGTCCAAATATTAACGAAAACGTTCAAAAAGTGTTCGTTTTTGAACAAAAATCGAATATTTCGTATCAGGATCGCAGAAGCTGATGAAGGTTCGATTTTTTCCTGGCCAAAGTAAGCTCCTAACAACTTCTGCTCTCCTAATACCAAAACTCGATTTTTCCGTCCAAATATTAACGAGAACGTTCAAAAAGTGTTCGTTTTTGAACAAAAATCGAATATTTCGTATCAGGATCGCAGAAGCTGATGAAGGCTCGATTTTTTCCCGGCCAAAGTAAGCTCCTAACAACTTCTGCTCTCCTAATACCAAAACTCGATTTTTCCGTCCAAATATTAACGAAAACGTTCAAAAGTGTTCGTTTTGAACAAAAATCGAATATTTCGTATCAGGATCGCAGAAGCTGATGAAAACTCGATTTTTCCCGGCCAAAGTAAGCTCCTAACAACTTCTGCTCTCCTAATACCAAAACTCGATTTTTCCGTCCAAATATTAACGAAAACGTTCAAAAGTGTTCGTTTTGAACAAAAATCGAATATTTCGTATCAGGATCGCAGAAGCTGATGAAGGCTCGATTTTTCCCGGCCAAAGTAAGCTCCTAACAACTTCTGCTCTCCTAATACCAAAACTCGATTTTTCCGTCCAAATATTAACGAAAACGTTCAAAAGTGTTCGTTTTGAACAAAAATCGAATATTTCGTATCAGGATCGCAGAAGCTGATGAAACTCGATTTTTCCCGGCCAAAGTAAGCTCCTAACAACTTCTGCTCTCCTAATACCAAAACTCGATTTTTCCGTCCAAATATTAACGAAAACGTTCAAAAGTGTTCGTTTTGAACAAAAATCGAATATTTCGTATCAGGATCGCAGAAGCTGATGAAGGCTCGATTTTTCCCGGCCAAAGTAAGCTCCTAACAACTTCTGCTCTCCTAATACCAAAACTCGATTTTTCCGTCCAAATATTAACGAAAACGTTCAAAAGTGTTCGTTTTGAACAAAAATCGAATATTTCGTATCAGGATCGCAGAAGCTGATGAAGGCTCGATTTTTCCCGGCCAAAGTAAGCTCCTAACAACTTCTGCTCTCCTAATACCAAAACTCGATTTTTCCGTCCAAATATTAACGAAAACGTTCAAAAGTGTTCGTTTTGAACAAAAATCGAATATTTCGTATCAGGATCGCAGAAGCTGATGAAAACTCGATTTTTCCCGGCCAAAGTAAGCTCCTAACAACTTCTGCTCTCCTAATACCAAAACTCGATTTTTCCGTCCAAATATTAACGAAAACGTTCAAAAGTGTTCGTTTTGAACAAAAATCGAATATTTCGTATCAGGATCGCAGAAGCTGATGAAATCGATTTTTCCCGGCCAAAGTAAGCTCCTAACAACTTCTGCTCTCCTAATACCAAAACTCGATTTTTCCGTCCAAATATTAACGAAAACGTTCAAAAGTGTTCGTTTTGAACAAAAATCGAATATTTCGTATCAGGATCGCAGAAGCTGATGAAAACTCGATTTTTCCCGGCCAAAGTAAGCTCCTAACAACTTCTGCTCTCCTAATACCAAAACTCGATTTTTCCGTCCAAATATTAACGAAAACGTTCAAAAGTGTTCGTTTTGAACAAAAATCGAATATTTCGTATCAGGATCGCAGAAGCTGATGAAAACTCGATTTTTCCCGGCCAAAGTAAGCTCCTAACAACTTCTGCTCTCCTAATACCAAAACTCGATTTTTCCGTCCAAATATTAACGAAAACGTTCAAAAAGTGTTCGTTTTGAACAAAAATCGAATATTTCGTATCAGGATCGCAGAAGCTGATGAAGGCTCGATTTTTCCCGGCCAAAGTAAGCTCCTAACAACTTCTGCTCTCCTAATACCAAAACTCGATTTTTCCGTCCAAATATTAACGAAAACGTTCAAAAGTGTTCGTTTTGAACAAAAATCGAATATTTCGTATCAGGATCGCAGAAGCTGATGAAAACTCGATTTTTCCCGGCCAAAGTAAGCTCCTAACAACTTCTGCTCTCCTAATACCAAAACTCGATTTTTCCGTCCAAATATTAACGAAAACGTTCAAAAAGTGTTCGTTTTGAACAAAAATCGAATATTTCGTATCAGGATCGCAGAAGCTGATGAAAACTCGATTTTTCCCGGCCAAAGTAAGCTCCTAACAACTTCTGCTCTCCTAATACCAAAACTCGATTTTTCCGTCCAAATATTAACGAAAACGTTCAAAAAGTGTTCGTTTTGAACAAAAATCGAATATTTCGTATCAGGATCGCAGAAGCTGATGAAGGCTCGATTTTTCCCGGCCAAAGTAAGCTCCTAACAACTTCTGCTCTCCTAATACCAAAACTCGATTTTTCCGTCCAAATATTAACGAAAACGTTCAAAAAGTGTTCGTTTTGAACAAAAATCGAATATTTCGTATCAGGATCGCAGAAGCTGATGAAAACTCGATTTTTCCCGGCCAAAGTAAGCTCCTAACAACTTCTGCTCTCCTAATACCAAAACTCGATTTTTCCGTCCAAATATTAACGAAAACGTTCAAAAAGTGTTCGTTTTGAACAAAATCGAATATTTCGTATCAGGATCGCAGAAGCTGATGAAGGCTCGATTTTTCCCGGCCAAAGTAAGCTCCTAACAACTTCTGCTCTCCTAATACCAAAACTCGATTTTTCCGTCCAAATATTAACGAAAACGTTCAAAAAGTGTTCGTTTTGAACAAAAATCGAATATTTCGTATCAGGATCGCAGAAGCTGATGAAAACTCGATTTTTCCCGGCCAAAGTAAGCTCCTAACAACTTCTGCTCTCCTAATACCAAAACTCGATTTTTCCGTCCAAATATTAACGAAAACGTTCAAAAGTGTTCGTTTTGAACAAAAATCGAATATTTCGTATCAGGATCGCAGAAGCTGATGAACTCGATTTTTCCCGGCCAAAGTAAGCTCCTAACAACTTCTGCTCTCCTAATACCAAAACTCGATTTTTCCGTCCAAATATTAACGAAAACGTTCAAAAGTGTTCGTTTTGAACAAAAATCGAATATTTCGTATCAGGATCGCAGAAGCTGATGAAAACTCGATTTTTCCCGGCCAAAGTAAGCTCCTAACAACTTCTGCTCTCCTAATACCAAAACTCGATTTTTCCGTCCCCCCCCCCCCCCCCCCCCCCCCCCCCCCAAATATTAACGAAAACGTTCAAAAGTGTTCGTTTTGAACAAAAATCGAATATTTCGTATCAGGATCGCAGAAGCTGATGAAAACTCGATTTTTCCCGGCCAAAGTAAGCTCCTAACAACTTCTGCTCTCCTAATACCAAAACTCGATTTTTCCGTCCAAATATTAACGAAAACGTTCAAAAGTGTTCGTTTTGAACAAAAATCGAATATTTCGTATCAGGATCGCAGAAGCTGATGAAACTCGATTTTTCCCGGCCAAAGTAAGCTCCTAACAACTTCTGCTCTCCTAATACCAAAACTCGATTTTTCCGTCCAAATATTAACGAAAACGTTCAAAAGTGTTCGTTTTGAACAAAAATCGAATATTTCGTATCAGGATCGCAGAAGCTGATGAAGGCTCGATTTTTCCCGGCCAAAGTAAGCTCCTAACAACTTCTGCTCTCCTAATACCAAAACTCGATTTTTCCGTCCAAATATTAACGAAAACGTTCAAAAAGTGTTCGTTTTGAACAAAAATCGAATATTTCGTATCAGGATCGCAGAAGCTGATGAACTCGATTTTTCCCGGCCAAAGTAAGCTCCTAACAACTTCTGCTCTCCTAATACCAAAACTCGATTTTTCCGTCCAAATATTAACGAAAACGTTCAAAAAGTGTTCGTTTTGAACAAAAATCGAATATTTCGTATCAGGATCGCAGAAGCTGATGAAAACTCGATTTTTCCCGGCCAAAGTAAGCTCCTAACAACTTCTGCTCTCCTAATACCAAAACTCGATTTTTCCGTCCAAATATTAACGAAAACGTTCAAAAGTGTTCGTTTTGAACAAAAATCGAATATTTCGTATCAGGATCGCAGAAGCTGATGAAGGCTCGATTTTTCCCGGCCAAAGTAAGCTCCTAACAACTTCTGCTCTCCTAATACCAAAACTCGATTTTTCCGTCCAAATATTAACGAAAACGTTCAAAAGTGTTCGTTTTGAACAAAAATCGAATATTTCGTATCAGGATCGCAGAAGCTGATGAAAACTCGATTTTTCCCGGCCAAAGTAAGCTCCTAACAACTTCTGCTCTCCTAATACCAAAACTCGATTTTTCCGTCCAAATATTAACGAAAACGTTCAAAAGTGTTCGTTTTGAACAAAAATCGAATATTTCGTATCAGGATCGCAGAAGCTGATGAAGGCTCGATTTTTCCCGGCCAAAGTAAGCTCCTAACAACTTCTGCTCTCCTAATACCAAAACTCGATTTTTCCGTCCAAATATTAACGAAAACGTTCAAAAGTGTTCGTTTTGAACAAAAATCGAATATTTCGTATCAGGATCGCAGAAGCTGATGAAAACTCGATTTTTCCCGGCCAAAGTAAGCTCCTAACAACTTCTGCTCTCCTAATACCAAAACTCGATTTTTCCGTCCAAATATTAACGAAAACGTTCAAAAGTGTTCGTTTTGAACAAAAATCGAATATTTCGTATCAGGATCGCAGAGGCTGATGAAGACTCGATTTTTTCCCGGCCAAAGTAAGCTCCTAACAACTTCTGCTCTCCTAATACCAAAACTCGATTTTTCCGTCCAAATATTAACGAAAACGTTCAAAAGTGTTCGTTTTGAACAAAAATCGAATATTTCGTATCAGGATCGCAGAAGCTGATGAAGCTCGATTTTTCCCGGCCAAAGTAAGCTCCTAACAACTTCTGCTCTCCTAATACCAAAACTCGATTTTTCCGTCCAAATATTAACGAAAACGTTCAAAAGTGTTCGTTTTGAACAAAAATCGAATATTTCGTATCAGGATCGCAGAAGCTGATGAAAACTCGATTTTTCCCGGCCAAAGTAAGCTCCTAACAA
This sequence comes from Rhagophthalmus giganteus, assembly GCA_036326145.1. Lineage (NCBI taxonomy): Eukaryota > Metazoa > Arthropoda > Insecta > Coleoptera > Rhagophthalmidae > Rhagophthalmus > Rhagophthalmus giganteus. The sequence goes on from JARFJA010000036.1 coordinate 932,298, forward strand.
CTTCTGCTCTCCTAATACCAAAACTCGATTTTTCCGTCCAAATATTAACGAAAACGTTCAAAAGTGTTCGTTTTGAACAAAAATCGAATATTTCGTATCAGGATCGCAGAAGCTGATGAACTCGATTTTTCCCGGCCAAAGTAAGCTCCTAACAACTTCTGCTCTCCTAATACCAAAACTCGATTTTTCCGTCCAAATATTAACGAAAACGTTCAAAAGTGTTCGTTTTGAACAAAAATCGAATATTTCGTATCAGGATCGCAGAAGCTGATGAAGCTCGATTTTTCCCGGCCAAAGTAAGCTCCTAACAACTTCTGCTCTCCTAATACCAAAACTCGATTTTTCCGTCCAAATATTAACGAAAACGTTCAAAAAGTGTTCGTTTTGAACAAAAATCGAATATTTCGTATCAGGATCGCAGAAGCTGATGAAAACTCGATTTTTCCCGGCCAAAGTAAGCTCCTAACAACTTCTGCTCTCCTAATACCAAAACTCGATTTTTCCGTCCAAATATTAACGAAAACGTTCAAAAAGTGTTCGTTTTGAACAAAAATCGAATATTTCGTATCAGGATCGCAGAAGCTGATGAAAACTCGATTTTTCCCGGCCAAAGTAAGCTCCTAACAACTTCTGCTCTCCTAATACCAAAACTCGATTTTTCCGTCCAAATATTAACGAAAACGTTCAAAAAGTGTTCGTTTTGAACAAAAATCGAATATTTCGTATCAGGATCGCAGAAGCTGATGAAGGCTCGATTTTTCCCGGCCAAAGTAAGCTCCTAACAACTTCTGCTCTCCTAATACCAAAACTCGATTTTTCCGTCCAAATATTAACGAAAACGTTCAAAAAGTGTTCGTTTTGAACAAAAATCGAATATTTCGTATCAGGATCGCAGAAGCTGATGAAGGCTCGATTTTTCCCGGCCAAAGTAAGCTCCTAACAACTTCTGCTCTCCTAATACCAAAACTCGATTTTTCCGTCCAAATATTAACGAAAACGTTCAAAAGTGTTCGTTTTGAACAAAAATCGAATATTTCGTATCAGGATCGCAGAAGCTGATAAAACTCGATTTTTCCCGGCCAAAGTAAGCTCCTAACAACTTCTGCTCTCCTAATACCAAAACTCGATTTTTCCGTCCAAATATTAACGAAAACGCTGCTCTCCTAATACCAAAACTCGATTTTTCCGTCCAAATATTAACGAAAACGTTCAAAAGTGTTCGTTTTGAACAAAAATCGAATATTTCGTATCAGGATCGCAGAAGCTGATGAAGCTCGATTTTTCCCGGCCAAAGTAAGCTCCTAACAACTTCTGCTCTCCTAATACCAAAACTCGATTTTTCCGTCCAAATATTAACGAAAACGTTCAAAGTGTTCGTTTTGAACAAAAATCGAATATTTCGTATCAGGATCGCAGAACTGATGAAGGCTCGATTTTTCCCGGCCAAAGTAAGCTCCTAACAACTTCTGCTCTCCTAATACCAAAACTCGATTTTTCCGTCCAAATATTAACGAAAACGTTCAAAGTGTTCGTTTTGAACAAATCGAATATTTCGTATCAGGATCGCAGAAGCTGATGAAAACTCGATTTTCCCGGCCAAAGTAAGCTCCTAACAACTTCTGCTCTCCTAATACCAAAACTCGATTTTTCCGTCCAAATATTAACGAAAACGTTCAAAAGTGTTCGTTTTGAACAAAAATCGAATATTTCGTATCAGGATCGCAGAAGCTGATGAAAACTCGATTTTTCCCGGCCAAAGTAAGCTCCTAACAACTTCTGCTCTCCTAATACCAAAACTCGATTTTTCCGTCCAAATATTAACGAAAACGTTCAAAGTGTTCGTTTTGAACAAAAATCGAATATTTCGTATCAGGATCGCAGAAGCTGATGAACTCGATTTTTCCCGGCCAAAGTAAGCTCCTAACAACTTCTGCTCTCCTAATACCAAAACTCGATTTTTCCGTCCAAATATTAACGAAAACGTTCAAAAGTGTTCGTTTTGAACAAAAATCGAATATTTCGTATCAGGATCGCAGAAGCTGATGAACTCGATTTTCCCGGCCAAAGTAAGCTCCTAACAACTTCTGCTCTCCTAATACCAAAACTCGATTTTTCCGTTTCAAAAAGTGTTCGTTTTGAACAAAAATCGAATATTTCGTATCAGGATCGCAGAAGCTGATGAAAACTCGATTTTTCCCGGCCAAAGTAAGCTCCTAACAACTTCTGCTCTCCTAATACCAAAACTCGATTTTTCCGTCCAAATATTAACGAAAACGTTCAAAAAGTGTTCGTTTTGAACAAAAATCGAATATTTCGTATCAGGATCGCAGAAGCTGATGAAAACTCGATTTTTCCCGGCCAAAGTAAGCTCCTAACAACTTCTGCTCTCCTAATACCAAAACTCGATTTTTCCGTCCAAATATTAACGAAAACGTTCAAAAGTGTTCGTTTTGAACAAAAATCGAATATTTCGTATCAGGATCGCAGAAGCTGATGAAGGCTCGATTTTTCCCGGCCAAAGTAAGCTCCTAACAACTTCTGCTCTCCTAATACCAAAACTCGATTTTTCCGTCCAAATATTAACGAAAACGTTCAAAAAGTGTTCGTTTTGAACAAAAATCGAATATTTCGTATCAGGATCGCAGAAGCTGATGAAGGCTCGATTTTTCCCGGCCAAAGTAAGCTCCTAACAACTTCTGCTCTCCTAATACCAAAACTCGATTTTTCCGTCCAAATATTAACGAAAACGTTCAAAAAGTGTTCGTTTTGAACAAAAATCGAATATTTCGTATCAGGATCGCAGAAGCTGATGAAAACTCGATTTTTCCCGGCCAAAGTAAGCTCCTAACAACTTCTGCTCTCCTAATACCAAAACTCGATTTTTCCGTCCAAATATTAACGAAAACGTTCAAAAGTGTTCGTTTTGAACAAAAATCGAATATTTCGTATCAGGATCGCAGAAGCTGATGAAAACTCGATTTTTCCCGGCCAAAGTAAGCTCCTAACAACTTCTGCTCTCCTAATACCAAAACTCGATTTTTCCGTCCAAATATTAACGAAAACGTTCAAAAAGTGTTCGTTTTGAACAAAAATCGAATATTTCGTATCAGGATCGCAGAAGCTGATGAAGGCTCGATTTTTCCCGGCCAAAGTAAGCTCCTAACAACTTCTGCTCTCCTAATACCAAAACTCGATTTTTCCGTCCAAATATTAACGAAAACGTTCAAAAGTGTTCGTTTTGAACAAAAATCGAATATTTCGTATCAGGATCGCAGAAGCTGATGAAGGCTCGATTTTTCCCGGCCAAAGTAAGCTCCTAACAACTTCTGCTCTCCTAATACCAAAACTCGATTTTTCCGTCCAAATATTAACGAAAACGTTCAAAAGTGTTCGTTTTGAACAAAAATCGAATATTTCGTATCAGGATCGCAGAAGCTGATGAAGGCTCGATTTTTCCCGGCCAAAGTAAGCTCCTAACAACTTCTGCTCTCCTAATACCAAAACTCGATTTTTCCGTCCAAATATTAACGAAAACGTTCAAAAGTGTTCGTTTTGAACAAAAATCGAATATTTCGTATCAGGATCGCAGAAGCTGATGAAGGCTCGATTTTTCCCGGCCAAAGTAAGCTCCTAACAACTTCTGCTCTCCTAATACCAAAACTCGATTTTTCCGTCCAAATATTAACGAAAACGTTCAAAAGTGTTCGTTTTGAACAAAAATCGAATATTTCGTATCAGGATCGCAGAAGCTGATGAACTCGATTTTTCCCGGCCAAAGTAAGCTCCTAACAACTTCTGCTCTCCTAATACCAAAACTCGATTTTTCCGTCCAAATATTAACGAAAACGTTCAAAAAGTGTTCGTTTTGAACAAAAATCGAATATTTCGTATCAGGATCGCAGAAGCTGATGAAGGCTCGATTTTTCCCGGCCAAAGTAAGCTCCTAACAACTTCTGCTCTCCTAATACCAAAACTCGATTTTTCCGTCCAAATATTAACGAAAACGTTCAAAAAGTGTTCGTTTTGAACAAAAATCGAATATTTCGTATCAGGATCGCAGAAGCTGATGAAGGCTCGATTTTTCCCGGCCAAAGTAAGCTCCTAACAACTTCTGCTCTCCTAATACCAAAACTCGATTTTTCCGTCCAAATATTAACGAAAACGTAGAAGTTTTCCGCAAACAATCACAAATTTTCCAATAAAATTCAAAAAGTGTTCGTTTTGAACAAAAATCGAATATTTCGTATCAGGATCGCAGAAGCTGATGAAGGCTCGATTTTTCCCGGCCAAAGTAAGCTCCTAACAACTTCTGCTCTCCTAATACCAAAACTCGATTTTTCCGTCCAAATATTAACGAAAACGTTCAAAAGTGTTCGTTTTGAACAAAAATCGAATATTTCGTATCAGGATCGCAGAAGCTGATGAAGGCTCGATTTTTCCCGGCCAAAGTAAGCTCCTAACAACTTCTGCTCTCCTAATACCAAAACTCGATTTTTCCGTCCAAATATTAACGAAAACGTTCAAAAAGTGTTCGTTTTGAACAAAAATCGAATATTTCGTATCAGGATCGCAGAAGCTGATGAAGGCTCGATTTTTCCCGGCCAAAGTAAGCTCCTAACAACTTCTGCTCTCCTAATACCAAAACTCGATTTTTCCGTCCAAATATTAACGAAAACGTTCAAAAGTGTTCGTTTTGAACAAAAATCGAATATTTCGTATCAGGATCGCAGAAGCTGATGAAGGCTCGATTTTTCCCGGCCAAAGTAAGCTCCTAACAACTTCTGCTCTCCTAATACCAAAACTCGATTTTTCCGTCCAAATATTAACGAAAACGTTCAAAAGTGTTCGTTTTGAACAAAAATCGAATATTTCGTATCAGGATCGCAGAAGCTGATGAAGGCTCGATTTTTCCCGGCCAAAGTAAGCTCCTAACAACTTCTGCTCTCCTAATACCAAAACTCGATTTTTCCGTCCAAATATTAACGAAAACGTTCAAAAGTGTTCGTTTTGAACAAAAATCGAATATTTCGTATCAGGATCGCAGAAGCTGATGAAAACTCGATTTTTCCCGGCCAAAGTAAGCTCCTAACAACTTCTGCTCTCCTAATACCAAAACTCGATTTTTCCGTCCAAATATTAACGAAAACGTTCAAAAAGTGTTCGTTTTGAACAAAAATCGAATATTTCGTATCAGGATCGCAGAAGCTGATGAAGGCTCGATTTTTCCCGGCCAAAGTAAGCTCCTAACAACTTCTGCTCTCCTAATACCAAAACTCGATTTTTCCGTCCAAATATTAACGAAAACGTTCAAAAGTGTTCGTTTTGAACAAAAATCGAATATTTCGTATCAGGATCGCAGAAGCTGATGAAGGCTCGATTTTTCCCGGCCAAAGTAAGCTCCTAACAACTTCTGCTCTCCTAATACCAAAACTCGATTTTTCCGTCCAAATATTAACGAAAACGTTCAAAAGTGTTCGTTTTGAACAAAAATCGAATATTTCGTATCAGGATCGCAGAAGCTGATGAAGCTCGATTTTTCCCGGCCAAAGTAAGCTCCTAACAACTTCTGCTCTCCTAATACCAAAACTCGATTTTTCCGTCCAAATATTAACGAAAACGTTCAAAAGTGTTCGTTTTGAACAAAAATCGAATATTTCGTATCAGGATCGCAGAAGCTGATGAAGGCTCGATTTTTCCCGGCCAAAGTAAGCTCCTAACAACTTCTGCTCTCCTAATACCAAAACTCGATTTTTCCGTCCAAATATTAACGAAAACGTTCAAAAGTGTTCGTTTTGAACAAAAATCGAATATTTCGTATCAGGATCGCAGAAGCTGATGAAGGCTCGATTTTTCCCGGCCAAAGTAAAAATCGAATATTTCGTATCAGGATCGCAGAAGCTGATGAAGGCTCGATTTTTCCCGGCCAAAGTAAGCTCCTAACAACTTCTGCTCTCTAATACCAAAACTCGATTTTTCCGTCCAAATATTAACGAAAACGTTCAAAGTGTTCGTTTGAACAAAAATCGAATATTTCGTATCAGGATCGCAGAAGCTGATGAAGCTCGATTTTTCCCGGCCAAAGTAAGCTCCTAACAACTTCTGCTCTCCTAATACCAAAACTCGATTTTTCCGTCCAAATATTAACGAAAACGTTCAAAAGTGTTCGTTTTGAACAAAAATCGAATATTTCGTATCAGGATCGCAGAAGCTGATGAAAACTCGATTTTTCCCGGCCAAAGTAAGCTCCTAACAACTTCTGCTCTCCTAATACCAAAACTCGATTTTTCCGTCCAAATATTAACGAAAACGTTCAAAAAGTGTTCGTTTTGAACAAAAATCGAATATTTCGTATCAGGATCGCAGAAGCTGATGAAGCTCGATTTTTCCCGGCCAAAGTAAGCTCCTAACAACTTCTGCTCTCCTAATACCAAAACTCGATTTTTCCGTCCAAATATTAACGAAAACGTTCAAAAAGTGTTCGTTTTGAACAAAAATCGAATATTTCGTATCAGGATCGCAGAAGCTGATGAAAACTCGATTTTTCCCGGCCAAAGTAAGCTCCTAACAACTTCTGCTCTCCTAATACCAAAACTCGATTTTTCCGTCCAAATATTAACGAAAACGTTCAAAAGTGTTCGTTTTGAACAAAAATCGAATATTTCGTATCAGGATCGCAGAAGCTGATGAAGGCTCGATTTTTCCCGGCCAAAGTAAGCTCCTAACAACTTCTGCTCTCCTAATACCAAAACTCGATTTTTCCGTCCAAATATTAACGAAAACGTTCAAAAGTGTTCGTTTTGAACAAAAATCGAATATTTCGTATCAGGATCGCAGAAGCTGATGAACTCGATTTTTCCCGGCCAAAGTAAGCTCCTAACAACTTCTGCTCTCCTAATACCAAAACTCGATTTTTCCGTCCAAATATTAACGAAAACGTTCAAAAGTGTTCGTTTTGAACAAAAATCGAATATTTCGTATCAGGATCGCAGAAGCTGATGAAACTCGATTTTTCCCGGCCAAAGTAAGCTCCTAACAACTTCTGCTCTCCTAATACCAAAACTCGATTTTTCCGTCCAAATATTAACGAAAACGTTCAAAAGTGTTCGTTTTGAACAAAAATCGAATATTTCGTATCAGGATCGCAGAAGGGGGGGGGGGGAAAAAAAAAAAAAAAAAAAAAAAAATTTTTCCCGGCCAAAGTAAGCTCCTAACAACTTCTGCTCTCCTAATACCAAAACTCGATTTTTCCGTCCAAATATTAACGAAAACGTTCAAAAGTGTTCGTTTTGAACAAAAATCGAATATTTCGTATCAGGATCGCAGAAGCTGATGAACTCGATTTTTCCCGGCCAAAGTAAGCTCCTAACAACTTCTGCTCTCCTAATACCAAAACTCGATTTTTCCGTCCAAATATTAACGAAAACGTTCAAAAGTGTTCGTTTTGAACAAAAATCGAATATTTCGTATCAGGATCGCAGAAGCTGATGAAGGCTCGATTTTTCCCGGCCAAAGTAAGCTCCTAACAACTTCTGCTCTCCTAATACCAAAACTCGATTTTTCCGTCCAAATATTAACGAAAACGTTCAAAAAGTGTTCGTTTTTGAACAAAAATCGAATATTTCGTATCAGGATCGCAGAAGCTGATGAAGGCTCGATTTTTTCCCGGCCAAAGTAAGCTCCTAACAACTTCTGCTCTCCTAATACCAAAACTCGATTTTTCCGTCCAAATATTAACGAAAACGTTCAAAAAGTGTTCGTTTTTGAACAAAAATCGAATATTTCGTATCAGGATCGCAGAAGCTGATGAAGCTCGATTTTTCCCGGCCAAAGTAAGCTCCTAACAACTTCTGCTCTCCTAATACCAAAACTCGATTTTTCCGTCCAAATATTAACGAAAACGTTCAAAAAGTGTTCGTTTTGAACAAAAATCGAATATTTCGTATCAGGATCGCAGAAGCTGATGAAAACTCGATTTTTCCCGGCCAAAGTAAGCTCCTAACAACTTCTGCTCTCCTAATACCAAAACTCGATTTTTCCGTCCAAATATTAACGAAAACGTTCAAAAGTGTTCGTTTTGAACAAAAATCGAATATTTCGTATCAGGATCGCAGAAGCTGATGAAAACTCGATTTTTCCCGGCCAAAGTAAGCTCCTAACAACTTCTGCTCTCCTAATACCAAAACTCGATTTTTCCGTCCAAATATTAACGAAAACGTTCAAAAGTGTTCGTTTTGAACAAAAATCGAATATTTCGTATCAGGATCGCAGAAGCTGATGACTCGATTTTTCCCGGCCAAAGTAAGCTCCTAACAACTTCTGCTCTCCTAATACCAAAACTCGATTTTTCCGTCCAAATATTAACGAAAACGTTCAAAAGTGTTCGTTTTGAACAAAAATCGAATATTTCGTATCAGGATCGCAGAAGCTGATGACTCGATTTTTCCCGGCCAAAGTAAGCTCCTAACAACTTCTGCTCTCCTAATACCAAAACTCGATTTTTCCGTCCAAATATTAACGAAAACGTTCAAAGTGTTCGTTTTGAACAAAAATCGAATATTTCGTATCAGGATCGCAGAAGCTGATGAACTCGATTTTTCCCGGCCAAAGTAAGCTCCTAACAACTTCTGCTCTCCTAATACCAAAACTCGATTTTTCCGTCCAAATATTAACGAAAACGTTCAAAAGTGTTCGTTTTGAACAAAAATCGAATATTTCGTATCAGGATCGCAGAAGCTGATGAAGGCTCGATTTTTTCCCGGCCAAAGTAAGCTCCTAACAACTTCTGCTCTCCTAATACCAAAACTCGATTTTTCCGTCCAAATATTAACGAAAACGTTCAAAAAGTGTTCGTTTTTGAACAAAAATCGAATATTTCGTATCAGGATCGCAGAAGCTGATGAAGGCTCGATTTTTTCCCGGCCAAAGTAAGCTCCTAACAACTTCTGCTCTCCTAATACCAAAACTCGATTTTTCCGTCCAAATATTAACGAAAACGTTCAAAAGTGTTCGTTTTGAACAAAAATCGAATATTTCGTATCAGGATCGCAGAAGCTGATGAAAACTCGATTTTTCCCGGCCAAAGTAAGCTCCTAACAACTTCTGCTCTCCTAATACCAAAACTCGATTTTTCCGTCCAAATATTAACGAAAACGTTCAAAAGTGTTCGTTTTGAACAAAAATCGAATATTTCGTATCAGGATCGCAGAAGCTGATGAAAACTCGATTTTTCCCGGCCAAAGTAAGCTCCTAACAACTTCTGCTCTCCTAATACCAAAACTCGATTTTTCCGTCCAAATATTAACGAAAACGTTCAAAAGTGTTCGTTTTTGAACAAAAATCGAATATTTCGTATCAGGATCGCAGAAGCTGATGAAAACTCGATTTTTCCCGGCCAAAGTAAGCTCCTAACAACTTCTGCTCTCCTAATACCAAAACTCGATTTTTCCGTCCAAATATTAACGAAAACGTTCAAAAGTGTTCGTTTTGAACAAAAATCGAATATTTCGTATCAGGATCGCAGAAGCTGATGAAACTCGATTTTTCCCGGCCAAAGTAAGCTCCTAACAACTTCTGCTCTCCTAATACCAAAACTCGATTTTTCCGTCCAAATATTAACGAAAACGTTCAAAAGTGTTCGTTTTGAACAAAAATCGAATATTTCGTATCAGGATCGCAGAAGCTGATGAAGGCTCGATTTTTCCCGGCCAAAGTAAGCTCCTAACAACTTCTGCTCTCCTAATACCAAAACTCGATTTTTCCGTCCAAATATTAACGAAAACGTTCAAAAGTGTTCGTTTTGAACAAAAATCGAATATTTCGTATCAGGATCGCAGAAGCTGATGAAAGCTCGATTTTTCCCGGCCAAAGTAAGCTCCTAACAACTTCTGCTCTCCTAATACCAAAACTCGATTTTTCCGTCCAAATATTAACGAAAACGTTCAAAAAGTGTTCGTTTTGAACAAAAATCGAATATTTCGTATCAGGATCGCAGAAGCTGATGAAGGCTCGATTTTTCCCGGCCAAAGTAAGCTCCTAACAACTTCTGCTCTCCTAATACCAAAACTCGATTTTTCCGTCCAAATATTAACGAAAACGTTCAAAAAGTGTTCGTTTTGAACAAAAATCGAATATTTCGTATCAGGATCGCAGAAGCTGATGAAGCTCGATTTTTCCCGGCCAAAGTAAGCTCCTAACAACTTCTGCTCTCCTAATACCAAAACTCGATTTTTCCGTCCAAATATTAACGAAAACGTTCAAAAGTGTTCGTTTTGAACAAAAATCGAATATTTCGTATCAGGATCGCAGAAGCTGATGAAGGCTCGATTTTTCCCGGCCAAAGTAAGCTCCTAACAACTTCTGCTCTCCTAATACCAAAACTCGATTTTTCCGTCCAAATATTAACGAAAACGTTCAAAAGTGTTCGTTTTGAACAAAAATCGAATATTTCGTATCAGGATCGCAGAAGCTGATGAACTCGATTTTTCCCGGCCAAAGTAAGCTCCTAACAACTTCTGCTCTCCTAATACCAAAACTCGATTTTTCCGTCCAAATATTAACGAAAACGTTCAAAAGTGTTCGTTTTGAACAAAAATCGAATATTTCGTATCAGGATCGCAGAAGCTGATGAACTCGATTTTTCCCGGCCAAAGTAAGCTCCTAACAACTTCTGCTCTCCTAATACCAAAACTCGATTTTTCCGTCCAAATATTAACGAAAACGTTCAAAAGTGTTCGTTTTGAACAAAAATCGAATATTTCGTATCAGGATCGCAGAAGCTGATGAACTCGATTTTTCCCGGCCAAAGTAAGCTCCTAACAACTTCTGCTCTCCTAATACCAAAACTCGATTTTTCCGTCCAAATATTAACGAAAACGTTCAAAAGTGTTCGTTTTGAACAAAAATCGAATATTTCGTATCAGGATCGCAGAAGCTGATGAACTCGATTTTTCCCGGCCAAAGTAAGCTCCTAACAACTTCTGCTCTCCTAATACCAAAACTCGATTTTTCCGTCCAAATATTAACGAAAACGTTCAAAAAGTGTTCGTTTTGAACAAAATCGAATATTTCGTATCAGGATCGCAGAAGCTGATGAAGCTCGATTTTTCCCGGCCAAAGTAAGCTCCTAACAACTTCTGCTCTCCTAATACCAAAACTCGATTTTTCCGTCCAAATATTAACGAAAACGTTCAAAAGTGTTCGTTTTGAACAAATCGAATATTTCGTATCAGGATCGCAGAAGCTGATGAGGCTCGATTTTTCCCGGCCAAAGTAAGCTCCTAACAACTTCTGCTCTCCTAATACCAAAACTCGATTTTTCCGTCCAAATATTAACGAAAACGTTCAAAGTGTTCGTTTGAACAAAATCGAATATTTCGTATCAGGATCGCAGAACTGATGAAGCTCGATTTTTCCCGGCCAAAGTAAGCTCCTAACAACTTCTGCTCTCCTAATACCAAAACTCGATTTTTCCGCCAATAAAAACGTTCAAAAAGTGTTCGTTTTGAACAAAAATCGAATATTTCGTATCAGGATCGCAGAAGCTGATGAAAACTCGATTTTTCCCGGCCAAAGTAAGCTCCTAACAACTTCTGCTCTCCTAATACCAAAACTCGATTTTTCCGTCCAAATATTAACGAAAACGTTCAAAAGTGTTCGTTTTGAACAAAAATCGAATATTTCGTATCAGGATCGCAGAAGCTGATGAACTCGATTTTTCCCGGCCAAAGTAAGCTCCTAACAACTTCTGCTCTCCTAATACCAAAACTCGATTTTTCCGTCCAAATATTAACGAAAACGTTCAAAAGTGTTCGTTTTGAACAAAAATCGAATATTTCGTATCAGGATCGCAGAAGCTGATGAAAACTCGATTTTTCCCGGCCAAAGTAAGCTCCTAACAACTTCTGCTCTCCTAATACCAAAACTCGATTTTTCCGTCCAAATATTAACGAAAACGTTCAAAAAGTGTTCGTTTTGAACAAAAATCGAATATTTCGTATCAGGATCGCAGAAGCTGATGAAAACTCGATTTTTCCCGGCCAAAGTAAGCTCCTAACAACTTCTGCTCTCCTAATACCAAAACTCGATTTTTCCGTCCAAATATTAACGAAAACGTTCAAAAAGTGTTCGTTTTGAACAAAAATCGAATATTTCGTATCAGGATCGCAGAAGCTGATGAAGGCTCGATTTTTCCCGGCCAAAGTAAGCTCCTAACAACTTCTGCTCTCCTAATACCAAAACTCGATTTTTCCGTCCAAATATTAACGAAAACGTTCAAAAGTGTTCGTTTTGAACAAAAATCGAATATTTCGTATCAGGATCGCAGAAGCTGATGAAAACTCGATTTTTCCCGGCCAAAGTAAGCTCCTAACAACTTCTGCTCTCCTAATACCAAAACTCGATTTTTCCGTCCAAATATTAACGAAAACGTTCAAAAAGTGTTCGTTTTGAACAAAAATCGAATATTTCGTATCAGGATCGCAGAAGCTGATGAAGGCTCGATTTTTCCCGGCCAAAGTAAGCTCCTAACAACTTCTGCTCTCCTAATACCAAAACTCGATTTTTCCGTCCAAATATTAACGAAAACGTTCAAAAAGTGTTCGTTTTGAACAAAAATCGAATATTTCGTATCAGGATCGCAGAAGCTGATGAAGGCTCGATTTTTTCCCGGCCAAAGTAAGCTCCTAACAACTTCTGCTCTCCTAATACCAAAACTCGATTTTTCCGTCCAAATATTAACGAAAACGTTCAAAAAGTGTTCGTTTTGAACAAAAATCGAATATTTCGTATCAGGATCGCAGAAGCTGATGAAAACTCGATTTTTCCCGGCCAAAGTAAGCTCCTAACAACTTCTGCTCTCCTAATACCAAAACTCGATTTTTCCGTCCAAATATTAACGAAAACGTTCAAAAAGTGTTCGTTTTTGAACAAAAATCGAATATTTCGTATCAGGATCGCAGAAGCTGATGAAGGCTCGATTTTTTCCCGGCCAAAGTAAGCTCCTAACAACTTCTGCTCTCCTAATACCAAAACTCGATTTTTCCGTCCAAATATTAACGAAAACGTTCAAAAAGTGTTCGTTTTGAACAAAAATCGATATTTCGTATCAGGATCGCAGAAGCTGATGAACTCGATTTTTCCCGGCCAAAGTAAGCTCCTAACAACTTCTGCTCTCCTAATACCAAAACTCGATTTTTCCGCCAAATATTAACGAAAACGTTCAAAAGTGTTGTTTTGAACAAAAATCGAATATTTCGTATCAGGATCGCAGAAGCTGATGAAGGCTCGATTTTTCCCGGCCAAAGTAAGCTCCTAACAACTTCTGCTCTCCTAATACCAAAACTCGATTTTTCCGCCAAATATTAACGAAAACGTTCAAAAAGTGTTCGTTTTGAACAAAAATCGAATATTTCGTATCAGGATCGCAGAAGCTGATGAAGGCTCGATTTTTCCCGGCCAAAGTAAGCTCCTAACAACTTCTGCTCTCCTAATACCAAAACTCGATTTTTCCGTCCAAATATTAACGAAAACGTTCAAAAAGTGTTCGTTTTTGAACAAAAATCGAATATTTCGTATCAGGATCGCAGAAGCTGATGAAGGCTCGATTTTTCCCGGCCAAAGTAAGCTCCTAACAACTTCTGCTCTCCTAATACCAAAACTCGATTTTTCCGTCCAAATATTAACGAAAACGTTCAAAAGTGTTCGTTTTGAACAAAAATCGAATATTTCGTATCAGGATCGCAGAAGCTGATGAAGGCTCGATTTTTTCCCGGCCAAAGTAAGCTCCTAACAACTTCTGCTCTCCTAATACCAAAACTCGATTTTTCCGTCCAAATATTAACGAAAACGTTCAAAAAGTGTTCGTTTTGAACAAAAATCGAATATTTCGTATCAGGATCGCAGAAGCTGATGAAGGCTCGATTTTTCCCGGCCAAAGTAAGCTCCTAACAACTTCTGCTCTCCTAATACCAAAACTCGATTTTTCCGTCCAAATATTAACGAAAACGTTCAAAAAGTGTTCGTTTTGAACAAAAATCGAATATTTCGTATCAGGATCGCAGAAGCTGATGAAAACTCGATTTTTCCCGGCCAAAGTAAGCTCCTAACAACTTCTGCTCTCCTAATACCAAAACTCGATTTTTCCGTCCAAATATTAACGAAAACGTTCAAAAGTGTTCGTTTTGAACAAAAATCGAATATTTCGTATCAGGATCGCAGAAGCTGATGAAAACTCGATTTTTCCCGGCCAAAGTAAGCTCCTAACAACTTCTGCTCTCCTAATACCAAAACTCGATTTTTCCGTCCAAATATTAACGAAAACGTTCAAAAAGTGTTCGTTTTGAACAAAAATCGAATATTTCGTATCAGGATCGCAGAAGCTGATGAAAACTCGATTTTTCCCGGCCAAAGTAAGCTCCTAACAACTTCTGCTCTCCTAATACCAAAACTCGATTTTTCCGTCCAAATATTAACGAAAACGTTCAAAAAGTGTTCGTTTTGAACAAAAATCGAATATTTCGTATCAGGATCGCAGAAGCTGATGAAAACTCGATTTTTCCCGGCCAAAGTAAGCTCCTAACAACTTCTGCTCTCCTAATACCAAAACTCGATTTTTCCGTCCAAATATTAACGAAAACGTTCAAAAAGTGTTCGTTTTGAACAAAAATCGAATATTTCGTATCAGGATCGCAGAAGCTGATGAACTCGATTTTTCCCGGCCAAAGTAAGCTCCTAACAACTTCTGCTCTCCTAATACCAAAACTCGATTTTTCCGCCAAATATTAACGAAAACGTTCAAAAGTGTTCGTTTTGAACAAAAATCGAATATTTCGTATCAGGATCGCAGAAGCTGATGAAGGCTCGATTTTTCCCGGCCAAAGTAAGCTCCTAACAACTTCTGCTCTCCTAATACCAAAACTCGATTTTTCCGCCAAATATTAACGAAAACGTTCAAAAGTGTTCGTTTTGAACAAAAATCGATATTTCGTATCAGGATCGCAGAAGCTGATGAAGGCTCGATTTTTCCCGGCCAAAGTAAGCTCCTAACAACTTCTGCTCTCCTAATACCAAAACTCGATTTTTCCGCCAAATATTAACGAAAACGTTCAAAAGTGTTCGTTTTGAACAAAATCGAATATTTCGTATCAGGATCGCAGAAGCTGATGAAGGCTCGATTTTTCCCGGCCAAAGTAAGCTCCTAACAACTTCTGCTCTCCTAATACCAAAACTCGATTTTTCCGTCCAAATATTAACGAAAACGTTCAAAAGTGTTCGTTTTGAACAAAAATCGAATATTTCGTATCAGGATCGCAGAAGCTGATGAAGGCTCGATTTTTTCCCGGCCAAAGTAAGCTCCTAACAACTTCTGCTCTCCTAATACCAAAACTCGATTTTTCCGTCCAAATATTAACGAAAACGTTCAAAAAGTGTTCGTTTTTGAACAAAAATCGAATATTTCGTATCAGGATCGCAGAAGCTGATGAAGGCTCGATTTTTCCCGGCCAAAGTAAGCTCCTAACAACTTCTGCTCTCCTAATACCAAAACTCGATTTTTCCGTCCAAATATTAACGAAAACGTTCAAAAAGTGTTCGTTTTTGAACAAAAATCGAATATTTCGTATCAGGATCGCAGAAGCTGATGAAGGCTCGATTTTTCCCGGCCAAAGTAAGCTCCTAACAACTTCTGCTCTCCTAATACCAAAACTCGATTTTTCCGTCCAAATATTAACGAAAACGTTCAAAAGTGTTCGTTTTGAACAAAAATCGAATATTTCGTATCAGGATCGCAGAAGCTGATGAAGGCTCGATTTTTCCCGGCCAAAGTAAGCTCCTAACAACTTCTGCTCTCCTAATACCAAAACTCGATTTTTCCGTCCAAATATTAACGAAAACGTTCAAAAAGTGTTCGTTTTGAACAAAAATCGAATATTTCGTATCAGGATCGCAGAAGCTGATGAAACTCGATTTTTCCCGGCCAAAGTAAGCTCCTAACAACTTCTGCTCTCCTAATACCAAAACTCGATTTTTCCGTCCAAATATTAACGAAAACGTTCAAAAGTGTTCGTTTTGAACAAAAATCGAATATTTCGTATCAGGATCGCAGAAGCTGATGAAAACTCGATTTTTCCCGGCCAAAGTAAGCTCCTAACAACTTCTGCTCTCCTAATACCAAAACTCGATTTTTCCGTCCAAATATTAACGAAAACGTTCAAAAGTGTTCGTTTTGAACAAAAATCGAATATTTCGTATCAGGATCGCAGAAGCTGATGAAGGCTCGATTTTTCCCGGCCAAAGTAAGCTCCTAACAACTTCTGCTCTCCTAATACCAAAACTCGATTTTTCCGTCCAAATATTAACGAAAACGTTCAAAAGTGTTCGTTTTGAACAAAAATCGAATATTTCGTATCAGGATCGCAGAAGCTGATGAAAACTCGATTTTTCCCGGCCAAAGTAAGCTCCTAACAACTTCTGCTCTCCTAATACCAAAACTCGATTTTTCCGTCCAAATATTAACGAAAACGTTCAAAAGTGTTCGTTTTGAACAAAAATCGAATATTTCGTATCAGGATCGCAGAAGCTGATGAAAACTCGATTTTTCCCGGCCAAAGTAAGCTCCTAACAACTTCTGCTCTCCTAATACCAAAACTCGATTTTTCCGTCCAAATATTAACGAAAACGTTCAAAAAGTGTTCGTTTTGAACAAAAATCGAATATTTCGTATCAGGATCGCAGAAGCTGATGAAGGCTCGATTTTTTCCCGGCCAAAGTAAGCTCCTAACAACTTCTGCTCTCCTAATACCAAAACTCGATTTTTCCGTCCAAATATTAACGAAAACGTTCAAAAAGTGTTCGTTTTTGAACAAAAATCGAATATTTCGTATCAGGATCGCAGAAGCTGATGAAGGCTCGATTTTTTCCCGGCCAAAGTAAGCTCCTAACAACTTCTGCTCTCCTAATACCAAAACTCGATTTTTCCGTCCAAATATTAACGAAAACGTTCAAAAAGTGTTCGTTTTTGAACAAAAATCGAATATTTCGTATCAGGATCGCAGAAGCTGATGAAGGCTCGATTTTTTCCCGGCCAAAGTAAGCTCCTAACAACTTCTGCTCTCCTAATACCAAAACTCGATTTTTCCGTCCAAATATTAACGAAAACGTTCAAAAGTGTTCGTTTTGAACAAAAATCGAATATTTCGTATCAGGATCGCAGAAGCTGATGAAGGCTCGATTTTTCCCGGCCAAAGTAAGCTCCTAACAACTTCTGCTCTCCTAATACCAAAACTCGATTTTTCCGTCCAAATATTAACGAAAACGTTCAAAAAGTGTTCGTTTTGAACAAAAATCGAATATTTCGTATCAGGATCGCAGAAGCTGATGAAGGCTCGATTTTTCCCGGCCAAAGTAAGCTCCTAACAACTTCTGCTCTCCTAATACCAAAACTCGATTTTTCCGTCCAAATATTAACGAAAACGTTCAAAAGTGTTCGTTTTGAACAAAAATCGAATATTTCGTATCAGGATCGCAGAAGCTGATGAAGGCTCGATTTTTCCCGGCCAAAGTAAGCTCCTAACAACTTCTGCTCTCCTAATACCAAAACTCGATTTTTCCGTCCAAATATTAACGAAAACGTTCAAAAGTGTTCGTTTTGAACAAAAATCGAATATTTCGTATCAGGATCGCAGAAGCTGATGAAGGCTCGATTTTTCCCGGCCAAAGTAAGCTCCTAACAACTTCTGCTCTCCTAATACCAAAACTCGATTTTTCCGTCCAAATATTAACGAAAACGTTCAAAAGTGTTCGTTTTGAACAAAATCGAATATTTCGTATCAGGATCGCAGAAGCTGATGAAACTCGATTTTTCCCGGCCAAAGTAAGCTCCTAACAACTTCTGCTCTCCTAATACCAAAACTCGATTTTTCCGTCCAAATATTAACGAAAACGTTCAAAAGTGTTCGTTTTGAACAAAAATCGAATATTTCGTATCAGGATCGCAGAAGCTGATGAACTCGATTTTTCCCGGCCAAAGTAAGCTCCTAACAACTTCTGCTCTCCTAATACCAAAACTCGATTTTTCCGTCCAAATATTAACGAAAACGTTCAAAAAGTGTTCGTTTTGAACAAAAATCGAATATTTCGTATCAGGATCGCAGAAGCTGATGAAGGCTCGATTTTTCCCGGCCAAAGTAAGCTCCTAACAACTTCTGCTCTCCTAATACCAAAACTCGATTTTTCCGTCCAAATATTAACGAAAACGTTCAAAAGTGTTCGTTTTGAACAAAAATCGAATATTTCGTATCAGGATCGCAGAAGCTGATGAAGGCTCGATTTTTCCCGGCCAAAGTAAGCTCCTAACAACTTCTGCTCTCCTAATACCAAAACTCGATTTTTCCGTCCAAATATTAACGAAAACGTTCAAAAGTGTTCGTTTTGAACAAAAATCGAATATTTCGTATCAGGATCGCAGAAGCTGATGAAGGCTCGATTTTTCCCGGCCAAAGTAAGCTCCTAACAACTTCTGCTCTCCTAATACCAAAACTCGATTTTTCCGTCCAAATATTAACGAAAACGTTCAAAAGTGTTCGTTTTGAACAAAAATCGAATATTTCGTATCAGGATCGCAGAAGCTGATGAAGGCTCGATTTTTCCCGGCCAAAGTAAGCTCCTAACAACTTCTGCTCTCCTAATACCAAAACTCGATTTTTCCGTCCAAATATTAACGAAAACGTTCAAAAGTGTTCGTTTTGAACAAAAATCGAATATTTCGTATCAGGATCGCAGAAGCTGATGAAGGCTCGATTTTTCCCGGCCAAAGTAAGCTCCTAACAACTTCTGCTCTCCTAATACCAAAACTCGATTTTTCCGTCCAAATATTAACGAAAACGTTCAAAAAGTGTTCGTTTTGAACAAAAATCGAATATTTCGTATCAGGATCGCAGAAGCTGATGAAGGCTCGATTTTTCCCGGCCAAAGTAAGCTCCTAACAACTTCTGCTCTCCTAATACCAAAACTCGATTTTTCCGTCCAAATATTAACGAAAACGTTCAAAAGTGTTCGTTTTGAACAAAAATCGAATATTTCGTATCAGGATCGCAGAAGCTGATGAAGGCTCGATTTTTCCCGGCCAAAGTAAGCTCCTAACAACTTCTGCTCTCCTAATACCAAAACTCGATTTTTCCGTCCAAATATTAACGAAAACGTTCAAAAGTGTTCGTTTTGAACAAAAATCGAATATTTCGTATCAGGATCGCAGAAGCTGATGAAGGCTCGATTTTTCCCGGCCAAAGTAAGCTCCTAACAACTTCTGCTCTCCTAATACCAAAACTCGATTTTTCCGTCCAAATATTAACGAAAACGTTCAAAAGTGTTCGTTTTGAACAAAAATCGAATATTTCGTATCAGGATCGCAGAAGCTGATGAAGGCTCGATTTTTCCCGGCCAAAGTAAGCTCCTAACAACTTCTGCTCTCCTAATACCAAAACTCGATTTTTCCGTCCAAATATTAACGAAAACGTTCAAAAGTGTTCGTTTTGAACAAAAATCGAATATTTCGTATCAGGATCGCAGAAGCTGATGAAGGCTCGATTTTTCCCGGCCAAAGTAAGCTCCTAACAACTTCTGCTCTCCTAATACCAAAACTCGATTTTTCCGTCCAAATATTAACGAAAACGTTCAAAAGTGTTCGTTTTGAACAAAAATCGAATATTTCGTATCAGGATCGCAGAAGCTGATGAAGGCTCGATTTTTCCCGGCCAAAGTAAGCTCCTAACAACTTCTGCTCTCCTAATACCAAAACTCGATTTTTCCGTCCAAATATTAACGAAAACGTTCAAAAAGTGTTCGTTTTTGAACAAAAATCGAATATTTCGTATCAGGATCGCAGAAGCTGATGAAGGCTCGATTTTTCCCGGCCAAAGTAAGCTCCTAACAACTTCTGCTCTCCTAATACCAAAACTCGATTTTTCCGTCCAAATATTAACGAAAACGTTCAAAAGTGTTCGTTTTGAACAAAAATCGAATATTTCGTATCAGGATCGCAGAAGCTGATGAAGGCTCGATTTTTTCCCGGCCAAAGTAAGCTCCTAACAACTTCTGCTCTCCTAATACCAAAACTCGATTTTTCCGTCCAAATATTAACGAAAACGTTCAAAAAGTGTTCGTTTTTGAACAAAAATCGAATATTTCGTATCAGGATCGCAGAAGCTGATGAAGGCTCGATTTTTTCCCGGCCAAAGTAAGCTCCTAACAACTTCTGCTCTCCTAATACCAAAACTCGATTTTTCCGTCCAAATATTAACGAAAACGTTCAAAAAGTGTTCGTTTTTGAACAAAAATCGAATATTTCGTATCAGGATCGCAGAAGCTGATGAAGGCTCGATTTTTTCCCGGCCAAAGTAAGCTCCTAACAACTTCTGCTCTCCTAATACCAAAACTCGATTTTTCCGTCCAAATATTAACGAAAACGTTCAAAAAGTGTTCGTTTTTGAACAAAAATCGAATATTTCGTATCAGGATCGCAGAAGCTGATGAAAACTCGATTTTTCCCGGCCAAAGTAAGCTCCTAACAACTTCTGCTCTCCTAATACCAAAACTCGATTTTTCCGTCCAAATATTAACGAAAACGTTCAAAAAGTGTTCGTTTTTGAACAAAAATCGAATATTTCGTATCAGGATCGCAGAAGCTGATGAAGGCTCGATTTTTTCCCGGCCAAAGTAAGCTCCTAACAACTTCTGCTCTCCTAATACCAAAACTCGATTTTTCCGTCCAAATATTAACGAAAACGTTCAAAAAGTGTTCGTTTTTGAACAAAAATCGAATATTTCGTATCAGGATCGCAGAACCTGATGAAGGCTCGATTTTTCCCGGCCAAAGTAAGCTCCTAACAACTTCTGCTCTCCTAATACCAAAACTCGATTTTTCCGTCCAAATATTAACGAAAACGTTCAAAAAGTGTTCGTTTTTGAACAAAAATCGAATATTTCGTATCAGGATCGCAGAACCTGATGAAGGCTCGATTTTTCCCGGCCAAAGTAAGCTCCTAACAACTTCTGCTCTCCTAATACCAAAACTCGATTTTTCCGTCCAAATATTAACGAAAACGTTCAAAAAGTGTTCGTTTTTGAACAAAAATCGAATATTTCGTATCAGGATCGCAGAAGCTGATGAAGGCTCGATTTTTTCCCGGCCAAAGTAAGCTCCTAACAACTTCTGCTCTCCTAATACCAAAACTCGATTTTTCCGTCCAAATATTAACGAAAACGTTCAAAAAGTGTTCGTTTTTGAACAAAAATCGAATATTTCGTATCTGGATCGCAGAAGCTGATGAAAACTCGATTTTTCCCGGCCAAAGTAAGCTCCTAACAACTTCTGCTCTCCTAATACCAAAACTCGATTTTTCCGTCCAAATATTAACGAAAACGTTCAAAAAGTGTTCGTTTTTGAACAAAAATCGAATATTTCGTATCAGGATCGCAGAAGCTGATGAAGGCTCGATTTTTTCCCGGCCAAAGTAAGCTCCTAACAACTTCTGCTCTCCTAATACCAAAACTCGATTTTTCCGTCCAAATATTAACGAAAACGTTCAAAAAGTGTTCGTTTTTGAACAGAAACGGACAAATTTAAATTAGTCATTAAATAAAACAACATTTTATTTTGTAACACGTTATTCAATTTATTATATTCTATAACAGCAATATATATAAGTCAATACACAAAATAGAACTATTATTAATTATATCTACATATCTATTTCATATTCGTTCTGCACATAATTGTTGCAAAAAAAATTATTGATTTTTTATTACTAAATAATACCGTTATTATACTTCAAATTCCGTTTTGTTTGGTTTTTTTTACAATTCAGAGGGTATTTTAAACCCTAAGTAGTTGTTCGACCGCCATCTGCAGGAATGAAAATAAACTATAGTACTATTACAAAAGGAAATCTGTAATAATACTTTTGTTGTCATAAAAAGAATTCTGTAATCGTACTATAATGTCACAAAAAAACAGAAATCTGTAATTGTATAGTGTTACAAAAAAGGAATCTGTAAAGGTTAGAAAATTTCGAAAAGAGAAATCTTTAATGAAATTTTAAATTACGAAACGTAACAATTATATTATCAATTGCAAATTTTTCATCTTAAACAATATAAATAATGTGAATTTCAGTGTCGCATAAAATCCTATTAAACATATTTACATGATCATTCAAAATAATCTAGTTTTAATTTGTTATTCGATATACATTTACATGAACAAATATTACATTGAGTAAATACACCTAAAATCAGTCTATCAATTATTAAGGCATCTGCATTAACAGTTCACATATTGTAATAAGCATTAATTATATATTATTTACATTAATTAATTTTTTTTAACATCTAATTATTTAAATCTTTGGACGTGAAAATACACTAAAACAGGTGCTATACAAATATCATATGGTAGGTATATCAAAAAATGCAAAATTGATAACCATCCCCATACATCTTTAAAATATTTTGTCTCAATTTTATTTTTAAAAATAATTTACATCGACACTTGATCTGATTGACTAGCTATCTACGTCATATCAGCACCATTCTTATAATCAAAATTTGTTAAAGAACGAATTAGCTTTGCTAATTAAGGACCATCAAATCGATACAACTTCCCTGCGTTTGTTTTACTCGATACAAATTCACTTTTGCACCAACTGCAAATTAGATTTCAGCCTAAACGATCTTCGGCAATTATAACTAATGGAAAACTACAAACAATAATATACTCATAAAAAACAGTTAATACTTCTATAAAACTAACCCCGTTATTACTAATAAAAAAAAACAAATAAATAATTAACTTACAATTAGAAATTCCTAAAAAAGTAAAAAATGCGTTATCACCCTTAGTTCTCTAAATATTAGACGATTCGTTAAACCTCGGCACCCAAGTCTTGTACACCACTCTCGGCAATCGGTACATATTTATCGTCAATTTTTACCAGTAAAATGGTGCGGTCGACGTGTGATCTACGATTTGGATCCCGGTGACAAGGGCTCCAACGATGTACCACCTTAAAGTTTCAGAATCATTACAACATCCAAACACGCCCGTCCAATCGATAACTTACCTGCCCTTCCATTCCCGTTTCAGGAAGCCAATCTCTCCAATGTGACCGTCCACCGCGGGCGCGCATATTCTCATCTGGCCAACTCACGTCGATTCTTCTCCCCAAATTAATGCAATCGTAGACTAAATTTGGATCGATAATCTATAATAAAAATTCAGTAAATTTACTTGTATACCTAAGAAAGATTGAACAACTCGCCCGAACTCTCTGCATAGCTAATTCGCTCTCCGACGTCTCGGACGCTTCGTTTAGACGTTCGTCGCAGCGGCCTTGACCATCAGGCGCTTGAGATATTGCCCTCTCGTCTCTCTCCTTGAACAATCCGGCTAAACTTGCCAAAGTCGAACTTGTCGGCTTCCCCATTGATGCCAAACTGCCCCTATTCCCGCCTAATATCAAAAGACATACTTAAAATTCAAGAGAATCATAAAAGCATTAATAACAAACCTAATGAAGTCCTACTAAGACTAGCACCTCGACCCATACTTCCACCGAAATGAGATCCGTCGGTCGATTGACTTCCGGCGGTGTGATGTCCGAGAGCGGCGATGGGCGTCATAGCATACACCCCTTCCTGACCCATTCCCATTTCGTCTTGCAAACCGCCACTCGAACAACCTTCTCGGCAACGCTTTCTTATTCTATCGCATCGTAAAAACAATAGAACCGTAGATTAAACTTAAAAAAAATAATCATACCTAGCAAATGTGTCGACGATATAATTTCTGATTTTGGACAGGCTCAATGCACCACCGATTATGCCGCATAATTGTTCGTTGGTTTCGGCATAGCTTGTCGTTAATGGGGAAACATAAATGGGATATCCGATCGGCTGATCGCAAGACGAATTGATGATGTTACGCAGAGCTTGTTTGGCGTTCTGTATGCTGCCTCTCTCTGGATTTCTATTGCGAAGGTAAACCAGCTCCTGTTGTTGGCCGGCCCACAAACCCCGCACGCACTCCCTATTGATTTTTATCACACGAAAATTAAGGTACCTTTTATTAAGCATGATTATTTTGTACTCGTCGGCGCCGTCGTCCAAAACATGTCTGAAACGCTATTTTGTTAATATAATTCACAAATACGATGCAAGGAGAGTTAACCTTAAAGCGAGCAAACTGGGCGTTCCGCTCAGTACGGCATTACGCCAAGCCGGATCGCCTTCGTGAGATATTACGAGCTCCTCCTCGTGCTTACATATTGCATCGAATAAAGCTGGCATTTCCTCGTACTCGTCCGGTGACATAAAATGATCTTGGTGTAGTTTCAAGGACATCCGAACTCCAGGCGCAACAATAGTCTTCAATAAATCCATATCTGAAAAGACCCACTCGTCCCGGGTGCAGGTGATACGAAAATCCCCTTTAAAAAGTGCGTGTAACCCATATAAAAAAAATTCAACACTCGATACCGTGTTATGAGACACGGCTCCCAACGTTCTTCGTCCTGAAAATTCCAACACAGTAAACTAAACAACCAACATTCAATTATTCGTACTAACCTAACAGACTTAAAGCAAAACATAACAAGACCAGCGACGAATTTAGTGTCGTATCCACGCTTTTCTCCCATTTTTCGGCGCAGTAGGCGATCCATTCACCGTACACTTGAAAAAACATGTTGCGCGTCATGCCGCACACGCACAAATCGAAATCTTCATCGATATTAAAATTAAACACCGGATCCAAATCCACAAAATTGCGATCCTGCATGGGCTGCAGCGCCTTCAAGATTAATTGGGATGTTAGCCAGTCTTCTAGTTTCGATGAACGCAGCGCGTAAAATATTATGCTCTGAAACGAAAAAAAAATGGAAATGAAATTGTCAAAAATGAACCGACGATAAGGTCGCACGCACCTTAACATAGTATGTTATTAAAACTTTTCGGAAATCGAATACTTGCAACATAGAAACGGCACTATTGTCGGATATGCTGTATCCTTCCAGCACGTACTTGGATGCCGTAACCTCCCAGGCCAACCAACGTTGACTAAATGCGGCGTTTGTGCTTAACATGTTGGGCAAGTGACCAGGCTCGCAACAGCAACAACCTAAATCATCATAACATATCATCAATTTTGCAAATTTACCGAATACACAATTCGCAAAAACGTCTATAAAAACAAACAAACTTTCAATCGTCAATTCGTTGTCGGTCGCCGCGACGGGGAGAACGGCGTTTTGATAAATTAATAGTACAAACTAATGGAAGTTCCCTTCCGGTGTTTCCCGCAGAAGGGCCCAATTTCATACGCCAGGCGGTTTGTGCGCGCCCTTCGAACGGACAAAGAAGCGCATTTTTATCAAATTTAGTAGGGGCCACTGTGGTGGCCTAGGGAGTGCGTAGCTTTTCTGGTACACCAACGCCGTAACGAGGGCGTGGCGAAAGAAGCGCTCGCCACGGGCGCAAGAAGCGACAGTTGCCACAGGCGCTTCATATCCTCGTTATGGCATTGTAGTACACGCACGGTTGCAGGTTCAAATCTCACTGCAATCATGGACGTGGTGATTCATACTAACAAAATTTTGTCAAACTCGTTTATAACGAGATCCTGAATATTACGAGCATTTTATGTGTTTATGTTTGGAATTGTACTTCTCGATTCCCGGATATAAAGAGCAAAAAGTTTCAGAATGTTGCTTTGTTCCAACTCTCTGGGAACAAGTGATTTGTGCGACGTCTACATTGCCAAAGGGTATAGCCGGATAAGCATGGCAAAATGGCCCCCAAAGAAATCTACGAAACAATCTATATTATTACATTGGCAAGTCATAAGGAAACGATATATACACGTTTTACTCCCTGACCTTCAGTAGTCCTTGAGAAAATCAAAAAAGTATGTACCGGGGGAACTATTTTTTAAATTCGTTTATCTACGAAACTATTATAGCTACGAACATAAATCAAAAACAGATTGTTAGAGAATACTTCACAATATAACATATGTTTTTTCTATTAGTTTTGACTAATAATAACTATTAAAAAAATTAATGGAGAAATTTTGAAAATTGAAAATTTTACAGTTCGGCCAGAGTGACAATCATCAAAAAAATGTCAAATATTGCTACTAATGTCTACTACTACTCCTAAAAGTTTCGTGAAAAAAAAATTGGTATAACACTCTGAAAAAAAATAAAAGCAAATATTGGTAGCGTCAAAACAAAAACGACAAGTTAAGTTTTTTACGTTGTTTAAACCGCGAATAGAAGTAGTGGTCAAGTAAAAAATATAAGAATGTTTCACTACTTACTGTAGTTGTGTAAAGCGATCTCATTGTCAGTACCCATCACCATACAAGAACAGCGCCGGCGCGGCGCTTTAGTCGGACATGCAGTTCGAGTTCTAACATTCTTGCAGTGTTGTTAATATTTATGTTCGACGATTAAAATACGTAGTTCTAGAAATTCGAAAATCATACTCAGGTCCAAAAAAAAGGTGCCTTTGTGTAAGCCGTTTACAATCTGTACAACCAATGGCTACATTCTCGATATTGTTGGGCCTTTTTATGGTACTCAAAATGATGCCACGATTATGAAACTCGTATTACAAAACTCCGTAGGCATAAGAACTACGTTACAACCACATGATGTGTTCATTGTTGATCGTGGTTTTCGTGATGTAATAAACTACATAACTAATGAAGGCTTTACCGTATTTATGCCTGCCTGTAAAGGCAAAAAATCTCAATTAACTACGGAAAAGGCAAACATATCGCGAAAAGTAACAAAAATACGTCGTGAAGTCGAAGCGGTACATGGTGCTATAAGCCAAAAATATCGTCTCTTACATCACAACTTAGATAATAAACTGCTTCCAAAGGTACGATTGTTGTGATACGGACAAAGGTTGAGTTCAGATGGTGCGTTACAAGACGAAATTATTGAATATATGGAAAGCAGAATGAATTCGACAAATACTTTGCGGGAAGATGTTGAAAATCATCATTGAATATCTTCGGAAATCGTCTTTTCAACATCTAATGGTATCTGACCTCCTAGACTTTCCACATTTAACTGAGCAAAACTTGAAAGTTTTATTTACAGGCAGTTATCAACTTTCCCAAGCTGTGTCGTAATTATCAGAAATACTGGACAATAAGAATAATATTCTCGTGCAGTATGTCAAGCAAACACCACATATTATAAAACTGAACGTACGATCTAGACATAAAAATAATAAAGTATATCGTATTTATATCCATTATATTCCTATTGTTGTGTCTGTCCGAACGATAATAGAACAGTTGGGTGTTGTTCACATGCAGCTACTATAATATATTATTTATCACTCATAATATATGATATGCATAATATATATTAATATTAATATATGTGCATAATATATAATAATATATGTCGCATAATATATGTCCAGCAGAGATATTGTCAAAAATATTTGCAACAAATTCTGTTTCTGTTGTCATTAATGAAGATAGTGATGATGATTAATAATATTGACTGTAGGTAAACATCTGTACTCACTCAGGCAACTATATAACCAGAATTAATTAATAACAATAGAAACGTTTTCTATTGCATTTGATTATATTTATGTACATAAAGGTACCATTTCGCTGTACGCGACAGCGACCGAGACCGCGACAGGCGACCGAGACCAGCACATTTACTTATGAAACCAACGCGACCATTGAATCATGCAGTTTTTATACACGTTTGTTACGATGATTCAATGGTCGCGTTGTTCATAAATATGTGCTGTCTCGTCATCGCTCGCATATATGACATTGTAACTTTTCTATTAACTGAAATCCCTGTATATTAGACACTTATTTGCATTTTTTGTTTTGTTTATATTTTATAGTCATAATTGTTGTTTTGTTATAGTTTATATTTTTGTTTATGTAGGTGCAGTACATTATATAGTAGTAGTGACTATAGAGTGTACATTATTTTTTTTTCAAAGTGTTGTACCAATGTTTTTTTCACGAAACTTTTAGTAGTAGTAGTAGACATTAGTAGCAATATTTGACATTTTTTTTATGATTGTCACTGTGGCCGAACTGTAAAATTTTCAATTTTCAAAATTTCTCCATTAATTTTTTAATAGTTATTATTAGTCAAAACTAATAGAAAAAACATATGTTATATTGTGAAGTATTCTCTAACAATCTGTTTTTGATTTATGTTCATAGCTATAATAGTTTCGAAGATAAACGAATTTAAAAAATAGTTCCCCCGGTACATACTTTTTTGATTTTCTCAAGGACTACTGAAGGTCAGGGAGTAAAACGTGTATATATCGTTTCCTTATGACTTGCCAATGTAATAATATAGGTTGTTTCGTAGATTTCTTTGGGGGCCATTTTGCCATGCTTATCCAGCTATACCCTTTAAACTCGAGTTTGAGAAACATCAAAGAATTCATCGTTTTCGACATTGTAAATTTCGCGGTTTTTTTTAATTTAGGAAAAATGCGGCCCTGACCCCACCCCGCCCGCTCCCGTTAGGCCGCGACGTGCGCAAACAGTAATCGCAAACTATGTAAAACTTTGTAACAATTTAATTGCACTTACCGTCGTTTTCTTCGACGCCTTCCGTAATAGCTTCAACCTCTCTCTGTTGGCAATAAGTGCCCCGAAACTCGAGACCGCGCATTTGAAACGTAACAAGTCCATTCCCGAGTTCTATGATATGTACTAAACAATTTAAATAGTCGGATGCCAGAACAAAACAATCGCCTTGACTCACAGGTCCCCATCGTCCTAGCATTAAATCGCCGCAGAGGGAATGCTGCAAAGACCTTGTCAAGTGTTCGTAGAAAATTGAATTTAAATTATTGTCGTCTGCACCCAAATTACGGTCGAGATGCGACGACAATGGCGTATTGGAATGATCGACTCTGCGAGTGTTATAATCGCGTTCCCAGAACTTAACAGGACGGACGTACGACGTTAAAAATATTGCACTGCCTAAAAATGGAAATTTTAGCTATTAAAAAAATACTTACAATTAACAAATAAACGTACCTAAAAATGGATTCAACGGCGTAGATAAAATTGCAGATATTAATGCCTGTAAAAACAACATCGCCGAATGCGGTACTGAAAATGGTTGAGCAAATGCGTGGAAAGCAGATCCCCACGTTATTTGCCAGGGCGCTATATACGTGACAACAAATTGCAACTGAAATAAAATACAGGTTAATTTAAATAAACAACATTAACTTAAATTTAATACCTTCAACAATAACTCGTAAGCTCGGTAATATATGAGACTCATCATGAAATAGTCGATCAGAAAACTCTCCTGATAAAGTTTGTAGTCGTACTTAAAAAATAACACCGTAAATATCAAAATTAAGTACTGCGAACTTGGATTCGAGTAAAAGCCTCTTATGCATCTCATTCCACAAATAACTATAATTAATGAGCCGCCTAGGGCGCCGAATTTATTAACGATTTTAGGGGAATCCTCGGTTAACGTAGCAAGAAATAACAAAGGGTACACCATATTCCTTTCCAGAAAACAGAAGTACACATAAACCTGTAACGTTAGCATTCTTAAAAATGAACAAACGAAATAAATCGAACACCCCACCCTTTCGAACCACATAACTTTCGCCGGCCCGCACACTTGATATTGTCCATACTCGTGCGACCGCAACACCGGCCTAGCTATACAAAGCCAAGGTAATTGTTTTCTAAGCTGCGGTATGATGTAATGCAGCAGGAAACCTAACGTTCCCGCAATACACCACAACACCGGACTCAATTCGGGTTGTAAAACTGTAAAAACGGTACTGGCATGAATTCCAAAGACCATCGTGGCAATTAAACCGCAAAGGATAATGTCACTTTTCAATCTAGCATTAACAGTCTTTTGTAGTTTGTGAGGCAAAGGATCGACTAGTTCTTCACTCGTTTCGTTTTTATCACAATTAAGCTTGTCCCCTTTTTTATCAGACATGATGATATTGTCGCAGTTCTTTATTTCTTTACAGTCGGGCTTCTTGGGAGTCTTTTTATATTCTCTATAGATATCTGGAGGCCATAAGTGTTTTTTGATTATGTTCCAAATGTGGGAAGGATCGCTGGCGCTTCTACTTAAATGATACGAGGATGTAATAAGGCAAGCGCAAAACATAGAATATAGAATATGTTGAGAGGACTTAGGCTCTATTAGGCCCCCGTACGCTAATCCATACATAACTATCACAGCCAAAATTGAACGAAATACGCAATAAAAAGATGCTAACAAACTGGACATGGCGTTACCGCCAAAAACAAACATGTCGAGTTGTTCCAATAGATACATGACAAACGTATTAATTTGGGGAAATAAACCTAAAGAAAATATCACGGGAAAAAATAATATGAAATTAACTAGAAAGTCTCTTATAAATACTAATATCTCCTTGTTCGTAAAATGCACACCATACAATGCAAATGCAGTATGATAAGACTGTTGCGTTATACTTAAATGTAACAATAAAACCATAATTGATACTAAACAAAAATAGATCGGTCTAGAATAAGCAATAACTCTATTAAATCCGTGGGTTGGCGAGGCGGCGTCCGGTTGCACACTTTTCAATAACGAATACTGACAACTGGCCACCACCAAACAAAAAATGAACGCTAACAGATCCTGATAAAAATCGAGATGAAGTAAAATAGCACCAAGAATGGAGACTAGAATCCCTAAGAAAATAGATAACAACGTTTCGTATAAAGTAAGATTCCTGTCCAACAACGCCAACAAATTTAACCTATCTAAACTAACTTTAATGTAAATCCAAGGAAACACTTTAAACTTATAATAAGACTTTGTTCTCGGATAATTATTATTGGCAGCATCGGCAGCTTGTATGAAACGAAATCTATTCCTAGGAATCTGCATTTCTAAATTAATGTCCGTATTTCTACTGGGGAAGACTTCTCTTAAGGTTTCTATTATAGTGTTATCGCTCAAATTGTTTGGATCGAATCTGTGTCGCAGGGGTTCGGCGTTTATTCTGAGCGTGTTGTTTGTCGGGATCATGCTGTTTGTAGTGGACGTTAGGGGCTGATTGTTGGTCGAGCCATCCAAGATGATCGATACCGAACTGTTGTAGATAGATTCGGTGCTGTTGCTGTCCCAGATGTCGCTCGACACTCGGTTGTTGCCTCGAGACGTCGACGCTACGTCTCTCTGTCGTAGCAGCGTCGTTAGAATCTTCCCGCTATTGTACGCTGCTATTGGCAGATTTGAATTTGCCGTACCTAAAATAATGACACACTAATCACCCACGTTTTTTTTTTTTGATATTTGTGTTTCAATTTAAAATTAAATGCCAACCTCGAACTATTAAAGAAAAGAAAAAAATTGAAAAAGAACGTTTATTATCGAGAATATTTCTATCGATTTCTAATTAAATTGAGTTTCATCTACAAATATTATATCTGAAATTTCTCTCACAATCAGTCGAATTTTACGCCCCGTAAAACAAAACTGAAGATAGAAAAATTCAAAAAACAAAGAGAAGAACGAAAAGAAATTTCTAAAAGACAGATCATCAGATGACACCCTGCACGAAACACTATAAAATTGAATCAACAATAAATTTACTATGAATGAATGAATGAATTGAATGAATGAATGAATGAATGAATGAATGTATGAATTTAAATGATCAAAGAAACGCAATCTAAACAAATAAGGTTCGAATTCCATATTTAAAAAGCTGCTTGAACGATTTAACCGATATAAAATGGTGAATAACTTACCTAATCCTTTTTCGTCAAAAGTGTACGTAATCCAATTTCCGCGTTCGTCCATGAAACAATGCACCGATCCATGAGAGGTGTCCTCGAACGATTTAGCACGATGGGTGCCATGGCCAGAAGTTATCGTGTTTGATATCGCAAGATCTCGCTGATTCCCTTTAGGGTCCTGACTTGACTGGGCGCCGCTATGCAAGGCCCTACGGTGCGCTCTTGCGTTTCTCTTTATGCGCACTTGTCTAGGCGAACTCGTGCGCTGTTCTAGCCTAATGTTTTCACCTGTCGGTAGACAAACGCAAATGGCGGGCGCGTCCCTTCGCGTGGTCAAGAAGGCTGAAAGGAGAGGATTAGAAGGTAACAAGGTGCTTAACTCATTATTCGAGCTACTGGAGGAGGCTTCCTGATAAAAGTCACTTCGCGGCTTGATTAGCTTGGCGTTATTTCTTCTGGTGACGCTAAGTTTTCTCAGGCGGGGCGCCGACTGCGCCGGAATAACCAAATATTCCAAGCCTTCCACGGAGCTTTCGACCTGACGTAACGTCTGAGTTAATTTGTTTTCCTTCATCGATCTATTTCTGTGGAAACTTCTACTGTCCAAATGTCTGTCGTGTTTCCGTCGTCCGATCTTCTCCGATTCGCTTTTTGCTAGCGCACTGATTATACGCGGCGGCCTTTCTCGCGACTCGTAGTTGT
Source organism: Rhagophthalmus giganteus (assembly GCA_036326145.1). NCBI lineage: Eukaryota > Metazoa > Arthropoda > Insecta > Coleoptera > Rhagophthalmidae > Rhagophthalmus > Rhagophthalmus giganteus. The sequence continues at coordinate 964,828 of JARFJA010000036.1, forward strand.
ACGTTGCTGACAGGCATTTTTTGGGAATTGCGCCTAAATCAAGTGTTAATTAATATAAGTCGACGTTGTGAAGAGAACAATTAATTTAACTAACATAAGACAAAACTTTTAAGTACTTTCAATTTTAAATTTTAACTATTTTATACTTATGGCGACAATTTTTTAGTAATTTAATTTTTTTCCACGATTGATATACAGGGCGATTAATAAATAATGCGAAAAACTTCAAGGGGGCCTTTCGAATACAATTTTTTGTTGTAACCCTTAAAAGAAGAAGGGTAAAATTAAGTTTTTATTTTATTTCTCAAATACGGAGAAATGTGAAGAACGACATTTTAGTAAATGATTTTTACTTATCAAAAGGTTTCCATAGTAATTTGTATTTTCAATCATCTCCGATCTTCACAGTTCAACTACTGTGGAATCATAACACGTTGACCTTCAGTAGTAGCTAGGAAAACTCACCCCAGGTGCCACCCTATTAATTACGCGAGTTGGCGCGATGACTCATATTCGACGATAATTTAACAATCGAACTTCCTAAAATGTTCACTCAAATAAATTCATTACTCGTTCATTGAATAACGCACATAATTATTTCTACATATTTTTTTAGTACTGCAAGAATAGGAAGTAATTCCAAAGTGTGAATTGCTTATTCGGTGGACTAAATTTCAATTTTACAACGAAAAATACGAAGCCACAGACACTCACCTAAATTTCGCGAAGACGGGGCCGGTTCCTGCAGCACTTTGCTCACATCGTGCTCCAAAGAAATAGTGGTGCTGCTCGACCACTCGTCCCTCCTGCGCCGTTCCAGTGATTTGCGCTTGATGTGTTCGTTCTCGTCGTCGAACAGCAAATCCAAATCTAATTCAACAAGACTCGACCTGTTGTCCGCGTCTTCGGGCTTTCCACAACTGCTGCACTTACGTTTCCTACTCTTCCGACTTCTCTTCTTAATCGTACTACTGATATCGTCGAAGTCCGTAATAAGCACTTCGTTTTTAGTCTCCAAATATTTGTTTTCGGTAAGATCGATGTCCTCTAGAAACTTATTACAATCTAAATACGGGTTATCGATTTCTTTATCACTAGATTTAAGCTTGACCGTTGAACTACGACTCATATCACCTTTTTCTAAGACACTTTCGTCACATTCGACACTAGTACTACTCTCGGAAGTGTTGGAGTCGCTGAGCTTTTTGTCGCTGCACTCGTTATCTGTTGCGTAACAGTCTGTCCGCGCGTCTTGCATTTCAGGCGTCGCACTAGAATTTGAATTGTCGTTGTTGTCCAACAGAGCGTCCTTGGACGTGGCACTAGTCCTTTCTATGTCATCACTTTTATTCGAAGATACACTTAAATTACAACTGGAATTAAGATCGCAGTTTTCTTGTAACTTGGGGAAGTACTCGTGCAAATGACGCAAGTCCTTGTCATTATGAGGCACAGTTCGCACGGCGCGAATCACTTTCACACTATCTACATGTTGAAGCCTGACCAACAATGGCGAGTGACTACCTTCATTATTTTCGTCGTAGTCGGAATCAGAATTACGCGGCAAGGATTCGAGATCCGAATCGGGACCGTGAGATGTTTGATGTTCGTCCGACTGTTCCGCAATGGGATAAACGATTTCCGAGCCGTAATACGGACAAAGATTTAAATGCTGATTCCTTATCAAAGTAGAACTGGGAGGTGGCAACGGATTTTTTGTGTTCTTAGTACTACCGCCTATTATCTCTAAACTATTTGGATGTACAGTTAATACTGGGGGCGGACACGAAGTTTCTAGAGCAGTCGAACGTATCCTACGCACTCCTCCTTTTCTGTTAATGTTAGACTTGAAATAAAAACCTTCGGATGTCAGCAACTGATTCGGATTTTGATCGATGTAACTTAATTCGAGCGAACCGGTCGGTTTGATGATGGTCGTGCTGTTAGGAATAAAACTGAAACTGCTATTCGTGAAATTCGAATGCCTACGAGGGGCGCGCAGAAGTTTCGGACTGGCATGTTCCGATTCGATGCCCGGATACGAGGGCCGATGGCGATCGAGCAATGCGCAATCCTGCAAATCGTTACTTCCTTGCCTCTTCGCCTTTTGAGAATTCGATCTGACGCATTTAAGTTCATCTTTGCCGCTGGAGGAGACAAACGACGTGTCCCGTTTTAGTTTCTTCGGCTTGCTATGGTGAGTCAGCTTGGAGAAGGTGTCCGATTCAACGGGCAGCTCCGACCGATAGGGCAGCACCTCTATTACCGGCTGAACGGCCAGTTCTTCGCTGCTTTCGGACGAGTTCTTGTGGTGCACTTCCGCTTTTAAGTCTATAAAAAGTGAACAATCATTTCTTTTTGTTTATTAAAATGCTTTAAACAATTTAACTGATTGTTTTTAATTTCACCTGTCAGTCTAGTTTGATTAAGGTTGAATTAGTAAAGTCGAGTGGTTCGATTTCATTGATCAAAGACAAAGGGTTAAAAAATTACCTATGTATACAGGGTGTTAGTGAATTAACATCGCGGAAAAAAAACTACGGGTAGGTAAGATTAAAACAAACAAAAAACTTAAATAAAATTTTTTCCTAAAATCAATAATTTTCGAGTTATTGCTATTATTAATTTGATAATCGTCATATATTCCCTTTAAATATTTTTAAGAACTCGGAAAGTGAAACTGACTGTTGGGTCAGCTAAAACATCTGTACTCTTTAATTTATGGCCCCCCGTTGCAGGAGAGTGGCGATTGTTGTGGATATTTTCATTTATGAATGCAATTCCAATTGCAATACTAGTTTTATGATTTTGAGAAATTGAGAAATTTCGAAGGGCTTTTAAAGAATCAGAATGCAAATAGATAAGTAGGAACTTTGTTTTTTGTTTTTTTTTACCAAACATAAGGACCAAAAACAAAATTTAAAAACTAAACATTCCATAATGACGCAATGAGTGTTAGTAACTTTCAGTGTTATTTTGAGTTTTTTCAGTTTTTTTTCGAGTTATTTCACAAAAATTAATTAGAAATTTTATTAGAACAACTCATGCAGATGTAAAAGATTAAAATAAAATGAATAACAAATAGCTACTTAAGGTATCTACTTAAATGAGGAAACATTTTGAATATTTTTTACATCTTACATTACTTTTTACATCTTACATCTTTACAACTTGTCAATGACTGCAGAAGATATTTACGACTTCAACCCCTACAATCGTTTCTGTTTACTATTCGTAGCAACCTAATGGAATGCCAGCTGAGATAACGGTACTTTTCAGAACCCACCAATGTCGCTTGTTGAAGTTTAAAGAGGAACTACTGGTTTAATTTCTCGAACAAAAACACCCTCCCCTCAAAAGTAAATTTGCTCATATCAAAAAATGTTACTAAGATTTTTTGTTTGTATTAGTCTCAGATACATGTACCTTTCTTCCGCGACATTAATTCACTAACTCCCTGTATAAATATCAATTTTAAGTTGCTACTATAAACTATTAATTTTACATTTTTATAAATTTTTTTGGAGGTATGGCTAGGTACTGCTTCGCACAGAAATTTAGTTTGAAAATAATGAATTTTAATCTCAAATAGGTAACTGCTTTTTATACTACAATCGGAAAGTGATATTATTTCAATAAAAAATGAAAATATTCTGTTCTATTTTTTAAAAATCCCCATACTTCATCAAAACATTCATAAACAACTGTTTTATCAGTTTGTAAGGGAATTATTTTACTTATAATCGCACTAATGATTTTACCTATTTATTATTAAATTGTATTTTTAAGCTGCAATTTTGTCCATATCTGTAAAAATTGTAAGAAAATTTGTAAATAATTAATTCTATGTGGTGACTGTAATTTATAATTTCTTGTAAATATTTCAAGCGACAGATTGCTTTACTATCGAGTTAATATTTATATATCGGCCTATTAAATATTTTCTAATAAAAATAAAGGGTGTATCATAAGTATCAATAAAATCATGTCGAATTCTCAACTGTCTTCCAGTTTATTATATTTTACTAATAGCAGAAATAGACCACATCATCATCGGCATTCGACATATACGTATCGAGCATTACTGTTGCAATGATCATTCACAAAATGCATTTCTGTATATTCACAGACAATAAATGCCTCCGTAATCATTAGGTTTACTTGTATAAAGTGTGCTTACGTAAGCTTGAAATACTTTTCAACAAAACAAAATTAAACATTGGCCGTTTGTTTGTTTTTTAATTGTCTCAGGTAAAGTGATTACTGAAGCAATATCCTTCAATAAATAATTAATACTTGAAAATAGGATGCGAGTTTATCAACATCTCTAGCTTCATTTATCATAATCGCCAATCTATCCTTATGTTGGTATCATAACTCTTTGGATTTCAGATTATAATTATGCTTAAAATGTTTAGGTTTCGGTTCATATTGCAATTTTTTTTAGTAGGAAAGAATAAAAGCCACAATGCGATCATCTCCACAATTTTAAAAACCAAGTGCAAAAATTTCACATAATTTGGAAGAAAAACACAGGCTTACATGCTTATATTTTGTGTAGAATTGTGATTCTAAGTTAGATTAGTTAAATCAATCGACAATATAATTTAAAACAGATACGAGAGTTCAATTATATAATTATGGAATGGAATTAATGTTAATGCAATCGATTTATACACAGAAGAAACGACAGAACGTTGGATTTCGAAAATTATAGCAAATAGTAGTCAAAAAACTATAACATAAATATTAGGTACACAAAACAAATCCAGTCCATAAACAACTACAACTTCAAAATTACTTATTGTTAGTCTCAAAACTGACTTGCCTTTAATACGATATAGACTCAAAAATGAAGGAAAAATAACGAAAAATCAACAGGGCTCACAACCGCAGTCAATCTAATCCGGTGTAACAATAAATAAAAGTGACTAAACGCACGTTTCCAACATGGTTTCATTTATAAGTCGGCCCTTTTTATTTTTGGTGACACAACTCGCAACTACGCGATCAAAAAAAAAAAATACCTATAATGCTGCCAGTTTTGCAGTCGGTAGATTCCATCCGTTGAAATTCGCCAGAATCTAAACTGTCTGCATCTGTGCTCGGTACAACGCCCGATTCGATGTTTGCTAGAGATCTACTGCATGGACGAGGTGTGCCAGGCACATTCTTTTTAGACAATACTTGCAACTCGATGCCTTCTTCTTCTCTATAATGAAAAAAGGAATGTAAAATTACGACGTCTTCGAACGATGATCGCTTACTTTTTTTCGCTGTTCCACTCGTTCTCCTTAATTTCGATTTGTATACATTCCGTTGTATCGTACATATGATGAAGGCCATAATTTATCAATTTAACAATAGAAAACGCCATCGACACGGTTCCACAATAAAAATACCAGGTATAAAGCGATGGAGGAAAATACTAAAATTAGGTCACCGAATTATGATTATGGTAGGGCACATGCAAATCGGCGTGCAACTTACCAAATAAATTGTAAAAGGTAAACATAATAAAAACAGCCACAGGTACAAATGAAACGTGTTGCAAAATACATCCTGATGGGGATCGTAAAACCACCCTCCTGTTAAGGAAGCCCAGATTCCCTGCCTTAGTATTTCTAGCGTTTGCGATCCCATTGGTGGCTCATCTATCATTCTAGCTCCATACCAATGATGAATTTAAAACTGCATCGTTACAAACTACACGAAGTGCATTCGAATTTAAACAAAAAACACAGAAAATCACCATCTTGGAATGAATAACCACAAAACTTTTAGATTGACAGCTGCATGAATATATAAATTCGTGACCTTTCGTTTTAGTTTAAGCTTGACACGCCAGATAGTCGTGCTGCGCCGATCCGTGTACATCTATTTAAGGTAATTCTTCGACCAATTTAAATTTTTGCAGTTCTTATTTCCAAAAGTTTATTACTTCCTTCCTATTCCGACACGACAACGTCAAACGTCCATTTACAGATCTGTCAAAAAAAATTGTTTTGTTCTTCGGAAAAACAGCTGATTATATTGTGCCGTTGACAACCGCTTTTCTATTAACAGAATGAGTTGCGAATTTTTGAATTAAAAAATATCTCCCTACTAATCGTAAACGTTAAGACAGAACATGTCTGTTGCAGTTCTCGATATCGAGATGAGCGATTTCAACAAACTACTCAAACAAGCAGGAATCCAAATCGGAGCCGGAGGATCTGCCGGTAATTAACCCGATGTCAGCCTCGATAATAAATTAAACGTTTGTCGTTTCAAGGTTTTGTGGAAGTATGCATCATGCACCCCCTGGACCTGATCAAAACGCGGTTGCAGATACAAAGGTGCAAAGCGTTCGGCAGTATCAACGACCCAACTCACTATTCGGGCGTAGCGGACTGCATACGAAAGATGTATATGCACGAGGGGATCACGTCGTTTTGGAAGGGAATTATCCCACCAATTTTAGCAGAAACTCCGAAAAGGGCCGTGAAAGTATTATAATAAATTAATTGTGATCTTAGATTTTGTCGATGTTTAATGGGGGTCGATTTTAGTTTTTCACGTTCGAGCAATACAAGAAGTTCTTTTTGTTCGGTTCGAGTGCACCCACACCTCTGGTAAGAATAATAATTTATCGTTTATCGTTTATCAGAGTTATAATTTTAGAAATTTATCCGTAAAGATTATCAGCCGGTATCTATATAAAAAAGATTGGCATCTTGCCAGACACATCGCCATAAAATTCTACGTTATTTTTAATTCTGTCAAGATTAATTTAGCAGCACATGACTGGCATTTCGGTTTTGGTTTAAGATTTTAATTTCCGTCTCTTTTTTTGTAGTAACAACACTTGCGTACTGGCATTTTAAATTGTTGGCAACTTTTATAAGTGCTGCTTATGGTTATTTTTATTTAGGTAATTGTATTCGGGGAGGGTTAAAGGCCGCACATTTGGCATTGTAATTATATTGGGAAAACTAGTTTTTCTTAGGCCACAGAACAAAGCCAGTTACTGAAAGGAATAGTATTAAATTAACATCATTTAAAAATATATATATATATATATTCTATATGTGTACATATAGAATGGCAATGGAGTTACACAAAAAAAAAGGATCTCTATACTCCATTGCCATCCTTGAATGTATTTGTATATAGATAAAATGTGGCTTAAAAAAAATATATCAACGTACTATTTAAAAATGAACCTTAAACAACTTCCCAAATTGCGACATCTTAAAATATTTATACTAAAATCTAGGTTTTTAATCTTGATTTATTTAATTTCTAAATTTAATTAACCATCAATGAATACGACTATAAATCTCTAGGTAAAAATCTACATAGTTTCTGTAAATTTTTTTGAGGGCAAAACCTAAATAAATTTGTCGTAACTCATCGAAAACTGAACTATCCTGTACGCGCACACACATTGGGCCTATTAGTATTACGATATATTAGTTAATTAAAACCTTACCTTGCGCCTTGTATTTTCTTTGCCGTTCCACTTTTACAACTGGCGTTCTTTCAATTTTGCAGACATTCTCCTTGGCCGGTTTAGGAGCCGGCGTGACGGAGGCCATTCTAGTCAATCCGTTCGAGGTGGTCAAAGTAACACTCCAAGCGAACCATGCAACAGGCAGACAGTTACCGAGCACGTGGTACGTTACTAGATCGATAGTAAGGGAGCACGGCTTGGGCTTGCGGGGATTAAACAAGGGCGTGACTGCCACCATCGCGCGAAATGGCGTTTTTAACATGGTTTACTTCGGCTTTTACCATTCAGTCAAAGGCTATTTACCCGAGTACGAGGTGAGTCCGTTTAAATCGAATTTGTTGCTCGTATCGAGGTTACGTTTAATTTCAAGGATCCTCTGGTCGAATTCTTGAGGAAAGTGGGAATAGGTTTCGTTTCGGGAACTTTAGCTTCTTGCGTGAATATTCCTTTCGATGTTGCAAAGTCGAGAATCCAAGGGCCCCAGCCCATCTTGGGAGAAATTAAGTACAGGACTACGATCGGTTCATTAATTCTTGTCTATAAAGAAGAAGGGTTCGTATAATAATTATTGTTTATTTTATTTAATATTTGTATAAAGTTACATTTTACTTTTAGGGCCCGTGCATTGTACAAAGGACTATTACCAAAGGTTTTACGTTTGGGACCAGGAGGTGCAATAATGTTAGTTGTCTACGATTACATGTATCACTACTTGACTGAAAAGTTCCCAAATTAACGTTAAAAGATGGTATCACCGTGCGATACGTGGCTTTTATGTATACCAAAGTGCCTTTGTCGCTGCTTATCTGTATTTTATTATAGAATTTTATCGGCTATTATTATTTTTTTTGTGGCCGAGTTTATTTTGATGTTTTTATTTTAAATAGGATGTATTTTGTGTTGTCGTTTATTATTGTTGTTTTTGGTGTGGTTGCACTTAGTAGTTAACTACGAAAGCATTTATATAAAGTGCCATATTTTTTTGTACAGATTTGTAATAAAATAAGATTAAGTACGAGATGTAATATTTGCAACATATCTAACATATTTTATAATAATAATAATAATAATGTACATATTGTTTACAAATATTTTTTTAAGAATGTCTTGTATACATGCTTTTTGATCGTGTTTGTTTGTTTACTAGTGGTATTATTTTGTGCGAACCGATATGATTCTTAATAATTTATTTGTTTAATTGTTAAAAGTTCAAATGTTGTTGTTCGAGGTGATGGTGTAAATCGACAAGTTCTGTTTTTAATTTTAGAAATATGTCCGAGAGTCTGGAAATATAACTTTTATTAAAATCTTACTTGTTCTTAATGAGCACCCTTACCCTTTTTCGTAGGTCTCGGATTTCTCGTCGTGGCATGTTTGGGTGCTCCTCGTTTCCAAGCCCGCCTGTGTCGCTATATTTTTCTTTGTGGGTTCCTTAAAATACACATACAATTTAATTAAATCATTTTTAGTTGTCTAATGTCAATTTTAATCTAACTCTTCCATCCCGATCGCAGCTTCAAAACTTTTAAAATCAGGTTAAAGAAAAGTACCACCTCTGACTCCTTTCAATTTGAATAGACATTTTTTAATCTTTTCTACAAAACAAGAGGTAATGGTAACGATCCGTTAAAATTTGATGGGTAAAAAACCTAGACGTTAAACGAATTAGGAAATAGAAAATGTAATAATTTTATTAGATATCTACAATAGAAAATTAATCATATAACAAGCAAAATTATAATTAACAAAGAGCAGCGGCAAACATATTAAATCATTAACAAAACGGAGTTCTTAATATTTGATGACCGGCAACTTATACTGGTTCGTCTTCAAAACCGTCACTTTCTTCTCCTTGGTCTGGATTTTGGCGTTCCTCGATAAACCGTCGCCGTTTACCTCGTCATCGTCGTCGGTGAACAACGTCTCGTACTTGGAATAATCGACGCGTCGGGGCTCGGGAACGGCGTAATAATCGACGTTGTCGCTCGCCGCTTGATTTTGGCAGCAGTTGTACTCATAGTGAGGACCGTTTCTTATAATTTTATTTTTATTTTCTGAACTTTGAATCGTGTAATCGTAAGGGACCGGCCACGGTTTCGACTGGCTCTCGCTCTTCACCAAGTTGTGCAGTTGATCCGGTAAAATTCCCGAATACAAAGGATGAGCTATGGTTTCGGCGCTGTCGCGAACGTCCGACGTGTTTTTCCTGCGGGCTTGGAGCAAATTATTGTGCAAGATCCTGCGGTTCGATTCTTTTCGGGAATCGTCAACGGGACGCGATTCTTCGGCACCATATTCGACGTAGTCCTTCGGCATGAAGTAGACGTACGCTTCGTGCTCTTCGTAGTCGGGGCTGGTTTCGGAAGCGTTCTTGAACGGCGTCGGATAGCTTTGATATAGGACGGTGCGCAAAGGCGCGTCCTGCAATTTGTGATTTAGCGGTACAATTTCGTACTCCTCGTATTTGGAGAGGTCGCCGGGAAAGTTCTGTTGGTTTTTCTGTGGAACCGCGATGTATTTGTATCCGTGCTGTTCGGTCAAAGGAAAGTTTTTCCAAAACGTGTTGACCGATTCCTTGAATTTTTCCTTGGACACTTTCTGGTCGTTCGCCAAAGGTCTTTTCGGCGAGGATCTCTTGCTAGTTTCAGAATGGTCTTGATTGCCGTATCGGTTGTGGTAATCGCCGTAGTCGACGTCGTCGTCGTCGCGATGGCGTAAATTCGAGGGTCTAGTGTCGCCGTTATCGTCGTATTCGTAATTGGCGACGTTTTCTTTGCCATCGTCGTTTATATAATCATACTCTTGATACAGTTGTGGTTTTTTAAGAAACACTTGTCCTCCAGGTCTTGGTCCAGAAGGATTAGGGGGTGGCGGTGGAGGAGCAGGAGCAGACGGTGCGGGAAGATTGACTGGAGGTTTAGCGGGTACTGGTGCTGGTGCTGGTGCTGGCGCTGGCGCTGGCGCAGGAGCCACAGTGCTCGGTTGCACGTTCTTATTCCAATTGAAATTGATATTGAACGACTTTTGAAATGTTTCGGTTAGAATTGGTTTAGGTGCGGGAGTTTGAGGCCGCTGCGCAGGTGCTGGAGGAGCCGATGGTGCTTTTGGAGGAGGTGCTGGAGGAGCCGATGGTGCTTTTGGAGGAGGAGGTGGTGGTGGTGGTGGTGGTGCCCTCGAAGAGGGCGGCGGCGGTGGAGGAGCAGCAGGCGGCGGTAACGTAGGAGATGCCGGTAGAACTCTGGGAATTTTTATGGTCGGCGAAGGAAACGGCGGTAGCGATGCGGGAGGCCTAAATGGGAATAAAGTTGGTTGTGGCGCTGATGGTAGTGGTTTTAAGGGCGGCGGGGCAAATGTCGAAACTGCAGGGGGAGTCGGGGTCGTAACCGGCAACACGGACGGACGCTTTTGAATATCATATCCGAAGACGTCGGCGACACTACGTAGCACCACCTCCAAAGTTCTCTTGTCACGACTACGCGTGACGTTGCGGGAAGCCGACGAAAATGTTATTTCGCACAACACAAACACCAAATAAAGTTCGCGGAGCAGTTTTAAACGCATCGCGAAATCATATCGTTTCTTGTTAGTCGATAAGAAGCGATTTTTGGAAGTTCTTCATTCGTCGATAGAATAAGTGCAACTGAACCCGATCGTTTCTGGCGTTTAGAAATTTCACTTGTCACAATCGATTTATCACAGAGAAAGGACTTTTTTTCTACTTTGCCTATTTCTATAATGGTACGTTTTTCGCGAAAGTTTATTATGTAAACCGGCGTTATTGAGTCGAATGAACAAGAACCATACGAACTGACAGAGTAGAACAGAACGATATTAGCACATGCCAACTTTTGATAAACTAATTAAAAACAAAATTAATGGGCGTTCCATGAAATAATGGCCGTACACAATAAGTTGATCGGCGCACGGTTAACATGTGATTTTGCTAATGGAAAACTAATCGTTTTAAATTGCAACAATTTGGCGCGATCGAGCGGAAAGTTTCTCCTAATAAAAATTATACGTCTGTCCGTCCATTGCGGTCGATAATTTATCGATATTTATTTAATGTCTTATTTTACGGACATTTGTCTATTGTAAAATCCATAAAAGTGAAAAAATTTCCATTGGTTGCCGAAGTTGTTTTCCTTGTAATTTACGCAATTGATCATGGTGAAATGCTTTGACGATTTCTTAACTATTTATTTGTAAGATATGCTGGTTTTTAACTAAGCAATTTGAAATTCGATTATTTTACCGTGAAAAGGTGGGAGATGGACGCAATACGAAGGGCGATGAAAAAGTGGCAGCAATGAAAAGCTGGTCCTCTCGCAGTCCCGGTGAAAGTGGTTTCTAAAATCTGCAGAGTATGAAAAGAATTCTTTGCTTTTCATCTAATTACGAAGATAGTCATCTGATGGATGATGATACAAGAGAAGACAATAAGATTATTGAAAAACTGAACAAATCTTCTTGAATACATTCCAAGTTCATATGTAAATCCGAGGTGAAACATGACCAAGACAATCTATAAACCAAACCAATCGTTTGTTGTTAATATTGTAGTATGAGAGAAAAAAACAAGAGAGTTTTTAGTTTTTGTTTTAGTTTTGTTTGGAACATAGAACATAATAGAACATTAGCTGTCAGATAAAACGAACATTAAACAATCCACATTAAACCTTTCTTTAATTTATATCTAACGAAGGATACAACATTTGGCGACGAGGATGGGATAAAGAAGAACGTTATGGCAGAAAACAGAGAGGCGGTAAAGAATTTTCATTTCGAAAAATTTTCGACAGGGGTAGAAGAATGGAGCTACTACATTCAACGGTTTGAGGTTGAATTAGCTATACACAATTTAAACACAGCGGAAACAGGTAGGGAACGAAGGAATCTATTGTTAACGAAAGTAGGTGCGGAAGCGTTCAAAATATTAATAGACCATTTTAAGCCCGTAAACATAACAACGCAAACGTACGAGAAAATTGTGGAAGTGTTAAACAACTATTATGGAAAAGAAACATATGTGTTATCGGAACGAGTGACATTTGCAGCACGCACACGACGCGAAAATGAATCCATAACGCAATTTATAACAATCTTACGTGGTTTAGCGGGGAACTGTGAATTCGGTGAAAGTTTAAATGAACGATTACGCGATCAATTGGTAATTGGAATCAATAATTTCAGTTGGCAACAAGAAATAATTCGAGATCACCCAACAAATGAAGCAACGTTAGCAGAAGTACAGGCAACAGCAGTAAAACTAATTTTACAAGCATGTATTCAGACAGAAAGAATATCTGCATATACGCAAAACATGAACCAGAACATAAACAGAGTAAAACAAACGAACAATCATTCGATGAATCAACCAACAAGAACAAATAATAATAAATGGAGTAAAAACAGCGAGAAAAACGAACACACCAGAACAAAAACAACATGTTTATTTTGTGGGAACAAACTTCATGATAATCTAAAATATTGTCCAGCGCGGGGAAAGAAATGTCTAGCTTGTGGAAAATTAGGCCATTTCGCTGTATTACGTACGGAAGAATGAAAATTAAGAAGGAGGCTAACAGCAACACTAGAAGAATCATAGATAACGAGGACAACGAAGAATTGGAAACATCAACTGATACGACTAGTATACGCGTTATTGGAAATACAAAAAAGTAATGATTCCTGTGAACATTAACCAGAAAAACATTGAAATGTTATACGATCCAGGAGCAGCACATGCAATTGTGGGAAATAAGTTGTGGAAAAAAATCGGGAAACCGACTTTAGAACAAGCAAACGACCTGGTTGCGTATACGGACGTGAAAATAAAAACATTGGGTGTAGCACAAGTGAGAGTGAACGCATTTGAACAAACACAAAATCTGAATCATACGTCATCGAAGAAAACGATATACCTCTTTTTGGACTTGATTGGTGTTTAGAATTTGGATTAGAAATGCCACGGGGCTCAAGAATATGTAATATAATGTTACATAAACAAGAAAATCAACGAACGTACATCGAACGAAACCATCAACTAGAGAAAATACTGACGGAAAACGCCAAAGTGTTCGAACGACGAATTGGAACAATTAATGGGCATGCAGCAAACATCCACATTAAAGAGGGAACTATTCCAAAACATTTTAGACCTAGACCGGTACCTATTATGTTGCAAAGTCAGGTAGACGCTGAAATAGATAGGCTAGTGGCAGAACAAGTGTTGGAACCGGTAAATACAACAATCACTCCTATTCAGTGGGCCACTCCAGTAGTAATTGCAGTAAAATCAAACGGTAGTATACGTATCTTGTGGAGATTTTCGAGTTACTTTAAATCCACATGTACAAACAAACAATTACCCTCTTCCCAGATTTGAAGAAATGGTAGCAAAACTAAACGGTGGGAAGGAGTTTTCAAAAATAAACCTGAAAGACGCTTATTTACAAGTACCTGTTAGTACGGAGTCACAAAAACATTTAGTTATTGCAACGCAAAAGGGTTATTATGCATATAAAAAACTTCCTTTCGGAATTTCATTCGCGCTATCATTATTTCAACAAACTATGGATCAGATCTTAGCAGGAATAGAAGGAACTATATGCTATATCGATGATATATTAATAGCCGCTCCAACTCGAGAATTACATTTAAACCGGCTGCAAATAGTACTACAACGATTGAAGGAAGCAGGAATTACAACGCAAAAATCAAAATGTGCCTGGCTTCAAAAGAAGATCACTTTTCTGGGACACAACATTGACGGTGAAGGCATTCACCCGACCGACAAACATATTCGTGCAATTAGAGAAATGCCAACACCAACAAACACAACAGAACTATGTGCATTTTTAGGGGCAATAAGTTATTATAGCAGATTTATACCGAACTTACACCAAAAATGTGTACCATTATACGAACATTTAAAGAAACAACAAAAATGGAAATGGACGTCGGAAGAAAATCAGTTATATGAAGAATTAAAAAAATCGGTAACATCAAATGACACATTGGTTCACTACGATCAAAACTTACCACTCTATGTAACCAGCGATGCCTCAAACAAAGGGGTCGGAGCAGTTTTATTTCATAAATATGAAGATGGAACTATGAGGCCAGTAGCATACGCCTCGCGTACTTTCGGTGAAACAGAATCAAGATATGCGACGATAGACAAGGAAGCATTAGCTATCATTTTTGCAGTAAAGAAATTTCAACAGTATTTATATGGACGGAAGTTTAATTTACTCACGGATCACAAGCCGTTAGAAAGAATTCTAAGCGATGACAGAAATACACCAAAGATAGCCAGTAACAGGTTGTTAAGATGGGCAATGATGTTAAGCACTTACGATTATGATATAAAATATCGTCCGGCAAAAGAAAATGCTCCAGCCGATATATTATCAAGACTACCAATTGAAAACAACGGAATTTCAGAAGAAGAACAGGTAGGGCTGCCCAGCAGGGGACATTTATTATCACTACGGTTAAATCGGATACCAATAACTAAGAAAAAATTAAAAGAAGAAACGGAAAAGGATAAACATCTAAAACAAGTGGGAAAATTTATAAGTAGTTATTGGCCGGAAAAGAAAGAAGTGCCTGGAGAGTTGACAGCATTCTATGAAAAAAGAGATGAATTATCGAGAGAAGAGACCATAGTGTTATGGAATGGAAGAATATGTATTCCAAAAACGTTACAAAAGGAAGTGTTAGAAATGTTACACGATGGTCATGCAGGAATAACAAGCATGCAATCAATTGCCAGAGTTCACGTATATTGGCCGAACATCGATTCAGAAATAAACCAATTTGTAAAAAAATGTTATCCGTGTCAATCTTCGAGATCGGAAGAAACGGGTCCATTTCCCTGGAGTGCGACTTTTGCAAAACAAAACAAAAATTATGCCATCATTTTATACAAGTTTTGTACAACCTTTAGTTTTTTTTGGACCCTTCCAAATAGTCAGTTATCGCAGATTGAAATTTCGCACTCTAGGGAAATGGTGGAGAGCAAAAGTTAAAAATTTCGTTTTTTTTATTGCAATAGTAAGAACTCATTTTGTACAGTTTTGTACAACCTTTAAAAAATTTTGTACCCTCCCGGAAATGCGTGAAAATGACCGCCAAAGTTCGCACTCAGGGAAATGCTGGAATGCAAAAGTTGAAAATGTCGTTTTTTTTATTGTAATAGTAAGAACTAATTTTTTACAGTTCTGTACAACCTTTAAAAAAATTTGTACCCTCCCGGAAATGCGTGAAAATGACCGCCAAAGCTCGTACTCTCGATGTATTTTAGAATACTCAAAATGTATAGCCTTAAAAAACATTTTAAGAAGATAAATGTCCTTGTTTTTATATAAAAATGACTTATATTTTGTATTTGTTTAAATAATGTTAAACAAATATTATTCCTTCCAGATTTGTGGTTTCTTAAATTGTTGATAAAATTAACAGATGAAATTTATATGTAATAAATAAATTGAAAATCGATATAATAAACAAACTTTGCATTTCAGTGGAATAATTTATTGAATTTATGTAAGAATATTGATAAAACTAATAAACACAGTTATTATCACTAGAAATCAAAATTCATATTATCTATATACTAATTTATTAAAAAAAAGAAAGCTTGTTCATTGGAGCAGTCAAATTGTTCATTAACGTAATGAACTGCATTAGATGTAGCGATGAATAAGGTCATTACACTAATAAACGTTTATTGGGTAATGATTTCGAACATCAAGTAATCTTTGGACATACATTGTAATTATACATTATTATTTGGACATACATACATTGGACATTGTAATGATGAAATCGTACTTCGGGTGAACATTAATCAACGCCAGTTCTTAATAAAATGATTTTTTATTGTATTTACGTACTTTTTTGGTTAAGTGCTGTTATAAAATTGTGAATTAGTACGCTACGCAATATTTTTATATATCATATTTAAAAAATGTATTTTTATACCTGTTTTTGAAATTCTAATAAATATTATATATGTTATTTGAATTTCAATTTATTTATTACGTATAAATTTCAGCTGTTAATTTTATCAACAGTTCAAGAAACCACAAATCTGGAAGGAATAATATTTGTCTAACATTATTTAAACAAATACAAAATATGTCATTTTTTATATAAAAACAAAGACATTTATCTTCTTAAAATGTTTTTTTAAGGCTATACATTTTGAGCATTCTAAAATACATCGAGAGTACGAGCTTTGGCGGTCATTTTCACGCATTTCCGGGAGGATACAAAATTTTTTAAAGGTTGTACAAAACTGTACAAAATGAGTTCTTACTATTACATTAAAAAAAACCGACATTTTTAACTTTTGCACTCCAGCATTTCCCTGGAGTGCGAAATTTCAATCTGCGATAGCTGACTGTTTGGAAGGGTACAAAAAAATCTAAAGGTTGTACAAAACTGTACAAAACTTGTACAAAATGATGGCATAATTTTTGTTTTGTTTTGCAAAAGTCGCACTCCAGGGAAATGGACCTGGAAGAAACGCGAGTACCGTTATATCCGTGGACACCACCACCAGAACCGTGGTCGCGAATACATATAGACTTCGCAGGACCTTATAAAAAGAAAATATGGTTATTAGTAATTGACGCGTACACTCGATGGTTAGAAGTTATACCGGTACACAATATAAAAACGTACACGACAGTAAAACGATTATGGGAAATCTTTGCGAGGTTCGGACTTCCAAAGTTTTTAGTTAGTGATAATGGACCATCACTAGTGTCGGAAGAATTTAAACTTTTTTGTGACGTGCACGGGATTACTCACATTAGAGTCACACCGTATCATCCAAAATCAAGCGGGCTTGTAGAACGCGCGGTTCGTACTTTTAAACAACGGCTAGATTCGATGGAACCTGAAAGTGACTTAAATTTTTGTTTGCAACAATTTCTGATGAGTTACAGGAACACACCGCAACGATCGACAGGACGAACGCCAGCAGAGTTAATGTTCGGGAGAAGGGCAAGAAATGTTTTCGACCAACTAAAACCTGACGTGCGGAAGAGTATGGAACTCGAAAGAATGAAGCAAAAAAGAGTACCATGACCGTAAAAACGTAAAGGAAAAATTTTTTAGACAAAAACAGTCTGGGTAAACAAACCTTTAGAACCAGGATCGGTTCCCGGACAGATACTCCTATAGTGTAGAGATAAATGGGGTGGAAAAGAAAAAACATGCCGAACAAATAAGACTGCGGACAGAACCAGAGGAACCGGGAGATAATAAATGGCCGAGTCCAGACTAAACGAACACGTTGTTCGCGAGCATCGAATCGAACAACGAGCTCTTCACGAACCGGCGTCGTTGTTGTGGACGATTAAATGTTCGCGAAGATTATATTTTCCTTTACCTAATAGATAATAAAAATCGATACCCAATAACAGCTCGTTATACAATTTTTGCATTTTGCGGATTTTTGCAATCCGTAAAAGTAAAATATCACACAATTAATTATACTTATGTCTTAAATTAAGATACCGAAATTGCCAAATTTAATGCAAACGATCACATTTATTACCAAAAAAGGATTCTCCGGATGTCGTAATTCCATTAAACATTTAAATGAATACGAAAGCGATTACGAAGTGTCACGGATATCATTTTAATAGCTTTTATTAAATAGATATAAATTGTATCGAATTAAAAACGATATGAATTAATTTTTTTTTGGTACTTACTTATAAAAATGTCGACCATTATTATCTACCGATGTGATCATGTAACATTAATGTCGTCATCTTTTAAGCTTAGAATTTGCCATTTATTGGAAATCTGACGTTGACGATAAATAAGTAGGTTAATAAACTGTAATTGTTAGTTTATATTGTACTATAAATGGCTATTGTTTCAAGTCAGTATTTGATGGAAAAATCAATTTCGAATATTATAACGAATGAAATGGCGTGTAACTACAGTTTTGAATCATTATAAAGTTAATAGCGGGTCGCTGCTTGAACGTCACGATGAATAACTTAATTTAAGATAAACTGTGGACAATTAAAGATCGATGATAATAATTTGAAACTGACCACGACCTCTTACAATACATGTAGGTATGTATAAAATTTCCATCGGTCTCGTTGAACAATTTTCACAGCTCCTGCGTAAAACATTCACATTTCACAACTTATTACATACATTAAAAATGATTAAGAAAGTCACAAGATTTGATCGATCTATCAATTATTTTCCTTAAGTTTCACCCTAAATGCTTTCGACTTCAGACCCTTTCTAGGACAATTAAGTCCTACATTTATAAGATCAAAAAATAAAATTTATAAAATGACTACGCTTTAAAAAATAAATGCGAAAAACGCACGCAATTCATTAAAAAAATATAAGTAGATAGGTTTATCTACTACATTCGTATAATTAAATTTAAGCTCGTTAGCGTTCTTTCGCAACAATTAACGTCCAAGGTTCGTGTGTAGAAAATAAAATATTCAAGGATGTTCCGAATTTTTCTAATAACCATACATAATAAAGTTTTCGGCAAGTTCAAGTTTTGTCCGGACATAAAAATTAAAATACGATCGCGCGAGTAGTTTTCCTCAAACGGTCGATCGTTTGACGTTTTCCATAGTAAAAGTGCCCGCGCGCATTCGTAAAAAAGAAAATCTAACGTCATAAAAGGAATCATTGGCATGATTATAACTTTCCTTTTATCGATATGTTTATCACGTAGATTAAAGTCGACCATCAAAAACTTGTTTGGTCAATTTGTAAGTACGTTATAGAAAAAAGAAACGGAACTCCTTGTTACGAAATAGAGTTTTCGTTTCGTAGACTATAACTAAATGGGATAATAGCATTGTTGCATTTCAAAAACGAAAACAATCGCGACAAATCATCGTTACTTATGAAAGAAACGGAACCGCTTACCTATATCGACATAAAAATTAATTTCGCAACGTAAGCACCTTTTTATGGGGCAGCATTCAGGGTTACGAACTTGTGTTATGGTAAAACTTGATCAAATAAAAAATAGCTCGTTAAACCGCGCGTATAAACTTTTACAAAACTCCAATGCTGCCATCATTAAGTCGTTGTTTCTTTGAATAAAAAATAAAATGTCTGCTTGTTTTTTTGTAATAACTGGTACGATAATACTTGAGGTAATTTCTTATTTCAGTATTTAGAGAACAATTTTTAGATTCGAATAAGTTTATGCTGCCATTTTTTCATCGTCGTTTTATCGGCGGTAGCAGCGCTCAAAGGGTTCAGCTTTCTATTATCGTCAAACTTGAAAATTATTTTAATACCAAATGAAAGCTTATGCTTTCCCGTTGACGAAAAATTAATGCTGCCACTCGAATATTGTTGTTTAATTCACGGCAGCAATGAACCATCGAATGTTTGAGGGGAACCCTAACCAAGAGCCTAACCACGCTCGATTTTCAGAGAATTTGTGTTACAGCTTAAAGGTCCATGTATTTACACTTTACAAATACACGGGAGAGTTAGTCGACAATGGAAGATCCTGCGTTTCCTCGTCGTATTACCTTTTTGTTTGTAATCCTTTTAGAGAACACAACACAACACATAACACTCGCGCACTCACACGCAAAAAGGCCTTATAAACCAAAGGAGCACTCCTCGCACACACGAACAATACGACGTCGTAATTTAAAATTCGAACTGCTGATGCGAAAAATGACGCAGTGACGCAAAAAATCTGATACAATTTTGCTAGAATTCTATATATAAATGCATTCGGGTTATGCGTGGATACTCGGAAATCCCGTTTCTATTTTAAAAATATCAAAACCTTTGTTCGCACTCCGATAAGTTACGATAGTAGATGACGCACATGACTTATTAGTTGCTTTGTATTTATCGGTCGCACAAAAATGCGATTAAACTTTTTCGATGTTGAGTGGCACACGAATAGTTTTTAAATTAAAAATAGAGTAAATTTATAATTCTGCGGTATAAAGGCAGTAAGTAGATAGTGATTATCCAATTTTATATATAAGATAATTTTAAGCTGGTAAGTATTAGCGAATTTTCATAGAAAATAAAGCTATTGCAGCCTGTCTGATGTCGGGACCCAAACGTGTCCTTTTGGCTTTTCTCCGATCTCGAGCCCTAGATCACGACAATATAGGTCATTCATTTTGGGTCGGTCATATATACATATATATAATTATAATCGATTTCTTTTAGACACGATTCCGGACGCAATTTTGATCGTACGAAGCTGAAATTTGGACAGTGTATTGTCTTTATGAAAACGAAGGACGAGTTCGTTGACCAGCCAAATCGACCGACCCGTTTCAAAATGTGGCCGTTCAAAAAAAAAATTAAAAAAATTCTAATCTCCGTTATTACTCATCGGATCGGTAATGTGAAATATGTTTTGGAATCGATATAAAATTCTCTACCGATCATGTCTCCTTATAGTTTTCGATAGGATGCACCGTTTTCGAAATAATCGAAAAAAAAGTGAGATTTTTTTTTAATTCTTAATATTTACGAGAGAAATTTATGTAAATGTATTGTATATTGTATTGTATTATGTATAATTAAAAAAAGTATTTCTTTCGAGAAAAATTAAAAGTAAAACGGAGCCTTTTGACATGCGACATGAAAATTCGATACCGAGACTTGCGCGCGATCGGATTCGATTCATTGCTGCCGTGAATTAAATAACAATATTCGAGTGACAGCATTAATTTTTCATAAACGGGAGCTTTCATTTGGTATAAAAATCATTTTCAAGTTTGATGATAATAGAAAGCTGAATTCTTTGAGCGCTGCAGCCGCCGATAAGACGACGATGAAAAAATGGCAGCATAAACTTTTTCGAATCTAAAAATTGTCCTCTAAATACTGAAATAAGAAATTACCTCAAGTACTATCGTACCAGTTATTACAAAAAAACAAGCAGACATTTTATTTTTTTATTCAAAGAAACAACGACTTAACGATGGCAGCATTGGAGTTTTGTAAAAGTTTACACGCGCAGTTTAACGAGCTATTTTTTATTTGCTCAAGTTTTATCATAACACAAATCTTACGGCGGGATCTTAGACTATAAAAAGTACTTCGATGAAAGTACTTTGTTTAATCGTTGCCAATTTTAATTCGAAAATAGATTGCGTTTATTGCTTTAAAAATGTGACTTCGGTCAAATGGTAACCTCGGCGTTTTAAAACAATTTTGCATTGTGTTATGTGGCTTTTTGATCTTCGAAAGATTATTGGTGCCCAACTTGGGGCCTTGCGCGCCCCACTCGTGATTATAAATATTACGAGTCTGGCCCTATTTATAACATCATTTTAGCATCTCTTTTACAAACATTTAAAGGTGTTCGGATCGTAACAATTTAAATTTACATGTATCTGAAAAGGTTGATGTTAGAACAGAAGTTAGATCAGAACGCCATTATTAGAAAAATTCGAAAACACGCACGTCTGACGACTTGCAATGTCGTCAATGTCCTAACGCGAATTTTTAAAGACGCGGCGACGACTAATCTTTTTTTATCGAAAACGTCAAGCTTTAAAAGAAAATTGATGGACGGTTTCAAAACAAAAAGAAGCGGAAACGTCGACCGAACCTTAAAATGAAGAAACGCTCGCGTTAAATAATCAAAACACCCGTCAAACGTCTTCATAAATCGACAACATGTCAACGTCTTCGCGCTTGACTAAAGTGAAAAACATAAATTACGTTGTGAACGAAAATTTCACAAGTGGGTTAATTCGTCGAATAAACTATTCGTCCTTTTCAAACTACTACACGTAGGTATTCGGTTGAAAATAATGATCTCCGGACTCGCACTTCATAAATACTTGGGCGTAATAGTTGAATGCCAGCGAAAGTTGACATAACGGCGGACAGAGGCTGTTCCACGATTTTTTTTCCCGTTTAAATTCTTACGTAATTCGGTCGTTCAATTTTTGTTGTTCCATAAACACGCTTTTGTGGTTCAGTTATAAGTACAAAAAGTGACTGAGTAAACGATTATTATTATGGCATTATTGTCGGCTTGAACTTTCCCCGCTTGTGTGTCGGCACATGTTCAAATTAAGGAGCAGCAATTTTTAATAAAAACAATGAAGCCCAACCGAAACGATGATGTATGGATTTTTGTTGCTCAATAGGGTTCATGTTACAGATTTTGATAGAGCTCGTATTTTGGACGATATTGTCACTTTAGAAAGTAGTTATTGTGTTACTTTCGGGAACCGCACTTTGATTAAATTTAAATAATTATAATTGATCGATCTCTCGTTATTATGTAAACCGGTTGCAATTAAAAACCTGTAAATGTCACAGATGTCGATTCTGTAATCTTGTATACCCGTGTATTAATCGAACTGATACCTACTCGTGTAACCGTTTCGATTTTTCTAAAACGTTGCAACTTATGGGAGCAAAGTTGTGGGGATCGCTCCCTCACCTCGCGAGGAGGATCAAAGTTAACAATGGCGTTTTCCCGAAAGCTCGCCGAAAATAATAAACGGTAAAAACGTCCTTGGTCGTATTTTCAATTTCTAACCGAAAATCGATGCATCTCTACATTTTATAAACAAAACCAGAAGTAATCGAACATCGATCGCATCGATCGAACTTCTGATGTTTACAATCGACGTTTTTGTTTTGTTTGTATTTTATTCGTCTGTTTGTGCTGAAACGAAAACATCCCAAATCGTCTTATTACGAAGCAAACTAAACCTTGATCGAAGAACTATTTTCTTACTAAACAGAACCGATGATATAATACAAGAAACTCCGTGTCGAAAACGTCTCGTTAACCACTAAAACGTAAATCGATAAAGTGGAGCTTGTTATAAATTATAAAAATTATATGTCACTTTGATTCGACGATTAATAAACGGTCGGCAATTTAAACTCGACATTTACATTAAATTTA
This sequence comes from Rhagophthalmus giganteus, assembly GCA_036326145.1. Classification (NCBI taxonomy): domain Eukaryota; kingdom Metazoa; phylum Arthropoda; class Insecta; order Coleoptera; family Rhagophthalmidae; genus Rhagophthalmus; species Rhagophthalmus giganteus. Next base: position 988,263 of record JARFJA010000036.1, read on the forward strand.
TGGAAATATTAGACGTTTTGTAATTGATTTTTCATGTCGTGCGTGCGATGTTAATTGACCCGCTTACACACACACACACACATATTTATTCGTTTCGTTTTCCACTAATATTTCGCCCCAATAAGGTCAACTGTTGACCTTTTCGTAGGCGAGGAATTCCTCTAAAACATCTCAAAATGCGTTATTAACACTTTCACTGCCTCATAAAGCACCCGAAGGAAATTAAAAATTCCGTCAGCTATATCGTACCCGCCAAACATAACTTAACATTGTATTAAAAGAATACCTCGTGCAAGTACAATTAAATGACGCGCTTTCTTTGTGGATACATCAAAGTAGTCGAAATTAATTGATATGCGTTCTTCGTACAAGAAATTTTCGAATATAAAAGCGCCAAGAAAGTGGTTGGCGTGCTTCTTTTGTTTTCAGACGGAACTGTGATATGATTCTAGTGGTTTAGTTACAATTTGTTTTTGTGCCATCACTATGGGTGCTTTGGTGAGAAATTATTATTGCTTCGACCTATCGAACTGATTAGAAATGTTACAGGTACGGTTTTTCTTAATCTTCATTTGTACGAAACTGACGTTATCCAAACCGCAACATTTACAAGAGCAACAAGAGCAGCAGCACCACTTGGATCCACTCGACGAACCTCAATTCGAATATACAACCAAAGATCAGGGAAAACGCACGATCGGCCCCGTCAGACACTACGCCTTCGGAAAACACATCGGAATTCATCCGTTCGGATACAAATATGTGTTAGGTTACAGTCCAATTAATGTGAAATATGTGCCAGTGATCAAACCCGTCACGGTTTTTAAACCGATACTGCAACAAAGCCTTCGATATCCATGGAAACCGATCGGTCAACCGGTCCGGCAGTATTTGCCGCAAGTAGTATCGCTGCCTAGGCCGGTCCATCATGTCGACCATGGGTGGAAACCGGTAATACATCAACATAAACCTTGGTCGGACGAACACCTACAACCTGTGGTCGAGCAAGCCGCGGTGCCGGAACCGGAACCGGCACCGGCACCCGTTACGCCAATCATTCACGTTGGAGCGCAACCGATATTACCGGTTAAACCGCACGTCCACAACTATTTCTATTATCAAACGCCCATTTCGAAACCGTTATTTCACGTAACAAGACCTCAGTTGCCGGTGCTTCCGTTGGGTGCCACCTTTCCCGTTCCGGTTTTGCCGGCCCAGAATGCGCATTCGTATCCGGTGCCCGTTCAACCGCCAGTACATCATCAATTTGTAATTCCGGCTCACTTGCATCCTGCACATTTACCGCCAACACCTGTGCATCCAGCACACGTGCAGCCTGCACCTTTACCGCCAGCACCCGTACATCCAGAACCTTTACCGCCAGCATTCCCACCACCGATCCACCTGAATCCAATTCCCTTTCAACCGGAACACGCGCAACCACCGGCTCACCCGCAACAGGTATTCTTTCCGACATTTCCTCGTCCGCAACAAGGAACGCTTCCTCCAATTTCGGTCGAATTCCACGGCAATCATAATTTGCTTCCAAACGCCCCCGTACAACCCCAAGTAATAGTCGGACGGCCATTTCGGCCAGTCGACAACAACAACTTCCACCATCAAGCTCAGGAACCGCTCGGCCGCCGTTTAACCCGGACGCGGCAATCCAGCCGGGCCAAACGGACCTCCAGGTGCCCGAGCATCTTCCGCAGCATCCCCAGTTCAGACACGTGTATCAGCTTGGCGAAGAAAGTTTCGGACAATTTCCCGCATTTCAAAGCCACGACGACATCGCGAGGCCGTCTATATCGTTGGAAGCCGCCCTATACTCGCGCGCAAAATTGAACGTTACGTTGTTGCGCCGTTGTTGTTTTTGTTGGGTTTTAGTTATTTATTTGTTTATTATTGTCGATGCGCTGTTAAAAGGTCAACGTTTTGTTGTTTAATCTTCTCGTATATACCAAATATCTATCAATTGAGTAAATAAAAAAGAGAATTGTTTCCGATCAATTTTAATAACCTTGACGTTTATAATAGAGATTGCGTTTATTTGGAGCGACCTTGTAATTACTCAATTTAATCACGGTAATTACGGGAGACACCTTTCGTAACCAGTTTCGTCACGGAAGCGTGAAAATTCGAATAATACGCGCGCATTTTCGCGTTTCGCAAACCGAAGAAGTCGGTTTTGTCAAAATGACTTTAAACGCAAGCGATTAACTGGTTAATTTATGGACGACGGATGTTAATGATGATATTACCATAAAGAAAGCCAGTTAATTTTTTGTTGCAAAATTTATTAAACAATAAAGTGTTCGGGAGTCAAAGTTAACGAAAGTGATGCCGTCGTAAATGTACAATTTAATTATAATCAACAGCTCGTTTATTTTAAATGTATAGAGATTTCTAATAGGTTTCCAATTAGCGTTAATAACATTGTTAAACTTTTTTTTGCACCCGAAAGATATTTGTTCATAAATTAACGTCGCTGTTCGTTTTGGCAACGAATTATGCAGGAAATTGACGAGAGAAAAACGACCTGAAACTGCCGAATGATCAGTTTGGTTCGTTTTACTTCAGGTTTTTACAATGTTTTCAATGTAAGTCTTTTTCAGTATCTCATTTTCATTGTGACGATTTGTGGTCATTTGATTTTTTCTTTTCTAAAAGGCGTTGTTGAAAAACGTGCTTAAGAAAACGTTTCTGACGAACTCACAATTTCTGCATTGAAAGATACAAAAAAAAATCAAGTCACAACGAAGATCGATTGAAATTACCTAATATCAAATGATACCTACATAAGTACACCCTTTGACGAAAATTGCTTACGGGCCCCACAAAAAGCTGTTTTTTGTTTAATTGTCTGAAACTTTCAAACGTTTCAAACCAAAAAGTTATAAATGACGTGCATGTTACAATCTAATATACTAGAGCGCTAATTAAAATTGCAACTACATATTGCTCGAATTACAGAAGAAAAAAAAACAAGAAAAAACAGGGAACGGATACTTTAATAACAGTAATAAAGAGCCTATTATAAGTAGTGCAACGTTCTATTCGTACAAATTTCGCGAATTTATAGTTACCTACATACATTCATTCATACTTTACTTCGCTAAAAGATAATCGCATGGAACGCGGTTTTTGTGTTAACACAACAATTTCAAAATCTGGCGCGTTTACAATCATTCTCGACGATTACCTATGTCGTTTAATGCATGATTGCTCGGATTGTTCTCGATTACCGATTTATCCGAGGATAAAAAGTCGTTACGTGCGGTAACGATTGGGAAATACGAGCAAACCGATTCGAAGAAATGTGTTGACACATCCATTTACCAACGCTCTCGAAAGGGTGAAGTTCTTCTAAAGTTTTAGGTCAAGTTGCAAAATTGTTTTATAACCAAAACATAGTAAAATCGTGCAAATATTAACGCGAAAAGGTTACGAAATGTAAAAATTTATCAAATTAAATCTAGGTACATACGTGTAGCGGAATTTGCGAAACGACACGGGAATCGGAGATCCCATTAATAACGATGATAAATGTCATCGAGAGACAATTTATATTATTATTATGCGATTGTGGTCGCGCTATGTTAGACGGATTTATTTATTTATTCATTCAAATGAGTCGACTTACATACGTCTGCCTACGCGCTTTCGGATCTATATTTGTCGTTCGATACAACCGAACTATCCAAAATAATGTTTTCACAACAAATGAACGAAGAATGACAACGGTAGCGAACAATTAATAGGTCGGCCATCAAAATTCGTAGGTACCACCTAATATTTTCGTTTTGACCTACGCGCCCAAAGCGCAGTTTCCAAAAATATACGTCGCCAAAATAACTTTCGTTCGGTCAAAATGAGACCGCGGTGGTCTCTGCTAGGGCACCACGGCTGCGGGTTCGAATCCCGCTGCGACCACAGATGTTTGTGAATGCAATTTTAAAATTAAGAGTGCGAATATGGTACATTACCAATAACGGCGTGATCATCTTAAGAGGACTCAGTAGTACCGTGAAAAAAAATCTTAGAGAGAGCACATTTTTTTCTAAATAAGACGGAAATATTAGGCCACTTAAGTAGGAACTGTAATCAAAAAGGGTACGACGACTTCGAAGTGACCGTAACCTTGAAATTCGTACCATTTTTGCCGAGTTGTCGAATAACGGAACGACGCACATGGTGCAATTTTGCCATCCCCTTCAATACTATTATTTAGTCATGCAATTTTAAAATGATTTATAGGTACATACCTTTGGGAATGAAAAATTTTGTAATTTGTAGTTAATGTTTACTCGTACAATTATTTAATTTCTAATTTTAATTTTATTTTATTTTAATTTTTAAATTTCTGTAATAATATGAAATTATAATGCTGATAATAATTTAAGTAATTCGCTTTCTTCTGGAAATGTGGTTTCGTAATTTGAATAGATATCTCATAAAAACAGTTGTGATATAGATATTGAAACAACAGAAACATAGATTTGAGTAACATATTATGAAAACACGCACAGAAACAAAAGGAATAAATTACTTATATCTATACTTATGAGCGTGTGGTAGTAGATTTGATAATAATTTACAAAATCACTACCTACAAGGACACTACTACTCATTGAATAAAATCACAACTGCAACTTAAAAACGACAATACCTTACCAATATTGTACAGGCGGCGTTTTGGCAGAAACGTAGATATCTGTTCTATCGTAACGTCACTGCGTGAACAATAAAATATGACCCATGAAACATTTTTCAGAAATTTTCAAATGTTTTTAAAAACTTATTTCATAAATTCCAAAAATAAAAAATACAAACAACACAAACAATTTTTATTCAATGGGTTACATTAAATTTGCATTTTTATATCTCTGAGTGGCATATTCCTGCACACTCTGCGATCTATAAGTTCTGGAAGTTGACAATGTTTATAAAAGTAATCTAATTTAGTTTTCATTTTTGTGTTCCAAAAATCGTCATCTTTTTCCACAATCTATTTTTATTTTATTTACTCAAGTCCAGACAGTCAAAATACACTTCGTTTTCTGAATCACACGTAATTGTCCCTGTATTTGAAAATACCAATCATGAAGTTGATTAATCGTATAACTACCATCCTCTTGGCATTCCCAAAATGTATTTTTTTTAACGGATGGCTTCCTCCGGTGTAAGATTTAGCTTAAAAGTAACAAAGGGACATTTAATTTCTACGATACTTTCAGTTTTTTGCTGATTACCATTCGGTGATGCTCCAAGATAAAATTTATCTGGGTCAATAAATAATCCACATGGTTTTCTTTTCAAATTAATGCTTTTCTCTAGTTCTTTCTTCGCAACATCTTCGTATGTATTTACATGTTTTAGTGACGGAAAATGTGTTGACAGCGTATTATACAACAAATGTTTTACTGTATTTGCAGTATTTGTGTTTTTTTTTTAATTTGCAAATTTTTGCAAAATTGAAAACTTAAAATGTACGAACACTAATCTGGTTTTGAATAAACATAATAATAATTATTATGTAGTAAATTATCAGATTATCGGTTTTTGAGAAATTCAGTGTAAAGTTGGATAGTGAATAAATATGTATCAGTAATGAGCTCTTGAAAACATGCGATACATATACAATAAAAAAATAATTCTTTCAAGTCGGTCAAGTTAAATCGACCATCTATTCGACAATAGGGTAAAATGCGAGCCGGTTAGCTTAGGGTCTCTTTTACGATCTTGTGAATACTGACTTAATTCCTGTCATAAATTACCAAACTCGGAGAGAACATTTAAAATCGAACCGAATCAAAAAGTTCCGCATCGATAACGACGTTGTTTATTAAAATTTTAACATTTGGTTTGCACCGATCGATTTTACAAAAATATATCTACAGATTGGCTTAAGCAAACAGTAACTTTTTGGCTCCATTTATACTTGCGTATTTACCTGATGATTTTACATACTTCAAAGTTAAAAATCGACAAAATACAAAAACCAATTTGTAGGCAATTGTCTAAGGATAAAATAGATACTAGAATCATTATGATATCTTTTCTATAACTGAAGATATGGGTGCGGAACTTAACATTAGAACTCCCATAAGAGAAATAGGTACGGATGGCTCTTAAAAACAAATGCTGGAGAGAATAACTCCTGGGGAGCACCGTCAAAACACCGCGTACCGATGCCGTTGCACACACAAAAAGTCTGTGGCTCAGATCCCGAAGTCATGAAATTAATTTAAAAAAAATTGTCAAAAATTTCACGACCATGAAGAATATGAGGAGAAGACGTGCGCAGTAACAGTTCGTCTTGAAATTTCATAACCGAAGAAGATGTCAACGTTGGTTTGATTATAAGTTATGTTGTACATAAACGTCTTTTGGAAGGAGGAGAAGGATGAGGACAGAAGGACGTGTTCAATCATCGCCTTCGGATGAACTCTTGGGATGGGTGTAACAACGTTCGCTCGCACAATAATTCACAAACGGCACGCGAACACCGATCGAACTTTTTTATCGCCTTTTTGGACCGCAAAACAAAAATAATCTACATAAGAACACGTGAACGGTTCTCGTATTTTCCGAACGTCACTGTATGTAATCACTTTCTAGAACCGACACGATACCGAAATAGTTCCACATCAATCAAAGTTATTAATTTAAATCGGAAAAAGTTATCGCTTTAGGCGGACAAAATCATATTTCATTTTAACCATTAACAATTAACCCTTTTTTTGTGTATGTGGTGATTGACAACTCTAATCGGTAACATTTCTTAATACGTATAATATATAACAATTTTAAAAACAAGAGACACCGTTAATTTTCCAGTCTAATTGCCGCCGTTATTATAAGATATCGTGTATGTCTGTTAAATTACTATAGAATAATCTTTTAATGTTAATTTCACGCTACAACAACTCAGGTGGCATAATGATAATATACCTACACTATTTAATTAATTGTCGAAAGATCTTTACGTGGCGAGGTCTTTGTCTTTTATTTATACGGTTTTGCGTAATTAAAGATTTAATTGATAACCAAACCGTCCGCCTTGCGTATGTATAAGTTTCCGGTAATAAATTACGTAATTACAAGTATCGAGAATAAAATAAATACTTAATTCTTTAAAAAAAAAAACAAAAGTGAAATTCTCGCATATAAGGAAAGTATGATGATATCTATTATACAATAGAATCGGAATAAAAAGTTCCTTTACGATTTTTCGATTAGACCGATACTAATTTTGAAACACCCTGTATATAGGTTTTCCACTAGAGAGTTCCAAAATTGAAAATTAAAGTGATCGCAGTGATTGCCGAAACTTAGCATACAAGGGCAGTTTGATGTCTCCCAAAGCCAAAGTAAACTCATTGTCAGTATAAAACTAAGGGACAGGTCGATGTTCCTTACTTCACTGTAAGTTATCACTTGTTGCTTGGCTTCCCTTTTAATAGGCCGGGAACACCAAACTTTACTAGGTATACACCCTGTATGCTGTTTTAGCTCGTTCTGGCCACTATCCATTTTCATCTTTGGATCCTTCTAACGCGAAAACCCAACTGTTCGTTTGGTGTTTTCCCAAAAGTTGTAGAGAAGATCTGTATCAAAATAACACAATTTTCTCCTTTGGTGCGATAAGGATGAGCACTCGAAAATCCGTTGTTCGTAGTGTCACCGTAGACCGCCATTTTTTTCTAGATGCAATTTAGAAGTCGAAATGCTTCCGCAAAAATTACGACGGAATCGTCGAATTTGTAATTTAAATATCTCGAAAATCTTTTAATTCGAAGGCAATACAATTGATTCAAATCCACCATTGACGCCACCGTGTGAAACGTCATCGACGTGCATCGAAATAAAATTTAAATGACCTTATTATTATTATTATTATTGATTGTGAGTTGTTAAACGCTTTGTTTAAAATGTTTCGATCTGGGCTAGTGCAGTGGCGTGCGATTGTGGAAAAGCTAAATTGCACAAAATTAAAGCCTTCGATAGATTCGTTATTATCACAACGAGTTCTCCCACTAATTTCGACACCACATTCAACTGGAGCACTTCCGAAAGCAAATATCAAATGGAAACGGTAAAAGCCGCCTCGTGTATTGCACACACACACACACACATAAACAAGTTAGTTTTTCCCTACACGGTAAAATAATGTAGTTCAACAAGAACCAGATTCGTTTTATTGCGGCCGTTAACGTTAGCTAAAAATGTATAAGCCAGGATTCTCGTCGGATGAAGGTTGCGCAATAAGAACAATGGAAAATAGGTTTTTTTAAGTTTTTTTTTTTTATTTCGAACCAAAATTAACTATTTACAAACGCAGTATAAAATATTGCACGCTCGCACTATGCTATTTACATAATGGTATTGTCACAGACTGATGTTTTTAATTTTTTGGTGAAACCCTAATGAAGATATTTGCTGTATCCCAAACCGTGGTATCCTAAATTGGAATATCCCAAATTGGAATATCCCAAATTGGAATATCCCAAACCGTGGGAGTATCCTAAGCCGGAGTATCCCAAGCCGAGAGAGTGTCCTACGGCTACAGCTGGAGCGGCATGAATAGCAGGAGCGGCAACGACAGTCTTAGAGATGACGGGAGCAGCAATGGCGGTCTTAACGACTGGGGCGGCGTGGACTACCGGAGCGGCAGCATATCCAAGACCGACTCCGTGACCAAGACCATAACCATGTCCCAAACCTTGTCCCAAACCGTATCCCAAACCGAGACCGTGTCCGTAGCTGATGGCGGGTGCTGCTACGGCGTGGACGGCGGGCGCGGCTACGGCGTGGACGGCGGGCGCCGCTACGGCGTGGTAGGCGGGCGCTGCAACGGCATGTACTGCGGGTGCAGCGACGGCGTGGACAGCTGGGGCGGCGAGAGCTACTCCATGTCCCAAACCGAACCCGTGGGAAGAGTAACCTAAACCTGCATGTCCCAAACCGATCCCGTGGGAAGCGTAACCTAAACCTCCATAACCTAGACCACCATAACCTAAACCTAGGACTCCACGTTTATCGGTTTTCTTTTCTTCTTCGGCGAAGACTACAGCGGCGAGAGCTAGAACGCACACCTGCGACACGACGTTACATAAAATTATTATTATTCAAATCGCGTAACACTTTGATTTCTAATTAATAAATTATTCGCATATTCGTACTTACCAAGAATTTCATGATTGGTATTTAGTTGTTGTAGAACTGAACTCTAACGTACACAGATCTAGTATGGTTCATTAGGGCCGAAGGTGGGTTTATATAGGTGGAAAGATCGGGCACTGGCCTTTTTTTTACATCACGTGTTGTGACAAGCAAACTGGACCGCTCACATATGATCCCCCAAACAGAAACAGTGGCACACACGAGTGGCTCGTCGACTCAGGGTTACTCGCTTAACCGTCGTTCAAATCGCCACAACTGCCGCGCGAGCTTCTTCGTTAACGACAATTACGTAAAGTCGTTCGATTGATTTTCAATATTTTAAAACACGAATTGTTCGAACATCGTTCGAATGTACACACTCGGTCGGTTCAATTTCGAACAATCAAAAGTGGAGCGATGGCGTAATTAAACCTTCAACATCTGTAGTTATCGCGTGGGCTTGGCCCGTGTATGTTTAATATTTTACGATCCAATTTCTTTAATTCGGAACTAACCTAACGCAATTTCGAAGCAACTTATTTATAACAATTATATTATGTCGAATACGACAACGCGAAGAATTTCAAATTGGACGATTTAAATTTTACCCAATCGTTATGGCGGTTCCACATTACCAAGATCGCGATAAAATTACATAAAATTCGATCGAATTTTAATGTTCAAAGTAAAAATTTTGTAACATTTCTTGTATTACATGTGTCGAAATTAAGGCACATTTTAATTAGTTTTTTTTTACGAACGCGCGAGTTTTTAAACCGCTCGTAAATCACAACTATCTTTCCTTTCTCTCATTCATCTGAACTTTAGAATTATTTATTTCATTTGCGATTCGCGCGCGATAAAATATATATTTTTTAAAAACGGACTCGCGAAGTGCCTAAAAGTTGAAATGTCACAACGCATTTCGCGTGTTTTAGGTATAAATACGATGCCGAATAATAGCGTTTAAATCAAATTGTAGGTAAATGTTTTAGTTCGAGGACTAAAATTTTTTTAATAGCTTTTTACACCTTCGAAGGGCAAAGCGATTTAAAATTATTAAATCGACGCCCCGAGGTGGAATTCTGGTTTTTTTTCTTCTGAAAAGCGAGCGAGCTCTGCCAATTAATTTCGCACAATTTTTCGAATATTATCGTATAGGAAGTTTGTGGGACCTCCGTCGTTATTCTTGTGCTCGTTAGCCTCAATTTTAAAAACGGAAGGAATGTCGCAACGCGGGATCGCTTTCACTAGGTCAAGAGTACATCTTCGGTGACGTTTCGGGAACCGTAAGGTATCGCAACTTCGAAGTGTTTCCGAAACCCAACCCCGTGGGCGGACGAATTTTGGCGTCGTCGTTTTCAAAAATACTTTTTGAGATCGTAAATTTAATTTGGACTGGTTTTTTTTAACGTTCAAAACTGACAAAACACGTCTATCGACGTTGCACCAGTAAGGAAATGAATCTGTGTCGAAATTTCGATAGATCATAATCATTACAGTGGCACAAAAATGTCGGACAATATACGCATGAATGATAATCATATTTTCCCAACTAGCACTTAACGTTCGATAAGGTTTACGTCTACTCTGATGATACCTTATTATCTAAGAAGATAGGATATTACAAGCAACTAACTATACCTAATATTTCGTAAATAAATTCATCATCATCAACGTCAAGAATCGCGAACCGTTTTTCGTTTTGTTGGTGGTTTTCTTATATTTTTCATACTTGTTTAGAAGACCTCTCCCAGCGTTTCTTAAGGCGTCTAACACTGCTTTTTCTTGCGATGGCTTTATATAACCACAAACATGCGTGTATATATATATATCGAACATTCATCTTAAATAACCAATACTTTTTCATAAACAATTATGGGAAATTGTGATTGTTTCAAATGTACCTACATCTTTTTGAACAGCACACCGAGCACCACAATCGGTTCAAGGTCACTGAAAACTGGAAATCGTTTTAATCTACGTCTATCGGTGCTAAAAAAGCACCCGGCTATGATCTAATAAGTGGACAACTGCTTAAGGAATTACCAAGAAAGGGCATAATGAAGCTTACGCATCTATTCAATGCAGCGTTACGACTACAGTACGTGCCGATGCAGTGGAAAGTTACGGAAGTTATTATGATCCCCAAACCAGGAAAGCCACCCAATGAGAAAGCATCTTATCGCCCGATATCACTGCTACCAACCATATCCAAACTGTTTGAAAAGCTGCTCCTGAAACGCCTCAAGTTAATTATTGAGGAAAAGCAGCTCATTCCAACCCACCAGTTTGGTTTTCGGAACAAGCACTCGACCATTGACCGAGTGCATCGAATCACCGATGTAATTGAAAGTACCCTAGAAAAAAAATAAATATGCGCAGCGATATTTCTAGATGTGGCCCAAGCTTTTGACAAAGTGTGGCATGAGGGCCTTGAATACAAAATAATTAGAAATCTTCCTAGGCAGATGAGCCATATTCTGAAATCATACATCTCTGGCCGCCAGTTCAGGGTGAGATATGGCGAAGAATACTCCGAATTAAAACCTATTGCCGCGGGTGTACTGCAAGGAAGTGTCCTTGGGCCAGTTCTATACTTGCTTTACACTAGCGACATCCCCATGAGTGATGGAGTGACGACAGCCACATTTGCCGACGACACTGCATTGCTAGCAACAAGCAAGGAAATAGAAGTAGCTACTAACAAACTACAAATAGCCGTCAACAGCGTCACCAGATGGATCAAGAAGTGGCGGATTAAACCAAACAAGGCGAAGTCAACCCATATAAACTTCACCAATAAAAGAATTGATTACTTGCCTGTAGTGATCAACCAGCAAACAATTCCTTATGCTAACACAGATAAATACCTGGGCATGACACTAGATGCCAAGAACTGGAAAGGTGGAAAGAACATACAAAGAAAAAACGCGAAGAAATTTGCATTAGATTTAGAAAAATGTGGTGGCTAATTGGAAGACATTCTGAGCTGTCACTGCATAATAAACTATTGTTGTACAAACAAATACTAAAACCAGTCTGGACTTACGGTGTGCAACTGTGGGGATGCACAAAGAAATCTAACGTAAAAATTATTCAAACTTTTCAAAACAAAGTACTGCCCAGCATCATTAACGCTCCATGGTATATCAGAAACGAAGACATCCACAAGGACCTAAAAGTGCCTATGGTCAGTGAGGAAATAAAACGGTTCGCGAAAAAACACGAAACAAGACTACATGAACATGTGAATGTCAAAGTGCTACAATTACTCGACAACAGTGGACTTATACGTAGACTAAAAAGGCAAAAACCTTTTGAACTAGTGTAAGTTAAGTTAAGTGTATTATGGGCAATTAAAGCATGTGAACGAAGTGTTTTTTAAACATGTGTGGAGTGCACCAATGGGAGTACATCCATCACCCGCTAAGACTTACCTAGATTTAAGACTTTAGACTTAGATTTAGGTAAGAAATTGTTCAAAATAAATTGCTAGATAGTATTTACTAGTTGCAATGTACACGCCAAGAAGCGTGTTTAAAAAAAAATCTACGTCTAAAATGAATATCCCGAGTTTTCCGCCTACACGGACGTGAACTTTTTTTGCCATATCAAAAAAACCACCGATTATTTTTTTGGTTTTTCGTAATCAACTCCAAAACTATGCTTCCCATCGAACAAGGTCTTCCGACGTGAAATGTAGAGCATAAAATTCTGCTTCGAATCAGTGCTTAAAAAGACGAAAATTGTTTATTTTTAGCAAAAAAAATGTTTTTGCATTTCTGCACCTTCAACACATCTGTTATGATCAATTTCACGATGGTTTCATCGTTTCACGTCCTCCGGTAGTTGTTTTTCTAAAATAAACTCCTCATCTTCTATTGGGTGACGCATAAGTTGGTCCTCGATGTCAGTTTCATACTTGGCGTTGATATTCAACACTGGGGAGTTCTTGCACTCTAATTGCAACCACGGCGCGTCCTTTAGAACGTTTACGGGAAACTAGGTTCTTGTGGTGCTACCTCTCTATTGGTTGTTATTGGGAGAAGACCAAGTTTGAAAGTCTTCCAACCCCAATGTAGTAGTGGATTAACGTTGTGGCCATTCCACATTTGAATTAGAAGGTAGGCTTGCAAGATTAAATTCCTTTTTTATTAGAGATTTTCCAAACAGCTCATGACGCATTCCATCCAACGATTACCCCAAGATTATAAAAACCGAAAAAAAATACCGAAAACTCGGCACTCTCCCGTGCGTTGTTATCACGAATATTACTATGTGTACTTACAACGATAACACCAAATTCCCTTGTATGTATGTGTGTTTACTTAGTCATTACCACTAATTATACATAATTAGAGTTGATTACTACGTGATATCTGAATAAATCGTACAGTTTTTTTACAATTTATTACATCTCGTTGACAGTTACCTTTCTATAATAATATATTTAATTAATCGTCACATTGAGATGGAATGCTGTAAATGTATATCATGGACTCCATTTATTATTAATATAAAATAATTATGTCGAACATTAATTCAATTTTGGCGAGCTAACGCTCTAATTAGATAATAATTAATTTACCTAAATTTAATCGGTACGCGAAAATCGATAGCATCATTAAAGAAAATCGAAACGTTTCGATCTTTTTTTAATCGTAAATTAATAAAAGAGGACGTTTAGCAAATTAATAAGATTTAAACGAGGAAACGATAAAAATCTAGGTGGAACTAGCACGTGTCCCTATCAAAATATCGAAAGTTTTAAACGAGACGATTGTACAACAATCTCGAAATTTGGGAGATATCAAAAATGGGCGTGGGGCACGACAAAACCAAATATTTTCGTAACATACCTATTAATGAGATGTTTTACGTAGACAGGTACTTATTTTGCTGCTAAATCGCGACAAAAAAAATTAATACCCAATTATTTTGTTTTTTGATAATCCGAATCTTTATATTGTTATGTTATATTGTTATGTTATTACGGTCATTTAGCGCGATTTGGTGGTTTTCTCGATACAATTATATTAGAACATTGCCAGGCCGTTTCGATAAAGTATTTGTCTTATTACGTAATCAACAGCATATTATTGATGTACTTATTTTCTAGATTTAACGAGGCCATTTCTATTTTCTTTCAATGAGTGGCATCAATTTTGAATAATTTACCAGACAGGTAGATACTTCTACATATGAATGGCGTTGAAGGTCTGGTAGCAATTTTAATTTTAGATTATCCAACATTTATTTAGCCAATATATTCAGTACATATATTACAGTACTGATGACCTGGAAAATTTTCAGGCAGTAATTTATCTCGATTAAGAAAGTGCGACTGATGTAATGATGAACATTTTCGGTAACACACATACATACTACAAGTAAATCATACGTACTACGAAAGGTGAATCGCGTAAAACCAAACATCAGCACGCTTGTGTCCGCATTTGTCAATTTTGCGTATCAAATACATTCAACTTTGAGCACCCTGTATCTCATAAAGATATGCTAAGACATGTTAAGCTCAATCGCCGTACTTTGGTGTCCCAGCATCACTAGTTTCGATTAGTTGTCCATACTTAATGAATGTACCCTGTATATAATAACGATAACTATTTTTACAATAGCTTTTATTTCTTACATATCTTCAAAGACTAGGTTGTAAAAAAACTTCCATTGGATACTGTTGACAACGGATAAACGTTGATCTCTTAGTGTGGCTCTGATGTTAATTAATTGATCGATGATCAGCGTTGTCCGCATCCATTTGATCACAAGTCTATTTCTTTTGAAGAAAATTAGTATGAGTCTTAACTGTAAAAATTGTAAAATTTCGGATTTTTTTGGACTGATAGTTTTTGAGCTATTGATTTTAAACGAAGCAAAAATCACACAAAATGACAACATCTTTAACAACACTTTAAAAAGTCGTAACTCTAAAACTATTTGACCTCTATTGAGCTCAATTTGGTGTCGTTCTCTTCTGTTTTTTAAATTTAATTTTTTTAAGCCCGCTGGTGTGATGTAGTCTATTAAATGTCATATGTTTAATAAATTGATGTTTACTATAAAGTAATAATGCTTAACAAGAAGCTGATTTTCAGAAATTGAACAAAAAGAATGAAGTTGTAAGTTTTTTCTGTACTTATATTAAACGGCAATGTCATTAGAGAAGTATCTGATTTTAAGATCGAAATCAACTTTTTTGAAAATTTAAAAGGCAAATATATTCTGCTTCAAACAGTCCGAGATATTCGATGTTTCCCTGAATACACTTATAATATACTAGAATGAAAGGGTGCAATGGTATTATGTTGTAATATGTACAGTAAGTCCCTACATACGAACGAATTCCGTTCCGAGAGCGCGTTCGCAAGTCGAATTTGTTCGTAAGTTGAACATAGGCGTACACCAAGATAAAAAATTGTTAATTCTAGTTAAAGAAAACATTTTTAACCTTATTTTCTTTATTTTTTTTAATGGGAAAATCATAAAGAACTAGCTTTGAAAATACAATATCAATGAATGATAAATAAACAAAAGTTTGTATTTTCCAAGGCGATAAGTTGGTTCGGTGTACCGATGTAATTATGGAAAACGCCTAATGTAAGTAAAATAATAATAAACGGCGTGGGTTTTGTCGCCACGAAATTTGAAGTTACGCTAAAATTTTGTTCGTATCTTGAAGGTTCGTGTGTAGGGAGACTTTCTGAATTAGGTATTTTTATATTATTAGTAGTGAAAAAATGATAACATGTATTATTAACAACTTTGAAACCACAATTACACAGTTTGTGTGCAGTTGTTGAAATCGATAAATTTGGCGAATTTTACGTACGTTATAATATAAAAAAATAATAATTTCCATTGGAACCCATTGGCGTCCCGTTATAAAATTTGCCACATAAATAGTCAACGAATGTATTTTAAAGCAAATCTATATTTTTTTTCAAAAAAAAATTAATAGGGACGTTTTTGAAATTAAAAAAAAGTTCTTCTAAGGTCTTCAAAAATTACAAAATTTAAATGTATCATAGTCGTGTTGCATATCAAATTAAAGCTCGTTAAAACCAGACGACACCAAATTGAGCTCTCTATAGGTCAAATAATTTCATGAAAATATATGTCTTGTAACTTAATATCCAAACGTATCGAACCAATTTCGACGAATTGATCGTGCGTTGGTGTATTTACTTCAAAAATAGAATTTAGAAATATCACAATTTAATACTTCCATCGTGTTTCCTTCAATATTCTAAATTTGCTGGACGGTCCGATAAACGAAGGACGATATTTTTCGAAATCCTAACTCGAAAATATTTTTCATTGTCACCTGTTTTTTTGTTCCGAAACTCGCGTGTGCATGTGATGAAGTGTAACCTCGAAGAGTTTGACTTTTTACCATACAACAACTACCTACACGACTATTTCCTTTTCATATTAATCATCAACTTATACATATAGGTTTCATAAATGTAGGTATTAAAAATTGCATTATTTAAGAGTATAGTAACGGTTTCTCCAATTTTTTTATCTGCTTATTGCAATTACATAATAAACAGCGAACTTAATTATTTAATACAACCTTATAGTATGCGTTCCGACAGTTTCGTGATTCATTATTACGAGTATAAATTCAGTTTTATACAACAAGGTGTGGTCGACTTTAGAAAGAGAAAGTAAACAACAATAAAAATCAATTTCCGATGTTTAATAATGTTAAATCGTAAAACGTCATACCGATTAACCAAATACATATTACTTATGTAAAGTTGATTAATCCCTTATTGCGAATTTTAGAATTAGATGCAGTAGAACCTCGATTATCCGAACGCACCAGGAAGCAACGCGAGCTATTTATTTGTAATAACGTATCGTTAAACAGTTTGTTGCAAAACTATTAATTTGTTCGTATTATACTCCAATAAACGGTTTCCTTTAATTAACACATAATATAAATTGATATTACTATACCGTACTGTATAGTGCGCACGTTTCGAACGATATGATGTAGATGTTTGATAATCCGAACAGTCCCCGTACAAATTAGTTCGGATTATTGATGTTTTACTATATACAAATGTGATATTGTACGATTAGCTTTTACCTGAGGATAAATTGCTGGGTATGCACGGTTTTTTGTAAAACGTTCCCGTCGAAAACGTCAATTTTTAACGTAAAGTACATACGAAATGCCCACTCATCCGAAAGTGTCGCAGAATTCGCTCGAGTCACTTTTTACGCCAAATTGCATTCACTTCGCTGGCCGCATAATAAATTAAAACGGCATTTTAAAGAAAGTGAATTGGGTGCAAGTTAGGAAATAGCCGTCAGAAAAAAATGTAGCATGACATTCCTAAATGGTAATCGAGCACCAGAAAATGAATGAGAGGATGTTAAGAAACGTGGCCTTGCTTACATTAGCTGATTTAGATGATCGACGTGAACGTTACAGGTGAAGTTTAAAACATTCTAATTCCCGATTTTATGGATTATTCCATTTATAATCCGCATCGAAGATGGTTTTAGAGTTTTGATTAATGCGTATAATGTTGCCGATATGGGAGAACGTTAAAAATATTTGGTAAGCATTGGAAATAAAAGTTAGAAGGTTGGGGGGGGGGAAAGCGATGGTAAAAATTTCATTATTTTCTACGGAAACAAACGTAGTTTATAATTTACTTACATTAACCGCCGTCTCTGAATACGACCCAAGGAGTTTAAATGGGAACAGACCAGAAGGACGCCAATTATTTTGGACAAGTGGGAATTATATAATTATTGTCAGAATTAAAACGTAAACTCCATTATAAAAATCAACAAGTTTTAGAGATTGTTTTTCCCGTCACCGCAAAAATGCAGCAAACGGCCTATACCTACGGGCTGTTCCACCTCGATTGCGTAACACTCCACCAGGTTATTGTTGAGGCAAAAACACGCTAAAAGAGCCCCGACAAATGCATGGTTTCGAAGATAAACACTGATTAAAAACTCGATTAATTCGTAAGTTTTAACCGAATACCATGCTTATTTGGTGTCAAGTCATATTTATGGTAGACCTGTTTGAACATCGTTTCTAGACCCATCAAGAATAATCTGATCAGATATTATCGCTTATCACTCGGTTGGGACACCCTATATTCTGGATCGAGCCTTTATCCGATAACTAAGTATGAATACAAATCACATATTTATTATATTTACGTCAGGAAATATCAAACGACGTCACACTACATAATCTCGATCAATGCAATTTTAAAAATGTCAACCTCATCATCTTTATTATATTATAAATGTGATCTGCCCAATTTCAAATTATATACGTCATAATATTCGAAACGACTTACTATACCTACACTTAATCGTCGCAAGTTAGTGACAGATTATTCTACTTTAATGACGTCACACTACATAATCACAAAGATCAGAGGGACAATTATTACAAATGTCAACTTTCATCATCTTTATTATATTATAAATGTGATCTGCCCAATTTCAAATTATATACGTCATAATATTCGAAACGACTTACTATACCTACACTTAATCGTCGCAAGTTAGTGACAGATTTTCTACTTTAATGATAAACAAAACACAAAGACAGAGGGACGATTATCAAAAAACTTTGATCGTCGTTATTTTAAAATTTTAAACGTGGCCATAGATAAATGGTCAGTTATAAGGACGTATAGATTAGAACATAACAGAACCTACATTTTCTATTTTCGACTGCATTTTGAAAACGACCGAACCGCCGTGGCTCTACCTCAAGTTTTTTTATAATAGTCCAAAGTTACATTTAAAGATTAATTTCTGTAATTATCATTAAAATTCTAATTTTTTATTTCAAATTGGAGTAGAATAAAGTAATTTAAAGAAAACAAAATAGTGTTATATAACGGGTGTCCAAAACGTCTTTCGGTAGTTGGTCGATTGTGAAAAATTAAAATGTTTATTATCACGACATGATACGATTTAAGCTAATAATTGTAAGACGTGCCTTTATCCCTCCATAGCCAACCGAGACTGAACGGAAATTATAACGAATTTTAAATCTATATGCGCTTCATAATAAACGCTCTGATTGGAGCACTTACGATCCGTTGCACTAACGGATTTTTTCTATATAATATTTGCCGCGTGACTCGTTAAAAAGTAAAAGATATTTTTAAATGGGAAACTTCCCTTTGAAAAACAAACAGCATGTGAATTTGTGCTCGAACTTATTATACGAACCATCCCAAAATATTTATATGATTAATAATATAATACGAATCTATCCATACGATCCATGAAATTCATATAGTATATGTTTTCGTTCTTGTATTTGTTGTTTGTTTTGTATTAGTTATGTAGTATATTGTTACGTATAAGAAAGACAAGATTTCGCACATTAAATCTAAAAACACCTATAGAAAACGTGAATAGAACAATCAACCGAAATAGCAAAAGAACAAGTTTCAAAAAAAGAGATCCCAATCTATCGATGTTTTCGACTTTTCGAAATTAGAATTTGACACAACAACATAAGATCCATCTACATAGTACAGTCGGCCAAAAAAGTAATGCGTGCGCCCGAGGCGATGGTCGAGCGGCACGGCACGAGATCCCTCGTAATTATAAGAATAGTTGAAATAGCCAGTTTCCTCGTCGAGTTCTGTTTTCTTTCAACGATAAATTTTTTATAGTCCCATCGGTTTTCAATTTAGCAGAAATAAAGTTCAATTTTAAGTCGCACCGTGCGTGGTCGTCTCGTCGGCGGAAGGTTTCATTGTACTTAAATGGATATTGGGCCATACCCGTCATTTCGTTAGTCCAAAATTTCCAACATCGTTTGGTTTTAGTTTGCAAACTTGTCCTGTAACGGTTTTATTTAACAAAATGTTAAATACGTAACTAATAATTACATTATTTTAATACACAAATATTGTTTCTTTATTATTTTCAAATGATAAGGCAGTTTTAAACGTTACGCGTTTTAAAAATATCGAAACCCCTCAAAGCATTTGTATTGCCTGTTAAATTTATCATTTAAAACCGGCTATTTCATCTATTCTTACGGGTCTTGTTAACAATGAAAAATTACAAGGGATCTTGTGCTGTGCCGTTTGCCGATCGCCTCGAGCGCACGCATGACTTTTTTGGCTGACTGTACAAAATAAACGATTGTATCGACAGAACTTGATGGTTTGCTCGCGTACGACGCGACCTATGTATACATACCTATAACATTAACATCATAATGTTATCGCATTAATATTCTCGATAAACATCACATAAAATACATATATATACCTACCTACTAACTAAGTAAATATTAATCTACGAATACCCTCGTTTTGTGCACGTATATAGAAGGCTTTTAGGTTGATTACACGGAATTGAGAAAACAATTCACTTACGAAATCACGACTATGTTCGCAGCGACTGTTTGTATCACAATTTAGTTTCATAGTGACCATTTTTCGAAGAGCAACTAATTTGTTACCTACGCCCAATCGACACCACGTAAGTGAATTAATAATTACGTCACGTTTTCATTATCGATTTAACCTATTTTAATGGACCTTCAATTAGTATCTATTTACCTACTTCGAGAATTAAACGACAACTAATTGTAGGTAACTACCCACTATTGAAATAAAAAGTTGTGACCCCCGAATTTGAAAGCTCACGTCGCGTCACTAAAGGGGAAATGCTAAATTTTATATAGATAATTGTTATAGTTTATCTTAAATTTTAACTTTTACAAATACCTACGACGAATAATTTTTTCGACAAAAAATAATTTAGGGAGGAACGGGATAACGTCCGTCGGCGGATAGATAATACCGGTCATTCTTAATACTAACGTGATTTTGATTAGGAGTACAATTAGTATAGGTTTTGTGGCAAACCTACGTCCCAAATTTAATTGCAGTTCCATTGTTCTATGTACGAGTGAAGTGAATTCTGTTATTAAAAGCTCCATTGTTCGCTATAGGATGAATTTTTATTTTAAATTCATGCTAACTTAGTTATTTCTTTCTGAATAGTACGGTAGTTGTAGTATGCAACACCGTAACCAAGACATGACGAAAGATAGGCGCCCGTCACGGGCGCAAAAGCGTAAAAAATTGTAATTATCTAATTTTTTCGCTCATTTTGTTTCCCCTATAGATTATCTAAACGTTCCTTTAAGCAACACTCCTTTTCCCCTATCTATTTTTCCATACGTACGAGCCAGCTGCTCTCCGATAGGTACTGGGATGAGCACCCCTGCCCTCCCCCACATGTTTTATCGTAGAAAATAGTCGTCATTTTGCCTTTGAGATGGTTGCGTTTAACCCCACCAATATAAATCGAAATTCTATATTAGCGATCTCTTTATTTCGTAAGAGACAAACGAATGATGTTTCCATACGCATGTGCTACTCCCTCTATGTTCAATCTAAATTCTTCATTTTATCGTAGAAATTAGTCGTCGTCTTGCCTTTAAAATGGCCGTTTTTGAATCCCACCAATATGAATCACAATTGAACGTTATCAATCTTTTTTTTCGCAAGAGGCGAAACGGCCAATACGTATGGCCGGTCAATAAGCGCCCTAAACACATACGTAGGGTACAGTGGCTGCCGCAAAAACTGGGACATGTCTTGAAGTAGATTTTAACGAATAAATATTTAATAGTTGTGTGAAACGGACCTACTTGACAGAGTAATAAACAATTTTCATACCTAATTTGGACGTCGCTTCGTGACCTTACTGTTTAAGTACCTAAAGCAACAGTATATTTTTTATTTTTTACAACCAAGCAAGTCCGTTTCATTTTATTGCAATTTAATTGTGGTTATAACTTACAACGCCGTAACGGGGGCCTGGCAACGCAAGTTTGTAGCTAAATTTGGGGGTACTTTGGGCTAGGGAGAGAGGGAGGGGGGCAAATTAGACAGTTGCCACAGGCGCTTCATACCCTCAAAATCAAAGTCAGAATTTTTACTCCGATGGTATCTATAGGTCTATCTTCATTTTACATGAAAACTGCAGTACATACAGTCACGGTCGTAATTAACGTCGCCGACAACGTTCAATACCCGCGTGTGAAGCACTTTGACGACGACATTAATCATGTCCATGACTGTACATACCTACATGCTTACTCGTATTCATTTCAATATGTTTCGTTTCAAAATAAGTATAGATTCGCCAAATTTACTTAATTATAAACCGATAATTCGAATTAGGAATATATCGACATTTTCACGTTGCAACGTGAATATATCCATGGAAAATGAAAGAATAGAAATTGAGCGTATCAGCAAACTCGATCTGCTAATGACTAGGTAGTTAAAAATCGATGAAAGTTAATCGATTACAAACTGTTCGCAGTCATCGCGTAACTATACGTAAGTACCTACAAGCGTTTAAAATTCTTTATCCGTGTAGGTAAGTATTAGCAAACCAACAATAATTATTATAAACCATATGAGATGAAAAGGAAATTTTCCGTTTTCATTTATTCGCATTCGGACAATTGGGTCTTGAAGTCGGGAATTCCATTCACTGATACAGGTATCTTACGCCACAACTTATTCGACCAAATAAATGCGGAAGTCGATAGCTTTAGGAAATTTAATATCACGATTAATCGTGATGAACAGTTGTGTCAACTTTTCAACGTCCTATCGATTAATTATTGAAAATGATCTATGCGTTAAAATTAAATTGAATACCTATCAACGCGAAACGAAACGTACCTATTACAAGATGATTTACAATCAGATGTAAAAACAATTGTAGATATTATCAGCGGGACGTTTAGAACCAAAAAATGTTATAAATTTTTTTCTAACCGTCTTGCTTACAAAGATATAAACAAGCTCAACGACGCACACATTGTGTGAGAAAAAAACCGTAATTACGTTTACCACAGAAAAGGTAAAACAATCGTAAACAAATTTAAAACAATAACGTTAAACAAATGGTCAAAATGAGCCACTTACATCATTCAGAATGAATAATTTTGTAACGAAGGCAAACAGAAAAAAAAACATTTAGAGCAATTATTTGTTCGAAATGTCCTGTTGAACATATACCTGCATACAATTTTTTTACATCTAATTATAAATCACCCTGTACATAGACATAAAGTGAACATTGTTCTCTGAAGTGAAAATATCCGATTTCCGCAGCAAAAATAACGAGCGCAAGTTTGATTTTGCAATAAAAACAAACCAAATTTGCAATGAAAATTCGATTTAAACGTTTTTAAAAATTTCCACCCTTTCAATTAGACAAAAATTATGATCAATTCGTCGACTATTTTTAAAAGCGTTCGATTAAATTTTTGAAAAACTGTTTTAATTAAAAAATGTCCGATATTAAAGATAGAAAGCGTCATAATAAAAAAAAAACAAAACGTCAAGAATAATCTGATGGAATCATAAACATAATCTTAATGGGATGTATTTGTTATATACAGGATGTTCACATGAAAGTATCTCGCCCCTCAATGCCTAAGTATATGCACAAAAATCTAAATTAATTTTTAAAACGAAAGATCGGTTATTCAGCACAATAATTTATTATAGAAAATAGACATCAGATATCTTTCAACCGGAAACGCTTTTCTAGTAGTAATATAATATTTACCGAGAAATGCAACTGTAACGAAGCATGAAATGGTGAAGTATGGCACAATATTATCAATAATAACTGTAATCGGTTCTTAAATAAGAAATATTTGTTGCAATGCCGGCATTATTAAACGAAACTGTCCAAACTTTTGCGACGATTTTGCAATTCATCGCAATAATATAAAAGTAAAAAAAAATCATTTGTGACTTCAGTGTAACGATCGCACATCGACATGAAAGTGTTAGTAAGCATTTCAAAAAACCGTCCGACTTACATTATCTATACATATATATATTTGTTTTTCAGAAATTGTTACTCGTCATTTTCTGTTTGTTGGCGTTTTCAGCGGCCACAACCATAGGAAAAACAAAGATAAGGGCTTAGTCAGTTATCTGCCGCTACTGTCCTATTTGCCGGCCATACTCGAACTAATTAAATACTTCGAGCCGAAAGAGCAGCAACAAACACCAAATAATTTTCAATCGCAATCGTCGTATTCGGGCGCCAAGAGCAGCGGTAGCTATCAGTCGGATTTTTCGGACAGCGTCCCTGTATATAACGTACGTGATAGTAGCTACGGCTCGTAATGAAACTCTCGTATTTATGTTATTTTCAGTTTTAATATAATGTACGTAAATAATTATTCGCCTTTTTTTTTAAATTTCTGTTAAGTTTGGTTATCTTCCAAAGTAGGTACGTATTAAACTTTTTTTTTAATATTGTATAATACGGCGCCCAAACTCCGAGGAAGTGAGAATCAAGGGTACCACGATTTTGACTTTTGATTTGAAACCCTACAATTTTATCTCTCGTGGAGGCCACAGCAATTTTGCAAGAATTGAGCGATACGACGCGTTAAGTGATATTTAAAAAAAAATTATCGACAAGCATACGCCAATTTTGAAAGGGAATTAAACATCGGAAAAAAGAAACGGTCCTCATTATGAAACAAAAGATTAGACGAAGATAGACGATCATTTAGCCGACATCATATTTCACAATGTTATTAATTGAATAAACGATAGGTAAACGAATAAAAATGTTTTATTAATGGCGCCATTGCATAAAAACACTTTGTACTTGAATAGCCAATAAATAATAAATGAAAATAAACGGTATTTTATGCACTTAGGTACTTCCATATTGTACTTGCAATAAAATTTTGAAATCAGCTTATCATATTATTTTTATTAGTAACCTTCAATATCCGGGAGATTTTTGTGCCGTACCCTATACGTAATCATACCCCCGAGTTACGTAAGTAATGCGTTCCGTAAACCTTTACGTTACTTGCATTTGTAAATTAAATACATACTGCTGTGATACGGGATACAAGAAATAAAATAAAATACAAACAGATCAGAGAGACAGGGAAAAATATGAAGATTGTAAATTAATAAGAAATGTTAGAAAAATTAAAAATGTTAAGAAAAGTTACAAACTGTTATGTAAAAAGGGTAATAAGGAATAAAATCATAGGATAAAGGGATAAAGGAATATGTGTATTAGTAAACCCGCTTATGTACTTTCGTGTGCATTGAATGAACCTATTTTACTTGATAGATGGTCAATTGTATAGTACGAAACCACTTCAAAACCGTGTCCTTTACTCCCCACCTTCCCTTAAAAGGTAAATATTTCAAAAGTCGAGATAGCGACTTTTCTTTAAAAATAGAGATCTCGTTTTAAAACCAAAACACGACAAATTTTATGGAGATTAAAAAGTTTATGACAATAATGACTGATTTTTTAATATTAAGCAAGATACTACGAAAAGACGCGCTTTAAATATCAACCCTCCATAAACATTGGTAATTCTTTTGAAACGAATAAGTTATGGTCAAAATGCTTCAAATAAAATTTGTTCTCCACGCTTTCAACTTTAATATGATATATGTATATAGGTATATGACCGACCTATATTTTCGAGATCGGAGAAAATCCAAAACGGCACGCCTGGGTCCCGCCATCAGACAGCCTGCAATAGCTATATTTTCTATACAAATTCGCTAAATGTGCCTACAACAAACATTAAATTGTTGACAAATTTTCCACAACACCTTCGAAGTGGTACTCCCCCCGGGTGCCTTGTCTCCGTAAGGTCGAGACTTCGACTATAACCCTACCGCACCCGAGAACTCTCCTACGTGGGTTACTACGCGCAACCCACGGCAAGGTCGATTCAAGATCTTGACTTTCACAACGCACTCAGTGTAATTTGTTTACAACTCGCGAACTTATTCAATTTTATGTACATACATAATAGGACACACAACCTGTTCTTCTTCAGCCAACTATTGTATGGCGTGAGTTCTTCTATAATGCTCCGCCAACCCCTTCAATATCTTCGTTTCTTCCTGAATGCCTTATTTACATCAAATTGCATCGAAACATTCCGGTCGTTGACGTGCTTTCTTCGAAGATCAATTTCCAAAAGAAATCCATCTTATATCGGACTTAACTTGAATTAAGTCTAGCTTAACAATAAATCGTAAAACTAAATATTAATTTGCATCAACTAAACCTCATAAAGACTAATACCGAAAGCGCTTACTGCAGATTTGGCGGTAAGTTCCGAAATTTTCCTCAGTTTTGAGTATTAGATAGGTAATCAGGAAACTAACCAAACCGTATCTTTATCCTCGCACGTTGCGTTATTTTCACTTTGTCAGTAAAATAACTACAACAATTGCAAAAATGTATTATAATATTTAGTAAAAAAAAGGGAGAAATTTAGAACTAAGAGAATTAAAAGAATGCCACGAAAAAACTGGAATTAAAATATTTTTTTTAAGTAGAGGTGGCAAAATAAAAAGTTAATCGATCACTATTTGTCTCATTGTCAACCTAAATTGTTTAAAAATTCTTGAGACAATCAAAAATTCGAATTTTGTTTTTTATCCGTAAACGAATGCAGCGAAAAGGTAAAATCTCTCAAAATAATAGTAATTAAAAAAATTAAAAAAATAAAATCCTGAAATATATATTTTTTACTAATGCTTATTTATGTAAAATGCAGACTAACACTGCTGCCGCTGCGACTACCACTTGTCTGTAACGGACTATAAGAAAAAAATTAGAAATTTATAAATTTTTCTGTGTATTTCTTACTTTTTTCTCGTCATCGTTTTCCCTCTATCGTCAATTTTTAGCGTAGATTCCTCCATTGTCTGTGAACTTGCATTATTACGTACCTATAAGCTTCATTTTTCACTGTATTTCACTAACCACTGTAATCGCAAAAACGCATCTAAGATAAAATTTCGTTCGCGAAATTAGACCGTCTAAATGTTTGAGGAGAGCCCTAACCAAGTTCCTATCCAAGAGTCTAACCAAACTCGATTTTCAGAGAATTTGTGTTAGAGCTTAAAGATCCGTGTATTTACACTTTATAAATACACGGAAAGTTAGTCGACAAAGAAAGATCCTACCTTCCCTCGTCGTATTAATCCTTTTTGTTTGTAATGCTTTTAGAGAACACAACACAATACACAACACTCGCGCACTCACACGCAAAAAGGTCTTATAAACTGAACGAGCACTCCTCGCACACACGAATACGACGCCGTAATTTAAAATTCGAACTACCGAAGCAAGCACTTTCCGCTCTGTACCAGTGACACGAAAAATCTGAAACAATTTTACCAGAATTCTATATATAAATGCTGCATTGGATACTAGGAGATCTCACTTTTATTGTAAAAACATCCAGTTATTTGTTCGCACTCAGATAAGTCATGAAAGTAGACGATGCACATGTTTTATTAGTTGCTTTGTATTTTATCGGTCGCATAAAAATGCGATTAAACTTTTATTTGGTTTATGGTTTGTAATAGGAAATTTTCAACGCTCGAGGGCGCTCACGAAGTTTCTAAATTAAAAATAGAGTAAATTTATAATTCTGGGGTATAAAGGCAGTGATTATTCGAATAATTTTAAACTGGTAGGACATGTTTGGTTTTTTGTATTTTTTATTTGAATGCCGAAATTTTTATAAAGGGCGGTGGTACGAAATTTTTTTGATATTTGTTGGGTGGCTCACGTAACCCGCAAGATTGAGAGTCACTGAAATAGATTCTTGTCGAAAACAAAACACTGACAAAAAACAATAACTAAGCGAGGTTTTCTAATAGTTTCAAAGCCGGTCATCATGACCAGGATAAATTTTTATATGTAAGATCCAATAATACAAAAAGAAAACAACAATTGACAAAAATATTTGATACTATTTAATTTTTGTTTTTATTGAATTTTGTTTTGTTTAAAAAATTGTTATTATTCTTTATTTTATACCTGACACGTATCTAAAATTAAGTAGGTATGTATTTACGTATAAATACTTACATAATTAGGTGATATCAAAATTAAAAATTCTTAATTAATACGTATTTCCAATAATATTTATTACAACTATCACTAATTGAGTGCTGAGCACTCGGCATCATATTAAAGCTGAAAGTGTGGGGGAAATAAATTTTATTGGAAGTATTTTGACGGTAAACTTATTAGTTTCAGAAGGAATCACCAATGTTTATGAAGGGTTGATTTTTAAAGTGCATTATTGTAATAGACTTTTTTATTCCGCATGAAATTTGTCATGTTTTGGTTTTAAAACGAGAGTTCTATCTTTAAAGATAAGCGAAATAGAGCCTTTTAAAATGTTTATCTTTTAAGGGATGATAAGGTATATTATTTATTATTATTTTCTAAAACAATAGATATTTACTCTGATACAAACTAGGTATACTTATAAAAGTTTAAAACGAACTGAAATATTCATTTTTCAAATAAAAAATGTCTTGTGGGGGGGTTAAGTTGGCTCGTTACGTAACTCGGAGTTTTCCTGTATATTAAATCTTTAAGAAGGCGTAAAAATAAAAAGCTCCTCCACAACATAACTTAACATCAAATGGTGGAGAGTTTTCCGCGCCACCTTCGAGGTACTCCCTTAGGTGCCGCTGTTATTGCCGTCCGAATTCGTCGATATACAGTCGACTCTCCCTCAGAGAAAACTCCATGTAAGAAAAACCTCTCTATAAGCAAACGATCTATTCCCCAGCAGAGGCTTTGCGTGTAAAAATACGTCTCTCTAAAAGAAAACTCCTCATAAGAAAAAACACTTTTATAGTAACAATTTTTTTTCTCCCTTAAACTAAACTATTTATAAGAAAAGTTTTGCATACAAGTGCCGTTCGTTCAAAAGCCGAAAAAATGCAGGCAAGTCGCACTTCGTTCTTTAAGCAATTTTTCATTAAAAATTGTCCGTCAGTCAGTATTGGTACTAAAAAAAAAGTGAAGCCCAATTAATTGTGTTTGTTCGTTTTTGTTGCACTAACGCAGCCACAGCAATTAACATTTAATTCGAAGAAAAAAATTTATCCGAAAAAGTCAATTGCAATCAATCAAAAGCTTGAGATTGTTGCTGAATTCAAAATCAATCCGTACAAAACTACAATAGCTAAAAAAATTGATGTTAGTATTTGCTGTTGTCAGTAAAATCTGAAAGGATCGATAAATAATTGAAGATCATTTCAAGACAAAAAATGTTAACACCAAGAGATGTCGACCTGTCGTGTTTGATGTTTGATTCTATGTAAGAAATATTTTTTATATAAGGAAATTTTTTCTTATATAGACGTTTTCTCTATAGTAAAACCTCTTTATCGTGAAGCAAATTTGACCTTCCCTCGAGTTTTCTCTTAGGGAGAGTCGATTGTATGTTCCCGCCATTTAATGTTTGTTGTATTACTTAAAAACAATTGTTTTTACCTCTTATGATTTGATATCTCTCTCTTTGATATACAAGGTGCGGCAGAACAATCTCTCAATAGACCTTTTGAAACATTTGACCATCTGTATCTCATTAATAGTAATTTTTCGACATTCGTTCGTATATAAAACATTTACTATATTTAACAATATAGATATTAAATATATGGTTGTATGTTTGAAGTATACGTTTCTGAACGTATATAATTACGTTTCACAAATTTTACGTTTAAGTACGATAAAATTTTGCATTTATATCGAAGAATAACCACTGCACGAAACGCATTAAATGTTATTATACACGTTCGTTCGGAGGCCCTGTATTGTATGTATAAAGTGCGTTTTCACATTTGACATTATTTTGTTGAGCATATTTTTAAATTGCTTGTAAATAAATCTGTTCGAACAAACATTTACCCATAAAATACCTATGTACTATAAAAAAATAAATAACGAGGTCGAGAATAAAATATACGTACTTCGCGTTTCACATGCCGTTTTGAATAATAAATAAATTCGGAATTCACCGGCGAGTTTTGTAAATGACTGTTGTATACCTACATAATTAATGGTTCTATCATTGATCTATAGATTAAAAATGTTTGTTCGGCAACCGATGCGATGTAGATACTAATTCAAACATTTACAATAGGCAATTTACTAACCTTTGTCGTATTTCTAATGTACTGTTGAAGCAGGACGATACACACCGACAGGTTGTGGTCCGTTTCCTGAAACAAATGCAAAAGGGTTTGGTCAACATCATTTTCAAAAAGTCACGTTTTTGAGTGTTTACTTTTAATTTTTCGAGAAGTACACGAAGCTTCTCCTCGATCGCGGCCATTTCTTAATAGATAAACAGTCTTCGCGAGTCATCAACCTATCGATTAATTCATAAATCCCCGTGATAACAGTTTGCACGCAAACATGCGACCTAACTTTTGGCAGTTTTTATTTAAAGTTTTGTAACGCGAGTCGCAATAAGCGTACCAATATCACATTTTAAAACGATACATTCGTTAACTATAAATTTATAGGTAGGTACTCCTAGTTTTATTGGACGTTAGTGTTTTAACAATTAAATGTTAAAAGTAATTACCTGCATAAATCAAATTTATATTATTTTAAAGTTAAGAACAACTTTCTCGTATACACCTAACGAGGGCGCCACCTGTCAAATATTTCAAGTTGTCATCTTGATTATTTTTAGTGTTAAGATTGAGGTTAAGTATGTACAATTTTCTATAATATTTTATAAGTTTTTCAGTTCCTATTCCTAAATTACTTATGGAATACCCAAGCCACATTGATATGAAAATACGAAAATGTCTCGTATATTTTTTGGGACTTTCAATTTTCTTTATAATATGGAAATTAAGCGTCATCGAAACTGGTAAGAATCTA
The DNA here is from genome assembly GCA_036326145.1 of Rhagophthalmus giganteus. NCBI lineage: Eukaryota > Metazoa > Arthropoda > Insecta > Coleoptera > Rhagophthalmidae > Rhagophthalmus > Rhagophthalmus giganteus. The sequence goes on from JARFJA010000036.1 coordinate 1,019,229, forward strand.
ATTTAACTTATTGTTACTCGTCGTTAATTATCATTTTAACGTTTCAGACGTTGAAAAACTACAGTTCTTAAAGGATACTTTATATTTAAACAAGGAACAATTACAACTATCTCATCAACAACTAATTTTAATTGAACACTTATACCAAACTCGATTAGGCAAGGAACAGCCCATAATCTACGCGATCACCCCGACTTATACGAGATACGTTCAAAAAGCAGAACTCACGAGGATATCGCAGACCCTTTCTTTAGTACCAAACGTTCATTGGATCCTTATAGAGGACTCGGACGAGAAGACAGATCTCGTGCGAAACTTAGTTACCAAATCCAACCTTTTAGTAACACATTTGGCTGCCAAAACGCCGACGTTCGAAAAACTAGGAGAAAAGGTAAGATTTGCCACTAAAAACAAGAGACGGCAAAAAACGAATTTGACAATTTTAGGATCCAAGGTGGAAAAAGCACAGAGGAGTTACGCAAAGGAATGCCGGCTTAAAATGGTTACGAACGAATTTGGAATTGAACAAAGATAAGGGGGTGGTATTTTTTATGGACGACGACAACACGTACAGCATTAACTTGTTTAAAGAAGTGAGTACGGAAGGTGGTTTTCATCGTACATTTGTTTAGTAATTTACATTTACAGATTGCTCAAGTAAAAAAAGTGGGAGTATGGCCGGTCGGTTTAGTCGGCGATTTAAATGCGGAAACGCCGATAATCGATCCGCAAACCGGTACGTTTGTACGATTGCTAGATCGCACTTGAATTACACACGTTTATTGTAGGTAAAGTAACCGGCTATCGAAGCGGTTGGAGACCAGATCGGCGCTTCGCAATCGACATGGCCGGTTTCGCGATCAATCTCGATCTCATACTTTCCAAGCCAAAAGCGAGTTTTTCTTATAAAATAGAGAAAGGGTTCCAAGAGAGCGAATTCTTAAATTACTTCACAACCAAAGAAGAATTGGAACCTCTCGCCGACAACTGTACCAAAGTATACGTGTGGCATACGAGGACAGAGAAACCTAGTGTTAAAGGAATTGTACCAGGTTTAGAAGTATAGTTGCCCCTAAAACCACTATCGATACTTCCGCTCCATTGGTGCTTTGTAATTTTAACGGTTACAGTTTGTTATTAAAACGTTTGTACAAGGAATATTTGTTACCGCGTTAATTTAGGGATCGTCGCTACATAGTGCCAAGTACTTTCTGAAAAACTCTAGAATCGTTTATCAATATTTGCAAGTAAATCTACAAAACAAAACAAAATGTTTGGGACCATTTTGCTTTTATTATGAATATGGAGTTACCATAAATTCAGTATGCATTGTCTTAATCCTACCATAGAAGCGAAGACTGCTTTTGTGTTGATGTTTGTGATATTAAAATTTTAATTTTGTACATGGTGGTGGTGTTAACCCATTGTACTTATTTCTGTTTTATTTCTATTCATATTTCTAATTTAATTTATATAAAAATGGTTAAATAAACACAGGATTCCTCGGTTAGCTGGAAAAGCCTCTCTTTAATTTATTTTAAAAACAAATCGAACGATTATTGTAATTTGTAAAGTATAAAACTACTGTATTTATTTTTTAAGTAAATTATGCTACTTGTAACAAAAAACCTACTTTCCATAAGAATCTAGAAATTTCGAAAAGTCATGCAAATATTAGCTGAACTTGAAACGTAACATGTATTTATTTTTAAATAATATTAGGTAGCTTAATTTTAAAAGTTGATGTAATAGATTATTCGAGTTAATCCATGTCTGGGCAATAGTTTTTATACATATCAACTATTGTCGACTATTTTTCAATTGTTTATTTTTGTGTTTTTGATTAACCAAACTTCTGTAGTTATTTAATTGAAATTTATTTATTATAATTTTTTCTTCTTGGCCGATCATTTCGTAATTATTAATAGGTTTGGTCTGTTGTCCTATCGATTTTGTAAAAAGTTTGCATTGTCCAAACATGGGAGTTAAAATATAATTTACTTTATTTTTTAGTAGGTCATATTAAAAGAGTAGCTTTTTAGATCGTAGGTATGTTTAAATAGTTTTATCATCGACAGTACTAGAAGGTATCCATTTATTCCAGGGTTTAATAAAAATAGATTAAGACTAGTCGAGTAGGTAACTTTTTAGTTGTCGTTTTAAGGTAAACATCGAGTGCTTAGAGCTTTGTGGCTTGTATTATGTATTTATAGTTGCTCAAATAGAATATAATTGGCCAATGTACCTTCCATTTTTCCACTGTTGGCTTAATTACAATTTAATATGTTCATATAAATAAAATGTAAATATATGTAAGTGTGATTTGAAAATCGGTATAGAAATATGAATTTAACATTTATAAAAATTAAGTTACTGGATCTTTGATTACTTTCGGCACATAAGGATATTCAGGGCTCCCAAATAGTTTATAAGGTCTATATTTTAACATCTTTCATTAAAATTTTTTTTAAGTTTTCTGCAGTCCATTTCGAATAAATCAATATTGAAGATTTTGCATGATTTAACCTCTTTTGCTATCACTTTACAAGCTTTAGATAATATCTTTCTATTTTAAATAGGCTTTTTAAGAACTTACTGTGTTAAAATTTATCATGATTATTTTTTAGTATTCCTTTAGCTCCAACGAAACATAACCAAGGGGCAAGAGTGTGCTCCTTTCTTGCTTAACCAGACAGTTAAAGCACTGTCTTCGTCCCTCTTTCCTTTATTTATTTCTCCTCCTTGTTATCATTATATGATTCAGATTTTACTGTGTATTATTTACAAAGCTAATCAGAAAGACTTTATACTGTATCTTTGTATCTCGAAAATGTTTTCTTGTTGTTAATTCATGTATTAAAATAAAGAAAGAGAATAATAGAAAAATGTAATAGGGTGGTTGTGATGAGAGCATTTCTCTTTTTTTTTGTTATTTGTTTATTTAAAAGAGATCTGTAATTTTTCTTCTATTTAACTGTTTGATTTTAAAATATAATTTCTTTTGCCCTATCTCTATTAAGTCTATAAATTTCAAATTTTAGTCTTATAAAAATGAACCGACCATCTGTTAGGAGCCCTGAATATCAATCGGAGGAGGCTTGGTCCTGTTTAACACAAGATTATCGGAATAAATATTGCGGTACTAGCTGTTTTACAAATCAATCATAAAAGACTCATAAGTTTTATTTGAGCAAAAAACAACACCGACGGCAATTAAAAATATGTTGACAAAATTTTCAAATTCGCAACATGGCCTTAAAAAGTAAAGATTTGCAATACAAACTGTTTAAGTCACGAAAATCTCAATAAATAATCAATTGGTACTTCCTTTTAATAAAGCAAAACCACATTAAAACTCTCTCAATGGTTGTAAGTTGACCATGTATTTCTTTCAATAAAATGTTAATTTTAATGGCTACTTTTTCAATCGCCATAGAAACTAATTGTCTAACGATTATGATGATTGAAAAACCGGCCCTAACTGTCAACGTAAGGCTGTTTTATATTAAAAAAATGTCTGTAGGGAATACATGTAATGTGATACTTTTTTTTTATTTACATTTTTAATTGTACATCGAAAATAAAACCGCTTTTTTAGAACACTACTATTATTCGTTTTATTTCGGTGTGGCATTTGTAAAGTAATCGTGAACGTTTATAATAATTGTACAATTTTATTTCGAAATTATACAAACTATCTTATACAGAATCCGAATATAAAACAAATACGAACAGTTCCTTCGAGATTAAGCATCAAAATAATATTTGTGGAACTTGGAAACATTTTAAACCTCTTTTTTTTTAATTATCTCATGACTCAATCAGATCTAAATTACTAAACAAATTGCACTAAATCGTGAATATTCCCCATTCAGCTCATAATGTCAACGTATCATAGTTAAAATTGAAACTCGACTGCATCTTTAAAATCAAATAAAATTATTAATTTACGTTTTGAAATTACTACAGTTTGTAAAATACTTTGAAAAGCCTATTTGAAAAGCGAAAATTTTTGTCATTTTCGAGTTATGACTGTATTATTTTGCAGGAAAGGGCGCTCTTGTAACTATTATAAAAGCCTAAGTTTAAGTGGCTCTCCTGTAAAACTGACTTACTGTCGCTTATGGCCTTATTGAACTGGGAATGCGAAATATTATTTTTTGGCAAATCTAGCCAAATAGTTGCTTTCTATTGGTAAGCGAACTAAGTTATGATAAAACTGAAGATGGGGTGCGGTGAACAACTCGCTTTGTACTAAAAGTTAAAGAAAGTGTAAATAGAACAATAAGCAAGATAAAAATGAATATTCTCTAAACATGACAACCTACAAAATTACTTTTAGTTAATGATAAACAGATAATTTATAATCAATTTTTAGATACGATTTAATTGCATAGATATCTCGAAATTGCACAGCGTACAACATTCTTTCATTGCAATAAATTTCGGCTAATGTGGAATCGTATCATATTCGCCTAACTACATTTCATCGCATTCCCAATGTTTAATTTATCATATAGAGCCCCGCCAGAACTTCGAACATTTTGTAATACATATTACAAAAATATATTTGCTAACAATAAGATTGTGTGATTGTACTTACTAATTTTTGACGAAATAAACCTCTCCACGAGTACTCTGCCGTACACATCTTTTAAACCGAGAATGAAGCTAGTAAAATTATTTTTATTTTACAAAATGTGGAAGCAACTCTTGCGGATTTCTGGCTGGTACACACACAACGCATTTAAGTATTTCAAATGAAGAATAGAAAAAATAATTATTAAATACGTAATAAGTGGGCACTAATAAATAATTATCACTTTAAAAAATAAAAACCCGTCCCGTTCTATACATCCTGTACCAACCGCGGACCGTATAAAACTAATAAAATTTATTCATATTTCTGGATATTATCACAAAGTTATTCAATCGCTATGAAAGTTTTCAATGCAAGCTAGGACATGCATAAACGAAACGAATTACATCACCCGCGATAACCGTCCGTTTCGGAAATTACATTATCTTACTTAAACAAATGTTCTTATAAACAAGCGTTCGGTGAATAATCGGCCATTACTAACTTATACCGGCCATATTTTCGCCGCAACTGACATTTTTTAAAACTTCGCGGCGATTTCTATCGGTAAGACTTTAAACTATTTTTAGTCAGTGGCGTTACAAAATTAATCAAGAGAATGTTTCAATTATTTAAGTAACTATACTTCATCCAAACCTATATGCAATCCACGTCATCAGTAAAAGATTACTAGATTATGACGTTTCACACAGTGCTGTCACCTCGTACCTCGTATTTTGACAGTTCTAATAAATTGTAGTCTTTCTTTATACTATCTAATATGTGCGCGAGTAAATCATCTATAGAATATGTCACTTTTCAAACTTTAAACCGAATTACAAATAAACAATCTAGTAACTTTTTTTTTGATGACGTAAATTGCATATAGGTTTGGATAGGTCATATTTACGTTTGCGTTTTTTACAAGATATAACTTCAGTTCCGTATATTACGCCAATATTTATATATTTTCTAATAGTATATTAAAATACAAGTTTCGTAAGGCATGTTTTTATCGAACGAGTCCAAATTTGGACTCGTGCAATAAATGCCTTATGAAACGTGTACTTTAAACTATTTTTTTATATTTTGTTGCGGTTGATGATATGTTAATTTAATTAAAAATATTAAAGTTTTGGGTTGGGTTTATTACGAATTTATGCTGTGACATCTAATCTTACCAACTTCAAAAAATGAAAATTTTGATGTCGTAATGAGGCTATTATAGCAACCATTTCGGTGCTATAATGAGCTCATTATAGACGCAAAATATTTAAAAAATTTAGCAGTATTTACTGAACAATAAACTAATTAATTTAATATTTTATGGTAGTACGCCGCCATCTATTCTATTTGAACTTTCTATTGAGCAAATTCACCCGACCTCGACTGCTGAGTAGAAGCAGAAAACTATCGACTATCTATTACTCGCAACTGTTGGAAATCGTTCGAATGCATAAGCTACATCGTGTCACGTGATATTTGAATTTTTAACAGTTTTGTAATGACACGTTTTGCTATGCGCATGCATACATGATGTTTTTTTAAGAAATTCATTAATTAAAGTAGCAAAAAACTAAGAAATTTAAGGTTGAGAAAGTTGTCAGTTGATGTTTTTCCAGCTATGTAATTTAATTTACTGAATTTTAATCATAAGGTGCTTTAGGTACTGTATTAGGAACATGTATTGCTTTTAGCAATACGAAACAAGGTCACATGTAACAAATGAAATTTATCACATTTTAAGTTGTACAGCGAATCCATTTAATTTCATAGGATGATTCTAATTTTAATCGGAAATAAACTTCACCCTCCTTAATTTAGCAAATTAAAAATAGCATATTTGATGCAAACACGTCTTCAATAATTTTGCTTAAACCTATTTAGATACATAAAATAATATAGGTATCACAAATAGAATGAAGAACTTACAACTAAGTAGCGACGTCTTAACCCCACGCTTGTGTTTTGCAGTAATGCAGAATCAGCTTCCCTTCTGTATTATAACAATCGTATAAGTTTCTAACGATCTGATCAGGAGATGGAGCGAACGTCTGATTCACGTAGAGAAACTAAAAATAAATTGACAAAAAATAATATAAATGCAAACTTAATTCCCAATTCTATTTTTCATCCCTTCCTAACATTATAGATTTACTACTATCTTATATGAACCAAACAAAGAGATTTAATGAATCTTACCACTCGCTCCTGTTGTTCCAACTTCAAATATTTTTTAACAAATTCCGTGATCCAACCCAAGGGTTTATCGGCATCCACTGCCCACTTCTTGCGTTTCATTATTGGTGCATTTCCAGTAGGTTTCAATAGAATATCGACTGAAATCGTTTGACGTGTTGCTTATTTCTTAAAAATAGTTCGAGATCTACTTACTTTTCTGTTTGTCGAGCCGTTTGATAGAATCGCAAGCAGTTCCATTCTCTATAAGATTTTGATCTAACGCTACACTTTCGTGCTCGTTAGAATCGTTAGCAATATCGCTTTCCGCGTAGTCTCCACTCATTCTGTAGAATTATCTAAAAAAAGGGTGATAACTGTGAGCGATTTATCTATCATAAATCTTTACTTACAGTAGGCTTTTTACAAACAACCGAATAAAAACAAGCATTCGATGCTTTTTAGATATAAATTTCTATAAACTTTACACAAATATCTTCAAAACAAGCTCTAATACTTGCTCGCTTTCACTGCAAAACAAATTCGTTTTTGACGGATATAGCCAACAAAAAAGCTAAAAAATACCTAGAGAAAATACTAAAAGGATTTTAACGACTTTATGTTTATATTCTGTGAATAAAATCGCTCATTTTTTAATTTAAATTTAAAAAATACATTTCAAATTCAAATTTTTTCAAATATGTAGATACGTATATACGTAGATACAGATCACTCAGGGAATAAAAGGAATTAAATTTCTTAGCTGATTTTAATGTTCTTTATTATTTCTCTTACTATTTATGTGATTAATGTTAACAGTATTTAAAGGAGTCCGACTAAATAATAACAGAAACATGTATCTGATTAAATAATATTAACAAATACTGAATTACACATTATATATTTTATTCAAGGTACATATTCACATTGGTATAAATACAGTCAAATTCCAAGTTAAATTGTGGAACCACACTGTTAAATACTAACATTACGTTTACAGTGTTTATCACAGAAATTTGACTTAAAACAAATCAGTGCTAATTCAAGACGATTCCAGTTAGGCAAAGAGAAATACACAGACCACTTATTACGTTAAAAGAACATCCAGAATACATACAAAGCGGCTACTTGCTATAATTGAAATAAACAAATTCCTTCGTCGGCATCGTAATACAAAAAACAAATAATACTTAATCGACTTGACTAAAACAACTTACCCGAATCATCACAATTTAACCGATACACCTAAAAACTCTTAAAATATAAAAAAGTTATAAATCAAACATATCAACAAGTTAAACGTTAAAAACTCACTATGTACATGGTTCAAACAAAGAAACAAACTCGCACAGTTCTCATACGAGATAACATAATTAATCATCTAATTGTAAGACTAGTTATCAGCAAATTGGCAAATACATCTAGTCACAGTAAATATATTAAAATGGACATTTTCATTACAATAGTTTTATTGTAATTGGTACAAACAACATTCTCTTAGGTAACTTGGAATAGGAAATTCTCAATCAAGACATTTTATGCTATAACGAGAGGCTCGTCGTCCGAAAATCCCCTAATCTGAGGACTCTCGTCTTCTTCCAACCCGTTATCGTCAAATGTTGCGGCTCCTGATCTAGTATCGTAATGCGAATTCGCAAATATGGTAAAACTGTTCTGTAGCCTTCGATGTCTTACTATAAGGAATGCGAGCGCAGCCCCCAACACAATCAATAGCAGACAAGCCGGCACCAAAATTGCAGTTAAACTACCTTTACCGATCACTTCTGTCGAACGTTGAGCTTGTTTATAGCTAGAACTGGAAATCTCCGACAAAAACGACCTGTACCCACCATTGGTAACTAATTGTACACCAAATGTGTACATATATGCCGTACCATTATCGTACACGAATGGCGGTTTTAATACCGAAAACCTTTCGGCAGTAGTTTCGTTCAACGTGTTTCCTTCGGACACCAACACTTCATACTTATAGGACCCCACTTCAGAAGGGATTTCCCGTTCTTGCCAAAAGACCACGTAGCTGCCGTTGAGTTCGGAAAAGACGCGCATTTCGTGAGGAGCCAAAAGAGGGGGAGCGTGGTAGGTGACAAACGGTGTGTAGATGGCATCCTCTACGTTCGTAGATAACTTTACTTCGTAGACACCTCCGTATGTTACGCTCAATTTACGACTCAACTCGATGTCTTTCGTGTCTAGAACTGTATGAGACGATTCTTTCTTGGTATTTTGTTCCACAACTGTTATCTAAAAAAAAAAAAGAGTTAATTAAAAATTAATGCAGGATCGAAAATTGCCTTACAATGTATCCTACAGGGTCTGCTAAGATGGGGCAAGAGGCAGACCATAACACAAGCATGGCAAGATGATCGGAAGAATCCTGAACGACGCTCAACCGTTTCGGTGGTGCTTTTTTACTCAGGGACGTCATAACGGTCGGTGAATTACTAGAAATAGTTACCTATACCTAGGGGACCGACAATTCCAACAGTAAATATGTATGTTTCGCAGGCTTCCAAGTGCGAAATCGTTATGGCTGTATCGGTAATATTTATTCTTGCTCCTAAGGTAAGGTTAAAAATGTAAACACTTAATAGATTGTGATAATCGATATTACTCACTATCTAGAGTGTCTTCTTCGTTTAAACCATAATAAACGCCATATACCCACTCGACCTTACGATTATCTTTCGGTTTATCCCAACTAAGTTTAACCAATGTGCCGGCAGTTTTGTCAACTAGAGCCTCTAATCTAGCTACAACTGGTAAAGTGTTGCCGCTCGTTCTTGCCGAAATGCTGCTCTTGATACCTCGAAATGATTTTTTATATGCATTAACTTTAAATGTGTAATAGACGCCGGGAGCTAAATTATGAACGGTGATACTTTTGGAGGAAGTTTTTCGCATCGGCAACCTCGGATAGGGATGCAGAGCTTCGACATTAATCAAGAACCCGTCGACCTTCTTGCCGTAATCCCAAGACAAGCTGACGCTGCTGTTCGTGCTTCCCGTTATTGCCAATTTTCTAACACTGTCCAAGTCGGATTCTCCATCGAAAATTAGCGATTTCACTTCGGATCGCTTACTAGCGTACACTCGATTGCGGGCGATCACCTAAAAACAACAAGTCCCAAATATAATTCCGATACAATATTCAAAACTTACATAAAACGAATATTTCTGGTCGGGTTGAAAATCGGCCGGCAACAAATGAGCAGTGCTGTCATCACTGAGACGCAACTTAATCGGCGGTTCCGGCGGAAACCAGCAGATTTCGTAATTTTGAATTTGACCGTTCGGTCTTGTAGGTTTTTTCCATGATATCAAAACGTGAGACCCGTTCCTCTGTTCAACCGTAACATTCCAAGGCTCGCTCGGTATGCCTGAAACAGAAACAATAAGTGTAGCACTTCTTACGAGTACCAAAATGTTATAATACAATAAGTATGGCGCCATGAGTCTTGATGAGTCATCATCGCGTAAAAACAAGTGATCGATATCATAAAAAAATTACATTCCGAGTCGCAACTCATATAATTGAACATTCGAAAATATTTTAGAATTAGATCGGTTATATTTACTTAAAAATCTTAGGTCATCTACCAATAATAAATATCTAACAATAAGATTTAGCGAATTAGTTAGTTTCAATTATATATTTCCCTGTAAAATATCTTACCTTATGCTATTTTGAATTTTAAAATTCAAATTACCTTTAAGGTTAAATGGAACCAATTAAACAAAAGTCCTTAAAATCTTAAAATAGTTTAAATTATAACGTAGATGATTAATCTACTTAAAAAAAAAAGCGATTGATAACATTTTGCAGTACAATACATTGTCACGAACAGAGAAAATCGACAATTTCTGGTTTTGCAGAATTTCAAATATTTAAATTACATTTAATAGAAAAATATGTAAAAATGTGATGTTTTTGAACAGAAAAGGTTTAATAATGCATTATTCTAATAAGATATATGCTTTTAACAGTATTTTGTAACCATGTAATGGGGAAATTTTGATAATTTTATTAAAACAAGTATCTGATTAAAAAACAACATTCAAAGACCTTGAAAAAAATAGCTATCAAACATTCATAATTTCCATTGATAACTAAATATAGAATGAAATTATATGTGTAGTTTCCAAGAAACTAGCTAAAAATATGTAATTTTTTTTACTGGTTTTTATAATCGCTCAGTTCAGTTCTACCTTAGAATATTTTAGATGATTTTCATTTATAATTTTGTTAGCTTAGTATTCCTAAGCAAAATGTTTCCGATATTATTTCTAAACTTTCATTTATTACATAAAGAAATTAAAATAAAATCATTTTTCTTCTTACCTTCGCCAGTGGTGGCGATATAATACTTTGCAGGAGGAAACGCCGTATCTGTATCAACCAGACGCACATAGACGGTCATGTTGTATTTTGTGTACGGCAACAAATCATTGAAACGATATTCGGTATGAGTAGTCCAGGTTCCATTTTCAAACTTGTTTATTCCTTGCTTACTGATGCTGGGCATAAACTCTATCTTAACCTTATTCGGTGTAGGAATCCACCAATACAAGAACAAACTGCTTTCGTTCGTACTATGCTCGTCGATGCCCATCTCCAAAACTTGATAAATTCGTGATGCGGAACTGCAATTCTTCTCATCGAACTCGTCTTGACAATCATGCTTACCATCACAAAGGGTGGCCAGTGGGTGACACACGCTGCCGTCACAAGGAAAGAATCCTATAGAGCAGCTAGGTCCGGCCGGTTTACTCGGTAAATTATGTTCGGTCGAGCAAGAAGCTTCGTCCGAACCATCAGGACAATTGAAGCGACCATTGCAAACGTCTTTGATCTATCATTTCAATTAGAATAATTGTAAAATAAAAGTTTTAAATATAATAAATATTAATGATAATTTTTTGGAATGTTCTATGAACTGTGATATAGTATCGTATGCTGATGATACGGTGGTATTGTGCCAATCATCAACATGAGACTTGTTAGAACAGATTTTGAATCAACAATTAATTAAAATGATTAATTATCTTAATGATAATAAATTGTCGCTAAATATTGATAAAACAGTTTATATAACTTTTGGAAACTATTGTGATAGCATACTGCAGTGATTTGCATGATGAGGTACTAAAGAGAGTGAAAAGTGTTAAATATCTGGGTATATGTATTGATGAACATTTGAGATGGGACGAACAAATTATTAAATTAACTAGTAGAACTAAATATATCATTTTTATATTGACTACTTTGGGCAAAATATTATCACCAGAAAATTTAATGGTAATTATGTATGGACTCTACTACGGTGTTGTCACCTACGGTATTGTGGCATGGGGATCTGCAAATAAGTCTTTAATGTCTTTATTATATAACATACATAGAAAAGTTATTAAAATCTTAATTAAATCTAACAATGGTATGAAATTACCTTTAGACTTGAGGCAAAAATATATCTATGAAGCAGTATTACATTATTATAGGGATATGTCAAATGAATTCAAATCTAGTTCGGTGCAAACAAGGAACAAGTTAATCAAAATATCTAAATCAATGTTGGAAGTGGGCAAAAGAAAATCAGAGTATGTTGCAAGAGATAACTTTAACAAAATGCCAAATGAACTTAAGATATTACAAAACAACAATTATAAAAAACCATCGAAAACATATTGTGCTATGCTTATGTCAACTGAGTAAATGCAAATGTAAATGGAAGTGAGCTGAATTTTTAACTTGATTATTAACCTGTCTTGTTTTTATTTTTATTTTTGTATAAACTTTAGAATTAGCTTTAGATTTTAGTTATATACCGAACCACGTACGGATATTTTGTCTCTGTGGTTGTTCCATTGATCTTTGGAACTATTTATATATACTATGTATAACATTGTAATATAAATTTGGTAATAAATAAATAAATAACAACTTACAGCGATGCAATTGCCATCCATACGACATTTAAATTCCAGGTCGGTACAGTGACGTGCCCCTTCACATTGAACCTCGTCTTCCCCATCTGGACAATCCCGCGAACCGTCGCATACCCACGAAAGAAGTATGCACGATCCAGAACTACATTGGAATTCGTTATGATGGCAAGTTGGATACTGTGGCGGCGTAATGGGAGCAACTTGTGTAGGACCGATTGTGGTGCTGGGCGATCCGCAGCCAATTTCGTCACTGTTATCGCCGCAATCATCGGCCATATCGCATTTCCACCAGTACGGAATGCATTTTCGATTGGCACACATAAACATCCAATCGTGGCACGTAGAACTGTTCTGTTTATAAAAGTGTAAAATTAATATAATTTATATCTCCCAATCGGACAACTTACTGTGGGTAAAAATGGATTGATCGGTATAGGCGTCTTTGTATCGGAATTTGTGCAGTTACTCTCATCTATGCCATCAAGACAATCCTTGTCGCCATCGCACACCCACGACGAATAGATACACCGAAAAGTCGGGGGTCCGCACGAGAATTGATAATCGACACAAGTATTATTACTGCAATTCAGCTCGTCGCTGCCATCTTTACAGTCGCGCTCCAAATCGCATCGTGACGTCGCCGATATACACTCGACAGTACTGCCGGAACATTGAAATTCGTCAGCTGCGCAAAAGAAACGCTCAATTCTCTTGTAAAACAAATCCACTTTTACTTACCTTTACACGAAACCAGACTTTGCTCGGTGCAATCCTTCTCGTCCGAACCGTCTCTACAATCGTTCTCTCCATCGCACTTCCACTTCAACGAAATACACCGACCATTTCCGCACTTAAATTGCGAATTACTGCAGTTTTGCTTGGGGCAATTCAATTCGTCGGATCCGTCCGCGCAGTCGCGCTCATAATCGCATCGCCAATACTGAGGCAAACACTTTCCGTCGCCGCACACGAAGAAATTAGGGGCGCACGTTTGAGGGCCGCATTGTGCCTCGTCCGATCCGTCGCCGCAATCGTCTTCGCCATCGCAACGCCATCCCTTCGGCACGCACACCCCATTCTTGCACGTGAAGTGATCGTTACTGCACGTACTGGCGATTTTTGGGCAGGTCTTATTATTGTACGGTTCGACGCCTCCGGGACAAACGCACGCGCCCATTTTGGTTTCCATGCCGTCCGGACATAAACAGACGTGCGTCTGTTTCGGCGCTCCAACGCAAAGATGATTGCAAGTGTGGTTAATGCACATGTTAGTGCCCTCTTGCACGCTATGGGCAAAAACTTTCAAATCCATCAAACCCGGAAGCTGTTTCAACAACAACTCTATCGCGATACCGTGATCCTTGTCGGCGCTAAATACGGCATTTTGTTTCCAATCGTCCCAGTACATGTTATCCTTAAAAACGGCGACGGCGAATGGGTGCGAAACAAGATCGTCGTTCTTGATTATCTTTTTAAATCGTCCCCCGTGCAAATCGGAACTACCAACATAATCTTCGCGCGCATCCACCCAATAAATTCTCTCGGCAATATGATCGATAGTTATACCGTTCGGCCAGTCAACTGTTGGTTTAGTAAATAATTGTAAAATGTGCGTTCCGTCCAAGTTGGATCTACTGACCGAAGGATTTTCGGCTGCCCAGTCTGTCCAAAACAAGTAACCGGCTGCGGGATGTACGGCGATGCCGCGTGGTTTTTTTAAATGTTGCGAGTCTAGAATGGTCTTGCGCATTCGGCCCGAATGATTGATATCGGTTCGTATCAGTTCAATTTTCGCGAGCATCCCATCGACGAAATACAAGTGTTGCGATATCCAATCGTATGCCATTCCCTCGATAGAAGCTAAATCGCTCGCCACCAATACTTCGGGGGAACTGCCGTTACTGAAGCATTGTCTACCGATGGTATCCGTCACGATGTCCGCCCAGTATACGCAATTATTTCGCATGTCGAAATCGATGGCGATCACATTTTTTAAATTATGGACGGGCAAATCCTCGAGCTTGTGAGTGGAAAGATCGAATCGTCCGATACGATCGCGTAAGGCAAACAGGAGAAACTCCTGCACTTCCTTAAACGGACACGGAATCATATCTGGCAAATACTGCTTTTCAAAGCCGGCTACGCAGGCGTCGCCGGAAATTTTGCGATAGCCCTTGGTGCGATTGTAGAACTGGCCCGGTTTGCACGTCGATGGAACTTCGTAAGGATTTTCTACCGATGTCTTGTTTCGAATACAATGGAAGGGCTTTCCGGTGCGTATGAAGCCGAAATCGCTGAAAAATTGCATTTGCGTTGTGAGGGGAGAGGGAAGGCAGGATGTGGTCAAGAAAAAATAATTACCATTCGTAGTCCAGGGCGTCGCAATCGCATGGCTCCAAAGAAACCGGGCGATCAAAATCTACGCCGGTGTAGCAATTGGCGTGCGGTATTCTACGGTTGTAAGTTACCTGCTTGCCGAGGACGCACGGTACATAACTGCGATCCTCATCGTTTTGACTGGGCAACCATTGTTTGTAATCGTCCTATAGACATATCGTAACTTACTGTTAGACTCCGTTTAATTATAACTCGACAAAATGATAGGAAGAAATACATAAAAGAAATAAATAGATCGCAAAATTAACAATTAGGACAGACGTCGTCTTCCAACAGAACGAAATCTGTTTACTTATGTTCTTATTATCTGTTATCTGTATGTATTTCGTTTACCTAATATTAGCAAGAATTTAAGTACACTATTGTCATTCATACACAGTTTAATTACTGTTGTCGTTAAAAGCACGCTTAAGCTGGTAAGTATGACCTACTTCAGTTCCTCAATAAACCTGTGCGATAAGTTTTTATTATTATTTCTACATTTAACATAAAGTAGGTACTACAAACAAACTCGGGACGTTTGCGAATTTCACGTTCGTGATTTTTTCTCCCATTTTTATGCAAGATTTTACGATGTATAGATGAGATTACATTATGAACTACCTACGTGCGATTTATGCAGTGGAGCACCTAAAAATGAACTTCCCCCAATCCCCTACCCCTTCATGGTGCATCAGTAATATACGTAGGGGAGCATTTTTCAAAGCTAACGCTGTGCTGAATTCAGGGAAAAAAAGTTTTTATAAATGCATTGAAAATACAAATAATTATTGTGTCTCAATGATGAGATGGTCGTGTGGGATTGAACCGGACGAAGATAGGTGGGGCAAAACCGGACACCCGATTTTCGCCGTTTCATTTATTTACACTAAATTCAGCGACTGTGAACGCGTATCAAAGTTTAATCGTTATTTTCACACATTGTTTTGCATTATTTTAGCGGAATGGTTCGCACATACAAGCGAAAAAGTCTCAGGTGGACAAATCAAAGATAAAAGAAGCTGTTCTTTCAGTGCGATGTGATGAAATGTCGATCAGAGATGCGTGTATTTTACATAACGTAAAAAAATCAACATTATCAGATTGGCTAAAGCAAACTAGTGAAGAGCAAGCGATGGAAGGTGATGTTACGATGATCGAGAAAGGACATAAGACAATAAGGAGCAGTTAAATAAGATATTCAAATTTTATGATTTGAACGACTGCATTAATTCTGTTTCTGATTTCTCCAGGTCTTTACTGCAAATGTCGAAGCATCATTAGCGCAGAATTTATTAAATTGCAACGACATGTATTTTGGTTTGTCTGTGAAACAAGTACGTAGACTCGCCTATGATCTTGCAAAGAAATTGGAGCTACCTATACCAACATCATGGGAGCGTTGTGCAATGGCAGGTGTTGATTGGCTCAGAGGTTTTTTCCAGCGACACCCTGAATTAACTGTGCGCAAGCCGCAAGCAACTAGTTTAGCTCGAGCTACAGCATTCAATCGAGTTAACGTCAGCACTTTCTATGAAAAATTGAAGTTTCTCATGAAGAAACCGATTTGCGCCTCAAAATATTTATAATATGGACGAAATTGGCGTAACAACAGTTCAAATTCCAGATCGAGTTGTTGCAAGAAAGGGTTCCAAGCAAGTCGGGCGCATAGTCTCGTCAGAGCATGGCACATTGGTCACTTTAGCAGTAGCTGTATCAGCCACTGGCCATCTTGTTCCACCATTTTTTATTTTCCCCCGAAAAAAATTCAAAAGAGAATTTCTTGTCGGTGGGCCAGTGGGCTGCTCTGGTGCTGCTAATTCCAGCGATTGGATGAACGTCGAACAGTTCTACGCATTTCTTGTTTTCTTACAATCGTACGCTCATGCATCATTAGATAATCCAATACTTTTGATACTGGATAATCACGAATTGCATTTATCTATTCGAGATCTGGACTATTGCAAGGAAAATGGAATCGTCGTTCTGTCATTGCCACCACATTGCTCACACAAGCTACAGCCTTTGGACAGATCTGTCTTTGGACCTTTCAAAAAAATTGTTAATACCAACTGTGTTAACTGGTGCACAAGTAATCCAGGAGCTACTATGTCGATTTACCATATTCCAGAAATTATTAAAAATTCTTTGCCAATATCTGCTGGTTTCCAATGCACTGGAATTTTTCCATTAAACGAAAACATTTTCGAAGACCATGAATTCATGCCAAGCGTTGTTACTGATCGTGAACTACCATCGACGTCAACATTAACCGATGAAAGTGGAGGCATTTTGAATGAGTCATTCGTATCTGTAACCGCATTCGAAGAGACTGCTAGTACATCGGCTTGTCACTCAACACCAATTTCAAGCGAAATTGATGATGCGAGCAACATGTCAACCTCGACAGTTTCAAATATGAGCTCTGATTTTTGAATGCAACAATTGAATCTCTTCGGCACCACAGCGGAAAGCATCGAAGCGCGGTAGAAAGAAGCGTCGCTCGGAAATACTGACATCTTCGCCGGTTATTAATCAGTTACGCGAAGAGCAGCGCGCATGTGAAAAAAAGAAAGAAGCTAAGGCAAAATGTGCAAGTTCGTCAACAAAAAAAAACAACAAAGCAGGCAAAAGTGAAGTCACGAGCAACATGTTCAACACAAGCAAGCTTACCATTGATGAGTAAGGAAAAGAACGATCAACACGTGATTTAGCGAACGATTGTTGTGTTTGTGGCGGACGAATATTGAAAACAGTTCAATTGAAACTGTGCACTGAATGTCGTCGCAAAACACACATCGAATGTGTTCGCACAAGCGACGATATATTCACTTGCCAAAACTGTTTTTCTGATGTGGAGATAGATAGAGTCTGATAACGACGATTAATTTTAATTTTTTCTCAAAATTTTTTTTTCCTAATTCTTATTTCACTAGTTGTTATCTTTCATTTATTGAAATACTTATATAGAATATAAGATATTTTGTAATTATGTCAATGAATATAATAATTATACTAATAAAGATAACTTTCAGTTAACGAACGAAAAAAATTCATATTGGTGTCTTATTCACAACTAAATTAACAGTGTCCGGTTCAGCCCCATGGAGTGTCCGAATTAGCCCCTTATTTTTGAGATGTTTGTCTTTGAGGATGTCGTCTTTCAAGCGATTTACCGAAGAACCTAGTAGACATTTTTGTAAATTGAATAGTTGTAATTTGTTGCTGAGAAGACAAGCTTTTAGATGAAAGATGACATTTTGGGCAAGGAATTTTTTTATGTATTTTCTGAGCCAAATACCAAATTCATCCGGTTTTCGCTCTCCCCTACTAACGAAACTAAATTTTATGGTTAGTTATTCGCGGAGACCCAGACGCGTAACCTCCGTGAATGTTCAAAGGTTAACTGACTCGACATGCAAAGATAAAAAGCAAGAAAAAGGAACGCTGAACGATCGTTCAAGTGCTAATCTTGGCAAACTTTTTAGAATGCCTAAAAATGTTCTCCGCATTTTTACCTTTTAAATTGCACAAAAACTTACCTTCGAACAATTGTAGCTGAACACAGGCTTCATGTCCAATTTCACTATGATCCATTGATGCGTTTGCGGCTTGGAACCGAACATGGTGAAAACGGTAGTGTTCTGTCCAGGTTCGGTCATAAGCCCGTACAGTCTCAAATCTTCATCGTGGAAAGCCACCTGATTCCACTTCTCGCCTTCGTCCGTAGAATATAATATGTGACGGGTTTCCCCGCGCGATTTGTAAAATTTAACTGCCGTCAACACGCCTCCGTGATCGCCCATATTAAAGAAATACAAATCCCGCAACGCTTGGCGCCAAGTAAATCCCGCATCCGTGCTGACGTAAACTCCAAAATGTCCCTATAATTTATTTTTCAATTAACAACAAATTCGCGATCTTCGCGCGAAACCTACTTTTAATGATCGTCCAATAACACCTGTCGCTATTATGATGCCAGGGGCGGACTTACTAGATAATATGCTAACAGATCTTGTATCTGGATAAAGCTGACTGAATCGCTGACTTAAATGCAAAGAACAGTTATTTGCCGGAGAACAAGCTATTAACTGGTGCTCGTTATCGTACGCGGGTGAAGCGAGTGGACGCCAGGAACCGCCGTTATCGAACGTAATCAAAGATATTAGATGCTGTGGGCCGAGGTTGTGCCCAACTGGTTTGGCAGTCACCTGCGAGGCGATGTATATACCAGATAGACCTTCCACTTTGTAAACGTCGGCGAAGGCGTCTTCGGCCGTATGATGCAACCAAGAATCTTGCCAAGTACTATTTGGGAAATAACATAAAACGGCCTCCAGCGACAAAATGAAATGAACTTTTCCATCGTTACCGCCCAAGTTCTCGGACACGTACAGGTGAGATAAGGTATCGGTATGGCTTACAGCGATCAGCGCTCTATTTCCAGTCACATCAGCAACGTGATAATCGCGGCGATCGAGCTCCGAGTCGAAAATGCATTTCAGTTTTTCGCCCAATTTATAAGACACATAAAGGTCGTAGTTGTCCTATAAAGCAAACAAAATTATGTATAGATAATAATATATATATATAATAATAAATATTAAAGAACAATCCGTTAGTTACAATTATAAATATAGACAAGAGGAAATGATATTATTTTTAAAACACTACTCATCCATAAAGGTTATCAAAAGAAGCGCGGAGAGCAGTTAAAAAAATCCGAATCGCCCATTAAAATTAAAAGCAGTGTAAAAAATTAATCTTATCAATGGAAAAAAAATACACACGAAGTGTTTTTTTTTAAATGAAACAATTCTCTAATTAGATTTAGTTCGAGCATAACCAAAAGGTCACAATAAACTGAAATCGATGAAAAACGAGTCATTTTAAATCGCACGTTGAATAAAATTCAGAAACCCCGATGGGACAGATGAAAAACCCGAAATACAAATCACACCGATTGTTGGAATCTTACGGAAACGGCATCGTCAGTTTTCAATTTTGCAAAGCTCATCAATACGAATGCACACGACGTTCTTATTTATTGCTGCCATAAATGACAGTTAATTTGCGTGAACCGGGAAGTCCATATAAGTAAGCGATACAGACTATTACGTTAGGTCAGTGTGGTAAAAATACAAATCGTCTCGTTATCATACACTGCAAATTCCTGAATCATCAAACATTATAAGAACTCAAGGACGACCAAGATTGCAAATAATTATGGAAAATTGAGCATTTACACAAGCAACAAACAAATTAATACATAATAATCATATCACGCACTCAAAATAAGTTTATCGAACACAACAACTTTTCCCCGTTATAAATTAAATATTAAGTTTACAAATAATCAAAATACGCATAATAAAAATTCAATGAAAATAGTGTACGATCGAGGTCAACGTATCAGTTCAAAGTTGTCCCAAGTTCAATCTCAACGACCTTAACGATGACACATGCAGGAAGAGATAACAGAAGCAACTTTATCTTTCTTTGTAACGTACCTTGCTCGACTTTTTTGTAAAGAATAAATAGTCGCCCTTCATGTACAGGTCCTTAACGTCGGTAGCAAATATTTGTGAAAGTCTACTTTTATATAAATCGCCCGAAAAAAGGATTATGCTTAGACCGTTAACTTCCGACCGTTGAACGACAAGGTACTGTTCTCCCGTCTTATCGTCCTGAATCCAAAAGAACGATTTCACGTATTCTTGAATTAAACGCCAGCTGTTTCCAAAATCTTCCGTCAACCATAGCTAAAAAAAAATTATAAATTAAATGCAATTAATTAACAGGAAAAATATTCGTCGGAAACGATTGTTTACCTGTCGCTTTTGATCGTCCTTATGCAACACGACAAAGATCTGGGGTTGATATTCATGAAACGACACTTCGCTTGGTGTAAAGTTCACGTTTAATCTGGTGATGTTGCGACCATGATTAGTCGTGACAAAGATTTGCTTGTTATTGATATCCGTAAATACAAACTAAAGTTCACAATCGATAGAAATAAATTAACAATTAGAAACGAGCAATTTCTACTTACGTGTGTGTTATATTTCGGATGGTTATAAAATTTCTCAACTGTCGAATATTTCCCATTCGGTAACTTGAACAGTTGCGTCTTGTTGACGTACGAATCGCCATAA
Source organism: Rhagophthalmus giganteus (assembly GCA_036326145.1). NCBI lineage: Eukaryota > Metazoa > Arthropoda > Insecta > Coleoptera > Rhagophthalmidae > Rhagophthalmus > Rhagophthalmus giganteus. Next base: position 1,040,484 of record JARFJA010000036.1, read on the forward strand.
TCGTAGGAAATGTAGATGTTGGATGGATTCATGGGAGTGTTTGGTAGTGTCGGCGTCGGATCCCGAGCCAGACAAATTATGACATTACTACCTTCTCCAACCCAATGTACCATCAACTGTTTATGGCTATCGTTCAGGTAGGACACCTGGAAATTTGGACGACGTTACTAAATATATTCTAATCGCATAATGATAATGTCGATGCACGGTCATCGTGCATCCTTCGCCTGAATTATTTTGTTGAAGGACTACGTCCGAGATATCCAGAAGAAATTTCAGAAATGAAGTAAACATCAAAATCTCGAAGCAAATGCAGCAATAGACTAAAATAAGAATCTCATCAGAAATGAAGTAAACATCAAAATCTCGAAGCAAATGCAGCAATAGACTAGAATTATCAAAAGAATCTCATCGTAGAAAACAAGAAATAAACAAGACACGCCTTTATCTTTCCATAGCCAACCAAGACGGAAAGACTTTTTGGACGCCTGTTGCATTAATTATCCTTGGCGCGTTGTCTTGGTTACCAAATCTTTTGAAACCTAAAACCGAGCTCGTCGCGTCATACACGAGAAACGTCAACGTCACCACTACCTGACAATGGATATCAATTCGGAGATCGAGGAGAAAACGACAGACTACCAAGTAGCGTCCCAGACGCTATTGAAACGTCCCGCCGACGAGGAACAGAGCGTTAAAGATCAACACGTCCTACTGTTGGTGATACCGCCCGACGGAGGATGGGGCTGGATCGTGGTCGGGGCCGCTTTCTTCGCCCTCCTAATTACCGACGGTGTAATCTACGCTTTCGGCGTGTTCCTAGTCGACATGGCCGAAGCCTTCGGTTGTCCCGAAAGCAAAGTGGCCTTGATTGGAGCCATAATGACGGGCTTCTTCTGCATGACCGGTAATCTTTTCCAATCGTCACAATTCCGGGTACATTAAATACTTTGTAGGACCCTTCGTCGCGGCCTTAGTTAACAGGTTTGGTTACGACAAAATGGCCATACTCGGAAGTGTTTTGGCGAGCGTTTCCTGTTTTTTAACGGCGACATCGTCGACTTTGCACGTAGCTTATTTAACGTTCGGCGTGATGGGAGGAATCGGTTTTGGAATGATTTATTTGCCGTCGATAATTGCCGTGGGATTTTACTTTGAGAGGTGGCGAACTCTGGCGACGTCTATTGCCGTTTGCGGAGGCGGAATAGGAGGAATAATTTTACCGCTAATTTTGGTTCTTCTTCTCGACGCCGTCGGCTGGAGAAATACATTCAAAATCATGGGGGTCGTCAGTTTATTTTGCGTTTTATGTGGATTTTTGTATAGGCCTTTAAAACCTGTCAAGCTAAAAACCGTGGATAATCTGCAAAATGTCGACAGTCGCGCGAAAACTGAGAGGAGGGATTTTTGACAATTTCCATAACACGTCCCATCCTACGGTCTTCGATATCCACTCGAAATCGCGGGCCGTCGTGGAGGAAAGTTCGATCAAGTCTAGGCCGGACATTCGGACAGAGCCTTCGTTTACGTCAACGAAAGAGCATGGGAAATCTACCGAAATTATTTTTAAAAAGTCCCATCTGAATCAAGAACTCAGCGAGTACGGGCTCAGCTGTACCACTGAAATAACGAAATTGCAAAGTTCTAGACAAAGCCTCGGTTGCACGGCGGCAAAAGCGGCGGAGAGTAGACTGTCCACGATTTACGAGGAACAGAAGAGGAAGATGTGCTGTGGAAAGTTTTCGACTTTCGGCGCGAACTGCCACCACAGGAAATCTTCGGCAACTTTGAACATCGGCGCGAGACCGTTGTATAGGGACGATATATTTTACAAGTCTTCCATACGGGAGTTGCCGGAATACGCGGCTTTCCTTATTCCGTTCTAGATCCGGAACGTCAACGGAATCGGTGAGTGTTCGAGCATTGTTCGGAAACAAACTCATTTCCCATTATAATAGACTTCCAGGGTGCCTATAGAATACACCATGCAGGTTACCAGGACTGTAACGCAAAACGAACTGATCGAAAGACGTACTGTATTCTGTTCGGAATCGGTGAAGAGGACCCTGGCGACGATGCTCGATTTTCGTCTTTTAAAATCGCCGTCGTTCGTCACGTTCGTAATTAGCGCGATTCTCACGTCGTTGGGATGCTACACGCCGTACATGTTCATCAAGGATCGTTCGGTACAGCATGGAATACCGAAAGACGTTGCCTTTTGGCTGATATCGTGCATCGGTATCGCCAACACGCTTGGACGTGTCGTTTGCGGCATAGCAACGTCAATCTTCAAAGGCATCTCCATCGACATAACATACGGCAGCCTGTTCGTCGGCGGTGTGGCGACCATACTTTCCGGACTGTATTGGGAATTGTGGGTCCAATTTGCGTACGCATCCGTGTACGGTTTCAGCGTGGGTAAGTGTAACGAGTTTGGTCGTTCCGGGACCGCGGCGCGTTCTTCGGGGGACGCAAAATTTCGATTCTGGAAAAGCTTCGGCGCGAGAAAAGCGCGGGTCTTTGAACTTGCTCGGGCGTTACGTAAAATCCTGAAGCAATTTTACCCAATTCGATGCAAAACGTGTGTCGTTGATCTTTTGACCTCGCGTTATTTCCAACTTCCCCCGACAATTACGAGCAATTATCGTTTTAAAAAGACCTTGCGATGCCCTTTTCGAGGGCGTTTTCTTTTTCATTTTTTTTTGGACGTGTCGCGTGCAAGTTGAATAAATTTCCGTTTAATAACGTACAAACTTGTGTTGCAACTTCCGCACGCTAATGAACCACATTTTTAACGTTTGCCGAATGCAAAAAATGTACGTGCGCTTTGTTATTTTGCACGGGGGAGTCCCCGACGTTTCCCAATCACGGCCAACTTCCTCAACTAACAATTAAACGTCATGTTGTAGAATAGCCGAGCGCTTTGCCACGAGGGGGAAGCCCCGGATATTTCGCGATTTCGGTCTGGCTTCATTAAAACGATACGATTGTTGTAAAATCGCGCCGACGTCGGCCCCGTTTTAAATAATTTTAATGATGAACGTCATCGTCCGACACGATTCGATATTTCGACCCTCCGACCGCACACGTCCAACCCAAAATTTGATAATTACGGTTTATTTACCGCAACTTGACGCGATTACGTTATGCGTACATATGTAAAATAACTTGACGTTTGTGACCAGTTTCGTCGAAAATAAATTATATGGTGGTAACAAAAGTTTTTGGCCAATTGAAAATCATAATCGATTTCATCTTGGATTAGTTAATTCTTTGTTTGATTTAAAATTCGTTTGGCTCGACTTCTGTATATTCTACAATTTATGATATCAAATTAAAGCATTTGAAAAACGAAACTTACACTTAGTCACAAAAGTCTACATACGCGTTTAAAATTCGCTAAAATCCATTAAAATACAATTAAATTTTTGCAACATTTGAAATAAAATATAGGTAGTAATATGATACATATAAGAGAAGCAATCTGATGAAAATTAACGTATCATACCGATTATCGTTTTGCAAACACAGCGAAAATAACGTAATATGAAGTTTTATTAGTAACAACATAAGTCTACATACGGAGAATTTTGATATTATTTTTTGACAAAGCAACAATGAATGAGATATCGTTTTATATCAGCATTGCTTATTGTTAGTAGTGTTTTAACTGGCCACCAGTGTGTTAGTGAAATCTTCAAAATGTCAACCAAAAACAGACAAATTTCAATACCAATAAGAAAAGTTATTGTTCAAATGAGTAACAATAATAAAACCATGTCTGAAATTGGCAAAATAGTTGGTTTATCGAAAGCTACTGTTCAGACAATAATTAGAAATTTTCGGAATACGGGAAGTTATGAAAATAAACCGAGAACAGGCAGACCATCAAAGTTAAATGAGAGACAAAAGCGTAGTATTTTACGGCAAGTTCAACAAACGCCCATGATTAGTGCCAAAACATTTACAACCAGATTGTGGGAGACATCGGAAATTAAAGTACACCCTGAAACCATTCGCCGATGCTTGAAAAAAACTGGGTTGACGTCTAGAGTTCCTAGAAAAAAACCTTTCATTAGCGCGACAAACAGAAAGAAAAGACTAGAGTTTGCAAAGAAATATTATACGATACACGAAAACGATCCAACTTTCTGGAATTGTGTTATTTTTACAGATGAATGTAAGTTCAATATTTTTTGTAAAGATGGGCGAGCTAAAGTGTGGAGAAAACCTAATGAAGAAATGCTATTAAAACATCTTATTCCTACAGTAAAGCATGGCTATGGGTCTGTTATGGTCTGGGGCGGTATGGCGGCAAATAGAGTAGGCGAATTACATTTTATTGATGGGATTATGGATAGGTATGTGTATTTGAACATATTAAAAACAAGTTTTATCAATAGTGTTCAAAAACTGGGTCTAAGTTCCGATTATACATTCCAACACGATAATGACCCAAAACATACTGCACTTATAGTGAAGGAATGGTTATTGTATCATGTAAGAAAGCAACTTCATTCGCCTCCTCAGTCACCAGACCTTAATCCCATCGAACATTTATGGGATGAACTAAAGCGCAGAATGCAAAAAAAAGAAATTTCGTGTAAAATGAGTATAAAAAGTTCTAAGTGAAGAATGGAAAAACATTTCATATAGTGTAACTGAAAACTTGTTACATCAATGCCTGCAAGGCTGAAGGCTGTTATCGAATCTGCAGGAGGGCCTACACGATATTAATTCGATGTTTTGCTAAGTTATTAAATCGTATGTAGACTTTTGTTGAACTGTTTATTAATCACTATATCGTTTTTTTTTCAATTTTGTTATATTTAATCAATATAATTTTGTTTTCTTTTTTGACATTTCTTGTATTTTACTCAAGATATTAGGTACTAATGAGAAAAAACATTTATCATATTATTTGTATATTGATTTTCAAGTTTTAATTATCGTATGTAGACTTTTGTGACTAAGTGTATAGCAAAAGACTGCAAAATATTTACTAGATACATATGGAAAGAAATAAGTTCTATGTAGAATTGAATTTCAAATACCTAAACAAATTAGACGTATTACTAAAACAATTTAATTTGTCAAAGCTTAGAACGTGAATTGTTGTTCGCTATTGTTGTCGTTTTTTTTTTTTAATATAAAGGATGTTTCAAAGAGAACAGTAAAATATTTTAGGTGGTCTAGATTATTCCTATTAAAAAAAATAAATTCATATAAAACTGTGTCCAATTTTCAATGAGTGCGGAATTATACAATTATTTGATTAGCGGTACGCTTAGAAAGTTTTGCAAAAGGTACGAAGAAACGATAAAAGACTTACTACTGATTATTTAAATGACATCAATAATACATATGTACATATTTACAACAGTTCAATACCACCATCAACTTTAATGCAAGGTCATTTCATGTTAAATAATCAATAACACTGTTTCAGACTGACCTATATATTTTCAGGAAATTTCGGGTGTTTAATGGTGCTATGGCGTAGTGCAAAAATAACATTTTTTTTAGGGTTCTGTATGTGAAATGTTAGAGCTGCGTGAAGTTTTTGATTTTCGGTTAAAAAAACGAGCTCGGAGGTTTTTTTTTAATTTTGCTTTATCGGGCCTCCAAATTGACATATATAGAACTGGAAGTGGTTTCGTTTGAAAGCTCCTTTAATGGGCTTTTATATGATATACAACACGATAGGTTTATATAAAAGAAAATCATTCAAAATCCAAACTAAAAACTTGAAAATCGATCGTCTCAAAAGCGATTTTTTTTAATTTTGAAAAAATTTCGAAATTAGTTCATACTCATCCATGTAACTTATCCGCAAAATATTTTTTTTTTTTGAATCATGATGGGATCATAAGATATGACATATGCATTAATCAACATAAATGTGATTCAGATTTGCTGTTTTATACTTCAAACTCCTCCCCCATATACTGTAGCTTTTTTTTAAGTTTCTGTTTGTTATATTAGATCCTATGTATTCTCCAATAATGTTCGGCCATAAAAATAATAATACACGGTGCAATATAATAATTATTACATAAGTGGTAATCTTTTCAGTATTTTCTTGAGCTAGTGAACTAACTGATGGGAAAGCTTGAATTGACTGCTTTTCGGTGAAATATGCGATTATTTCAATGCACCCTACAGCGACAATTGTTGGTTGGCCTATATTTTAACAAAACAGCAAGAGAAGGATGAAATGAAATTAACGTTTCTTTCTCCATTTGATCTCCTTCATTTGCTTATCCTAAAAATCCAGATGTTTTGCGAATTCTATCGATATATGTTAAAATAAACCATGTAACAGCAAAATAAATCGTTCGTACACTCTCTGCGGAAGAAGTCCAACAAGCCTTCAGTTCGCTAGCTCAATAAACTACTAAAAATATCACCACTTACTTCATGTAAAAATGGATCGAACTAAAACAATCGTGCTAGTTAATATTTTTAACGATATATAACTGCACATTATGCTGCGCCTATTGATTTTATAATTAACATCGCGCACCGTGTATTTGTTTTCTTAATTTTTGGCCCAACATTATTGGAGATATATGACGTGTATACATACACGTCGAATTGGTCGCATAATAAATTTTGCGAAAAAAACCAAAATAAAGCGAATAAGACTTAGTTTTTATTAGATAAAAAAAAATTAACAATTCATTGTTGCAAAAGGTATTGTTATTGAAAATTTAAAAATTGCCAAAAAAATAATAAAATTAAAGAAAAATCCTCTTCCGATTCGTTTCCGCTAGAAAAATCCTTTTCCGAGTCACTACTCTTGCTTTCGTCAAAAAATATTGGAAAGCGAGACATCGCTTTCATCGTTATCATCGCTGTATGAATCACACATCTGGAGGATAACATTTAGGCAATAACAAATTATTTCTTATCTAAATTTTATACTAATTTACCTTTTACTTTATTTCGATAATAACAGATGAAATAGTTAAAAAATCCCAAGAAAAGTTTTTTTTTTGAAACTTATAAGTATCACGTTGTTGCTACAAACCAGAAATTACTAAGGGCCTTCATAGTTCGCGCACTTTATTTATCTTGTCGCAATTGTTATCGGGGAATAACCGATATACAAATAAAGTACGGGGAATGTCCGATGCATTGGGGGGAAAATAAGCAACTCATTTTGTAAAAGCAATACATTGTACGTGGAATAACTTTTATACCAAAAAATTTAACCTAATTTTTTTTTTAATTTATAGTAAGCATTAAATGACATTTGTATTACATCTTACTGAAATTTTGAGTTTTTATATCGAATGGTAATTTTTTATTTTACACGACATTTATACACGTCGAACGCAGTTAACTAATTAAGAAATAATATAACGAACAAAAACTTTAACGAGTTTAAAGTACATACAAACAAAACCGCAAATCTGAGTCACATTTACGTCGATCAATGCATACGTGTTAAGGGCTAAGTTTGATCAAACCGTCTAATTTTTAGAAAAACCTCCATTCCATCAGTCAATTTGATGCGATCTGTGACCGGATTGGTTAATTTAAATGAAAAGAAATGGCACGAAAGAAACGTTTCGTTTCAATTTACGTTTGTTTAATTAACGATAACAAAAAACAGAGTATCTCGACAATTAAATGGTACCTACACGAAACGCCCTAAACAATGAATACAGTGAGGAGGAATATTTGAGTGAACAATTCGTCGCAGTTTTTGCAGAAGGGCGTAACCCACAAAAATTGGCGTAGCTATAAACGAACTCGTTTCACCGAAATACAAATCGGATTTTAACAGATGATGTCTTTGCCCTAGATATGCGAAAGACAGTCAGAATAACTCGGTTTCCCAAAATGTGTGGGTTACGCCCTCGTAACACATCGGCGAGTAATTTTAATTTACGCTAATCGGGAGCCGTATCACGTCAAAATATTACGATTAAACGGTTTGATCAAACTTGCAATGGTAACACGTCGTCGGCTCGGTTTGATCGAACCGATTGACGGTCTGACGTAGGCTTTAGTGCCCGTCTCATCTTGTGGATCCCCGAAAAAAAAATATTTTGCGGATAGTTGCAGGATAAGTGTGAATTAATTTTTTTTTCAAAACTCATCGTATTTAGCATTAGTTATTGACGCACTTATTTTTTTAGCATGCATATCGACGTTACGTACAATTATCATAGTGGAAATGTTGGGATTGGAAAATTTAACCAACGGGATCGGTTTATTATTGATGTTTCAAGGAGTCGCTTCGTTGGCCGGCACCTCGATATCGGGCATATTGAAGGAAAAAACCGGGGACTACAACTCGTCCTTTTTTTTCGCCGGTGGATGTTTTATAGGGGGAGCGTTCATCTTGCTGCCGATTAGAAGAATTTCGACGTGGGAAAAGCGGAAGCGAGAAGCGACGTCCAAGGATCGAATTTAGACTTTACAAATGGACATTGTTCCTTTTTTTTTTTAATAATTAAGATTAAATAGTAACTTTTGTTTACAATGAGTTGCACATTTTTATTTTAGTTGGCACACGGCCATTAGGCACGGACCAAAAAAAAAACAAAGCGCAAAAACCTTTCTGGATCGCGTCAATATTAACATAAATTAAACGAATAATTCGGTCCTAAACGTTACCTTTGTAATTATCGTGACATTGCTCGCTGTCGAATTTGACACATCCCTTTTGTGCCGTTCTCTCCCGAACGAATCGCCTGCCGGATCCGCCGTAAAAACGACCGTCTTTCTGTTTCGCACCTTAAAATCGTCACTGCCGAATGATGTTTTTGCATCGTGTTCCTCTAGGGCACTCGAGAAACATGGTAAAACCAACAAAAACACAAACACAAACTTCCACGACATGTTGAACGAACGATGTTCAGCTGATTACTAAATCCCCGAGTCGCATTTGTGGAGGGGAAGCATTGACGCTTAGAACAGGACCGCATTCTGGATTGTTTCGTTTTTTTTTTTTTTAAATTTCGAAATTTTTTTGAATTCCCACTAAATTTGCCATCTGTACCAATACATTCATCAAATTAAATTACTATTACATCAATGTCTTGCCGGAGAGTGCTCCTTAGCACTCTACCATAAAAAAAAGGTTTTCAGGCCTGGTGTGACTAATAGGAAAATTAACTTAGAACTAAACTTACACTAAAACTAAAACTAAACTTACTTAAATGTAATTAAAATCTATCTGGTAATTCATTGGGCGTAAGCCTTCTTAGTCTACTGTGATTTATTGGTTGATTCATAAGATTTGTTACCAAATCATTGGGGTGTACACTGAGTCGAGTTTTGTATTTGGTGCTAAAATTCCGAATTTCTTCTTTGACCGTTAGTATTTGCAAATCGTGCGTTATTGTTGCGTTTGTTACGTACCACGGTGCGTCAACCATCATGCGGAGCACTTTGGATTGGAAACGTTCTAGGATCTCTATGTTTGATGTTGCAGCAGTTCCCCAGAGTTGTATACCATACGACCAGATTGGTTTTATGATAGCTTTGTAGATGAGGAGCTTATTTAAGATGTTAAGTTTAGAATATCGCCCAATTAGCCAGTACATTTTAGTGAGAGTTAAACCTAGTTGTTTACGCTTAGTAAATATGTGTTTCCGCCAGGTGAGTCTTCTACCCAGGTATTTTACATCGTCCTGTTGCGGTAATGTTTGTTGTACAGATTAACGGGAGGACACGTTTCTCGTCTCGTAGTAAACGTTATATGTACGGATTTTGTTTCATTTGCTTTAATTCTCCATTTCTGTAACCATGATTGTATTGATTTCAGAGAAGTTTGTAGTTTTTGTGAGGCTGGATCACCGTCAGTGGCTAGTACTGCCGTATCATCTGCAAACGTCGCTGTTAAAACTTGTGGTGTGGTCGGGAGATCAGCCGTATATATGACATAGAACATTGGCCCAAGCATACTGCCTTGGGGTACCCCAGCATTTATCGGATAGAGTTTCGTGAGAACAGTGCCAACTTTTACAAGGAAATGTCTATTGTGGAGATAGGATTTTAGTAGCAGGAAATAGTTTAATGGGAAGATTGATCGCAGTTTATATAACAGTCCGATGTGCCACACTTTATCAAAAGCCTGTGTTATGTCCAAAAAGGCTGCAGAGCAATATTGTTTATTTTCAAATGCATCATTGATTTTGTTGACAACTCTATGTACTTGCTCTGTTGTAGAATGCATTAGTCGGAATCCAAACTGATGGTTGGGGATTGCATTGTTTTTGTCAAGTATTGGTGAGAGTCTTCTTTGTATTATTTTTTCTGGTACTTTGGCTGCTACCGGTAGTAAACTTATTGGACGGTATGACTGTATTTCGTTGGGAGGTTTACCTGGTTTAGAGATTAGGACAATCTGTGCAACTTTCCATTGATTTGGGAAGTATCCTATGCGCAATATTGCATTGAATATTTGCGTAAGATATTTGAAACCATGGTAGGGCAGCTCTTTGAGGATTCTCCCAGTGATCAGGTCATAACCTGGAGCTTTTTTGGACTGTAGATTTCTAATGACTTTTTGAACTTCCCCAATTTTAATACTTGGTAGTGGTGGCTCAAGCTGATATGGAGTTTCTAGGAAGTGTATTAATTCGTCCTCTTCCTCGAAATTTCGATATGAATCTTGAGCGTTATTAAGCGCGTTCATTTTTAAACGGCGGAATATGCGATTATAATATAATATATTAATATATTAATTTATTATTAATTAATTTATATTTAATATTTATATTTAATATTTATATTTATATTTATTTTATATTAATTAATTTATTAATTATATTAATATATTATTATGTAAAATTCTTTACATTTGGCAGTGGCGAAATTTTAGAGAAGAGTTTCGGGGTGAAGGACCGAATCGTCGCAAAGTTAACACAACAACAATAAATTACTTGTTCTACAATTTGTTTCTTAAAGTTTTATCATTGATTTTCTACTAAAAGAGGATTATAAGTAACAAAACCACTGCCACGATGCACCTGTGTTTGGGCTAATCAACGTTTTGCCATTTATGTGCCTATATTTGGAATAAAATCATTCTTTACAAGTGTGTAATACAAAACTTTGGATTTTTAAAAACAAAAAAATAACAGTAAATCGACAATCTGGAATTGCCCGAAGTGATAAAAAGACCAAACGCATTGTGAAAAACAATAATGCAACCAAAGCCGACCCTGTGCTACCGGCAACGTCTGCCCTACTCTGAATCATTAACCGCAAATACGTAAAAATGTTTTTTGAGAAAACACTTATAGATTAATCGATTAAACATGTTAATTTACAATATTTATTTACAAGGTATCTAAATTTTAATTGGAAAACATGGCCGTGAACTTATCTAAACACTAAATATGGCATCTTCAGCATCGTCGTTGCATGCTCCTGTTATATCAGAGCGAGTAGTGTAACCGGCCGATGTTTTATTAAATAATTATTCGGTAATAAGAATAATAGGATAATTTGAGCATTAAAATTATATGGCATTTTTTCATTCTTATTCCCGTATCCTGTTGTTCTTATATCATCGTTGTCTTCCTGAAATAACTTATTATTACAAATTCACCGGCACGGCGGAAAATGTCGGCGGTTTTGTTCTAAAACAATTAAATAGAAATTGATAAATTTTATCGGCAAGACACACTTCATCTGGTAGGTGACTCACTGTCATATGAAATTAGAATTTCGTTATCACCACGTCATTATTATGCATAATTTTTGGTCGTGGTCGATTTAATTTGAAGACATATATTTTTATATTATAATATATTTAAGACACATTATCGACCATTTCAGCTTATTATTCAAATATAATTCTAGATTTAAAATTGTTCTTCTTTTCGCGAATGCAATTTTCGTTTCGATGATAAAATTCGACTTGCTGTGCGCTCATTTAGGATACCTACAATTGATTTTTATCTAACTCATCATTATTGATGTACTACTACTTTTTTCTCACTTATTGTTAATAGAAATTGTAATTTTACATTGAAAATCATATAAATTCTTATCGAAGCGATAAATCGTACGTCAATACAATAATATACATATTATTATGTGGGACGTTTAAACAGCAATCGAAATAATATTATTTAACCATAAAATATAAGTTTTATTCTACGATTTTAGACACGAATTTAAATTTATAACACAAAAATATAATTAAATCGACTTAAATTGCGCGTATAATGTTTCTTGGAGAAGTTGAATACTAATTCAAATCAAAAATTTATTACAAAAACTTCATTATTATCACCATATCGCCATCTAAGGAGAATGTTTTGTACTTATTCAAAAAGAATAACGCGGTCTCCATATTACCCACTACAAAACTAACCTGTAAATTCGTACAAATTAGAGGTTAACGTACATTTAACCCAAAAATGAAAAAATTAGTCAATACAGGAAAGGCGCTTTCAAATTTAAAATTATACTCCAAAGAATGCCTGCCTACAAAACTAAACGAGTACGTGGAGCGTCGCGTTAAGGTAGAAAGCGAATACAAATCGATTATAGGCAGACTTCTTCCCGGTGTAATGAACAGAGAAATCAAGACCACACGGGACTGGTACGAAGTAAGAGATGATCTCTTAAATTCGGGGAAAATCACCCCGGTCAGTATGGATTCGATTATTTTAAACTACTGCGCGAGCTCGCTGAACTACGAGCTCGGTTTTAATTACATGAAATTCCTAGAACAAGAGAACATAAAACCTACACTTGCCGCTTTGGGAAAATTCTTTAAATTGTTTCACTTGAGCAATGCAGAAAAGACGGTAGACGAAAATGTCGATTCAAAAATATACACGTTGTAAGTAAACCGTCCCTATCCTTCAACGTTGATAATATCATGTGTACTTGTAGATATAAGGATTTAAAAGAAAAATACAACGTTTTAGATTCGTTTACCTGTGAAAATGCTATCTGTGCATTATCAATCACGAGTCATTGGAAGGAATGCCTGAATCTGTTGGAAGAAATTAAAGTATCTTGTATTCCTGGATCGACATCGTACAATGCTATTATAATTTCCGCTTTTAAAAATGACGAACCCAAATTAGCATGGGATTTACTACTTGAAATGATGAGTAATTTATCGACTTGACCTGTATCCCATCATTTATTTACGGTATTTCTTTTTCCAGATAATAATCGAACTCCAAGTTCGTCGGTGTTTCTGTCCTATTTAAATAAAAGCCGTCTTTCAAAATCCGATTTTCTTCTCGATGTAGAAAAATTATTTGAGTACTTCAGGCTGCATAATATCACATCTGATGTCGACGTTGCAAAATCGATACTAAACTCTTATCGTATTTATAAATTAAATTCTGAGAAGGCCGTCATTAACAATAGGTAGTTTATTAATAAATGGTTTTTATAGATATGCATGTGTTTGTTTTAGGGGCGCATGTACCATTTGCAAGCAAACGCTCGAAAGACTAACTTTAACGCGTGATAATTTTGAAAATATAAAGAATCAAATTTTTAAGAATGTCATTGTGGGTTCGGATGTATTTTTACGGTCGACCCCCGACGAGCTGCATAATTTTAAGGAGTTGATTGCAAACATGAAACAGTACGATGTTGTTATCGACGGACTGAACGTGGCCTACTCGGCAGGAACCAAACAATCGCCGCAAATTTTTTCTTCCTTGGTACCTAAATGTTGAATCGTTTAAATTCAAATAATTATGAGATTTAATTTACCTCCTAGGTTAAGTCGGTAGTCAAACATTTTGCGGATAAAAATAAATCGGTGTTGCTGTTGGGCCGAACGCACATGAAAAATTGGTCGAAAAAGAACTGGTCGTACATATCGCAAAATGCCGACACTTTCTTGGCTCAATCACTTTCCCATGACGATCCGTATCTCTTGTATTGCGCTTTGAACTCGGGCATGAATACAATCGTCGTGTCTCGAGATCTGATGCGCAGCCACATCTTTAAACTGGAAGATGTCAATTTGAAGTTCCTATTTCGCTATTGGCTTATGCAAAATTTGCATCAGGTAAATTATGTCGACCGTCAAGGGAAAGTTTTCTTCAAGGTAATGGATTTGCTTGTTTGGATTTTTTTGTATAAACGATCTTTTTTTTCTTTTTTAGTACCCACTTCCTTATGCCAGAATAGCACAGAAATCGAATGGTGTGTGGCACATTCCGTACGACGAAGCGTTAAATAATGGCGACAAAATTCAGAACTGGCTGTGTTTAAATAGTTAGTTATAATACGTGTAAATGTGTTTTTGACGAATAAATTCGGGAAACGATTTTTGTATTTGTTAGGTAAAATTTGATTTTCTGGATTTAAAACGTGCCTAATTGAAATCATCGCAAAGAAAAATATGTTGTGTAGTAATTATAAACAAATAATTAATAAAATGTGGTTACTTTCACAGTGCTAAATTCTTATAAACGATTTCCCTGAAATAATAGAAATCGAATGTAAATTCCAACATTTAAAGTATATTTCATATGATCATACAACAATTGAAACACGTTAAAGCTAAACATGACACAGATGTATTATGTACAACAGCACCCGACATTAAGCAAAATAACAAAACCAGAAAACAATAATTATCAAAAATGTTACAATTTGTTCGACACGTCACATATCTAATTTCTACATTCGTATAAGAATAACAGCGAAACCGGTCGATATTATAGTGCAATATTTACACTCAATAATTGCTTTATAATTTATAAGCCGATTATTAAAAATATGTCAAGCAAACTACACTCTATACATTTTATAAACTAACTATTAAATAAATCTATACGACAAACTGATCAATAAAAAAATCTTTTTTTTTTCAATTCAATGTACTTATCACAGATTATAATAGAATAATATTTTCGTTACACGATAATTCAATCGATTATTGTAAATACGGAAATATCTAATTAAATTGCAAGAGACTGCTCGCAAACTTACATTTCAACTTTTACATAAAGCCCAATCTCCGTTTTGCCAACAAACATTAAAATATAGCTAATTATCTGTAAAACGGGCAAAAATTGTTGATAGTTGCCAAAATTAAAATGTTGTTAATTAAAGAAACTTCCCTGGACTTTGGCAAAACGAGGAACTGCAAAAACTACCTTGCATACTTTATAATTTTTAATGACTCGAACAAACTTCATGCACCAAAACTTCAAATAATATAAAATTAAGTTTGCAACTAAGTAACAACAATGCACATTTGTGATCTTAACATAGCATAATAAGAGCAGAACATAAATAACAACCCCCACCCACCCCTTCCTTTAATTAAGAAAAAGAAAGGTCTTCTCTTATACCAATACGGTTACTGACCATTTCTGTGTCGTCATTTCCATTACAATACCTAAATACATATTATAATTAAGAAAAATAGAGATACGATTACGAGAAGACCTTTCTGCGGCCAAAATTAACCTCGTAATTATTTCAAAAAATATCTACTCTATATGTTGGAAAAAAATTTTCAATCAATAAGAGAGACAATATGCAAACTTTAAGCTAATTTTTTATAAAAGGAAAATAATTTAGTCTCCCTTAAAGAATCTCTAAATCTGATTGTGATGTTTTCTCAGTAGATATTTCGAATTAAGAAATTAACTCAACTTAAGATATGCGTCCACCGCAGTACATCTAAGGCCTTAAAATTTGATATAATTCGTCAAAGGAACAGTCCATCCATACTAATATAAAAATCTCCATCCTAACACTATTAAAGACGGGTTCAGTTTTTGGTATATCTTAAAGCATACGTCTAGATAATTAGCTTTCTCTCAAATCGTAGGTAACTTTATTGCGTACCTGAAAATACCTATACACGACGTCTATGTTCTTTTGCTATTGGAACAACAGTAGGTACAGTTAAAACAGCATTGCTATCTCTTGTTAGTCAACTGACGGCCCTTTTCAGTTAAACTAACCTGCTCTTGGAGATTTTTAACCTCCAGCATCATTTTCTTCTTTTCGTCAAGTAGTCGAAGTACCTCGTCCTGAGCGGAAGCCAGGCAGGAACGGAGGATGTCAGTTTCCTCTTTAGATCGCCTCAACGTCCTGTTCTCTTCCGATATTCGATCGAAAGCCAATAGGCGGCGCCTTAATTCTTCATTATCGGCACGCAACTGTTTACAGGTCAGTTGTATGGCAGCGTTCACCATTTCAGCTTCATCTTCGGCTGAAATACACAATCCACCGTTTATATTGAATCTAAAGGTACAGTGCTTTCATTAATAATGGGGAATTAAACTTTTTTATTATTATCATAATTACAAGATCGAATGACAAGTATAAGAATGCTCTTTGAAATTTTTTTGCAGTTTAAATATAAAACACGTAGTTAATGTTTAAAAAAATCACCGTGACGTCATTGGTGTCTAAATCTACACTTGGCAATGTTGTATAATAAAATGAATAAGGTACATATGGACTGGTACTGGTGTAAGAGAGAAAAAAACCTGGCTTGTTTAGTAAAAAAATAGGCGTGTAAAACAACTTTTGTTTTGTAACATTTAAAACATGACAAATGTGACATACCAACATATCCTATATTCAATATTCGTTTGATGCTGTCTTGGTTTACGTTCCAAATATCGTGGTTCATCAAACACAAACGTCAAACAGATAAATATAAGTAATAAAATCAAACATTTGTTTTCTCACTTGTGCTGCTGTAACTTGCATATGTCTTGCTCGCTCCCCCACGCAACATTGCCAAAGGTACACTTAGACGGACCGAGGCCATCGCGTTTTTTAAAAAAATTAATTTTTGGCTTACTACTTGTGTTGGAAAGAAATGAATGTGATATAATGAATCGCTTTTTTAAATTTTATATATTAGTAATATTAAAAGTAAGAAATCCCATTATAGTCTAATTACCACCCATTGCAACCTATACCTGATATAGTCGATGCAGAATTCACAAGGCCGCCAGCTTTCGATGGTACAATACAAAAAACGCCATCCTCCCCCCTAGTTATGTACAACTGCCATATGTTCGCGTTCATCGGAATAGGACCAGGCGACGTGATATTTACAGGTGGACGATCCTCATTTAAATGCAACTCCACATTTTCGACCAACAACTAAAAAAGTACATGTACTTCAAGTTTGTAAAACTAAATTTTGGAAGCGACATCACCTCCATAGGAATAGGCACTGGTATAATTTCGTCTTCGGTGAGATCCGCCAACCCGGTGACCGTGCTCATGGACAAAGCGAGACTCAAATCGCTTACGCGAATATTAAGAAAATCGGAAAAGGCCTTTCTTAAACTATCCTTGTCGTTGAGATCGAGCTGCAGTAAAGATTTTGAGTTGTGGAAACTTCAGAAAATGATCCAATCTCAATTTGATCCTCGAAGCGGTACTGTCGCTTGCCGAGCTGCTGGTCCAAGCTCGAGATCTCGAGCTGAACTTTGTCTGACAAAAAGTTCGATTATTACTGAACTGTTTGTATTAATCAAAAATAAATACTAACTGATAGTGCATGCGAATTTGTGTTAACTTCGTTCTTATTGGATTTTAAGAACGAACTTTAATCACAAATCAATTAGTAAAATCCATAGGTGTATATTGTTACATGGGCTAAAATTTAGCAGTGCAGATAAGTCAAAATTCAACTACAGCAACTAAATCATGCTTACAAGATGCCTATGACATTAATCTGCCAATACCTTGATCTTGGTCTGTGCCACACAAAACATTCAGAAGCATGCCAAAAATACAGAGAAAAAAATCATGTGTTAAAGTTTTAGCTGTTCTTGTGGTTTAGCAATAATTTTATAATAAGATATATATTTACATTCATATGAAAAACTTGAATAATAAAATGTTATTAATGGGCAAAATGGAAACAAAGAAAAAACTAAATACCTGAAATTCGTCCCACGGGATCGAACCGCAATCTTCGTTAGTAACATCGCCGACTTGTATTTTAATGCTCGAGGAATAGCCGACGGATTGTTGAAGAAATTCAACTTTACTCAACTTGAACGTGGCCACGGAAACCTTGAACGTTACATGAAATACTAGAAAAACGCACAATAACATTTCAACGGCACTTACTAAATCTCTCCTTTTACAACTGCTGGTTAACGAATGATCGCTGGTCGTGGTAACTGTGTTTTCTTCTTCGAGCACCTCCTTAGCCACCTCCACCACTTTATCTTCGTACTGATAACCTGGAATTCTAAACATGGCATCTAAAGTTTCTACATTTCGAACAACATCAGCTTCCATGTTGACTACTATGTAATTTTCCGAATCGCTAGAAGCGTCGCTTCGAATCGATACGGTGTCGCTTGCATCGTCCGGACTAGGCTTCAGTGCGCTATCTATGGAGGTCATTAAACTGCTAAATCCTTTTTTTACGGACGATAAACCTGAAACAAACATGTTTCAGGTTTTTTTTATATATGTGAGAACAACGAAATTTTTAAATGGGCAAGTCAAGTTTTTAAGTTAATGAAATTTTTTCCAGATTATCTCGAAAACGGTGCACTCTATCGAAAATTACAACGAGATATGTTCAGTGGGGAATTTGATGGCGATCTTAAAACATATTTCACATTGCCGGAGCCGACAATTAATAACGGAGATGATTATAAATACATAAATACACATATTGATGTAACACCTGAAATTGAAGAGGTAGGCAGAGCAAAATTTCTAAATACAACTATTAACACGAAAAATGGAAAAAATTGAAAATCACATCAATTTATAGATGCCATAATTTAACTAAAGAAGAATTTGTTAAAGATCTAGTTACTTTTCTAAAAGACAATAAGAATAGTAAAAATCACTTTTTAATTGGTGATTTTAATATGAATTTATTGGACAATGATCAAATCACCATGGAATATAAAAATCATCTCTATGAGTTGGGCTATATACCTGCTTTCAAAGGTGTTACGAGACCCAATCCTCAAAATTCAGAATTGGGTACATGTATTGACAATATGTTTCTAAAGACTGAACTTGATAACATTAATTCTTATAAGTTTATACCTAGAATATCGGATCACTATCCTTTAATGATCTCTTTAGCAATGTCTAAGAAAGTCAAAAACTCTAAGAAGTATTATAGTTTCATTGATTATAATAAATTAAGCTCTGAAGCCAATAAACTAAGATGGAATGACATTCTTGGAAATGACGATCCAGTCATTACTCTAGATCTACTGATTAGCAATATAAAAACAACTATAAATAAAGCAACTGTAACTAAAAAAGTCAAGAAGAACGCACCTAGAAGCAAATGGATTACACAAGGAATTATCAATTCTTGCGTACATAAAGAAAGACAGTATAGAAAATGGATAAATACGAAAAAAAAATGAAGTTCTCAAACTTCAATACAAAAATTATGAAAAATGGTTGAACAAAGTGATAACAGCTGCCAAAAACAATTTTGATAAAAAAGAATTTGAGAAAGTTAGTAACAACAACAAGAAAATGTGGGACTTTGTCAAAAGGAAAATTAATGGAACTAATAGTGTCAAAAACAAAAACAATAATATAGACTATCTGACAATAAATGACTCAAATATACATGATAAAGTGTGCATAGCTAAAACTTTCAATGAATTTTTCAGCAGCATTGGGACTAAATTGGCGATGAAAATAAATAAACCTCAAAGTAATTATAAATTACCAAATGGAATAAAACCTATAATTTTCTTAGACCCTACCAGCTGTAGTGAAATATATCATTTCCTCTCGAATATGAAAGATAAGGCTGGAGGAATTGATGGTATAAATACTAAAATCCTAAAATATTTAAGTCACTATATAATAACTCCTTTGGAACATATTTTCAACCTATGTATAGAAAAGGCCTTATGGCCTATGCAACTAAAAACAGCAGAAGTTGTGCCAATTTTTAAATCAGGAGATAAACATTTAACCACCAACTATAGACCAATATCGTTAATATCAAGCATTGCTAAACTACTAGAAAAAATAATTCACTCTCGTTTGTTGAGTTTTCTAAATAAAAATAAAGTTCTCTTGGAAAATCAATTCGGCTTCCAAAGAAAAAAAGGGTACAAAGAATGCAATAGCTTATATTACTAGTACAATTTATAACAATTTAAATGATGGAATACCGACCATAGCTACTTTCTTGGATTTAGCCAAAGCTTTTGACACTGTTAATCACAAAATCTTATTATCAAAATTAGAAAAATATGGAGTGCGCGGTACTGCTCTGAACCTACTAAAAGACTACCTTAAGGACAGAACTCAATCAGTCAAACTTACAGACCACAGGAGCCATATACTCCCTGTGGAAACAGGAGTGCCACAAGGAACAATTTTAGGTCCACTACTTTTTTCTGCTTTACATTAATGACTTATTAACTGTTATACCTAGAGAAAATATCATCTCATATGCTGATGATACAGTAATATTAAGCATGGAAAAGACGTGGGACCAAACTCAAGTTAAAATGAACAACCATTTACGAGAAGTCAGTGATTGGTTGGCAGCTAATGAATTATCCTTAAATGTGAAGAAGACCGTTTTTGTTGCGTTTGGAATATATAGTGATAGTGTGCCAGATAACCTAAGAATCGTTATAGATAATAGAGAAATCGAAAGAGTTTATTTTACAAAATATCTAGGGATATTTATAGACAGCAATATGAGATGGGATAAACATGTAGCTTATATAGTTGATAAAACTAGATATCTACTTTTCGTATTTGGTAAATTGAGAAGTATCTTGCAGACTAAAAATTTGATTACATTGTATTATGCATTTTTCGATAGCCTGGCTAATTACGGAATAATTGCTTGGGGTGGGGCGTATGATTATGTACTTTATAAACTGGAATCTATACAAAGTAGAATTATTAAAATTATTAATAAATCAAAGAATGTAATTTTCAACCCTTGAAAATTAAAGATTCGTTTAACATTGAGTCGGTTATGTATCATTTCAATAATTTGAGGAAGGATTTTATTGATTCAAAAGTATTACCAGACATAAAAGTATTGGAATACCTAGAATCAATAAGTCTGTTAATTTCAAAAATAACGAAATTATAGCAATAAAAATGTTTAATGAATTACCGAATGAAATAAAGATACTTAATCTTAGCAGCAAAAATATAAGGACAAAAATTATTAATTGGTACAAGGAAAGAGAAAAACTGAAGTTATTTGTTTTATATTTGTTTTAAATCTTTGTGTGGCTGATATTTTATCTTGTTATGTTATGAATTATGAGAAATTTTATCTAAATGTATATGGCATAGACTCTGCCAAATTTTTTGTTTTTTTAGCTCGTAAGTTAGTTTTTAGTAACCAGACCTAAAGCACAGGTAAATTTAATTACCTCTTTTAGGATGTAAGCATTTTTTCAGTTATACATTGTATATCTTGATGTGACCTACATGTATTTTGTACTCTGGTTTATCAATAAATAAATAAATAAATTCCTTTTAAAATTTTCGATTGGCCACCATTTTGAAAGGGGTCATTCTGGCTAACGAACTTGTCTTTCGTATTCATAAAATTTCAGCTTCCTACGATCAAAATTGCGAATATATACCGTGTATAATAGAATCTCGGTACAATCCCATAATCTGATCTCCACGATTCTGTTACACTCGGTATATGCAAATATATGACCGACCTATATTTTCGCGATCTAGGGGTCGAAATCGGCGAAAATCCAAAGCGACACCGCGTCATTTTTAAAAAATCGAAATTTTCATAGGCAATTAAAAAATATTATTTTTTTATAGGCAATGAAAATGGTTTTTTTCGAAGCAAAACGTTTATTTTTTCGAAAACCTTAAACTGCAAACAAAGCATAATTTTTAAGGAACCCGCTTAACAGCTAGGAAGGCACTTAAAAAACTTTGAAATCCCACAAAGACCATAGAAATGCAACCTTCATTTCTATAATTACTCTAACCTACCTGCATTAAAATTGTTTGGCAAATTAATGTTCGAAAACGGCTGAGCGGCATTTTTAGCGGTGGGTTTTGGTTCGCCGCCATGTTGGACGAAATCCATCGAGTAGCTCGACGAAATCTCACTGACAGGCGTTCCTATACCGTTAGTTAAGGTCTTCTTCGCCATATCCGGTTGTGTAATCGAAAAGGTGCTGTTTTGCCACATCGTTGCAGTAGAACCTGTTTAATTGCACACTTAAAAAAATATGCAATCTTTCAAATCGAGCAGACACTTACCACCAACAAGAATATCATCGGGTATACTCGACGAATCAGGCACAAACGATTCCAAATCGCCTCCGGACGATTCCTTTCCAGGACTTTGAGACGGCATCACAAATGTAACTTCCAATTGCGGAATTAAAGCTCCAATAGCAATAGAGCCGCTCGTTTCCGTTTCAACCTGCAGCAAAATACGTGTCCGCAATACAACTAGTTAATAACGTTTACCATAAATTACCTTTAAAATTCGATTAGAATCTAAGGATAAAAATGTAGCCAATTCGGCGACCTCTTCAGATAATCTAAGTAGGAACAAATACTGATAGTGATTTATTTGTAAACTGACTAGATTCGAAATATGGGCTAAAGCGTGAATTTCGGCATTCTTTGGACCATTTTCGACTTGGTTACCGTCGAATTTGGATCCATTTTGGCGTGCAACCACACCGTAATAGGAACTGCATCTAGGAACGGAACTGCTTTGTTACTTCCGACGGCACGAGCGCCCATAAAATCGGCCCAAACTGGTTCGAGATTTATACACCATACGTCTTTTGCCTCGATCCACAACAGCTCTCTACTAAGTTGTGCAATCTAAAATTGTCAAATACTAGTTTTAACAAGTAGAAGCATTTAAAACAACATACTAACCATCGCGTTAACAGACGACGTATTCAATTCCGACGGCAAGGTCCTAATATTATCAGTGGCTGCAATGTGATCCAGAAACTTCTGTGTCACGATGTAAAAATCATTGGGATGCGAAGGGAAATCGGTGCCGAAAAATAACGATCCCATGTGAAATAAGTCGACGCACTTGGCCAAATCGGCTCGGGACGATTGTTCCAAACTACGAATGTTGGTTATTGTTGCCCTGGTCACTTGAAAGTTTAGCATCTTTGGACGGTCCTTTTGATTGTGATATTCGATGCTGCTCTCAAATACGACCTAAAAATATGCTCGGTCGATTAGGCAGGCAAGAAATATTGCTACAGGGGATTTTACCGACCTTTGGCAGTATTGCTTCAATTTTAACATCAATGTAGGCGATGTTCGTACCCGATATGTCCTGCTTTGACTCCAAGAGCGATTGGTGAAGGTTCAGGGCGAAAGAGTTGAACCATAAGCAACTGTCGACATCGAAATTGATTTGAATGGGATTTATTTGAACGTAGAATTTCGGCGGCGGCACTGCAAAAATCATTTTTTAAGTCGTCGAACAGTTATTCTTAAATGTCTTTGGTGCTTACGCGGAAATGGAACATCATCCGGATAGTAAAAATATATAAATTCCGCGTGTATGATGTTGGTGTCTTCTGGCAGAGACATCCGATTTCTATCACCTAGTAATAATAATTGCTTTAATACACATTAAGATGCTTTTATATAATTTATTTGGATTCCTTTCGATTTTCGTGTTTTAATATAGATGTTCATTTCCAACGTGTCATTATAAAATAGTTTTGATGTGCATATACAGAATTATTTACATATTTCCCGGATTATATTATTATATACTACACTATAAAGGGTAAATTTACATAATTTTATCAAAATTTCTTTAGCTTCCAAAAATCAATCCAATCAAATCAAATTAAATCAACCATTGCCTAGCCCAGAGTTGTGGTTAAAGCCGCTCTTATTTTTATTTCTGCTTAAAACTGTCATTTTCAGAAAATTCTATTTTTTCAAAAATTTCCTAATATTCAAATTGCCGATAAACGTCACTTTTTCTCCATAAATTTCATTATTTCTAGTTAATCTACAGCATATATTAATTTATATAAAATTTAAACAATAAGTTGTTTTTTTTTAATCACATTTTACCCTAAGAAACATACATTTTCCAGAAATTTTAAATTTGTAATTGTAATTTAAAAACATTTGCATTTGTAGACGTACCTCGTGATTTTCTTTAAACAATAGATGTCCTAATATCAAATGACAACCTTAATAAAAATACATACTACATAACAAACTACGAACAGATGTGTTTGTGCAATAAATGAATGGGAATAATTAATAATTTCGATCAAATTTTATCGATTTAAATCCACCCCTAGGATTCTACGAAACCAAGCAAAATCAATTTGAATAGGACGTGACACAAACTACGACAAAACTACATCATTTACAAATACTATTAGTACCTGAGCCAACATTTTTCTCTCTCCTCTTATGTTGGGCTACGAGGGAAAAAATGAAACATATGAAAGACGAAAAAAAACCGTATTGACGTTGCCGTGCGCGCCCACTCACCTGCAATGAATTCTTTAAGCGTCTGCTTTTTGCCGGATGTGGTGACCCTGTACAAAGTAAAATCGTCCACGCGAATTATGGCGCACGCGGTCATCAATTTTGCCAACTGCTGCAAAATGTAGTTCTTCACCTGCGTAGGACTTTGAGGAATTTTTCTTGTTTGTTCGGCAGCGTTCTGAGCATCGTTTGTATCGCGAGTTGCCTACAATTAAACCCTCTATAATACGTTTGACGAAACAACATCCAACTTACTTTATTAGATCTCGATAGTGGAGTATGTTGAGATTTATTGCGCTCGACGAGATCCAGAAATCGTGCTTTAAATGCCGTAACCGACTGCTCTTGCCAGTGGGTGTGCGGTATCGATGCTTCGCGATAACGTGGCCAATGTTTCCGATCCCCCTTTGCCAAATGATATGGATAATAATCGACTTGAAAACGATTTACGCTGATTTGGAGAGCACCGCCATCTTTTAAATTTGGATGACACGAACGTCCCACTTAAAAATCAACAGTGCGCACGTCCGCCGTATTATTTCCTATTCGAAACTCACCTCCAGGATCGTCGCATAAATGTAACACAATATGCTGCGATAAAAAATGGTATGAGGTTTCGACGACGTCGTAACTAGTGAATAATTTAGACAGTGCCGACGCTCCATCTTTCACTCTCGCTTGCTGCGCAAGCTGAGCTTGGTATTCGGGTAATTCCTACAAAATAACCTTCACAATCTCTCCATTCATAAAAACCATCTCGTCACCTCCAATTTTCTAGCGGCCTTAGTTTTCCTGGTTAAGGCGGTTGCTTTTTGGACAAGACCGGCCAAAGAATCTAAAAACGTCAGAGCGGCTTTCAGCTGGGAATCGGTCAGCACCCACAGTAAATCATCTAATATCACAACAAGTCTAGAGCCCATTATAAAACAATCTAAAATGTACCGAAATAAAAATTCGCAGCGAGTGGTCAGTCGGTCGGTCGCAACAAACCCGATAATCTTTTTTTAATAGTTATCCTGCATCTAGCTTGATTCGTTAATAACCTGAGGGAGTTAAGTTTTTATCTTTGGTAGATTTCGCCTCGATTCGTACCGTCTGCCATTCGAGCTCCTTGAAAATCAATAGTTGCCCCTTTTCCGGTTCTTTCAGTCTCGTCATCCTTAAATCCGAACGAACCCATCCCGGACTTTTGGACTCCACCAGGATTTTTGATACCTACGAGAAATTATTGAAAGAACGGGTCTCGTGCCGCACACGGTAAGCGCATACCTGAACGCTAGCCGTAAACGCCGGACTGTTGAATGTTATATTGACAGTGTTCACAGTCACCGTTATGCCATCTATTACTTTGTGTATAAAGCTGTATTTTCCGGGAACGCAGCATAGGAGGAAAGGCCCCCTTGAGCCGACATTGGTCTCAATTCCTCGCATGTTTCGGCTATTATGTTCACTTCGTCCAGGCTCTGAAAATATTTCGAGTTTCGAGTAGATAAATGTTTTAAATTAGTTTTACATTCAGGGTAAATGTACTCAAAACCTACAAGAGTCCGACCAATTCTTACAATTTATTATTGTGACATATCCTAATATAATTTTAAAACGAGAATTGATTTGCAAATGAATTGTCCATTCCGAGTTGACTCCACTTAATTTCTACCAGTGGGGTAATAAAAAACCAGCACTAACACAATCTAATTAATCTAATTATACTAATAGTTGACCTACAAATCCAAAAATTTCAGTTCCGTTCGATACTTACAAGATATATCGGTACACTTTTCAATTTCGTCCATTGTATTCTAAAGGACACTTTATTGCATAGTGCTTTAGTTAACCGTAACCACGAAGGGAGCTCCAACAAATCGGTAAGAACAATTTCATTTAATTCGAGATTAGTAAGTTCGCCTTCCCCTTTAAATGTACTCAAATTTACTTTGTCCGCAGATAAATTCTTAGTGAATCTGTAAATCGGCGTCGATGATTATTTAGCAACAATTAACTATAACATTATATACCTAGAAAGATGTTTCAACAGTTGGTTTTTGATAATGGACACCATACTTCAACAAAATCTATTCTAAAACTACGTACAGAAAACTAAGTTTTTTCTTCTTACATGACTAGAAAACGATCATTAATAGATGATCATTACTGCGATAAAATTAATTTTTAGGACTAAGAACCCAGAAGAACTGGGCTTTTGACACTGACATTAGTTTGACATTTATTTTAATAATAAAATGCATGCGCGGATATTTCCAGCGATCGAGCGGCATTCAAAAATACTAAAAACATTTATAATTATTAATGTAAAGACGAAAAAACGATAAAAACTACCCGAATAATAAACAATTGAATTATGGATACTATTAAAAATCGTTATCAACACACACATTCACTGTCAGAAACGGCTGTTCACGCTTTCTACAGATTACACAAGATCAAGGAAAAGAATTAATTACGCCAAGTCACCAAAATGAAATTCCGAAACTAATTATGTTTCGTATACGTGATAGAATTTCATTTACCACATACAGGGTGATTATAATAAGGAGACTTTTAAATAATTTGCACTGTAAAATTGTTGAAGCCTCTACAGGAACTGAAAAAACAAAACAAAACTATAATAAAAGGTAACGTCACAATTAAAAATTACAATACTACTAAATTAAACTGCGTTTTCGTTACAGAGATCACCGTTATAGGTTTTTTTCAAATAAAGTAACAACTTATCGAACTTTAATAAAATTTAAAACGAAGCCAGAAATCTTCGTTTCAATAAACATTAAACTTAAATATTTGTACGGTCCTGTTTGTGGCCACCCTTTTCAGAAAATTCCCCAAATTACGGTCCTGACTCGCTGGGGTTTTTCATTTATGACTAGCAATTGGTGATCCTTTCGTCTACGTTAAAAAGGACAGCAAAATCGTCAAGAGAAAATGTCGTAAGTAATATTTTATAATTTCTCGTTAATCGTTTCGCCATTGAACTTCCCATCGTCGCATTTTAATCGTACAAATTTACACTCGATTCTATTTCGATTAATTTTTTCTCTTCAACAAACCAGGTCCAAGGTATCGAGGGAAACGTTGTACGAATGTGTGAACGCGGTGTTGAACAATTCGCAAAAGAAGAAACGTGGCTTCTTGGAGACCGTCGAGATCCAAATTGGCCTGAAAAACTACGATCCCCAGAAGGACAAGCGTTTCAGCGGCACCGTCAAGTACGTCGACCTGACTGTGGAATATATTTAGGTTCTAATTTCGTTTCATTGTAATGACTAAACCTAAAGATATTTCATTGGTTCAGGGAGCCGAGGATTTCTCGGCGGACCTGCACTCAGGGTCTTAAAATAATTGAGGAGATAATGGCAACATTATCGACCACTAATATAGGTTTCGTTAGTATGAGAGTGTGTTGGATCTCGCTTAGGAATTGCCACGTGCTGGTAAGCTGCGCGAACTGAATGATTGCGTGTTAAAATTTCTGGTTTACGTAACGTCGAACGTGGGCTTAATTTAAAAATTTTGAATAGGCTAAAGCACATACCCAGACCGAAAATGCAAGTGTGCGTGTTGGGAGATCAACAGCATTGCGACGAGGCCAAAGCCAATAATATTCAGTACATGGATGTGGAGGCGTTGAAAAAGTTGAATAAAAACAAGAAGCAGGTTAAGAAGCTGGCGAAAAGGTACGATGCGTTCTTGGCATCGGACGCTTTAATTAAACAGATTCCCCGTCTTTTGGGTCCGGGACTCAACAAAGCGGGCAAGTTCCCCGGTCTTTTGTCGCATCAGGAGTCGATGGTGCAAAAAATTGACGAAGTGAAAGCGACCATCAAGTTCCAAATGAAGAAGGTGAGTGTTGTTGGGTTCGACTGCGATGCATCACTAAGCCAACAATTTAATGTAAACTGTATTAATTTTGTATGGAAAGTTGATGCTAAATCGAGTGCGACGACTATACACTTACTATCATTTTACGTTGTTTTTTTTGTAATAATGATCCTTTAGTCGCTTACAAATGGCCATTGTATATTTATTTGGTGTTTGATTTATTTTATTTTGTAGGTGTTGTGTTTGTCTGTTGCCGTGGGTCATGTGGGCATGACGCCCGACGAACTCGTGCAGAACGTTCATCTTGCGATTAACTTCTTGGTGTCCCTATTGAAAAAACATTGGCAAAATGTACGGTCGCTACATGTAAAATCGTCGATGGGACCCCCACAACGTTTATATTAATTTTTGACATTTTGTCTATGCTGTGAACTTTATTTACAGATAATAAATGTTTAGTTCATAATTTTGTGATTATTGTTAGTAGTTGTGTGTGTGTGTGTGAGAGAGAGAGAGGCGTTCTTTGTAAAATTGGAATAATCAATCTGAAATTTTTTGTGTGGAAGTGTCAGAAAGTGGAATTTGCATATATGAACAAATTATTTTTAATGATTGTTGTATGATTTGTTTGATTGTGAGCAAACTAAATTATTTTTCTAACTGCACATTTTAGCGAATTTTTAAAAAAAATAAAGCTATTGCAGCCTGTCTAATGATGGCATCCACAGTGTCCTTTTGGATTTTCTTCAATCATGAAACTATAGGTCATTCATTTTTGGTCAGTCGGTCATATATACGTCAATTTCTTTTGGCCAGTGTATTGTCTTTACAAAAACAAAGGACGAGTTCGTTAACCAGCTAAATTGACCAAACAGTTTTATACCAAAAATTAAAAAAAATTGGAAGCTCCGTTATTAATCATCTGACCGCTAATGTGAAATATGTTTTGGAATTGGCATAAAATTCTCTACCAATTATGTCTCTATAATTTTCGATAGAATGCACCGTTTTTGAAATAATCGAAAAAAAGGGATGTTTTTAATTCTTATAAATTTCTCTTGTAAATATTATTTTTCTAAAAATGTACTTTTGAGGATAATTTTAAACAGACGAGTTTTTTGATGTGCGACATGAAAATTAGATACCAAGGCTTGCACGTGGTCGGATTTTTAAACTGTATCAAGTAATAACTCCAGAATGAAAAACAAGATGACTTGCTTTCAACACACCTGAATCTCGATAGTATTTATTTTGAAATTCAGTTTCGTTTTAACTGGTTAAATAAGATCGTAGCATTATTTTTGGACGTTTTGTTTTTTTATTGCAAGGAGAATGTAGTACATCAAAATCTACCTTCCTCTTCAATTTCTTTAAGCAAGTTTTTTCTGAATTGAATTTGCAGAGTGGTTGTTCTGCATAGTATAAATGGTTTCCAAAAACAAGACAGATATCGTAATGTATTTGCTATTATATTACTCTACCGATATAAACGAGCATTTTTTTCTGTGCAGAGATTTTATGGTTTGTGGCCCCAATCACCATCACAATGAACTGTAGTCCGTGGTATTCCATTCTTATCAACTTGACCAAGTTTTATAGATGACTTCTTGTCCCACATTTTCTATTAACTCTGGTAAACACCTGTTGGTTTACATTTTTTTAAGAAATGTGTCCTAAATGAATAATATTAATGCAAACCTAAGAATTCTTCTAAATAAGAGGAAATACCATACAGCACCCATCATTAATTTTTGATTTCAGACTATTATTCTACGCCCAGGTGCATTACATTGGAAGACGATTGCAGATACCTACTATAAAGCTATTTATTGGAACTGATCGGTCCATAATTTACTCTGCAACGTTACCAAGCAAAACCCAAATCGCTTTCCCCATCAGATTCGTTTATAAGACGTTGGCCGATTGATGCAAAATTATTCTAGTCTGCCGTAGCTAAAACAAGAATGTTAACTGCAAGATTATTTGGTTGTGGCGTGCCTAATTTGTTGGTAAATGATTAGTCGTGTAGGAGATAATGAGAATGATAAAGTACGCCGTTTCCTTTTAAATCTAAAAACTCTATTAATAGCAGCGTTGCCTCTCCAAGGGATCTTTTTTGTTTGCTTGTCAAAGCGTTCCGAGAATCGTATTGTTCGTTTGCGCGGCGTGAACGAATTTTAATTTGAACGCAGTGTAATTTAGATAATGTTCTAAGTACAATAAAGTCAATTGTGATATCAAATAAATGTATTTACATAAACGATAAGTCGGTAGGAGATATGAAACGTTTTTACAATAAATTTATCTTTCGCCGTCGTAGACCACAAGTGAACATTAATTCAACAAACCAGGTTGCTTTAACAATAAACGAATATGTGTCGCAATAGAAATATTTAAATATGCTGAGCTTTACAAGAAAACTTGGGACGTAAATTAACGTGATAAAAAAATGTGCGGCTGAAAGCGCAATAAAACATAAAATAATACATTTGCCAGTGTTTGATGGTGATAAGAGCATCCTGTCTTAATCAACAGTTTTGTATTACATCCTCTGCATCTGTACGGTTTTTTCGGTTTGGTTTGCTGACTGATAATTTTTTGCACCAATTATGAAGTTCTTTGCAACATTATTGGCCGTATTCGTCGTGTGTAAAGGTGAAACGACGAACGAGCCGTTGGGCGATAACGGAAATGAAATCAAATTGGATATTAATGGCAATGGCAACGAGAAAAACTGTACGACAAGTAAGTAAATGATAGATTCGAATAAACTATCTATAACTAAACAAACAGATCGAGGTCAGGTCAAAGGATAACGTGCAGGCTACTCCCTTTCGTTAAATTTGATATTTCCATTGAAGAGGCAGAAAATTAATTAAAAGGCGCGTAGGCTTTGCAAGTATAAATCCCGACGTAAAACTGAAATAAAGTTTAACGAGACTAATTTGTCGGCCAATTCGACAACGCCAAAAATGACCCCAATACCGCGAACCACGCAAAAAAAATCAAAAAACGCGCAAGAAACCCAATAAGTTGAACTTTTAGATTGAAACCACCAGTATTCTGAGAAAAACGGCCGTTTTGCAAAACCAAACCGATCTTGTGAGATCTTTTGATAGTTTGTCAGATTAAACATCTTGGTCTTTCCATTTTAAACCATTCAAAATGCTGGATTTTTCCATAAGTAGTCTAACTTGCATGCGAAAACTAACGATTGTTGATAAAAGACGTCGGATTAATTACTCAAAATCGAAATTTTATCCATCACCATCTTTCTGTTTAGGTGAAAAATTAATTTACACACAAATATATTATAAACAATCCGAGTATGCATACATACTTATAATATTCTTGTAAAACTTCAGGTTTTGACGCACGAATTTAATACAATGTACAAAACCTTTCGTGAACAATGACTTTTCGAATATAATCTTTGATTTTTTCAGATTATATAAATACTGTTATCACTAAAAATGATGATTCATGTTTTTGGGTTACAACCTTATTTTCGTGTGGGTATTAAAAATGCAAACTTCCTCTGTTTTTATGCAGATGTTTTTCGGGGAAGTCCCCGAATTATAAGCAAATCTCGATCTATTTCAATTCACACTTCTGTGATGACGAACGCAATCATAGAAAGGAAATCCAATAGTCGACGTACGTTTCGATTTTAGAAACATCGTTTATTTCCTATTGTCCAACTTAATTCAGCTTCACCATTTATGACTCAATTTCGTTGCAGATCTGCTTCATTTGAAAACCAACCAAACCGACTTGGACGTCGAAGTGACGTGGGACGTGGCGCCGATGATCGAAAACTGCAGTTACGACTACATAATACATTTAACGGAAATCTCGGCGAATCGCACGAGCGTTTTGATGACGGAAAAGGTGGAAGAAACGCGCTTCAAAACGAAGATACAGCCCTGCACCCAATACAGTATTACGGTCGAGTTGTTCGAAAGGAACGACGACCGGCCCTTAGGAAACTTATCCGAAACACTCAACACCGAAATTAAAGGTATTTTCATTCATTTGATCGATGCGTGTGGTGTGCCGGTGTATCGAAAAGTCTCGTTGAAAGACTTTTCCATACAGCTGTGGCTTCGTGTGTGTTTTAACGTTGCTGTAATTACGCTTTCAGTATTAGAACCTGTACTTAATCTAGAGATCACGCCGTTCATTAACAGTTTGCGGCTTGTGTGGAATCCAAGTGTATATTCGCGCATTTGCAAAATACATTACATAATAAACGCCATTAGCACATCATCAAAAAAAGCGATCCCCTATTTTCGACGTGAAATCCGCGCACAACACTGGATGCGTAACTTGTCCCCCTGCACTCGATACAGCGTGTCGGTTATACCAACAAGTATGTATCACCACGAGTCCGACGAAGATAACAACGGACACTTGATATACGAAATAGATACACGTAAGTAAGACAAATTATTTGATTTGCTTGTAAAACGTTCACGCTTCTCGACGATTCGCGCTAGATGAAGACGTAAGTTTCCAATGGTCGTGGCCAATGTTTACAGACCGCTTTCCAGATTTGAACCGTATCGTTGTTGAGGGAGGAAGCGAGTAGAGAAATTGATTTTCATTTTAAAACGACGACAGTTCAAATCCAGGAAACACCCCTCGCATGGACAGGTGAAACATTTTTCAAAAAGATTCTATCGAAGGTCTCGCGACCTCGACGACCTAAACTGTGGAAAACCCACAATCGTTTTTATTATATTATCTGACATTTAAACCAAGTCGCCAATCTGCTTTAAACGTTACATAACTCGTCAGAGAGCGCTTGTCCGACACGATTAAAACAATTTTAAATCTGTTCTAGTGCCGAGAAAGGCGAGTGATTTACAAATCGCAGTTCACGATAGCGACACAGAAATATCGTGGTTGCCTCCCATAAATCAAGATTGCATAGAACAATACAAAATTACCGTAGAAGACCTGGAGTACGTTACCGACGAGACCCGCCTAACAATAAACGAGAGCCTCTACTGTAAGGAAATAAAAGTGCAGGCCATCACTAGCGACGGCAATTCAGGCGAACCTCTTGTCAGACTAAGTAATCGTCTGAATCTTCGACGAAGCAAGAAAATAACGTTACGTTTATTGCAGAACCTGGACCAGTACGAAATATAAGCATTCAACTAACAGATGCGTCGGCAAATGTATTTTGGCAACCGCCATCCGCGGATAAATGCATTAAAAACTATTTCGTACAACTCATGAACACGAAGGAAGGAGCGAACACGACCGAAAATAAATACGCATTTAACGGTCTGAGTTCGTGCACAAATTATATGGTTTCTGTGGCAACACGAGCAGATGAAGATATACTCGGAGACCCCATTTCCTTTTTCGTTAAAACTACCGAACCGACAGGTGGGTGTTGGAATATTGAGATCAAACGTTTTATTTATATTGAGTATTCAAACGCAGATATAGGAAGGATAGAAAATTTTGATATGACGATAGTAAACAATATTGCAATCCTGAGCTGGGACAAACCTAAGAATACCGAGGCGTGCGACGTCACCTACACAATACGCGTATATGATAACGACGACAACGAACTATTTAAAGAAGAAACTAACAACACCATTAATTACATGGATTTTACGTCATTAGTTGGTTGTATGTTGTACGTAGTAACCGTGCAGCCCGTCGTAGGTCCAACAACAGGCTCAGAATACAAATCACCAATGTTAATGGCAAAGGGTGAGTAGAATTTTTATCGTTGCTCTCAGTAAATTTCTCGTTATTAGAAATGGGCGCGCCTAAATGTAAAACAAGGGAAATTGAAGAAACTGCAGTCGTTCTGGAGTGCGACATAGACAGCTACGAAGAAAATATGTGCTCAGTATATGAACTTACAGCGAAATGTGAAGGGTCCGTTACTGAACGCAATGCAAATTGGATCGTAACGAACGTAACGAGCACCCACTCCGTCAGCGACGATAGGGCAGGTCGTCTTCTATTCAGATGAGCGTCGTCGATATTTCCGAATTTACCAATTACACTTGTTTCGTGGTCGTCGAAAACAGTGCCGGCAAATCACCTAAAAGTAAATCGATCGAATTTCAAACCAAAGAAGATGGTAAATTTTAATTATGGTGAAAATCTGTTTATCCATTTTAGATAAACAGGTTTTCGTAAAATACCCCATATTTCACAGGATTATAATTTCAGTTCCGGGCCCTCCCGTAATTACCGAAATCGCCGACATCACCAACACATCATGCACGGTAAAGTGGGCCGAACCAGAAAAAGTCCCCGGAGTTCTAATCATGTATCGTATAACTATAGAACGACAGATGCCACTACATTTCATACCAGATCCATGTCGAAACAACGAAAACCCGTTGGACGTGTACGAAATCGACGAGCCCAGTATTCACGAATTTCCCATTTCTAATTTGAGCCCGAGCTACAGGTACATCGTCAGCGTCACAGCCGAAACCCAAGTTGGCTGCGGAAACCCTGGCGAACAACAAGTCGAAACAAAAGCGGGAAGTAAGATCAACTGGTCACTGTTATTTCTTTTCAATCGAACGATAAATCGTTGTAGTGCCCGAGGAACCGTTTAACGTCGACTTCGACGTGATCAAAACCGACATCTTCGATTATAACGTGAGCGTCAACGTAACATGGACCTACCCGTGCACGAACGGCGTTATCAAACACTTTGAAGTTGACGTTTTCGGCCACCCCTTAATAGACCTAGCGACTGAAGCACAAAACTACACCAAACGCGTACTCATAAACGAACCCATCAATAATTTGAACTACGAATGCGTGATCGAGGATTTAGAACCGGCATTTAACTACACTCTTGCCATAAAAACGATCGCGGAAGACGACCAAGAAAGCAGTTCCGTAAACCTCGTGTTTCAATCGCCAGAAAGTTGTAAGTACCTATTATAGTCCTAGTTTTGATCAAATCGACGTAATAGACGTTTCGCTTCAGTATCCGAACCTCCCATTCTCAAAGAAATCGCAAACATCACCAAAAGTTCCTTTACAATGGAGTGGGACGAGCCCCCACGCAAGAACGGCCGGTTGACAAATTACTTCGTGCACATAATCAACGAGGGTCCGTCGTATTGGATGCCCGATGATTGTAACAACACCAATAAAAACTACGTATACATATTACCAACAAACATCACGAGTTTTCAATTTAAAGAAGGCCAACCGAGCTATAAGTACGTTGTGAAAATCGGAGCATCGACTCCTGTAGGAAATGGATCGTTGAGCAGCACGCGAACCATAAAAACTTCGGATTCAGGTTTGTCATCGTTGTCGATGGAGAATTTTTTGTTGACGTTCAATTTTTACGATAGAACCGGAACCAGTTCGTAACTACAAAGTTCAAATCGTAAATGGAAAAACCGAGAACTATAACGTTTCGATGATAATGACGTTTAACCACCCGTGCCGTACAAATGGAATTTTAAAACAGTTCGGCATGATTCTGTACGGCCATCGTCACGACAATCTACCGCACACGGTAGAATATAGCTTCTCGAAAAGCTTAAAACGAAACGAATACCGATTCGTCACCAGCTTGTTTGCCGAGTACAACTACGTGCTTACCGTACAAGCGGAAACTGCTAGTTACAAAACCAACTCTATATTGAATTTTCAAAGTCCCTCGGGAGGTATTTGTATTTTGCACAATCGCCTCCTATTTATGGGGAACTGATTATTTCAGATTTGTTACAGCACCGCCCGCGGTCACGACAGACGTCGTGGCGCCGCTGCCCATCAGTTCCATGCAAGCCGAATACAATCTTTCCAAGAGTTTGTTCGATGCAAAATACGGCGACATATTGTACTACGCCCTGATTCTCGGGAGGATCGATTATAGCGAGGAAGCAATTTACGGATTTTGGGAGGGGACCAACCAGACTTGGCCCCACTTCGAAAACCGTTTGGACGAGAACGGGATTGGGATCGTTCAAGTAACGCCGCCGCTTTGGAATCCATTCAAAAGTATGTCGACATCCATTTAGACGGACATAGTTCTGTTCGTTGCGCTTGCTTAATATAATTATAACGTTGCTTTATAAAATAATATGGGAAACTGCCATCGATCGAAAACGATTCATGGCTTTGCCGCCTACACGAGCTCGTGTAGATCGAAGGGGGAAGGGAAAGGGTTTATTACGGTATTAAGTGACCAAAAATAGTTTGGCGGCACCTGGTGTTTCTTTAAACGCGCTTATGGTCAATTTGCATCTTTAAATAACGTTACTAAAGATGAAAAAGCTTAGCTTTGAGAGTACTTCAAATCCACTGAACTTAAATCTTACCTACAGGAAGTTTCGAGGACATCGTCAGAATCGTCATCGGTGACGGTAATCACTCTATCCACAATCGACCTCTGCAACCTCAGGCCACGTACACCTTCAAAGTCAGGGGATTCACCAGGTACGGATATCGAGACACCTCTCTCGTCACATTCGAGTTGCCAGGTACTAAAAGTGACAGGAATCAAATATAATAACGGAAAATAATATAAATAACCGCACCTACACGTGTTCCAGAGGAATCCCTATCGTCGGCGCTGATATTCGGGGTGACCTTCGGGATATTGCTCACCGGAATCGTTCTGGGCTTCGTCATAGTTCTACTGAGAAAAACTCAACAATGGTAAGGCAGAAATGGCAGCCGTATACTAACATAAAAATTTAGCATCAGTTGCAGTGCTGAAAAAGGAATTGATAAAGTCGATTCCCCTTACTCCCATACCGGTGTCCGTTAAACGGTTCCCACGACATTACCATGAAATGCGCGAGAACGCCGACAAGTTGAAGCAGGAATATGCATTACTTACAAGCAAAAGTGGCGAAATTATTTTAACCACGTTCGACGGGCTATTGCCTGAAAACAAAAAGAAAAACAGATACACAAACATAATACCGTGTAAGAAATTGTGCGCGCTTTTAAGGGGATAGTGGTCGTTCGAAAATGAATGCATATATATCGTTTTTTTATCGTTGGTAACGACTTTGAAGTTTCTTGACGTTGTAAATGATGTATTTTTTATAATTATTTGATGTTCTGTAATAAAAATTTATTGATCTTGTACGATAACAAAGATAAGTTTTTAGATATTTTCGCAAAATCTATGGGGAATTTATAACATATTTTTACATTTATAAAATCTGCATTGGTTTATCTAGGTGATAATATCGATAAAAATTGAAACTTCCCTTTAGTAATATCACAATTTTAATTTTTATAGACGTTTTATGATCACACGTCGTAAGTAACTATAATACGTCTATAAAAATTGAAATTGTAAGATTATTAAAGGGAAGTTTCAATTTTTATCGATATTATCACCTAGATAAACCAATGCAGATTTTATAAATGCAAAAATATGTTATAAATTCCCCATAGATTTTGAGAAAATATCTAAAATCAATAAATCAAATCAATAAATTTTTATTACAGAATATCAAATATTAGGTTGGTGAAAAAGTTATTGCGGTTTTTAACCTTCAACTTTAAATGACCATAACTTTTTTTGTAACAAACTTTATTAATCGAAGTAAGAACCATTAGAATCAATACATTTTTGCCAACGAGAAACAAGTTTATTTATGCCGGTAGCGTAAAAATCAGGGCTTCTGGAGACGACAAAGTCGGCAAAGGCGTTTTTTGCGTCGTCGTGGTTTTTGAAGCATTTCTCCCGAAGAAAGTTGTCCAAATGTTTGAAGAAGTGGTAGTCGGTGGGCGAGAGGTCCGGCGAGTATGGTGGATGAGGCAGAGTCTCGTAGCCCAATCTGTTTAACTTCTGCAGGGTCGGTTGTGCAACGTGGGGCCGAGCATTGTCGTGGAGCAGAATTGGTCCCTTTCTGTTGACAGTACTTGTCCGCCGTAATCATTTCACCCGGATTTAGGAAACTGTGGTGGACGAGACCGACTGCAGACCACCAAACAGTCACCATAACCTTCTTTTGGTGAAGTTTCGGCTTGGGGAAGTGCTGTGGAGCTTCGCCGATGTCCAACCACTGCGCCGAACGTCGCCGATTATCGTACAGGATCCACTTTTCGTCACATGTGACAATCCGGTCGAGAAACGGGTCGTTGTTGTTCCGCAGAAGAAGGGCAGAGCTCACCTCAAAACGACGATTTTTTTGACTTTCGCTCAATTCATGCGGCACCCATTTATCGAGCTTTTTTGACTTGCCTAATTGCTTCAAATGGATAACGACTGTCGAATGGTCGACGTCGAGTTCTTCGGCAACTTCTCGTGTAGTTTTGCGAGGATCGGCTTCGATTAAGGCTCTCAATTGATCGTTATCAATCACAGACGGACGGCCGTCACGCTCTTCATCTTCAAGGCTCTCGTTGCCGCTGCGGAATTTCTTGAACCACCATTGTGCCGTACGTTCATTAGTGGTTCCCGCGCCAAATGCATCGTTGATATCACGAGTTGTCTCGGCAGCTTTTCGACCTAGCTTGAACTGGAACAAGAAAATCGTGCGAATTTGCCTCTTATCCATGTTGTATTTGAAGCCCTGAAAAAAGTGGCTAAATAATTTCAAAACAAAAACAACACACCGAATAGATAGAGCGAAAAACGAGCTTTAAAATGATATATAACATGACCACATTTAATCCAAAATTTTATTCAGAAATCATTCATAAAAGTAGATGACATAAAAACCGCAATAACTTTTTCACCAACCTAATAATTATAAAAAATACATAATTTACAACGTCAAGAAACTTTTCAAAGTCGTTACCAACGATAAAAAAACGATATATAAGTATTCATTTTCGACCGTCTATTATCCCCTTAATTCGTCTTTCAATCCAATTTCATTCGCAGATGATCAAACACGCGTTAAGCTAATCGACACAAACGATAACGTAACAATTACGGATTACATAAATGCATCTTACGTACAAGGAATTTCGGGCAACATAGAGTACATTGCGACCCAAGGTCCGTTACAGCACACGTGTTTGGATTTTTGGAAGATAGTGATACAAGAAAATTCGTCTCTTATCGTTATGGTAGCTCAATTCGTCGAACAAAATAAAGTAACCGATCATCGAACGATGCCGAGTGCATTTTGGTAATTTTCGATTTTTAGGACAAGTGCTACAGGTATTTTCCGAACAATCACGAGAACATGGAATTGGAAAACGGCATAGCAATCCGATGTTGTACGGAACTTAACTTTAAAACCTACACGGTGCGAACGTTGTTGGTGCAAAAAGTAAATGCATATGGAAATTGTTATGGCGATTATTGATTTTTAAGTTTTTAGGATTTACAACAGTGGACAGTAACACATCTACAGTTTACGGATTGGCCCGACTTCGGATGTCCCGTTGGCACGCAAGTTATGTTAGAATTTTGTCAGCTCATGAGGGAACATGCCGAAAGGAATCCCGATCCCATCATAATACACTGCAGGTAATTAACTGTTTATTATCGATAATAAACGCTATAATACTTAAAATACTGGTTGATAAAAATAGTTTAATACTGATCATGCATGCGAGATACTTTAATCACACATATTATGTATGTATTCGTATCGACGCAGTTTCGGCAGAACGACTTAACCGTCACTTTTAAATCTGTTAAAATCTGGTAACAATGTTTCGATTTTTTCCACCAGAAAAATCGATTTGTATTTCCGTAAAACGTATCAATTTATAGTTACGCCACAATACAAAATGTGCGCTCCCGTAATATCTACTTTTTGCGGGTTGAACCGTTCTGCCAAAATTACATCGATATTATTATATTAAAAATAAATAAGAGCACTAGTATTAGGCCGTTCACACGCCACGTCTAACGTCTTTTTAGCACATGGGCAGAAAAACAGAAGTTTGCACAAACCAAAAGAACGGCTTGTACGACTTACTACACTATACTGGTCAGTTTTATGAACAAAACGTAGGCTCACGAGCCGCATCAGTTTGCACAAAAAATATAGCATCCCGTGGACGGTCCTTAAAAGACATAAGACTGGAATCACATGGGCTCGTGGCTTGCGTAGTTTCCTTTGGCGTGCATCGCACCGCAGAAACTACACCAGCCTCCTTGTGCCGTCTAATGTGGCCAATAGTTGGCGATAAAGAAATGAAACTCGATGGCGACACTTTTGTTGTTCCATTTTAAGTTTAAGACAGAGATTCACTGTAGGGTTAATGGAAAATTACAAATATTCAACATCTTATGTTTAACCAAGAGTATCGCTTCGTTATCGCCAAATATTTCTTTTGCGCTATTAGCATTTACTTCTCATTAACACAGTTGTACAAGTTTAATGTGTTCTTTAAAAATACAAAATATTTTAAAAAAGCTATTGTCCTTTCTGCAGGCGAACTGCAGTTACATTTGTCGTTTCGAAATTTCGACAGACAATTTAAATCGACATTAAACTTGTACTTTGCTTTAAAAATTAACTTCTACAGTTCAATGTATCCACAGCCTTAAGAATTACTCGAAACTAAAATTAATAGTACCTTCTATAAAAGACGCAAACAAACTTCCCCATTACTGATGGCACATAATATTTGAAACATAAAAGCGCCACAATAAAAAATAATATCACTAACCTTAAACGTCTATCGTTATTTAGAAATTGTAAAATATAAAAAAAAATAGTACAAAAAGACGATATAAAACTATTAAGTCTTAAATCAATGTTTAGTTTGTGCAACTTCCATTTATTTTCCAAATAAAAATCCATCGACTCCACGGTCTCTAACTGGGGCCTTATTCCACCACGTTATTGTCACAATGCACGTCCAAATAATTTATTGGGGAGCATACTGTTATTGGTCCCTCTTGCAGATGAAGGCTGCACACACCATCACATTATAATATTATTATGTACTTACACGAGTATTTAAAATTTTTTGGGAAAATGTCAATTTAACGATATTTTTATTACAGCGCTGGCGTTGGCCGAACCGGCACCTTAATAGCCTTAGATATACTTCTTCAAGCTATCCAAAGGAAACGGGACATTGACATTTTCGGCACAGTCTTAAATCTGCGTAGAGACAGAAAGAACATGGTACAAACAGAGGTATTTGTATTAATCTACGTACATTTCGGAGATGATACAGGTTTTTTTATTTTAGAAACAATATTTTTATATACACAGCTGCATTTATGATGCAATTGAAAATCCATTGCCCGTTAGAAATGGTAAGTAGTATCATATTACAGGAAATGCGGGATGTTGAAAAAAAAATGGTTAAAGATTTTAATGGCAAATAGTACGGTCAAAAACGAGCCTTACAAATCAACCGATTAACAAATTAATATTTTGAATAATTTGACGTCAAAAGACACATTAATTATCAAAGACGTTCGAAATGTCCTCCTTTTGTATCGAACCAATGCCGAACGAGAAATTAAATACAAATTGTTCAATCAATTTTCTACCAAACGTTTGTTTTTTTCAGTAAACTTATTTCTTAATACCTACAAAAAGAAATTAAATTTCTCGTTCGACAATGCATCGCAACTAGTTTGTCTAAAACCGTCTTGTAATTTAATTTTAGGAGACCTTCCGGAACCGATCTACGAAAATTTAGAGGACATTAAAAACAGACAAAACGGAAACAATATTGTAGAAAGTCAATTTTAACTAAACTTTTATTCTAAAATATGTCAATCATGTGATATAGTTTTTAATTAATTAATAATCTACTGCAGCTAGGCTGTGATGTATCGTATTTGCATAGAATATATAAAAGACTTACCTTCTTTTAATAATGGCCAATCATTATTGTTGTTTAATTACATTATGTGGTGGCATCCAGGGTGCAAGCTCCCTTTTAATATGAGGGTTCAACATCATGGGCATGGTGTGAGGAGACGGGACATGCATGGGCGGCATCATGTGTGTTTCGGGCAATGGCATGTGCATGTGCGGATTCATGTGTGGGTGAAGATGATTCATCGTGGTATTGCACGTATTCTGCGGAAGTAAAGGTGGCATAGGTTTATGTGTGTCTATATTTTCGTTCTGCACTTGCTGTTGCTGCTGCTGCTGCTGATGTTGCTTGGATAGTATGCCATCCTTACGGTCTAAGGACTTTTCAGCTAAAATAGATTTATTTCCATTCTTTTCGTAGTAAAAACCCATATCGAACATTAGCCTCCTCAGTGTCATTAAAGAAAAATTTGGTATTTGGTCGTCCGAGTTAACGTGCTTTAAAATGGTGTTTAAAGAAGGAACTATGTTTCTATATTTCAAGTCGTATATTATATTCCGTATCGCTTGTCTAACATTATTGTCATATTTTATATCTCTACTATTAATATTAATATTTTTACGAACTTTCGTCTTCGAAGGCTCCCTGAATCCTTCCGCGCTCGCTTCCTCTTTACGAAACTGAAAGATACTTTTCTCGCTGCAGCCGGTGGCCTTCGCTGTTCGTCGTACGATATCCGTTACACACTTTTCGGGAAATTGCATTCGAAAATATTTAAATACATTCAAGATTATTGTCTTTTCCTTACACGAGTAGGACATGCCTTGTTTCATTTTTTTTATCTCTAATTGCGCCATCGTCGATTTAAAGAAACACGAGGGGTTATCACGGTATTAGCACAACAGGTATGCTTTAATGCAAAACTTATTTATAACATTAACAAAATAATAACCACAGTCACGAAATAACCAAACATTACGTCTTTACCGCTGTAGTGACATTGGTAAAATCGATGGTGCCAACCGACATCGAAATCGGTTGGTTCGCTACATCCTAGATTTCAAATAGATATCCATAAATTGTTCGACCGCTACACTTTATTAAAATTATTTTAAAATCACACTTGTTTATGCTCTATTTTAATAATTTTGAGAGACGCCGTTTTAACTTATCTAATACTACGTATTGTATATTAGAATTTGAAAATTTGAAGAGCACCGGTAATGTAAAAAAAATAACGAAACAAAAATCCCTAAATTTAAATAAACATCTATTTTCGATGCAAATATGGAAAAATTTAATTTTTTAGGCGCCATTCGATCGCTAGGAAGTTTAATAGTACGTTAAGAATTTACCACGCATTCTTTTCACTGTAAACAGCGATTTAAAAATAGCGCCATGACATACCTGCAGAATTATTGCAAGAAAATGAGTAAGACTAATGAATTCTATAAATAGACGCATGTTAAAATCAATGAACATTTTTTTACGGCATTTAGTTTTACACGAACGCGATGGACGTTCTGTTAATATTCGACTTGTTAATGTACATTAACTTGTATTATTACCCCATGTCGGGCACATGCAATACCGTCATGACATTAGCCAAATATGGTAGCATAATTGACACACCGAGAATCGGGAGA
Organism: Rhagophthalmus giganteus; assembly: GCA_036326145.1. Lineage (NCBI taxonomy): Eukaryota > Metazoa > Arthropoda > Insecta > Coleoptera > Rhagophthalmidae > Rhagophthalmus > Rhagophthalmus giganteus. The sequence continues at coordinate 1,084,145 of JARFJA010000036.1, forward strand.
GACGCAATAGTTCAAGGTACCATTCTCGTATCGGAACTAGTCAAGTTAGTGTTATTCCATAAATTACGCGATAAAAAAAAAGGTAAGTACCTACATCCAATAATTTTATTAAACTAAATAATGTACTGCGAGTATGTTTCTTTCAGAACTGGCAACTATACTAGCAGTAGTCTTAACCATAGTCTCTCTAGGTGGACTGTATTACATTTTTTCATCCAAGAGCCTACGTTAAAATTAGAAGTTATTTTAGATGCTATGTTAAGTGTACTATTAATTGGAGAAACTCTCTATGGAGTTTTGGTGCTATTATCGTCATTTAAAAAGAAAGACTATTATTAAGTTAATTGTTAAACGAAAATAAATATTTTTGTAATGGGCAGAGACGTTTATTGAGACCCAGATATACACCAGGTTTGTAACATAAACACGTTTCAACGATTTAGTTGGAATGAAGCTATTAAATAAATTGTCTAACTAAACGTACATTACCATACATTCTTAAATATTACGTATCACTCCAGCAAATTTGTATACATTATCTAAGTGTTAATTTAAATAGCCAGAGTGCATAAAGTTGTGGTTAAACCGTTATAAAACTGTTCTATTTCATTATAATCGATAAAGAAATCTTACATCACATAAATACTGCTAAGGAAAAACTAAAATTTAGATTGTTTTAAAACTGTGGAAAACTGAAAATGTGAATAACAAAGCTTTTGTAGTTGCAAGCGACATCATTTTGTTAAAAAAATCAAGAAAAATAATTACTTTACGAAGCCGACCATTCCATTTTTTCCTCTTGACTACTGTTACTGTTTTGCTGCGGCGGCATTTCGTGATTTTGAGTACCTTGTTGCTGTTGATTTTGCTCTTTATTATTATCGCCGGTTTCTTTTTCGTTTTCCTTAGTTTCCTTAGGGGGCGATTCTTGTTTCGGTACTGGTTTATTTACGATCGGAGTGACAACATTCTCAAAGTTAGATCGTTCCTGACGGATCTGGGCCACCGTGATTGGTGGAGGTAAATGTTTAGGAGCACCAGTTAGTTGAGAACGAGCATTCTCTAACCATTTATAAGACTGAATTACGGCTTGCTCAACTTTTTTCATCTCTTCCTCAGTTAAATGGGCAAATTTTGGTTCTTTCGCCCTACAGAACGAAAATATACAATTTGGCTAATTTTTACTACGGAATAATGTATGGTATAACACACCTAAACTGCTCCAGTACTTTATTTCCTAATTGTAAGGTGCGGGCAAACTCTTCGACAATGGTAGGTCTGAGATCGTGCTCTAAACGTCTTAACTGAATAGGTTCGCCTTTAGTTTTCAATTCTGTGAGTTTGTCTTGATAAACTTGACGATTACAGTCCTCGCCTTCCTCATAAAGCCAGTTTTCCATATCGTCCAATTGCTGCACAAGGCCGTCACGGTCTTTGTCCAGAATGAATAGAGCCAGCTCGTCATCTGATGATAATTTTCCACGCAGCTCGTAGACGTATTCTTCAAAGGCATTGCGAGCGTCGGCACGTTCTTTTTCCTGGCGGTCAGCTGCAAAATTTCATTGAAAATTACCGAATTAAATTTAATAAATTTTAAAATTCCTAAGTAACAAAACCAAAATAAACTGTACTAAACGTCTACTAACAACTAAACAAACTCTCCTCTTCGTGCCGAGCAATCTTACCTGCGATCATTTTAAATTCCTGTTCGGTAAACTGATTAATCTCTACTTGAGAAAATCCAAAGGTATGCGATTCGATAGGAAGCTCGATGCTTTTCACTATCTGTTTTTTCTTCTTCTCTTTTTTCTCCTCTCCTTCCTGTAAATAATAAAGAAATCTTCACAATCGTAAATCATTAACGCCATCGTGTATTCGACGTTTCTACAATAGCAACATTTGAATTCACTCGACGACAAAATGAAACAAGAAATGAAGCAAATGGAAGTAGGAAACACCAACCGAAAAGTGCAACAGTTATTTACCACATTACAAAAAAAGCATTCTAAAAAAAATAATAAAAAAAGGTGGGACCGAGAAATGCCAGGCCAGCGCCAGGTTCGATAGCGTACCCGGCTGAACCAGGCCGATATTTTCTTCGTCCAGCCCGATGATCCTACCTCAGGTTGGCCATTGGTTGTGTCGTTCTGAGGTTGTTCGCTGTTCTCGTTGGCCTTCTGCTGCGGCTCTTCGGCACCATCAGGTTCCAGAGCTTCTTTACTCTCTATTAATGATGCGCTCGAAATATTCATTATGCCATGAAGATTGATGCGCGCCTTCACCTTAACCTTTTGTGCTTTCCCTTCTGCAGTAGGATGAATATCTTTAATAATCCACGCGCCTGTGCAACGAATGAAATATATTAATTTGTAACGTTAAAAATTTCAAATCAGGTTTACCTATATTATGATCGGGGAAAGGAATATTTCCAACGTAGGATGCTCGAATTGAGAACGGTTCGCGTCGATAAAAGGTCAACATTTTTGAGAAGGGAACGGCATGATTTACCGGGAACACCTCCATTTCACCTGCGGCTTCTCCGTCTACACTGGCATCCCAAGACACAGAAATTGGGTAGGCCTAAAAAACAAATGAAAATATAGCATTTTGTAATAACTCTCCGCGCAGCTTACTTGAGTATCGGTAACGCTGAATTCGCGCACTCGAATGGCCGGAGATAACATGGCGCATTGCAAAGCACAACCACGACTTGCAGCCTCGTCCTGGTTTAAAGTGGTACTTGGGCCGCGATTAAACACCTTTTCGATGATCTGTTTGATGGAGGGAGTCCTCGTAGCCCCGCCCACTATTTCTACTGAATAAATGTCTTCTAAAGCCAGACCTGCAAGTCGAATTGTTTGAGGATAGGATTCGGTTAACCCAAACGGAACGTCCGCAAGCCTACCTGATTGTTCAAGACACCGACGTAAGGTAACTTCGACACGTTGAAATAATGAATCACACATGGCCTCCATATCGGCACGTTTCATTTCGCTATGAACGTCCTTATCGTCCATAAAGCATTCTATGTTCAAATGTAGGGTGGTGGAATTTGCAGACATTTGCTTTTTTAATTTCTCAACTTCGGCTAATAGACGGGTAAAAGCCCTAGATTTAAAAAAAGATGTTACACGTATTCGTACGTTCAGATAAAGGTGAACCCTTAAATATTCAAATGTTTAAACAAAATAAAATCATGATTGTGGTCCTTTGAGCTGCCGCCTTACTTTGCATTGGAATTCGACGATTTTTATCGATTAAGAAAAATACCACTGCACAAACAAAACGAAAGGCTTTCCGTGTTTTCAATAAAATACGGTCACAAGTGGCTCCAGCCGTTTTTTTTACTTACTCATACGAAACCCTTTTCGATTAGAATTACCTAACAAACTAAAATTTTTAATTTATCGAAAAATTTACCTCGCATTCGATCTGGCATCGATTCTATATTTAGTTTGAAATTCCTTGCAAAAATGTTCAGCTAATATTAAGTCGATGTCGCGCCCTCCCAAATATGGGTCAGCAGCAGTCGCAAGCATGCGCAGCTTACCCTTATGAAAAGCGCACGCGGCAGCTTGTAACGTGGAATGGCCACAATCGACAAATATAACGTTACGCGGCTTTTCCTCGGGCGCGGGCAGATCTTGCTTATATATGCCATATGCTAGTGCGGTCGCAGACGTTTCATTAAATAGCCGCAACACATTAAGACCTAAAATAATTGTTGCGATCGATAATTTTCTACCGACATCGTAGTTAAACTTACCGGCAATACTCGCAGCGTCCAAAAGGGCTTTGCGTTCGTTATTTGTAAAATAAGATGGTACTGAGATGACGCAGTCGTTTATTTGAGTCTGCAGCGCGGTGGCAGAGGTATCTTTCAATTTTGTCAGTAACATTGCCAAACACTGCTCTGGAGAAAATACGTGCTCTTCGTTTAAATAACTTACTTTAATTCCAATGGATCCTGTAGGAGTTTCGACAATATTAAATGGAAGAAACTGCATCTCCCTTTGTATTTGAGAATCGCGATACTTTCTTCCGAGCAGCCGCTTTAGACCGTACACGGTGTTCCGCATATTTGTTACTTGTTGATTCTTGGCAGCTACGCCCAAAATTCGATTTTTGCCAGAAAATGCTATAAACGACCTATCGAAAATAAGAAATTAGGTTAGGTCCATGTGGTGTCCACTAAACGAGAAACTATCGCTTACGCAATTGCTCGGTCTTAAATTAATTGTTACTTACGGTGTCGCTCTTAAACTATAATCGTTGGCTATCGTTTCTATACCGCCAGCTTTGGCCACAGCTACATAACACGATTCATTTCCAAAGTCGATGCCAATTACAGACATCGCAGCCATGACTTAATACTTTTTTCTTCAAATTCGTTCGAGATACGAAGCAAAAACGGCAATCACAAATAAATGCGTTTGGAATGAATTTATAACGATCACGCACCAAAATGAATTCTTTGCGATCACGTTTTGTGCGAGCTTTATCGCTGCCGGCCCCACAAATATTCTTGACAATGTAATGTTTTCGATACAGCCAACTTGATGTTTTATTTCGCACCGTTCTAGAATATTCTAGATTTGGTGGAAAAAATGTAAAAAGCAACGCGCATGCCCGACATCTTTTTGCGGATGAATCATTAAAAAAAATTCGATTTTATTGTATAGGGTATTGCGTAAATAGGGTTGTGTTTAGAATTCGTCCTTGAAAATAAACCTGGTTATTCTTCATCATTTATAACATTTATTTGATATTTCATCCGAATGAGCAAATCATTACGTCAAATAATCGTCACAATAAGCTATATTAGGATTTACCCCTTATAGGTGGTCTACGTATCATACATGTTAAAACGACCTCGATGAACAATAAAACGTAATTTTACAGCTTTTACGTCCAACAATGTTTTTTAAATTCAATCGAATTGCATAAAAATTCTTCTAAAAAAAACCTATTATATTAAGCTCGACATGAAACAACCCATAATAATGTCGCAAAACTAACAATGCAGAATTTACAACAATAAATTCCTTGCAAAATTATTACATTTAATTTTATTTTAAATAAACTACCGACATGTATATATACAACTAACGATCATTTATACATCATTTTCGTAATCTTTAGGATTCTTGCGCATCATCCGCTTGTGTTCCTTATTCACCGAATCGTAAACGAAATATGCCGCCAGTAATGCTGTAAAAGAGATCCGTAATTTCTATAAACTTCTATAAATTGAATAACTTACGGGGTGCGACGTAGAAGATCTCTTCGCGAACCCTTCTAATCATGTTCGGGAAACCGTGTTTGATACAGCCAGCGAACGCGCGCTGTTCGAACGGCGATAATCCGAAGGTGACGATCCGTCTCAACTTGTACAATTCACCAAATCCGTGCCCCATTTCTATCTAAGGTTATGTTAAAATGAATTACATAATAATTTGAAAAACTTGAAACTTAACGTTAACCGAAATTTAGAACAACTATACTTACATTACAGTATTACTTATGTAATGTTATAATGTTTCTTTATCCTTTTTAATAAATAGTTTCCTAATTATAAATTAATTCCTAATCGAAAGATTAACTGTCAAAAATTGCTGACAAGTGACAGTAGTGTATTGCAGGTTCTCAACATTGAAACCATATTTTTACAGAAATGCTTTAATAGTGTTTAAGTGGACTTTGGTCGTTTTATTAGCGTTCAAGGCTTTATAATGAATAATACATAATTATATGTAACTGATAAAATTTTATTTTAATCATGAATTTATTATAAATCGTCTGGATCTCTGTAAACGTTCATAAGATGTTTGATTATTGCCAACATTGATTGTTTGGTGTTAATATTCAGGTTCGGTTTTTTATACACATTTCAGTAGATAATTATTAATTATTTAGCAAAGATAGTTACAATAAAACGAAATGATCTTAAATAGCCTTGGAAAACGTAAGCTAAAACGATCAGTATGGCAAATAAGGTAAAATTTCGATCGAGGATAGTTTGTATCAGATTATTCGTTTTGGCAGTTTTTTTTTTAAAGCACCTAACCTTATAATTTCCGGTTGACCTTATGAAACCTATTATTTGAAAATAATGAAAAGGTTTCGTTATGTTTAAATATATTATTTAATTATAATACTTACTCAAAATTTACACGTTCCTTTACAGAAATGTATTTCGTACGAATCGGACTTTTGTTATCTAAACGTTCGCCGTTCTTGAAGGAGTCTTTTATTAGATATGTGAGTATATATTGCATTTCTTATTCAAAGTAATACATTTCCTGCCTTTATAGGGAATAATGACGACCTTAAATGTAAGAAACTTCCAAACGGTGGAGGTATCGAAAAATTTAGAGTTCATCACTAAAGAGACAACACCAGTTAAAATAACAGATTATCAATTATTGCAACCACAGAACAAACCTTTAGTTATTTTGCTTTCTTGGATGTTAGCTAAAAACAAGCATATCCGTAAATTTGCCGAATACTATGTCGATTACGGATTTGATATTTTACGAATCAGTATTAGTCCGTGGCAGTTGCTGTGGCCGACAAAAGGAACTCAGGCGATCGCCAGCGAGGTCGTTAAATTTTTAGATTTAAATCAAAATTACTCACCTTTATTAGTGCACGGCTTTTCCGTCGGAGGTTACCAATGGGGCGAAGTATTAGTTCTTTTAAATAGCGACCGCAAACATTATCAACCCATTTTGGACCGAATCGTCGGGCAGGTTTGGGACAGCGCTGCCGATATATCGGAAATCTCATTTGGATTTCCATTGGCCGTTTTTCCAAATAATCTTATACTGCAAAATGCAATGAGACAATACATGCAGTAATTACAAAATTTATAGGTTGAAACGACGATTAAATAACGTTTTTAGATACCACATGCGGACATTCGATAAAGTTGCCACGTGTCATTACGTGAGGTCTAGTCAGTTATTTCATAGCGACTTGGTTAAGGCGCCTGCCCTAATATTTCTTAGCAAAACGGACCCGGTCGGAGCCGAAAGGTCTAATCTGCGTTTAAAAGAAGACTGGGAAAGTTTGGGAATAAAGGTATAGCTTAAATTTTTTTTTGATTAAATAATCGAGTCAATCGTTTTAATGCAGGTGTTCTGGAAATGTTGGGATGAATCGCCTCATGTTGGACATTATCATCACCACCGTGAAGAGTACGTCGAACACCTCAACTCGTTTATCAACTTTGTGGGATTAACTCCTGCCACAAAGAAGCTACAAGCTAAGCTTTAATTTTTTTTTTAATTTCAGTATTCGTTTTTGCAGTGTGAGCTAATTGTGTGTGGGGTATTAGTTCAAAATTGTAAAAGTTTGATTCCATTTTTATAAATTTAGGTACATAGTATCATAAACGATTCCAAGTATATACAGTTCCTGCATAGCAGTACTTATGATATGTTTAATTCTTAACAGCTTTATTTGAAGGAATTTCAAAATTTATTTGTTTATAGTTTATCTTTGCTCGGAAAAGTAGAAATATTTCTGGCTGTCTGCCAAAGAAGTTGTAAAAGTTGAACCAAAAATGCAAACGTACGAATGATATTTTTTCACAGTCGGAACAGTAAATATTCTGTATAATAAGTAAAATTAATTGCTAAAGAACTTGCAAAACAATTATAAAAAGAAGATCAGATAAGATAAACTATGAAATGAAAGAAAACACTTATATCCTCGTTTCCAAATTTGAAAAAAAAATTAAACTATAGACTTACTACCGGTTGAAATTGGCAAGAGATCATTTTTGTATTAAATCAAATTACACGAAATATACAATAACTAGACTTGTAATTAATAACATTACATATATATTATATATTAGCACCAAGACTTCTTGAGTTATCACATTCCAATTATTTTTATCGATGACTACCATAACTAAGCACTTAAGCTTCCAAAAATTGATTTAAAAATATACTTGAGCGATTCAACTCTCAAAAATAATTACTGCATGCATTTAATTGCAACACGGAGTATAAAAAATGTAGATTTTGCAAGGTTTTGCAGCCTTAAATGTCTCGCTTAATTGTAGCTCTTGATTAGTCATATTTTTATAAAAAAATAGTCATAACTAGTCACTTTTAATTGCAACCTATAATATGTTATCTCACATTGTATGTTTTATATTATAATCTATACACTTGAATTTACAATGCTTATATCAATGCAATTTTTTATATCGGTACCTAGTTTGATAATAATAGTTTCTAGTTTCAAAAATAATCTCAATTGGTACACAGTAAATGTCGCTCGTTAAAATCATATTCGTACAGTTGACAGCACTACAGGAAGAGGGTTACTTAGTCATCGTATTCGTCCGAGTTGGGACATTGTACCGCAAGGAATTAGTCGGGGGAATCTTGCAGTTCTCTGACGAATTGTTGATCATCCGAACACTCTTCCTGGAGTGCCTTCAAGTTTACATGGTGTTTTTTGAGTCGACTATGTAGCGATTTAAGCGAGCGGAGTTCACTGTATTAGGTTTTATATGTGTATATTAATAAAAGTGTGAAATACTATAAAATTATCTGCATTTTATTTATGTACATGAATGTTTTCTGCACATACTGATGGTTTCGTCTTGCAGAAATCTATTTGGAATATATTGCCTATATATGTTGCCACCGCTAAGGTAATTTCTTGTCGAGTGACGTTTTATCGATTCGAAAGATCGGAATTGGGTTTGCGCACTTACAATTGTGTTTTTACGCGTTTTCGCCATTTCGGCATGCTAAAGAAATTGCAAATTTAAAGCGAATTATAAATATACGTCTAAAAAGATCAAAATTAAAAAAGAATAAAAATCGTCTTAAATTAATTAATAGTATTCGAGGTTTGATACCTCCAACATTACACGCTGCTTTAACTTTACATATCCTTAGAAAAAACAATAATTTTAAAAATAACGAAAAGCGATTTTTAGAAATACTGTATAAATCGTCACCAAGAACTTATGACATTCTACGAAATAAATGGAAATGGAAATTACCGAGTTCTGAAGTAGTAATTAAAATGATGTTACATAAAAACAGTATTAAAAAGTAACTTCAATCAATCAGTGGATCTACTTATGGAGTTTATATACAGTTGGAACTAATTACAGGTAATTTTATACACATTACTAACAAAATTAAGACATTTTTAAATAACTAAGAAACTTTTTAATTACAGTTCGTACTACAAGAATATTGATAAAACAGCAAATACCTTGTAAGTGTTAAAGGAAGCTCACTTGAAATTTAATTTCAATTATTACGGATTTGATCTAATAATTTTAAAGTATTATTTGTAAATTTTCTGTTAATTTGTAGATTTAAGAAATACAAAACGGTGGCATAGAACTAAACCAAACATTCAGCCAAATCAATTTTTATATCATTTATATTCACAATCAGTTGGAAATATAAGGTAAGCAACAGAGCATAAATTTGTTTGATTATCCAATAAAATAATTAATGTATAACGTAATAATAACATTATAAAAAAAAATAACGTGACACTATGTAACAATAAGACTATTGTATTGTTGTTGTCATACAAATACAAAAAGCACCAAGACTGCCTCAATTTTATCTTTTTTTATTATTTTTAGCATCTTTAGTATTAACTGTGATTATCTTATGTAGTAAATCAGAAAAAATTGGTCAAAACTTATTACATGAAAACATGTATTTATATAGAGATGCAGATTTATTATTGGTACTCCTTAAAATCGTGTTTGATATTTTTACAAGTGTAATTTCAAATGTTTTTTATATAAAACTATATACAGAAATCTTTTGTATACAAATTATAATATGAATTGTGTTAAGTTTTTACATTTTTCTAATTAGAACGGCTGTGATCTTTTAATTGGCTATACAAACTAATTCTGAATTAAATAGAAATTGTTATATACATAATAATTTAATTAAACAAGAATTACCTATTTATAATTTGCAATTATTTTAATATGTTTTTGTATTAATTTTCCCGTAATTTTTAACTTAGTAGAATTGCAGTTAATCGTAAGATTATATTGAATGTTTGTAATTTTATAAAATTAATTTGTGATAAATATATTCCAATGCACTTGCATCGAGAATGGATCATGTCAAATAAATACATTTTACACAATACATACAGTTATGATGGTTATTTTATGAATATTACTGATCATTGCTAGCTAAATAAATAAAAGTATATTATAGTTAATTATAATATGTGATTTGAGCCACTCCTAATGTAATCATGGCTTTAATGCCCCTCATATTCTAAACTGATAAAATACAATTTATAAAAATTTATAGATGTTACTTAAAAATCAGATAATTGTGTTTAATAATTGTAATTTGTATGTATTATTGTAAAATACATCTTTTTTTATTCAAATTAACCAATATGTTCTATTTAGCATTACTTATAATAAATATTTAAATGTAATCATTTAAATGTAATATATTTTTACAATGAAATCGTAATTTTATAAATGTATTTGAAAAGTCGTTCTTCAGTTATTAATGGTATAAACGTATTCATATCCATTTTATGAATGAATCCCAAATTTATAAATGCATGTATGTATATATGTTTCTCCAGGATACAAAGTTGCTTTAGGGAAGTTTTTCTACAATATAAATCAATTAGATTGTACATTATTGTAATATTACTATACATACATGATTGATTGCATCAGGCCAATTTTGTGTTTCTAAACATAAAGCTCCATGTTTATAATATTCGCAGTCTTTGCCTTTTAGTTTAGGCAAATTTTTAATATCCTAAAAGTTCGAATAAAGTTTTATACTTAATAATTCTATTTTAACTCTTACGTCACGATATTTATTCGGATCTTCGGGTATACAATTTGATGTGTAAAATTGAACTCCAGGCTGGTTGCTATACACTTCTAGAATTCTTCCACTTGGTGGATGTACAATGCTAAAAAAATAATGATAATTTCTTTATTGCATTTTATTTAACTTATGTGGTCAACAATTTAACACAAATTTTGAAAAATATAAAACAAAATAAGATATTTTAGTATGTGGTTGTTTTATAACTTAACGGTTATTTAAGAAAATCTGTAACATTATTAATTCTTAACTAATACATTTTTAAAACTAGTTTAAAACCTTGCAATGAAAGTATTTTCTTGATCTGATCCTTTATTAATACAGAAATTGTGATCATAACCATCGTAACCAGGAATATTATGAATAACATCCCCCATAATTTTAGGTATTTGCAGATCGAAGATGGTATTTGCAACAGAAAGCAACTTTCCTATAATAGAATCGATGTAGTTTTTAAAAATAAGTGAATGTATCCTACCAGTTGGAATTGAATCTTTATCAACATCAGTTATTTTGTTAGCGTTTATAGAAACTGTATGTTTATATAATTCTTCGGCACCACGGTTATGTCCCGCAAGATTAAAATAAGAGTGATTAGTTAGATTTACAAATGTTGGTTTGGTAGTAGTTGCTTTAAATTCGATAAGAAATTCATTTTGTTCGTTTAATTGGAACGTCAAGTTGACTAACACATTTCCAGGGAAACCTTCTTCTTTGTCAGGAGAATCGTAACTCATTACTACTTTTCTTCCACGTACGTAATAATCCCAATTAACCTTAAAAATAAACCAAAATAAATACAAATTTAAAGGTACATATATCTGTACCTACTTTATCAAATCCTTTGAAACCTCCATGAAGTTGGTGCACACCCAAATTTGATGAAACATTATACGGAACATCGTCAATTAGTATTTTGCTGTAACCAATTCTATTAGCTACTCTACCGACAGTAGCTCCAAAATATGGGTTTAAAGGATCCAAATATCCTAAAAGTAATTTTATTCAAATTGTTTCTTCTACTCTTTGTGTTTTTATAGAATGTTATAGTTCTGGAAAAATCGAGTTATATCATTAGGTACCTACCTATTAATAAAATTTTAAAAAGAGAGTGTCTAACACAATGTAATAATTAATTTAACATTTATAGTCGATAGTATTTTGTACCGAATTTTAAGTTACACGTTTATAAGGTCCTTATTGTTATATCAGTGTATATCAAGTATATATTATTTTTCTTATATCATATGATTACTTAAATGTTTTTATCAATTTTATAAAAATAGTAATTCTTGTTTTTCAGCAAATAAATACAGCACTAGAACTTTAAAACTTGTTTTTAAGTTCTTTGCCATAATCGATTGCAAAGTGTAAAATATCAAGTTCAATTTGATGAAAAATTTCAAAACTCGACCTTAGCCTTATTTATAAATATATTAGTTGTGAAGTTGAAGTTAATTTGTAACAATAGGTAAGTAGAAATGTTTAAAAAATGAGAAATATTAATTAATGATTACTTTTTAAAAACTTTACTTACCTATCACTAAAGTGTACTCTGAACATTTCAAATTAAAACATCAATAATTTGATATAATAAAAAAAAACGATTGTGTAAGAAAATAGCAATATAATTATGATAAACCAGTTTTAGAATTCATTCAGATACGTAATTGTGCACAGGAGTTGCACTACCTATTGATATAACGAGAAAATTAAACTGTTTAGATAGATAAATATCTACACTTATTTTATTTTAAAATCGACGCCTCAATTGCTAAGATTGTAGTATTATTATTGTTAAAATTGTTTCTATGAATAGTATCCATGAAAATTTCTTTGCCGTTACTATATAATTATAAAAAATAAACCAGACAACAGGGTAGTAAAATTTTATAAACAATTTTAATTATTTAAAAAATAATTCTTAGGCGAATAAAAAAAATATATATATATATTGAATTTGAATATAAAACTTTGGTCATTTAAAACTGTATGAAGTAGGTCTTTAAATTCATATTCAATTAAGTTTCAAATTACTCGATTATGAAAATATAATTGTAAAATTGTAAAATAAAAATTGCAATATGAAACAAAATGGCCTTTTTCATTTATAAAATGAAATTTACGTGTCTTTAAGGCGCGCGTAGGAAATAAGCTATGAATTGTGAACTCAATAAGTTACGCCACTATAGAGTTATATGGATTATGTAATCATTAATAAAACAAAATATTAGCTTTATGACGAATCTGTTTTTTTTATGATTTGCAGATAAAATGTTGCTACATTTATATTATAACCAATGTGAAATTAGGTTGCACCTGACCTATAAATAACGTACCTACTGCTGTAATATGCATTATAATTATCTTTTCACGATAGGTTAAATTTTATGGAACCTATTCAAAATTTAAATTAGTAACAATAATTGAAACTAAAATTAAAACTTGTTTTTAGTGTGTATAGGTAAGTAAAATAAATGAACGTTCGTAATATAAAAAAGTACAATTTAGTAATTAAAATATATACTATGCATACTATAACATATAAGCGTCTTGACAAAATTAAAAATTTTTTAAATTAATATACAGTAAAACGTGACTATAGCTTATCCAAACCTATATGATGTTCACGTCATCAATGCAAGGTTACTAGATGATGACGTTTCACACAGTGCTGTCACCTCGAACATCGTATTTTTACAGTTCTAATAAATTGTAGTCTTTCTTTATATAGTCTAATATGTGCGCAGGTAAATCATCTATAGAATATGTCACTTTCCAAACTTTAAACCGAATTACAAATAAACAATCTAGCAACTTTTTGTTGATGACGTGAACATCATATAGGTTTGGATAAGCTATACGTTGCCCACCGCTGGTTCCTCTCAAATCTAATCAAATTACAGAAAAAAACTACTATACAATTAAATGGAGATTCACAATTTGGGTTCATCAAAATGTGGTCAACTAACAGAAGACATGTGGTCAAGTTATAAAGGTGGTTAACTTCAAAGGTTTTTATTGCTTTTAAGGTTCTCGCGACCTTGAGATTTAAAAATTGTGACGTCATAGTCATATGAACTTACGTCGAGTACACTGTTGTCAGATTATATAATTACGTTAGATTGCAATAATCTATATTTAATGATCGTGACGTTGAAATAAAATTATTACTTTAACTATCCTTAAAATATAATTCATTGTAATGAGAATAATAAAATCTTTAAATATTACCCGTCATGTCATTAAAACCCATTACTATATCTGCAACAGTTCCATTTTTATCGGGAATTTTAATAGAAGTTATTGTAGCCCCATAGGTTATGGCCTGCACTGTAATAGAATTACTATTTCTCCAAGTAAATCGCCTAACCGAAGTTGAAATGCCTGTAGCTTTATTAGTAAAAAGGCCAAACTCGTCTTCTTCAAATTCTACTCCACGATGACAAGGTTGATAACATTTTTGTTTTGTATTCATTTTTAAACACGTGTATCGTTATCGATAAATTATATTATTCGTGAGCAAAAAATCGTACATAAGATATAATTATGATAATGTAGAATAATTTCAATACGAAATCAATAAATTTTGGGGACAATAAAATATGTATTGACAAGCAATACTTACGGTATCGTAATTAACAATTTTATAATATTAAAAAAACAAACAAACAAAAGAATCGATATCAATTATCAGTATATAATATTTAATTTTATTTTTTCATAACTTATTGCTTTAATTCAATTTTTAAGGTTATATTCTTTATTTTTGTCGTTTTTCGAAGGACAACAGTTTGCGACAATCGATTGAAAACAATTTCAAAATAATCGTTCATTTTACCATGATCTTAGCGTTACAGTTATCAGTAACTAAACAGTGCGTCACAAGGAAATAACTAAACAATGATTAAGAAATATTAAAGAAGAATGTGCATTGTTCAACGAAACCACCTACAGATAAACAGCAACATGATATTGACGTTAACGTTATTCGCCTTATTAACGCTGGTTAGCGGACAAATTTATTGGTATAGGCCCGAACAGGTCCACTTATCGTACGCTAATAATAAAGATATCGTTGTAACATGGTCGACGATGAATGCTACGAACGAATCTGTTGTCGAATATGGTATAGGCGGTATGATACTGAGGGCAAAGGGACGTTCGAAATTGTTTGTCGACGGTGGTTCCGAAAAACACTTTCAGTACATTCATCGTGTTGTTTTACGAAATCTCACACCGGATAGCGTTTACGGTAAGCGAAAACTAGATCAAATACGGGATTAAATAAACTGCAGTTTCTAGTATATCATTGTGGAAGCAACTTGGGTTGGTCGCCGCAGTTTTCGTTTAAGAGCAGTCCAGATGGGACCGATTGGCAACCGCACTTGGCAATTTACGGGGACATGGGAAACGAAAATGCTCAATCTCTTGCCCGTTTGCAAGAGGAGACGCAGAGGGGCTTGTACCATGCCATTTTGCACGTCGGCGATTTCGCGTACGATCTGGATACCGTAAGTTGTATTTCTAATTACGGCAGTACGTAAAGGACGCACGGTGTTTTAGGAGAACGGCAAAGTGGGCGACGAGTTTATGCGACAGATCGAATCTATCGCCGCTTATGTACCATACATGACTTGTCCTGGTAATCATGAAGAACGATAGTAAGTGTTAGTCCTTAACGAGTTTTAAACAACGGTAAAAGAATGCGGTTTTTAGCAACTTCAGTAATTATAGAGAACGCTTCAGCATGCCCAGCGGTACTGAAAGTTTCATGTACAGTTTCGACATAGGGCCTATGCATATAATATCAATTACAACAGAAGTGTACTACTTCATGTATTATAGCTTCAAACCGCTAGTGTTCCAGTACCAATGGTTGGAGGGAGATCTCATCAGAGCGAATCTGCCCGAGAATCGCGAGAAGCATCCGTGGATCATAGTTATGGGCCACCGTCCGATGTACTGTAGCACAACCGACGGCGATGACTGTACGCATTATGAGACATTAACCAGAGTCGGTCTACCATTCTTGCATATGTTTGGACTTGAAAAGTTGTTGTACGATTACGGAGTGGATTTGGAGATTTGGGCCCACGAGCATGCCTACGAGCGTTTGTGGCCGTTGTACGATTACAAGGTCTACAATGGCAGTTATGAGGCGCCCTACGTGAACCCCGGGGCGCCGGTACATTTCACTACCGGTTCTGCTGGTTGTAAGGAGGGTCGAGACAATTTTAACGTAACTCTCCCGCCGTGGTCGGCTTTTCGAAGTAGAGACTATGGGTACACTCGCTTGAAGGCATTTAACTCTAGTCATTTGTACTTGGAGCAGGTGTCCGACGACAAGGACGGTGCCATTATTGATTCTTTTTGGATAATCAAAGAATCTCACGGGCCGTACAAATATTCAGAAATGAACTGGAGTCTGATGGACAGTATGAGGCTGAAAAGTTTTGTTTAACGTTAATCGATATGTATTAGGAAATGTGTATAATTTAATCGAATTTATTTATGACATTCCAAAGATTAATTAGATTAAATTAAATTAAATTTAGAGTTACCTATTTATATATTTTTTATATATGTTTATAATGTTTTATAATTTTGTCAAATGTTGACATTCTTAAATTTATATTTCTCTAGATCTTGTTTAGCGAATAGGGTAAAAGAGTACAACTTATAATTTGAGGTAGAAATCAATGTGCAATAATATATCTAATTGACATTGTAAATAGTTTAGGGATGCATTTTGAAAATTAACACATTTTTAAGGTCATTCATTATTTTTATCAAGAAAATCGATTTATTGAAAAATGTCGATTAAATTGGTTGTCCTTAAAATTTTTCAGTATAACGTTAACCTGTATACACCGTGTCCAAGATAAGAATGCACAGCATGGGGATCTTGAAAACGGTAGAAGATACAGGGTGGCTTAAATTAGAAAAAAGTTGCGCTATTTAGAGTATGTTCACATGCTGGTCGCAAAAGTTCATTATTGTTTATCGTTTTCAAAATTCTCAAAAAAATGTAATTTTTTGGATTTTCGTTTCTTTTCATTTTTTTATTTATTTTAAATGATATTAAAAACTACCGGCACTTTCTGTTGCCACTTTTTAAGCTCTACAAAATGGCGTGTTCAAATTTTTAATCCGACGTTTGATCCAGAACCCATCATCAACTTTATTTTTTATATGCACAAACAAAGAGACACCCTGTATTCGGTAGCATTATTCATTACAAATTCAACGATGTATACAATTATGGTTTTAAGCCAACCAGGGTACAAACTTGATTATAAGGTTTTATTTTTAAATTAGTAGGCGTGTACAATAACAGAAACAAAATGTCAAAAATTATAATCAATTGCTCAAATAGGTTGCCATTAGTTTCTAGACACAAGTATGCTCTGTCTACAGAAGAATTCAAAACATGGTCTAACATTTCTGGTGTGATTGTATTAACTGCTGCTAAAACCAATGCCAATAACTGTTCTTCAGTTTAAGAGTGGCGTCATAACTGGTTTAAATACGCAGGAAAAATCCACGGAGTTAAGTCAGGTGATCGGGCTGGCCAGGCTACTCACGGAGTCGTGCATTAGAACCTTGGGCAATTTCGCAAGTTCTTGAATATGGCATGGCACATTGTGAAACCAGCAATTGTTAACTTAAGTAATGGTAATTCATGAGCATTTCCAATCATCTGCATAGGCAGTACGCTCGAAGCTTAATTGTGTGATAAATACAAGGTCCTATATTGCATGTTATGAGGCGTTAATAACCGGTGAGCCGTCGTAAAATTACGTCCTAAGTTCTGCTGGTTGAAGGATGCATGTTGGTTATTATCTTTTGCTCAACCTAGGCTTTAAGTAGAGACTATGGGTACACTGCTTGAAGATTTAACTCTAGTCATTTGTACTTGGAGCAGGTGTCCGAACAAGACGGTGCATTATTGATTTTTGGATAATCAAAGAATCTCACGGGCGTAAAATATTCAGAAATACGGGCATTGATGGAGTATGAGGAAAAGTTTTGTTTAACGTTAATCGATATGTATTAGGAATGTGTATAATTAATCGAATTATTTAGAATTCCAAAGATTAATTAGATTAAATTAAATTAAATTTAGGTTACCTATTTATATATATTAATATGTTTATAATGTTTTATAATTGTAATGTTGACATTCTTAAATTTATTTATCTAGATTTGTACTTATAGGGAAAGAGTAAATACAATGTGCAATAATTATTAATTAATTGTAAATTTTAGGGATGCATTTTGAAAATTAACCATTTTAAGGTCATTGATTATTTTTATCACAAAAATTGATTTATTGAAAAATGTCGATTAAATTGGTTGTCCTTAAAATTTTTCAATATAATGTTAACCTGTATAGATTACAATGTATTTTTTAACGTGTTTTAAAGAAAACATTTAAAAATTTTGAACATCTTTATTTAATAAATTAATAACTCGATAGAAAATTATAACGTACATATCTTGCGTGTTAAATCTTAAGGTGTTTGTAACGTAGTTTTATGTAGTATCATATTGTATGTTTAAAAAGTTAATAACACAATGTTCATATTAATTTATAAGTTTCAACTTGACCCTCTCCTCTACCCAACAGATACTTTTTCTCGCAACACAAGTCTGATTCAAGGTCCTATTCCGTTTGCGACACTCTCCATAAAAGCATTTGCTAACGACATTGTTGAACTTCAAAAATAAATTATTATCACCCCCATTAGGTCCGACCAGCACGTTGCACTCGAATCGAAATTTCTCGATGTCCTTCATGCAACATTCTAAAAATTCGGGATGCACCGTGAAATATTCTCCTAAATTAAAGTGTTTTATCCTCAATTTTTGCGCAAGAACGCCAGTGACGTACACGTCGTCCACCCAAAAATACCGAGTCCTTGCCGATTCGGCCACAAGCTCGCTGCACACTTCTGGATTTGTGACGTAAAACCAACCCGATACAAAAGTCGGGTATAACGGTTGTCGATATTCTTCTATGGTAACGTACCATTTATTTGCTGGCTCCCTTTTTGGCACCATTCCGGGTAATATATAACCGGCTAAAAGTTTTTTTTGAGGTAGCTTTAACGATTTTAAAATTTCTGTAGTTTTATATATGTTTACGACAATGTCATCGTCCATTTTAATGACATATTTCGCTCGCCTGCAATAAGTCGATGCCCATTTTAAACCCATCACATGCTTGTATGTTAAGTTACGATAAGCTTCAAGGAAATTTCCTTGTATCAAATCTCCGAATCGTTTACTTTCGTCCACCACTGCTTTCTGAGATGTATACTTATCTTTGGGGGCAACTCCTAAAAGAAACACTCGCCGTAAATTAAACCGTCGTAGCTTGTCTGCAGGAAAAGCTTGTCGCATTGCACTGCGTGTTTCGACATTTCCGAAATACGATGTTACAATTATAATTGCTAGGATGTTCGAATCGTTGTGTTCACAAGTTGCACTGTTTAATAAGTATTCAAAGTTCAAGTCCAACAATTTGTCTTTGTTTGGTTGCTTCGGTGGCTCTAAATAGACCATTTCTATAGCATTTTGTTTGCTTTTGAACGGGATCGTGCTGAAAAAAATGAAAATGATCACCAGCAGCACCGTAACAAACAAGACCGTAGTTACTTTGTGATTTATCATCTTTTCCTCTTGATTTTCTTCATTTTTTCTAATTTTCTAAGCGTCGAAATTGAAGGAGTGGTTGAAGAATTTACAGTTACATTATTATTATGATAAATCGACGAGTTGTAAAGCGGCAATAAAGTCGAAAATTGGTTGTAAAGTTACTATACAACCTTGAAAATAAAAGAGAGTATTATTGTATTGCCTGTAGATTGTACTGTATTGTAGTATTATGTTCCGACATACTTAGGTGCAGTAAGTGCAGTAACCTAGTAAATGAACATCAAATACTTCGTTTATCCCGTCGTCTGCCTTAATTGTTGTCAGAGTTGCTTATAAGGTCTATGCATAGCTAAAACAGCTGACCTGACAACTTGAATGGAAATAACAGATGTCGCTCGCGTCGGATATTAATGGTAACTGTAATGATTATTTGCAACTAGGATTTTCATTTAAAGTGTGGAATTCACAGTAAATAATATGCAGCTAAAACATTGTTGTGTGCCTAATTGCACACAAATAAATAGAAATAAAATTAAAATGCACCGATTTCCTTCCGATATTACGTATAAAAAATTGTGGTGTAAAAAAATATTTAATGTAACAGGTAAATAATTGCGATTTCAATAATTCATTCTTACTTAACTCTTTATTACTACTTAATTATACATTTACAGGACACAATATTGAACCCAATTTGTATGTTTGCGAAAAACATTTCGAAAAGAGTTGTTACTATTCCAATAAATTAAATCAAAGGTATAAATTAAAAGCAAATGCCATTCCAACTTTATATTGTCGTACAACTACCCTAGACTCTACCACTCCTGATGTAGATCCTGCACGTCAGAAAAAGTCCAACAATATCAATTCTAAACAGTCATGCACTAGTATGGATGTTGATTGTATATCCACCCAAGATCCTGTCACTCCTGTCGATCCTATGAATAAGAATACCGAATGCCCTTTGCCTTTTCGCTTTGAGCTAACTTCATCAAGAAGTGATACAAAAATGCCATTGTGCAATACCGAAAATTCATTACCACCCATGTGCTCAACGATCCTAGTCGATTCTAATTGCAACGAGAAAGTTTTATTATTAGATGAATTGCAAAGTTTACGTTTACAATTGAAAAAGGCAAATCAAAAATATAATTTTTTAAAAAATTCTTTAAGTTCCCATTTTTCTTGTTACAATCATAAAAATTTAATCACAGACATCATTTTAACAAAGCTAATTAAACCATTATTTTCCAGTTACTGTAACACGCAAAATGATAAAGTAATTAATCAAAATGTATATTCAAAACCATAAACTAGAAAAATTTTAAAATTATAGTCTTTATAGATCAGTATCTACCATTTTATTAAATATTTTCGCAATAATTTCTTGTTTACTTTACGAAAAATACATTAATTGCAGTTTTAATAGATGTAAAACGAAAATACAATTTTATTTTTCAATTTTAAAAAGTTACACCAAATAGTCAAGTTCTAAACCATACATAATAGATTTCATTAGTACCCGACGCAAGCGCTTTTAATTGTAAATTAAAATCTATTGCACAGACTAATAAGCACGAAAACAATCAACGCAGACTAGGTTTATCCTAACCTAGTAAATAAACATGTCTACGAGATTGTAATAAATTTATTTAATATTATGAATCGTTATTTAAAACTGTATTTGTAGATATCCCCTTTATCAGAAAGGAGGTCCGCAACTCCGGGTATTTTTGCCTAATTTCTGGATGAAACTCGTTCGGCCGGAACAACATCAACCGCCGAACGTAGCTCAATTTATGTGCTCGATGGAAATGACAAAATACGACATTAAGAATTATTTAGAAAAAATATACAAAGTAAAATGCGTAGACGTTAGAACGCGAATAGCGTTGGGCAAAACTCGACAAGAACCCGTTCGGGGTTATATCATCAAAGACGATGATATCAAATATGCCTACGTTGTTATGGTAAAATGATCCTTGTACGTATCCAAATTATAGATAATATTGTTTTTCGTTTCGATTAGCCGAAGAGCGAAAAGTTCGCGTTTCCTGATTTATTTGCCGAAGTGAAAAATAAAGATCTGATCGATCAAGAAAAGACACTGGAAGAATTTCAAAAGGGACGGGAGAAATATGAACGGAAAAACAACGATAGGCCCGGCGTGCCCGGATGGTTTTCATTTTAATTATGTCATTTATGTGTAAATATACGTAGGTAGTAGTATTAGATATAAATAATACGTTTGATACGTGTGTGCGAAAGTTGTAAAATTCGAACCTAACAAACAATTGAAAAAAGTTAAATTTCCCAGCAAATGAATCAAAATTTTAATTTTGTACTGTTGGTTTTTGATTTGCACATTGGCTATTGCCCTTATATTTTATAGTAAATAAATTGAAACATTTTTGAGCACCTATCTGACCTAGGCATTTGTGTTTACATTTTGTTTAATTCTATATATGACTTTAAAAAAGAACAATGAAGTAGAAGCTTCTGCGCCTGATGAAATTTGCTTAAAAATATGCAATGATTAGGTCGCTAAGCAATCACCGAAAACTAACTACGGTTACTTTACGATTATTGATCAATCAAAGTCATAATGTGTCAAAAATTCCTAGTGGTAAACAATGCGAGTAACGTTTTGTACAGATCTTGATAAAAGTGTAGTGGTGACCAACTGCGAGAAGCGCGGCTGGATTCAAGTTGGTCCCGACGATGATTGGAACATTTATTGGGCAGGCACCTTGACGTGCCGTAGTTTATTTAGCGTGGATAGCGGTTATCGCATGAACGACAATCAGTAAGCATTTCTCTTGCGTAAAATACATCGCATTACAATTATCGAAGTTTTTAGATTGATAAATCACTTTCCCAATCACTACGAGATGTCAAGGAAAGATTTATTGGTGAAAAACATAAAGCGATACAGGAGAGAATTGGAAAAGGAAGGAAACGTGCTGGCGGAAAGATGGGATTCCAAATATCTACATTTGGATTTCATCCCGATAACTTTTGTTTTGCCGCCGATTACAACATGTTCGTTGAAGAGTATCGCAAAGCACCACAGAGCACTTGGATAATGAAACCGTGCGGAAGATCGCAGGGCTCCGGAATTTTTTTGATAAACAAATTATCCAAACTCAAACGATGGTCGAGGGAAGTTAACAAGAACCCATTGCAACCGCAGTTGGCCAAAGAAAGCTACGTTATATCCCGGTAAACAAAAATTTAACGTTTAACAAACATAAAATGTCAATTTTGCAGTTACATCAGCAATCCATTGTTGAT
Organism: Rhagophthalmus giganteus; assembly: GCA_036326145.1. Classification (NCBI taxonomy): domain Eukaryota; kingdom Metazoa; phylum Arthropoda; class Insecta; order Coleoptera; family Rhagophthalmidae; genus Rhagophthalmus; species Rhagophthalmus giganteus. The sequence continues at coordinate 1,106,980 of JARFJA010000036.1, forward strand.
AGGTGGCAAAAAGTTCGATTTGCGTTTGTACGTGCTGGTGACGTCGTTTCGTCCGTTAAAAGCCTACCAATTTCGTTTGGGTTTTTGTCGTTTTTGTACTGTAAAGTACGATTCGAGCGTAGCCGAACTAGACAACATGTACGTTCACTTGACCAACGTCTCGGTGCAAAGGCACGGGGTACTTCTTGCCGGACTGTTTGGAAATTTCTGCTTTCACCCGAGTGTTTCAGGAAGAATACAACGCGTTGCACGGCGGAAGCTGAGCGTTCAAAATTTAAGGTTGCATCTGGAGAGCACGCGGGGCAAAGACGTGACCGAAACACTATTCGATCAGATCAGCTGGCTGATCATACATTCGCTGAAAGCGGTGCAGCCGGTAATTGCAACGGATCGTCATTGTTTCGAGTGCTACGGATACGACATTATCATCGATAATAAATTAAAACCGTGGCTCATTGAGGTAAATAAATAGGGACAAGATACGGAAGCGGACGTGACTGTTCTTGTTTTTTTCTTTTTAGGTGAATGCATCACCCTCGCTCACATCTACCACGGCTAACGATCGAATTCTAAAGCACAAGTTGTTAGCTAACATTTTTTCGATTGTGGTCCCGCCATCTGGACTCCCAGAGTAAGTATTTTGTTTCGATTCGACATTTGGCTCAGAATGCAGAAGGGTCGATCGAAGAATTGAAATGATTAAATAAGTATAAATGTGGTTTGTAATAATTACTCCCCTAAAATAACTTTAGCGTACGTTGGAATAAGATTGTACCGTCCGAGCTGTGTGGGGACTTTGAGTTGCTTATAGACGAAGACCTAATAGGCATGGAAGACAATTTGCCTATAGACCGTCAGTCCAATCAGTTCAAGTCATCAGGTAGCTACAAGTGGAAGTAATGTTAAAGTAGTGCACTAAATAATTATGTAAGACATTTATTAAACATTATATGCACATTAATTATTTAAATAATTGTTGTAACAATACAAACTGTTATAAATATTACAATTCAACAAGAATTATATAGAATATACAGAGTTATATTTAAATGTTTAAAAAACGTTAGTTTATAGAAGAACAAAAGTACTTTGGTAGTTTTAAGCGTCAGTTGGTTATGAGGTGATACATTTATTAATGAAAACATCAATTTCCCCTCAAATTCGAATAATCAAAAATATTTAGCTTTACACAGAATATTATTTAGCAAGGCACATGAATGTGGTTTTAAAAACCTAACGGTAACTCTTGTAATCGCTTATATTTTTTAAATTAATTCTATCTAACCGAAAACGTAGTTTTTGACTCACTTTTGATGCCGATTTACATAAAGCGATCCGTATAGTATTTATAATTTTACTCGATAAGGAACCGACAAGTCGATGGGTTTCCGAGTAAAATTATATTTACGGGCCGACCGGCTTATACATTTATAAAAATTTGAAGTTACTCACAAAATACACATTAATACACTTTCTAATACTAAATATCATGGACAACAATAGACTACAATTTAAAAAAAAATGTAAAAAAACGAACGATTTGTTTTAAGCACACTTTGCCCCTGTACACAAAACGACAACGTTTACATTCCATCTGGTTTCGGAATGTTGGTATCGTACGCCCTGATAACGTCGGCCTGCGATACAGTACCCCCTTCTTCTTGCGAAAACGCAAAGCCATCTAACAAAATCAATTGCTTTCATAATTTCCCCCTTTAAAAAAACTTTTAAGCTATTTACAATTCGCTTTCGGTTAGTGTTTGTCCTATTTGCGTTAATACACGTGTATCTGTGTGTTTCGTTTAGCTAACAGCGGTGTTATTTATAAAGAAAATACTTACGCGACAGCTCTACTTCCAGGTCAACTCTAGTATGGGACTTACGAAAGAAGACGCTGCGAACGTTTTTGAGCAACCGAGCCGTTTCGGACAGCCTAGAACCATTTTCATCTCGCACTCTAGCTACTATTCGTGTTTTATTGTCATGCTAGTTTCGTTTGTTACTTAATGGTGGTTATTTTTTTAAAGACACTGGTAATGTTTCAAGGTTGTTGCGGCATAAAATTAAATAATTTTATTGTAACGATATACGGGATTTTATTCGCGTACAGGAATAAACGGAAATCACCGTGCATCGTTAAAATGCATTTTTTCATCATAAGAAATCGTATAGAAATGATCGCGAAATATACAACTTCAAATAACTACCATATAAGAACAAATGCAACAGGTGGCTTAACGTGCACACAAAAACAAGCAAGTGTGAATCAAGCACGTGCACTACTCGGAATTGGTTCTTTTAATTTGTAATTAAAGTACTTACACATTGCGAATCTTTCCAGTGCATGCATCGTACTTGCAAAAACAACAACACATTAATCAATAAAACATAAAAAGGTTGTTTTTATGCAAACGTTAAAGAAATAAAGACTAACAAGACACATTACTTACGTTATCAAATTGGACAAAACAGCTTGATAACATAAATATTTCATACACACATTAAAACAAAGTAACTTACATTAATAATTGTTAGAGATTAGTTTACCACAAACAACCGACACTTTTAACAACAGTTAATAACGACATGTGAAGTAAAACATTTTTATTGGTAATACATGTTTTATAAAAATAGTTTTAGTCTTAATCTAAAGTCAGTATATCTGTGCGTATTACAAGAAGCTCAGAATTGTACGTATAAAAAAAATGTAAGTTTCGTTTCATGCATTAACTTTGTTATTTCCATTAAAACAAACTTAATCAGTGTCTCATCAAATTGGAACAAAACAATGAACCATACATTTAACTATATACATTTCTATATAAAACGATTGTGATGCAATCTGTGCGTGTCCGTTTCTCTTAACTACAAAAAAATATATTGGTCCCCTTCTTTAGATTTGCCCACACGCTCCCTTCCCTATTAGCAACTAATTAACATTCTCATATTCTAATCGTTCATGTCCAAGGGCTCGATTTTCAAGCAAAATTATCGTGTGCCGGTGTGATTGTGTTGTTAAGGCGTCTCCAACTTAAACTGACCACGTTGCTCCCATTACTTCTAAGAAAAAATTAGTCTATCTAGAGGACCGTAGTTTAAATATTTTTTATTGCCGGTGCATATGTTGACATTCTCATCTACTGATCTACCGATTTACCACCGATAAACCATTAGGTTTGGGACCGAAAAATAAAGCAAAACCAATTATTTTTCGGAATTTAAGTTTGCAGAAACATTCAATTCTATTTTAATTGACTATTATAAAATTTGGAATATACAGTGTCCTGCGGATGGAGTTGACAAGAGGAAAATATCTTCGTTATCGATTTTACGACAAGAAGTCATTCTTCATAAAAAATTCCGCTTGTTGAAAAAATGAGTTTACCGCGAAAAAATCTAACATCAGATGTTCGGGGTGTGAATAAATTAAAAAAATTCGAAAACTCTTCAAGAGAGAAATACCATTATTTTTTATTTTAGACAAAATTATTATTAGAAAAAAGTTGCTTAATGTCATAAGAAAGGCCCGAATACAAAATTTGAAGTCTAAATTCTAATTTTTTATTTTCTCAAAATTATGCAACCGGCGTTTTTCTTTAAACATAATAGTACAATCTTGTTTTTAAGCAAACAATAAAAATGAAATAAGAATTGACATTGATGGTAATCGACATTCTCAGATTTTTATTTTGACTTTTCATAAATTCAACTTAAAAAAAATTAAAATGTAAACATAAAATTCAAATTTTGTATCCTGGCTTTGTTTATGATTCTAAGTGACTTTTTCTGTTAACGATTTTGTCTAAAATAAAAAAATAATGGCACTTCTCTGCTGACGCATTTTCATGTTCTTAATTTATTAACACCCCATACATCTCGTGTTTTTTTCATGGTAAAACTCATTGTTTTGGCAAGCAGAATTTTTTATAAAGAATAACTTTTTGTCGTAAAATCGATAATAAAGTTTCTTTTCTTGTCAACTCCATCCGGCGACATAAACATGTTTGCATATGATGTGGATTTTAGAAAAATATATTTAGATATCTAATGGCTTATTGTAATATTATTTAAGTTCAACAATACATGTTCATGGTCATAACTAAGATTTACGTTATTACATTGTATTAATCGAGTTGTTATATATTTTTTTAATCAGCCATATTTAATAAAATTCACTCAATCACTTAAACAACATTATGCAACAGCAATAAAAATTCTAAAAACTGTTCTAATCAAAAATAAAATATTGTTCCAAAGTGTGAAACACAACACTGCGTGCACAACAGTGCAAAATAAAAAAGTTACATCGTAAAGATTCGAGAAAATACGGCAGAAACCTCGTGCAAACTATGTCTAACATGCGATTAAATTTAAAAACAAAAAAGAAACGAGCAATACTTACGAGCTCTTCGAATCTTTGCCGAACAAACTTCCGGGATCGGTTTTTCTTATTTCGCTCTCACGCATGGCGTCTGTTAGGGATTTGAATATCGTTCCTCGAATCCTACAAAGAAAAGCGAGCTTAATTTGTGTACAATATTACAAAATTAATTTTCAAGTTGGAATGGGAATGTGATACCTTAAGGACGTCGGTGATTGAGGCAATTGGTCGAGGATATATACTAAAATACAATATTCATTTTTATGTCTATTTACATGCATAAATTTACTTACACCTTAAATACAAAGTCTGTCGTCAAGGTCAACGTCGGAATCAGTAACAGACCTAGCCAGAATACGGCCGAGGTAAATATGATGATATACATTCCACTCATGATGGTGCCCACGGGAAAGAACGGCCAAAAATTACTGTAAATCATAGTGAATTACAAAACAGGCCCAACTGTCCAGAAAAATCATGCTCTTACCTATAAATTATTACAAACAGAAACCATAAGGCGATCGACCCCCAAATTGCACAGTGCGTTGGCCACACCCACGAATTGGTGCATAGTCCAGCTTTGTAACATACCGTTACCACAACGTACTGCAGAAAAATGAAAGTATGAAACTATAAGATTTAGAGCGAGGGAATTTTGAAATGAGATAAAGAAAAAAATGTCATTCCAAATACGACTTACTGTATAAACGCAGTTGCCCAGCATAAGGTAGCCTCCCTCCCTGCCATTCATCCACAAAATATCGTTCTCGCAAGTCAACAAGGTCAGCCAAAACAGCAGTGCAGAATGTATCATCCCGTTGACAATCCAAATCCAGAACACTTTCACGTTAAACAATTCGCCGTTCTGCGAAGGTTTGTATAATTTGGGATATCTCAGCATGATATCTGCACTGCATGTTTTATCGAAGAGTCCCATCGCCAGAGGTGGTAGGGCCGTAAATATTACGTTGTACAAACCGATGGACCACCTCTCGAACAGAATCTGGCCGGACCAGCCCGAATAAATTGCAAACCAAAGTTCTATTACATACAGACATATATTTTTATAAAAACTATATAAAATCAGTTTGCACATTCTTAAGTAGTTCCATGCCCCATGTACCAATAAAAGTCGTAATAAAAATCGAAACTGAGCAATGCTGTAGTCCGACGCGCAAGCCGCTTGTAAACCCTCCTGTCCCGATATGCCCACGCCGACGTGGGCCTTTTGAATCATGGCCACGTCGTTTGCTCCGTCTCCGATCGCTAAAGTAACAGTCTTAGTGTATTCTGTGATGTACTCGACGACCTCTGCTTTCTGCATAGGAGAAACTCGGCAACAAATCACCACCTTACACGATATACATAACTTTAAAAAGTCCGATTGTAAATCACAACTTAAAGCGTACTTTAAGGTTTGCCCATCTATAATTAACGCTATCTCGTTTTGTTTTTCCAAATTCACACCGAGATCTTCGTTATGTCTCAATACCGATTCCCTTGTACTCTGAAACCTTATTTGGATAAAATTCGAAATTATGTACGACAAGAAACTTACATCTAAACTGTCGTAATTTAAAATGATAAGGGGCGTTCCCTGTACGATTAATCTACTAGAATATCCTATATTAATGGCAGTTTCTTGCTTATCTCCCGTAAGGACCCAAATGTTAATATCGGCCTGCAATAATGCGGCAATCGTTTCAGGAACACCTTCCTGAAGTTTGTCCTCGATAGCCGTGGCCCCGATTAATTTAAGTTTTTGTTCGATTAATTCGGCCGCATTCTCGATGTTAGCTGTAATTTTGATGGCAGTTTCAAATTGTAATTGTGGGTAGTACAAAAAAAATGAACACTAACCTTCCCTGTTATCTAAAGACGTACTCGCTGTATGATAGATTTTCTTCCATTGTTCGTATTCGTTTTCATTTAAATCCGTAACGGCATAACATAGCGTTCTTAAACCCTCGGTGGCAAAGAGCTCCAACTGTTGCAATAAAACGTCTCCGTACTCGCTCCTGGGCGATTCCAGACGATCGTAAATCACCGTGTCTGCCCCCTTACAAAACAATCGAATCCGTTTCTCAGAGTCTCTGACAATAACCGACATCCGCTTTCTCGCCGAAGTGAAATCGATCACGCTTAACACTTGGAACTGTTGCACCTTGCCTAAGGCATTGATCTCGACATAGTCTGGTGTGCGACTTTGAAATACATAGCCAAATTTGCAGGCGCCATACACGAGGCTCGTTCATCTGTAAATGTATCAATCATTGTATCAAACATCAAATCATCGATGACGCCGAGTTTAATGAAATAATGGCTCACCCGGTGAAGCAGCGTGATAGATGATTTCGGACCCATCTTTTGATTTTTCAGGTATAACAGTATGACATACGGATAGCAATGTCATCAGCTCCTTCAATAAATTTGCATTTTTGTGGTTTTGCTGTATGTGCTGAAAATTATAAATCATCGGTAAGTTTAGAAAAACTTGATTATAATCGTGGATGGATTGCGATCAAACATTTTGACCCAAATTATAAAATTCAATCGATAAATCAACTAAAAATACTCTATTCTAATAATTTTTTGCAGATATTTTACAACCCAAAACAAGGGCTTTTCAAGTTTTATAACATTTAAATACACAGTTAAATAATAAACAAAAACAATGATGATCACAATTTGTTATTGAGAGATTAGAGAGCAAAAAAACAATCGGCTATGAATAAACTATGAAACTATGAATAACATTTATTTGTTGAGCTGGTTAAATAAAGAATTAAAAATTGAACTTAAATTATCTATGGTAAAAGATATTGTATTAAAGGGTAAACAAACAAATAAAACAGTAAAAGAAATAAAAAGAAAGAAAACAATATGGAAAAGGCAAAAAAAACTAATGTGCATGTGGAAGAAATGAAAGATAGTCAAACAAATTGTACTATAAGGGATGAAAAAGAAATTGCAGACCACTTCAATAGTTTCTTTTGTAAAGTTGGAAGTAACTTGGCTTCTAAAATTAAAAGTAATGATAATATTGTTGCAAGTAAGATAAATTTTATGCAAGAATCTATGTTTATAAACTTGACTAATGTGGATGAAGTAGCCAAGATTATTTCTAGGCTAAAGAACAAAGCGGGAGGTGTTGATAATGTACACACTTATTTAATCAAATTGATGTCGCCATATATTTGCCCTGTACTAGTTCATATTATTAATCTAAGTATAGTTAATGGTTTTTGTCCAAGACATTTTAAACTAGCCGAAATAGTACCAATATTTAAGCAGGGTGATAAAAAGCTTGCAACTAATTATAGACCAATTTCTTTAATTTCAAATTTTGCAAAAATTTTTGAGAAAATTTTGCATTCAAGGATGCTAAGTTTTTTAAACAAGCAAAACATTTTATCACAAAATCAGTTTGGTTTCAAAAGAGGAACTGGTACTAAAGATTCATTAGCTTTTGTTACTAATAAAATTTATGATTGTCTGGATAAGGGCCAACCAAATGCTGCTGTTTTTCTGGACCTTGCTAAAGCATTCGATACCGTTAATCACAAAATATTGCTACACAAGTTAAATAAGTATGGTATACGTGGAATTGCATTGGAATTAATTAAAAGTTATTTAACAGGTAGGAAACAATGTGTTAAAATCAATAATAAAATCAAAAGTAGTTTTGAATCTGTTAAAATGGGGGTTCCACAATTAGGTCCACTCCTGTTTATTATATATATTAATGATATTTTTTTGGAATGTTCTATGAACTGTGATATAGTATCGTATGCTGATGATACGGTGGTATTGCGCCAATCATCAACATGGGACTTGTTAGAACAAATTTTGAATCAACAATTAATTAAAATTATTAATTATCTTAATGATAATAAATTGTCGCTAAATATTGATAAAACAGTTTATATAGCTTTTGGAAACTATTGTGATAGCATACCAGGAATAATTAATATTAAGCTGCATGATGAGGTACTAAAGAGAGTCAAAAGTGTTAAATATCTGGGTATATATATTGATGAACATTTGAGATGGGACGAACAAATTATTAAATTAACTAGTAGAACTAAATATATCATTTTTATATTGACTACTTTGGGCAAAATATTATCACCAGAAAATTTAATGGTAATTATGTATGGACTCTACTACGGTATTGTGGCATGGGGATCTGCAAATAAGTCTTTAATGTCTTTATTATATAACATACATAGAAAAGTTATTAAAATCTTAATTAAATCTAACAATGGTATGAAATTACCTTTAGACTTGAGGCAAAAATATATCTATGAAGCAGTATTACATTATTATAGGGATATGTCAAATGAATTCAAATCTAGTTCGGTGCAAACAAGGAACAAGTTAATCAAAATATCTAAATCAATGTTGGAAGTGGGCAAAAGAAAATCAGAGTATGTTGCAAGAGTTAACTTTAACAAAATGCCAAATGAACTTAAGATATTACAAAACAACAATTATAAAAAACCATTGAAAACATATTGTGCTATGCTTATGTCAACTGAGTAAATGTAAATGCAAGTGAGCTGAATTTTTAATTTGATTATTAACCTGTCTTGTTTTTATTTTTATTTTTGTATAAACTTTAGAATTAGCTTTAGATTTCAGTTATATACTGAACCACGTACCGATATTTTGTCTCTGTGGTTGTTCCATTGATCTTTGGAACTATTTATATATACTATGTATAACATTGTAATATAAATTTGGTAATAAATAAATATATTTACCTCCTTTACTAAATCCTCGTCAATATTATATATGGCATTTCCTACAGCACATTTCTTGAACTCCATTATATTTCTAGTTAGGGTGCCGGTCTTGTCGGAAAATATATACTTAACCTGTCCCAATTCTTCGTTCAAATTCGACGTCCTGGCCATCGCCGGAGTGTTAGTTTCCTGATGGTACATTTCAATGTCCATATTTATGAATATCGCCTAAAAACAAAACCATCACTTCAAGGCTAGTACATGTAATCTGAGAATTTACCAACTCACTTGTATAAACCTAACCACTTCAAGTGTGACTTGCAATGATATCGGAATTAAATTATTAAACAATATGATGAAAGTCAACAGGTTATACATAAAATTCTGATTGTTCACATCTGAAAAAAACCAAAACAATTTAGACTGTCGCTCGTGAACGCGCCGCCTTCGTCCAAACCTTCCAATCCGATATACCAATCTTTATGGATGTGCCTATTTGTCCATATTTCGTTAAATACGGAACTCAAAATACACATAGCCAACAGAATACCAAACAGCAGCAAAATTTGAATATTAGTGAGCTTGTCCACACTCGATCGCTTTAAAGGCGCCGTGGTCGAATTCCTCATGAGTTTAGTTTCGTGGCCCGTGTAGATGACCAATCCGAACACCCAAGAGGTATTACGTAGCATGGCGCCGCGCAATAATATCTGATCGGGACCTAAAGGTTGTGCGCTGCAAACGAATTAGTTTAACGTCGTTCAATTTCGCCTTTACAAGAGCACAACTAACATCTTATTCGTTTCATTGAGCACGCCCGTGAATTCGTATAGGTTCCTGTTGGGCGGTTCGCATTCGATAGTTCCAGAAAAATGTCGTAAGTCGTGGATCGTTGTAAGTCTCGACGTACACGGAAGAGCGCGACGTACCTTCAGATTGGTCTCTCCATCCAAGTTTGCCGTCTCGATAAAACTCATGCCTTGCGGCTCGCTATACAAAAACAAAACAAGTTCAATTTTTGTTAGAAATCCCGTATGCCACCTTTTATTAACATTATCGATAGAACGTTACTTACCTCGAAGATAACAGAACAAGATCGGCAGGAAAAAAATCATTATTAGGTACTTTAACTATATCGCCCACGACGACATTCAGCCATCTAATTCGTATCCACATGTCGTTTCGCAGCACCTCAACTATTCTATGGTTGGTCTCGTCATCAGCTCGATGCCTTTTCTACAATACAGTCTGTTTGAAATCCATGCGAAATTTCGCGGCGCACCTCCAACTTACCAAATCTTCTACGATCTCCTTTAAAGCCGATACCGATAGTATGAAAATTAATGGCACGAGCGTCGTGTAACGGCCCGTCGGCGATACGTCCGGAATTTGTTGTAGGAGCGCGATCAGCAAAAAGAAAATGTTTGCCCATCTTCGAAATTGCTCGAAAAGAAACAACGGAATGAAGCGTATAAGACTAAAAATCGATGGATTAATCGGTGCCAAAATAAACCACAAAAACCTTCGCTACCTGTATTTGGCCGTTGAGATGCGATTGTTGACAAATTTGTATACGGGCGGCTGCGTTCGATTTATGAAGATGACGCGACGATCCGCGAGGGTCGCCGCTTCCTCGGCGCCCGATTCCCGACCCATCGCGACAGAAATTGCCCCATCTTCTTGCACTGTAACGTCGAAAATGTTATCGTTATGTTGGTCCTTCGAGCACGATGGTTATCAGTTAAATCAAAACAACAGATGGAGGACGTTTTGGCATTGTCGTGGAGCCACGTCGTCAGATTTATCGACGTTTTTGGGACGAACGACGTAATCGCAATTAGATTTGTGTAAATCGTCGAATTAACAGGTAAAAAAATAAAACGTATAAAAGATACTCACGCCCCGATGTGATTCTCGCCCGTGTATTCTGCAGTAGCTTATAAACATTGTTGTAAAATGCCATTTTCGACGGTTTTTAAACTGACGAATGCGAGACCGAACACCTTCCCTGCATATTTCGTTTCGTTTTCACGATATTCAGTTTTTCCAATGGAAAACGTATATATTTTTTTGCGAAATGAAGTCTCGCATCTCGACCTTTATGAATCGTCGAAAACGATCAATTCCAAAAGACGCGCGCAACCTGTTTTCTATTTGTCGCCTCGTTATAACGTAACTTTGAAGTTCAATTAATAATGAAATCGAACTATTTTTACCCCAAAACGATGGATAATTTCTTGGAAATAATTTTTCATAAACGTTTACGCAAGTACAACCTACATTAATGTATTTATCGACGTAACATGCCCTATTACGTCAAAAATGATAATTGGGGAGGCGTCTCGCCGGCAACAGTAAAAAGCTTCAAAGCATTATATTTGTTAAACAAAAATATTTATTATAAGTATTTATAATAACGATATCGACCCGTTCGTTAAAAAGGTTAACCACGAGCGTTGCGTCATCAATTATCAACGTTAAACCACAAAAATTTCTTTTTTTTTATCGCGAAATTTACGAACGACGATACATTCGGTTACGCCGCACGTCGATATCCGATTACAAAAACCGACATTCGTGCCCCAAATTAAAATGTTTACGTAGAGTACGTGTTTACGTAAAAGTAGTATTACTTAGTATATCGCATTACGAGATTAACAGCGTTTATGACAATGATATTACGCAACTATAGGATCGAGTAGACGTTTATTTTGTTTGGGTTGCGGTTTGAGGAATAAGCTTGACGGCTTTTTTCGTCGTCGTTTGGGCCGTAAAAAATTGAGATGTTTGTTGAGCAAGTAAACATGTACTAGTCGCACGTGAGACGTTTTCAAACAAGAAGATGCAACTCGACATGTTACGTGCGCCATGGATTCGGCGAATCGTTGGATGTTTTGAACGTAAAACGCGCCATTCCTTTCCGAATTGAGAAAGGGACATAAAGACGCCGTTTTCAAAAGACGAGGGCGTCTTCGTTCGGGTTAATTCCTTTCGGGTACACAGGGGAAACATTTCCATTTACAGCAGTAGGCGTATCGCGAACTTCTGTCGGTTGTCGGAGGAGTACCTCCGACACGTTTCCTACACCAGAAGTCTAAAGGTCCAGAGGTCAGAAGTTCCATCAGAGCGGCAAGGAGCAACTTGAAAGCCATTTTCTTAACGCTATTCGGAATATACGAGACGAACATTGCTATAAAATAGGAATGAATGTTGCAGTGTTCGAGCGAAGGTGACAAAAGGTCAGGCTGTTGCAGAACAAAAGCGTCGCGATCGCGAGACGATCGGATTAGATTGGCTTTGTGCGAAATGAGCCTTATTGAAAGGTCGTCCTGTTTATCGCTTTCTTCTCGCTTCGTCTCGTTTGGCAGATTTCCAAAGTGGATAAGAAGAGTGATCCTTCTTTTTCTAATTGCCAAAATAAATAATTAGTCTGTCCTTTTCGATGACGAATAGAACATCACCGACCTTATCAAAACTTTTAAATGTCATAGCTTCCGTATAGGCTCCAGAAGCCCCTCCAGAGTTTTACTTTGATGGAGATAATTTATAGTGTCGTTGTACCTGGAACTATAGCAACGGTTAGAAGCGAAAGAACGATCTGTTATAGGTTTTTTTACCTACACCCTTAAATGCGTGAAAAAATGTATTAAACAAGTATCGATCGAATCTTCAGGAAATCATAGGTCTTAACAAAACGTATACGGACGTCATTTCCAACGCGAACGAACCATATAGATTTAAATTGACAAACAACATTAAATTCACGCAGAAAAGTCGAAACGACATTTACTAGCGAACCTACCTATAGGTGGGTTCATAAGTAAAACGTTCAATTCAAGCAAAGTGTAACAGATACGACGAGTTCCATTAAAAACGAAATCGATTTTTTGTCTGAAAACTTTCAATTTCGGGGCCACCTACGTAAATTACTGTAATTTTCACGTGAGAAAAACTACATTATCGTAAGTTATTAGAACATTTGAAGTGGGCATGGCCCGATAAATTTAGACTTGTTCATAAAGTACTTATCGACACGTAAAATATAATAAACCAGATCCAAGTTGTTTGAGTGGAAATGACGTAGTCATACCTGACTCATCTATCGTAGGTACGTTGATTATATTCCATTACCTATGTATGAATTGTTTTTAAGTGCCGCCCGATGTAAATATTTACATACCAATAGAGAAATCTCGTTAAATTTGTTTATCATAACACACTTCGTTCTAATTTCGCATTTAAATACCTATAGATAATAAAACGAACGGCTAATTGTAGGTACGTATGCAATTAATCAATTGTTGCCGCTTTGCCGCCCCACCACGACGCCGACGTCGTAATTAAGTTAATAAAACGTTGTAAATTGATAATCAATCCGGACTTCGTAAATAAAACGCGCAGATTTTTATCGGCCCTTCTTCGAGCGTGTATACGTAAGGTAGCGCTAAAGGGTCCCGCGTGTATTTTTAGTCGCGTTTCCTCTTTGCCCGATATATTCGTTTAATACCATCGTAAACTATTTTACAACAAAAATCGATCCGTATACGTACACTTTTTGTATATGATTGAATAAAAAATTCATGCCCCGGAATTGGATTTCAATTCCCATAAATACAATTATCACGAATACGTTGTAAAATATATTACGTAGGTAGTAAATTATGATGTTATACACAATTCATTGATTTTCGTTCGATAAACAATTAGTAATAATGTTATTTTAATAGAACATTTCGAAATCGATATTAGTCATTTCCCGTTAATCGATTAGATATTTTTAATTTTTCACTCATCATCTTCAGAGTTCTCGATTTCTTCTGTTGTTCCATCATTCGCCACCCGTTTTGTTATCTAAAAACTCTTCAATAGCCATCCAAAGCGTATAACTAACGATCCTGCGATTTTAATGATGAGTATACGAGGCTGTATACAATCGGGGTCATTTGTTTAGAAGGTAGCCCGTTCTTTCAAAATTAAAATTGCCCTTTGCGAAACAGTAAATGGATTCTGATGCGGAAATTGTCCTAAAATGAACGTCGAGTAACGATCGGCGGATTATTAAGAAACTAAAAGAAAAATTATTAACGTAGGGTAAACGTCGCCACTTTTTTAATTAAATAATCGAAGTCCTTTCGACGACTACCTACGTTGTAATAGTTGTTTCGATATGAAGTAGCATCAGCGGTACTGGGATAAGATCAGTCTCCGCAGTGTCCTATGGCAACGTCGAACTTCTACAATTGCAACTTCTGTCGGTTGTCGGAGGAGTACCTCCGACACGTTTCCTACATCAGAAGTCTAAAGGTCCAGAGGTCAGAAGTTCCATCAGAGCGGCAAGGAGCAACTTGAAATCCATTTTCTTAACGCTATTCGGAATATACGAGACGAACATTGTTATAAAATAGGAATGAATGTTGCAGTGTTCGAGCGAAGATGACAAAAGGTCAGGCTGTTGCAGAACAAAAGCGTCGCGTCGCGAGGCGATCGGATTAGATTGGCTTTGTGCGAAATGAGCCTTATTGAAAGGTCGTCCTGTTTATCGCTTTCTTCTCACTTCGTCTCGTTTGGCAGATTTCCAAAGGCTGCTTGCACCCAATGCGATACACGTCGGGACACCGCCAATTCCCACTTTCTTGGTTCCTCTTGGTGCCTTTGTGTATCGTCTGCTCCATACATTAGAATTTCGGTTTTTTTGACGAAACGTTGGTGTGTTTCCGAGTTCTGGAAGAGAGATGAACTTCGAGCGTGTTCGCGCTCTACCGAATTCAGATCTGGTGATCTGGCCGGCCACTCAAATGACCGAATATGCTTTACGTGTACTTAGGTCGAAAGCTCCGCTGCAAAGTTGTATAAAAAAGACCTCTTCCGTTCAGTCGTCCGTAGGTGAATAAAGTTTGATGTTGTCAAGATTGATCGGCTCTTGGACATCGTCCTTTTTCCTGCCTTACAGTTGTTGTCCGGTACCGTGGAAGTGATAGCAGCGATTTGGAACCGCTCGGTCCCAACGCGGGACCGACGACGGTCGAATCTCCAGTAGGTGCTCGATCTTACGGACCTCTTCGTTTTCTAATGCGCCCGCCCTATTAACTTAAACTCTTTGCAAATAAGTTTAGTGCAGTTTATACAAAGTGCCAATTCGTAATCGAAACGACAATTAGATACATGACTCCTAGCTGAACAATAAATGCGACATATATATATATAAATAAGTCATCCGATTGGAATCTCGCCTTCGTCGCCAAAATTAGCACGAAACAAATATTTAGCAGTCAAAATCGTAATTTACGGCGATTTTGGAAAAACCGATTCGACCTGGTATTCGAGAACTATTTTTAAACCGTATTTGTCGATACAAAATCGATCGAAATTTAAATTTACAATCAAAACAATGGCTTTTCCGCTCATTTACATATATTACACAATTTTACCATTATAATGCATAACTGTTCATTGACAACACGAATTAGGTGACGTACGTATGTTACGTGTAATTACAATTACACAGGAATTGCGAAGCCCGAATTCAAAGCGCAACAGGATGTTGGTTAAATTGAATAAAAAAGGCTCATCCAGAAAACTCGACTTTTAACAAAAAAGTCGATTTCTCCGGAGGTCCGAAAACGAAAAAAAAAAGGGGGGGCAATTACTAATGGAGTTTTAGGTACCTGGGGTTTGCTCACCGGAGCTGGTAAGACCCTTGTTGGGAGTGGAGGGAGACAGCTGATGAAGCTCGATGGTGTTCTGTGGCATCCGTACCGAAAGGCGCCTTCGAAGGGTACCCTATACACACACATACACGTGAAATCTACAGAATCTAATGCCCTCCTACATAAATGAACGTTCGTCGACTGACTGACTGACTAACACCGTCGTTCATGCCGACGCTCCTCCAACGGTTCGACCTTTATTCAGGTGGTGATTTTAACGATCCGTACATTTTTATGACATTTCCGCGCGAAAGGTGATGATCGATAAAAAAAATATCCCCCTTTATATTGTCCTGGCGGGCGGTAATTTGTAAGAATCGTATAATAAATTATTGAAAAATAAAAGCGCGGATTCGCGAACGAAATTTGGAGAAGGTGGTAAGTTGGAAGTAAATAATAATATTAGGATATTAAATGAAATCTACGGAATGACGGACACACCTAGATACTTCCGTGTTCCGTATCATGTCCTTTATTGTCTCACCGTACCCAGTGGGGCATAGCCACACCTCATTCCAAGACGGGCGCGTCGGGAAATGTCATCTTCCTACCATTTACAAAATTCCTAGATTCGTGTTCGCTAAGTTAATTAAGTCCATAGATTTAAAAGCGTCCTTTCCGGATAATTTAGAGAATTAAATTAATGCGCCAACAATAAAATACGTAATAATTTTTGCGCGAGGTTACGCCACTGACAAATATAACAATAAAAAAAAATATGTAAAAATCTTCCGGAACACGCCAGGAATTTAAATTTATTATATAATCGATAGACCGATTATCCTTGAAAATTAATAACTTAAGGTGCCATTAAAAATAGTCATACGTTGAGGAAACAACGTAAATTTTCTATGTTAATAAAAGAATAAACAATTCACACGCATTTTACAAGGTTATGTGCTATTTTTACAAAAATCGTCGAAAAATCTACCTTCTAAAATATCCAAATTTTCATACTCATTTTTGTGGGGCACTACAGCAGACATCACAACTTTTAGATAATATATCATAAGTACACCATTATCACAGATAGTTATTAAAATACCGATCAAACTTTTAACGCCTTTATAAAAACTGACGCAACAGGTTATGTTACCAACATAACCGACATATGAGTATGTATGTATACGTTATCAATACAAGTGTTTGCATTAGACAATCCGAAAGAAAAAGTACATTTTGCTATTCAAACTGGGCCGCTTTCAAAATTAAACAATTTATAGGTGAACTGCCCAAAGTTCAAGGTTAATGAAAATAATTAACTGACGGCTCATTTTCTAGCAAACGTGTTTTGGATTTAATTACCATAGGCGGACCAAAAGTATTTAAAATAAAAACAAACCTTGAATAATTACTAAAAATAAAGTGATGATGAGTATTCCAATAATATAATATTATCTAATATTGAATCTTAGCACTTTAGAAACGAAGCAACGATAAATTCATGAAAAATAGGTTTAATCGAGTTAAATAATCATGAAAAAATATGGACATCTCTATTAAAAGATAAAAATTATAACTACATTTTCGAGACGTATTTCGTGAAAGGAAAAAGTAAAAAACTTTTTCGCGAAATTCTCTTGTTCTATTCTCGATAATAAAATTGGCTTTCTCGCTTCCTACCTTTTAATGCGTTCAAAGCATTTTTAAAAAATCAAAAATATGCTCGTTAAAATCGCTTTCGAAAATAAACAATGTGAGCAGCGGCGGGCAGCCGAATCAAATCAAATACAGTTAATTGAAAGAAGTAAAATTTAAATACCTTTTTATCCCAGGTTTCAAGCCTTTCTAGATAGAAACTGCCACAACGTTTTAATTTTGTTTACGACTGATGGAAATCAATTTTTGAATGTTCATTTTGATACTGGCCAATTTTCACACTGCGCCATGCTATGTGGTTATTTAATATACAAAGCAATTTGAAAACTTAACCACAAAGTGCAAAATGTCATTGTTTTTGAGACGGGTTTGCGGTAAAATCAACAATTTTTCCAAGATCGGCTCGAAATTTCCTGTAAAAGAAATCCCAACAGTAAATGCGCCTAAAATATGCGACAAATTTTACTCGATTATTCCTACCCCACACGAAGTAGTTGACCCAAATAAATGCAAACTAATTACGGAGGGTAAGTTGCATAATTTACATTAAAAACTCCCACTAAATTTCCTTACTATAGACTATAATAAAAAAAATCAACCAACAAGTATCCGATAAACTGACGGACCGATTGTTTGCGATAGTGCACGTGGCAGGAAAACAGTTTAAAATCACCGAAGGTGACGTAATAATAATCGAGGGCTATTGGCCGCCCAACGTTGGCGATCAAATTCGATTAGATAAGGTGAGTAGCCTCCCATCATAAGTTTGAAACTGATTATTTAAAATATACAGGTTCTGTTGCTGGGTGCTGCCGATTTTACTTTAATCGGTCGACCCATCATCCAGAGTAATTTGGTAAACGTACAGGCAACAGTTATAGAGAAAATGCTGTCCCATACCAAAACACATTTTAGGAAAAAAAGAAGGAAGCAGTACATGAGGATTCACTGTAGGTTCTTGAGGTACAAAAGTACACATTTTAAATTCAGTTTGGTTTCAGTTTACCGAATTCAGCAGACAATGTTAAGGATAAACAGAGTGGAAGTTGTAGACGAACTGAATAATCCTCCAGAAGTTAGTAGTGTGGACCGTGTAGTGTTCTAAAATAAAGCGATCGTCAATAAATAATTTTTACTATTTCACTGTTAATTTGTCATTGTATCGATTTAAGATATTATGTTATATGAAAAAAAATAGTGAATTTCATTTTTAAATTAAGAAAAGCAGCATCATTAGGAGACGTTTGCATTTTTTTAAATTAAAAGTATTTAATAGGTTGATTGCCCTAGAAATATACTTAAAAATGTGTTTCAGGTGCTAAATTGAATATAATTATTAGGTATTGTTGCTCTAGAATCAAGATAAAATAGTTTATTTGCACTTTCTTTTAAATAGCTGATATTTTTGTAAAATGTGTTCGGCACTTGTACTGTATGCACGTTGCGATACCATCTGATAAAGTGTATGACAAAGTACCACCGTAATTTTACTTAGGGTAATCAATTTATATTATTCATGTAAATGAACGAACGAAAATTGAACATACTATTTTAGTAGTATTTTTCGTTTTAAATCTATATAATTAAATTTTATGGTGATCATGCAAGATAACATTATGTATATATAATTTCTGTATTTGTTATTACGTACAATGCTTTTTCTACACATATTCTCTCCTATTCTTGTTAAAATTGAAAATTAAATTATTAATATTAAAATTTATATAATTTTCTATCACATAACTGATGTAGAACAAATTACATATACATATATATTTTATATATATAGCGATAACATAATTAATGCTTCTACCATTCCAAATAGTTATCAAACAGATATCACAAAGTGAAAAATATTAAGAAATTCGTATCTTAAGAATTCTACAAAAGTGAAAGTAAATATTAAAGTTAGTTAATCCTTAAATTCAAATATCACTGATAAGTACTTGAGTAGTAGTAATAGTAGTAGAAGTAGTAATAATAATCATAATAATAATAATCACACTAAGGACTTTTATATGAGATGTATATTTCGGTATTATATAAGGTTTTTTTCTAGACTAGCAGCACATAGTGCACATTTCTTCTATTTAAATTTAAAAAAAAAATCAATCTGCTTCACGATCCTTTTTCGTTTTTATAAATTTACTTTAAAAAATTAGAAAAAAATCTGGGCCCAATATAATCAGTCTGCAGCGTTGCGAACAAGAATCAAACCATAATTTGTTTTTAATTAGGGCTAAAATCGTTACTGTTTATTTTTACGAGCTTCTCTACGTAAAGTTTGGCAGATATCGACCAGTGCTTGTTCATAATTAGAACACAAGTCACAGCTAGACGTCGACGAGGAAGCACAATTTGTTGCCTCGCATACCAGCTGGGCCAGTCAGTCCACCAGCAGTCTTTGAGCAACGCTACACAATTGTTCCTTTAAAACTCTAAACGAAGGTCTGCTCTCTGGAAGCTGATGCCAACATTTTCTCATAATCTACAAGAAATTCCGTTAACTAACAATTACTTATCGCACGCCATGCGACCCTTACATCGTACACTTCTTTATAACAAGTCTTGGGTTTCTCCAATATCAAACCTTTTTGAACTCTCTCCACTACTTCGGTATTCTTGAGCCTACCGTACGGCATTTTTCCACAGGTAAATACTTCCCACATGAGCACACCGTACGCCCAAACATCAGACTTGGACGAAAATCGTGTGTAATTAAGAACTTCAGGCGGAGCCCATTTAATTGGAAATTTACTACCACCCGAAGACGTATATTGATCGTCCAAGACGTATCGGGCAAGACCAAAATCGGCCACTTTTACCATATTTTCCGATCCCACTAAACAATTCCTCGCTGCTAAATCTCTGTGAATATAATTATGTCTCTCCAGATAAGCCATACCTTTACAAATCTACAAAAAACCTCATCATAAATGTCTCGCACTAAACACCGTACACGAACCTGTATGCACATATCCAGCAAGAGTCCTTGATTACCGGTGAGAGACTGCTCATGTCTTCTGAGATAGTTCAAAAGGGAACCGTGTCGCATGTACTCCGTCACAATGAAAATTGGCCTATTTTTACTACAGACGCCGTACAATTGAACTAAATTGGTGTGCTGAAGTTTCTGAAGCGTGGTTTGCAATAGAGCATGCAATAGTACGTGTGAACGTTACTTACGTCATAACCTTGGCTTCCTCGATGAAGTCATCTTCGGACATGGTGCCTTCTTTCATCATCTTAACGGCCACATCGATGGAACCTCGCCATTTACCTCTCCTGACAACCCCAAACTGACCGGAACCCAACTCCTCTAACAGCATCAGTTCTTGTGGGTCGATTTCCCATTTATCGTGACTTAGACCGGCCGTTGCTGGTACGGAACGGTCGCAGGGACTTGTTTTCAGTCGGGACGCGAGTCCGCCACTGTTGTGTCTATGGTAGTTAATTAAGTCCGCTATTGTGGCACAGCAGTGTTTCTCCGATAAGTAGTATTCGCCCTTGGGGTTTTGTTTGATATGATAGTGTTTGACGTGCGGTTGTGGACTAAAAAATGATCGTTATTGTTGGCTCAAAAATCACATCGCTCGTGGTACTTACACTTTTGTATATAGAGACAACGTATAGAGTCCTTTGGTGGAAGAATTTCGCACTATAAAACATCCTTCTTTATCCTCTTGTTTCAGCAAAGATTCTGATCGTTGTCTCGACATGTCGTTCACATACCACCTACAAGTGTTGCATTAAATGATGATCACAAATCCAAAAATCAAAAAACAACTTACTCAAATCGCTGCAGTCCAATAGTTTCTTTTTCTTTCACGTAATTGCTGGGTATAAATCCGATATTTCCGTGGGAATTGCGAACTTTCCACCAGTGCTCCTGGTTATCATCGATGACTTCATATTCCGCATTCTTCTCGAGAGACAAGTCGCCAGATTCGGCAGCTTTGTAGTTGTATAACGCTATAACAATTTTCGATCGACCTGCCGGCTTTACTTTTTGTGTGGCCGATGGAGTACCCGGAGTGGCCCCGCCACCTGGCATTATGTAGCTCGACTGTGCTGTACCTGTAAATGTGAAATATGTTCGATTGAAACAAAGCGAAACTTCTAAACGATCTTTCATTAAGATTATTATACCTATTGGTGAAAAATGTTTTTTAATAAACAATTGAAGATCTCTCTCGTTCTCGCACCTCTGTCGTAAATCGTAAAAATTAACTTTTTTTGAACACTTTAAAAACTAAAACTACAAATTACATACCCCACAAACGTCACCAAAATAATTAAATATCCATCGCCTGTTATTCCTCGAGAAAAAAATTACGCGATTTACCATTTTTAAATAAATAACCCAAAGCAACTCTTGATGGCCGATCCGTTCCAGAAATTATGCGGAATTTATGTACATTCGACGGGAAAAGGAAAACGTCGTAATCCCAGAGAACACTGTTTTTGTAACGGCACGGTACCGATGTTATTAATTTAACAGATGTACGGTCACGAATTCTAATTATTTTTAAATTTGTCTCGATGTCACATTACGGAATGGCAAATTACGAAAGTCGACGTTTCACACGATCACTTGTTACAATAACATTCACTTCCATAAGATGGAAGGAAGTGCAAAATTGGCCGCTTAATTACGTGTACGCCCAAGCCCATCGTTAAAAAAGTCCTACCTGTTGAACTCCTAAAAACGGACACTAACATCTTTTCACTTTTTGACTAGGGAAAAATCGGGGGGGTTTTAAGTGCATCGGCGATTATGCACCTGTAACACTTGTACGATGTTAACGAACATGGCGACTTAACAAACCTTTCCTTCGCAATGCAGAGACGAGAGTTGACTGAATTTGCGGCGTTGCCATGTGTGCGGGAGTGAAGGATCTCGTTTTTGGAGACCGAATTTTCAATTTGTTTTTGTGATTTTAGGGATTAGGGAACTTGAGTAAACAGACAATTGTTGAATTAAACAAAGGCAGTTTGCAAACTCAAAATGTGCACAAGTCCAAAACGGTGCTGCAGAATTAAATGACAAAATTGTAACATAACTCGGGCGACAGGGTCATTTTACGCTCATTAAAATAAAAAAAAAATGATTTCATAAATGAAGAGGAAATACTAAAGCACGGCAACGTTGTTGTATATTTTTAGGCCATAGACGGGGAGGCGATTCTACCGTTATTTGTAGGAAGGCAGGTTTATTTACTAATAATCTACAACCGCGTTCTTCGAATCTGTGTCCTTATTATAATCCAACTATAATTTCAATTATTAATTGAAAAAAAAAACAACCGTAGAGTTGCTACCAAACATTGTTTTGGCGAGGAAAAGGACTGACAGTGGAAAATTTACAGAAAAATCGACGAAACGGACAGAGGGTGCAGACAAGTGACTGCATCTAACTAATAGATTCTAAAGGAAAGTAATAAATTATAGGTGTCTGTGTGGTCAGCGGTGGCCAGTGGAAGCGGCACCAACAGTTATGTTAATAGGATTGCGATAGTACTCACTCGAAATTTGATTCTCTTTGACGTTCTCCTTTTCCTCGCAGGGCGTCAGCCAAATGGAGCAGTTCTCGCAGCCTACGGAACTCCTGAAGGTGGCCTTACAGCACGTCCACCTCTTGCCGTTCCAGGCGCCGCTGTGGAATTTTGTTCGTAGATTTTTGTTGTACCTGCAGACTGAAAAGTCAGAATAACATTCCATAAACATCGAGTTATGTCGTTCGTCAGTCAGGACGTACTTGTTCGAACGGCGAGAATCCAATCCGTGCGATCCTTCGAATTGCCGGCCTGCAGATAAAGGATATAATCCTGGCCGGTTTCCTGATACCCTATCTGAAAGGGGTAATTTTCGGTTTGGAAACGATTGTCTTCGATAACGTTGGCCGACAGCAATGCCTCGACCGAGTGGATGTTTTCCACTTCGACTCTGCCCTTTTCTTTCCGTTTCTGAAAGACAATAATATTTCAAACACTCCCACGACATAGGACAAGTCTTCAAATTCACCCGCACAACAAAACGAACCTTTATTTTAAAATGATCGTAGAAAAACAAGGGATAGCGTCGTAATCCCGATAATCCTGTCCCACCCTGCGTCGCAATATCGTGCGCATCTTCATTCTACATTTTAATGTCCGCGCCCCAACATTCAATTGTTTTGAATATTAGATTATTTAAATCGCGTTCACTATACCATAGCGTGCAACCCCTATAAATCGTCAATATATTCACCTTGTTTGCGTGAAAATAAAAACAGATCCCGTTCCCGCAAAATCACTTCAAAAATATCTCCATTTCATTCGAGCATTCGTTTTTTTTTTAATATTTGTTAAAACGCCGCAGTTCCACCAAAAAACAAATGAACGGCGTGCATACGCCAAAATCTGCGCTTTCAACGATTTAGATTTTAGAGTCGAGCTTTACTGAATTTTCATAGGAAATAAAAACATCGTAAAAAGAGCAAAAATGGTGCACTTCCTAAATGACATTCGTAAAAGTCGTAATTGCTCCCAAGTATTCCAGTAATACAACTAATTTTCATGTTAAATTCAACGTTAAACGTTTAAATTACAATTCGCGTCCTTATATTTTCTAGATAATTTTTAAACTACCGCTGATAAAACAACGTACTATCGTTGTTACGGTGTCCATTTCCGTCCGTCTCCAACTTCTTATCTAAAACTATTTAGTTCAATTTAAATCTAATAATTATATTCAAAATTAATTTGGAACAAAAAAAAATAAATACGCCCGATCCTGCAATTTAAACACTTCCCGCCATTATACAACGAAATTCGAATTCCAACAAAAACATTCGAAAACAATCGAACATTAAGATTATTAAAGCAAACATAAATTTAACGAATGCAGAGACAATTAAGAAACTTATAATAATATAACTCACCTCTTCGTTGTCGGAATCATAGTAAATAAGAAATTTTCTGTTGAGCACAAACCAACGCTGCTTAAAATTAACTGGGGTGTAGATTTTCTTATTTTGCGACCGTTTCACCATAAAACCCTGTTTAATTAATTCGTCGTCCTTTTTTGCCATCACCCACTTGGTCCCTCGCGTATCACAGTTAAAACCAAAAAGTTGGGTTAGATACTACTGAACGCAGACGTCATTTCATAATTTTCTTGTTTGAAGTGCCAAGGTCACACGTGCATTGCTCAGCGTTGGTTCACAATATTTCTTCAGAGTATTTATAGCCACCTTGCACTTACTTACCTTTTTACATTCTTCACTATAATACTATTTGAAACTACCTCACTTAAAGGTAAAAAACAAAGAAAACCTAAACGAAACTGTTATAAATAATCTTATTAAACCAATAAACTTGCTGTAACAAATTATATATACATATTCGGTCAGTTATAATATCATTAAAAATGTCAAAAAATAATTTAGGAATGTACATTTAAAGAAAAACCACGTAATTACTTAATGATTTAGAAAATTTTCACAAAAATCACACACTAAAAATATTCCTTAAATCAGGTATAACTTCTTTTTGCTCGCGTTTCTTAGGTAAATCTAAACGAGGAAGATCCGCTATTTTAACTTCTTTTTTAAACAACTGGCCCATACTACGTCCAATCAACTGCAAATAAAAGTAAACGTAAACGTTACCCTTCAAAATTTCATGTTAAAATAACTCACAGTTCCAGTTATCTTCTTAAACAAATCCTTCTTGACTTTTTCGACTTTGTTCCCTTTACTCGTCGAGCCGGAAATGCGTTCGTCTAATTTCTGCAAGTCGACCGGGTTGACGCCAGGTATTTGTTGCATGACAACTAGAACTTCGGGAAACGTGGGCCGTAACATTTCGTACATTTGAGCACCGAGAGTCAACAAACAACCCTGATTGGCCTCGTGCTGCCCGTGCAGAGTTAACCCATGAAGCACTGCTGCCACGATGTGCGCCGCCATTGCGCCGTTCAAGGTGTGATCGGAGACCAGCAATCGTACGATCGGGCCAGTCAGTAAGGTTGCTTTCAAAGATGCATTGCTATCGATCCATGATAGAGCACCGAGTACTGCAAGCACCAGAGACTGACAGGTTTTATCAGATCTAAGCAGTAACGTTCCCAAGTCTGATATCACTTCGGTCGTCATATTTGCCCTTGTCGGAGGCGGTGGACCGTCCATACTTAGATCGTCCATTTCCATTGAATCTGGTGACAGAATACCACCGACTAGCGCTACTTTTAATAAATCTATATATTCCCTAGTTAATGCACGAGTGAGAATGTCTTCGAGCACCTCTTGTGCATCGGCATTGTCTTCGACTGCTTCACGACCTCTAAATTCGTTAACTTGTTGCCATTTAGTGTGTAGGTGATCGACCACTGCAATAAAAACGTGGAAGTGAAACGAGCAGGTGATATGTCGACTACTCACTTATAGGTGCGATATGAGCGACGATTGGCAATAGGACTGTTTCATAAAAAGTGGGTGGACAAGAATATATGAACGGCTTAAGAAATACTCTTATGATCGGTCTCAGTCGATGGTCAGGAATGCTCTAGAAAAATAATAGGAAGAACATTAATTTACAATAATTACTTTGCATCGATGATGACTATGCAACGGTCATAAAGTGATTTGTCTATTTTAATGAATACAATCATGATTACTTACATACAATGAAGATAAAATACTAGTAACGATAGCAGGACCCAAATCCGTCAAAGTGTATAGATCTCGGCCTAAAGAAGGCCCAATAGATCCCATCATGTGATAGCAGCTCTCATGTAAACCAGTCAAGAATCTCTGCATGCGCTCGAAAGGAGTTTGGTTTGCAGTTTGGATGTCGTTCGACTCGGTCGTCGGATGATGTCCAACCAGTCCTAGCAGATTGGCCCGTTCCACTTCCAGCATCGACATGCATCCTTTGTAGTTTTCATTCAAAATGGCTTGCGCTTCCGGTAAAAACAGTTCGTTAAAGATTCGAATGAGGGATAGCATGTGAGGTAAGAGAGGAACTACGTGTGGCGCTGCCGGATTTCGACACACGGGATTACCGGATTCGGTGTAGGCAACCACAAACCCTCCACGAGTAGCCCTTTCCGGATCTTCGGGCCAAGCACACCTCTTAATGGCGCCCAACAACAAATTCACGCAAAATACAAGATTGCTACGATTTTGTCCGCAAGAATCTTGATTCGGGATCTGACTGGGCACCTTATTTAGACCTACGAAAGTCATAAATTCGCGCGGTCCTTTAAAAACGCCCGCCGACGCCAACGACAACCATCGAGTGTTTGCATCGTGCATAACCTCTCCTACAAAAGTGCTCTGTCGGTCATAATCGCAAAAATGATTAGAGATCAATAATAAAGCTTCTTGCAGGGTTACTCTTTCTAAGACACTGAGCTGTGCGTGTGCATCGGACGTTGATAAATTTGCAATAGTGGCACGAATTTGATCAAAAACTGGCAATAACAGTAGAGGATACTTGTTGCCGATTTTAACCATCAAGGAAGCCGCGTGACGTCTTACATTCTTTACTGCGCGTGTTCTAGTGTCTTTAGTTTGACCCTCGGGCGAGTATACGAGGGCAGAAAATATTTTATCCAGCACCTGCAAAATATTCGATTGTGAATAGTGTTTTATCTATCTAATACGCATACAAACCTGGGGTAAAAGTGCCGCTCCAGAAATCGCCACAGAATTTACAGCCGGAGCCATTTGTCCTGAAGACATGCTGAGGAACACAAACAGTGCAGAAATACAGGTTAGCAGGGTTGAAAGTATGAGCGGATCGATCGGATCATAGGCGACGCACAACTGCAATAACTGTAGGCCCGAAGAAATCGAGGGACGTTCGTATGCTTGCAAGACACGACTTAACACACTTTCGAGGCAAGTCGCTAAGGCGTCCCACTCTTGATACATCGGATCTGATAAACATAACCCAAAGGTTATGTTCGGAATTTGTAGGCATTTTACTAACCATTGTTCGACATAACTGAACGTAACTAAAGGTGCCACTACAGTTGCTTGTCTAAAAGTGATAAGATTCATTCAGATTTCTCAATAAAACGTGTAAAGATTATTTAAAATATTTGGGAAATTGCATAATTCTACTGCAAAGTTTCCACCACATTTAATGAACTTCTTTGTCACGTAAAGATAACTTGTATTTTTTTTTAAACTGTAATTTTCGATATCGAGAACGTTTGATTTTTAAAATTTGGAAAAATTTGCACATTTTATTCGGTTAAACTAATAACCAAAGTAATATAAATAATTAAACAAATAAAGAAAATAATATTTGAGATTCAAGAGTTGAACTAAAATGAAATCATCAAAGCAATATGATACGTATAAGACATAAATTCATTAATACCCAAATAAACTAACCTAAACGTATCGAGAAAATCAGATCGACAACGATGAAAGTACTGCGAATACTCCTCATCGCTGTCAAAGTCCTAATTTGCAATAGGTCGACGGATAGATCATATTGACAGGCGACTTTCCCACTAGGTAGTTCACTTTGATGATCTTAGGAGCAGTGCACTGCACCCACTGTGGTATATATGAAAGAAATATGGGATCTCTAGAAATGTGATCGTGCTTCAGCATTCCATTCCAGACAGGATTCGCTAAATGTGCCAGAGTAAGACTCGGATGACTAGAGAATGCTAAGATCGCATCGAGAAAGATCGAGAAGTTTGCAGGCCTGCCTGTTCCATCTCGTCCCCATAAAGCGCACAATTGCGTTCCTAACCCAGCCAGTACCTATAATTTATTATCGATTTTTAAAGAAATCCGTACAATAATCAGAGGTAAAAATAAATCGATATATTAGTTAAATGTTTTAATTTTATAACAAACTCTGTAATTTAATTACAATAAACTTTACAATTACTGGTTTGATTCAAATTGTACAAATTTATGCACGAGATAAGATAATTTGCGATAAATCGCAGATGTTTCTATCAGTTTATAAACAATTGTGAACAGTCAACAACTGTTTAAACAAAACAAAGTCCATTATAAACTAACCTGAATGAGTTTCTTCTTAAATAAATAATGTTGCTCGTCCAAATTGGGATTCTGTATTTTAGCCGCCCCCAACAGGCATTGGGCAGCTTGATCGTGGAAAAGCATCAAAAGAGGTTTTCGCTCTTCTAATTTCCCTTTGCGATTAACGATCTAAACAGAATATGGTCGACAAAGTATTCCCATTTCGTGACATATACTTACTTGTAGCAAACATTCGGCGGCCGGACATTGAAATGCAATATCGTTCAATAACAAACAGAGAATTTGTAATAATCTACCATCAAGAGCCATGATATGCGACATGGAAACCCACTCCACAAAACCTGTGAGCGTCAACAGAACAATTTGAACAACCCTACCGTGAGAATTAGCTTTGCTAACAATTCCATTTTCGTTACAAGTCCTAAATTCGTTCACATGGAGCTCGATGAGACGTAAAAAAAATTCAAAAATGATGGCCATATTTGTCGTTAATGCTTGATATATGTCTTTTCGCCTTTGATTTGATTCTAAAGTCTACACAAAAACGTTGGTCGATTACCATTATCCTCGGTACAAATTGAAAATGTATTACCTGTAAAAGAGCGACGTCTTCTACGAGGCGTAGGAACACCAATAGTACAAGTTCAGTCTGAGTCTCTCCGCAGGCACAAGCATCCGATAATTCGACAAGTAAACCGGGCCATTGTTGTGGCCATTCACGCTTAACCATTTCAACCACCACTCTACTTAGGGCATCTTTCATGTGGGGTTCGTCGCTGATACCTCCAGCTGCCAGCAGCTTCATGGCATTTTCCTGGAAAATCTCAAATGACGCCCAATAATCAAATTATAAATTCCGACAATCACCTTTAATAAATAGTTTCTCCTGCTGTGAAATGTGGTTCCAACGATATTTCACGGTGTGCTCCATTAACTGGAGGCCGAAATGACGAACGATAAGAGAATGTTGAATGCCAGCCGCCAGAAACAAGCCAGCTTCTGCACATAATGGTGAAGTTTCTTTGAAACTTTCACAAGCATTGTAAGCTTTAAGTCGATCAGTTTGTGACGCACTTGCACTCATGGTTAGTTCCACGGCACGGGCCAAATCCGATGCTAAAGCTGCAACATCGGGTCCCGCCATCTTCCCACCGAGGTTAAGCTGTCTGTAGCTGCTGAAATTTAAACCATTTCATACATAAGAACTTGTAACCACTAAAAAAAGGCATGGTTAAAACGTCATCGTCATATACAACAGATGCCGTTCTATAGGTTATTTACAATTAGTTTATTACACAACATTACTGCAAATCGTAACAAATTCAGCTCTTACATCAGTCTTAATTAACTATAACATATGTATCGTTACGAGAACTTCTTTAATAATAAATATACATATAATTTTGCTAATTTGCTGGCGCTTGCCGGGTTAGCAAGTGACATCTATCGGTTAAAACTGTTTGTTTGCAGGTGCGCCAACGCAAACGTGCCGTTTAAAAACATAACCTGAATTAAGTTTTACAAAAATGGAAATTTCTAAGAAACAGACGAACGAATCGAATGTTACCATAAATCTAGAGGATCTTGGACAAATTTCTGCTGTTCATTTATCTCCGTACGAGTTATCGCAGGATTTGTTATTGATAGCGGTCCCTAAGAAAATATTGTTGGTGCATCTAGTTTTTGAAGTGTGTATACAATAACCGTTATATTATAAATTACATTGACGATTCTGTAACAACTGGTGCGATTTTAGGACAATCTGGAATTGAAACGGCTTGCCGAATTTAACAACAGCGTATCTTGTACAGCATTGGCTTTATCTTCGGAAACATCGGTGAACGTTCTGCCAACTGTTGTCTTGTTCTGCTCGGCCGGCGTCGATTTTAAACTGAGGATATTTAAAAGTGATTTAGGTCAAGTCAATACGTGCCAAATTCTCGATGGTCATACAGATTACATAAATGAAATTAGTTATGATCCTGAAAATAATTTCCTTGCTTCGGTCAGCGACGATAATACTGCTAAGATTTGGAGCACGGACGATTTTACGTGTGTAGCGACACTCTATTTAACTTCGCCTGGGATGTCGACCTGTTGGCATCGAGAAGACGTGTCAAAATTAATGGTCGCCGAGAAAATGGGACTTGTTCGTTTTTATAATGTTAACACTCAAAGGCCGATATTGTCGTTGGATTTTGGAAAACCATTGGCAGCAGCCCATTGGGCACCTTCAGATGCGCAAATGGTTTGTTCGTTGCACTTGGGAGAACTGGTGCTGTGGGATCTTGCTCAGCCAAGGTTAGTCATTTATCAATTTGATTTAGCGGTTGTTTAAAATTATTAATTGTTGTAGTCGGCCATCTCACATTAAACTTTTACATACATTATCTGGTGGTTATATAAAAGTTAATTCGGGGAATGACTTGGTAGCCACAGTAAATAGATTGGAGGGATGTGTTAAGGTGTCCCTGGTTAATAATCAACAGCAACGGTTGTCTGCTCCAGTTTTATTGCCCACCAATATAACATGGCACTATA
Organism: Rhagophthalmus giganteus; assembly: GCA_036326145.1. Taxonomy (NCBI): domain Eukaryota; kingdom Metazoa; phylum Arthropoda; class Insecta; order Coleoptera; family Rhagophthalmidae; genus Rhagophthalmus; species Rhagophthalmus giganteus. Next base: position 1,137,973 of record JARFJA010000036.1, read on the forward strand.
AATTTCCGATACTTTGTTTAGGCGACGATACCAAACTGTGCTTTTGGAAAATATGAAATTTAGTTTGATACACTGTTTTATTAAATAATACATTACATTCATTTTATAAATGATCGAGTTTGATTTGTTACTTTATATACCGTAACACAAAGTGCTCTTAACTGTGGCGATCTTAATTGCCGATTAAGTACCGTTAAATTTAAATATATGAAAGAATAAGATATAAATTGCTTGACATAATGGTTATAGTATTTTTAATTTAATTATCCGATAAACATTGTTTAAATTTAGTGTTAGTTATAATTGAAAATTGTTTGTAATTGATCCTTAAATATTTTATAGAATGTACCTTATAAGAAGTATAGTTAAAATTTAAAACGATATGTACTAACATTAACGTTCGTAAAAAAAAATTAAAAGAATTCTACAATAACTGTCACAATAATAATAAAACAAATTAGTTTCAAACAAATTATTGTTACTTTTGTTTAAAAACAATATTGTCATTTTAATGTCCTGTCAAAAATTCGAACAAAATGAGTAGGGAAGAAGTAAGTGGTATTCAAATCGAAACTTCAATAAAATTGACAAATGTTAACATTTTTAGCCGTTACCTTTTACCACTGCTCAGCCCGATATAAGATTCCCTAATGCAAACGTTACTCGCTATTGTTTCCAGATGTTCTTCGATTACCATAAATGTTTGAGGCTAATGGGTGCCGGGTAAGAATTTATTTTTCGCCGAACACACTATTTTGATTTTTGCTAGGTACGAACCGTGCGAAGTCTTCAAAAAAAACTACACATCGCTGTGTCCACATGCATGGGTCGAAAAATGGGAGCTCCAACTAGAGGACAAATGCTTTCCAAGAGATTTACCAGAAGTAAGAAAGTAGATAGTCAAGTAAATGTTTCAAATTGACTCGTGTGTATTTAAATGTGCAATAAAAATTCACAAATTTTAAACAAAATTACATTACAAATCAAATAGAGGTACTAATAAAAAATTGCATTATTATTATCGAATGAATAATCACTAAAAATATGGGACTGTCGAGGTAACATTGAACTATTAGGTATAAAAATTTCACCTAAACTGCAATTGTAAATTTATTTGAGCCAAATTTTAATTTATTGATTTTGAAATTATTTTATTAATGCAATTTATGAAGCGATACCTAAAATGCCTTAAATGCTACTTTTTTATCAGCATCAAATATCTAATGCAAGACGAACAACGGTAAATAATAACTAAATAGGTCCCATTTCAAGTTATAAATCGTGAAATTAAAAAAATATGTATTATTAAACATCAATTTATTATGTATAAAAATATATTTACATTTTTAATTATCGTAAATAGTTTTTTTTGTACATTATTTATTGTTACACAATATACATGAACAATTAATTACTGCAACTTTGGTATATTAACCTAAAAAAATATGGCAAATGATCCTGGATATTATTAGAAGAAATTACAAACTATGTTTATATTGACATTCTTTATCCTTACATACTCCTAGGAGATCGTATGGGCAAAGCATTTCTAACGGATTTCTAGACTCTTGCCTGAAGAATTACGATTAATAATTTTTTTAATTCAAATCAGTTATTTACCTGCTGTCTAACGGCGATGTATATTTGGGAAAACAATCCGATTTCTTAACGAACACTTTAGTAATATCATTTGGATCGAGTAAAATATTTTCTTCCATTTTAGGGCCACTCGATTCTTCTTTTTTACAATCCTGAGGTGGATCGACTGAATCTTTATTAACGTTATTTATTTTAAAACTATTGTCATAGTTAATTTTGTTCGGCGTCGATGTTAAAGGCCCCCGATACGAATACTTCGATAATACACTGAAAATTTTCCATGTAGATCTTATGAACGAGTTGCAGCAGATCGAAACTAACCATTTATCGATTGTCTGCTTCTCCATTATCAAATGTTGCACTAAACTGATGAAAGCTCGATGAGAAACGGATAATTTATTTTTTGCTTTTTCTATTATCTGAAGTAGTTTTTTAATTTCAATTTCGTGCCCTTGCCTTTCGATGCTGGCTTGATTAATTTTGTGCACGAGCGGCTCCAAGGACCGGTACTTACCTTTCATCTGTAATCTGTTAAGAAGCTCAAAATATTCGTTTGCATTTTACAGTGAGACATTGAAATAAATTACGTTATGGATAATTCAAAGCTACATGTCATTAAAGTTGGGCCAACTTCAAGTTTGTGAAAATATTTTTATTTATTTGTACACATAAAACCGTGGAAGATTGAAAATTTTCGCGAAAAACTAATGGATAAACGAAACTTCATTCAATCTTTTCATAAAATCAAAAATTTTCCTATTCAATATATCCAAGAACACATTCGGGCTTATTCCCTAACGTTTATAAAATCGAATAGAAGTTGACAAATTGAATCAGAATTTCAGTAAATCGGAATGACAAACTTCTGTTGTATTTCTAGTTTCCGATGTTTCGTACTCCTTAACTACAATAGAAGTCACTTAGTAGTATTTGAGTTTACGAAATACGACAACATTGTTATAACAAGTTAAACTGACAATTTTACGGAGTAGTGATAGTTTAAGCGAACGTAATCAATAAATAGTGGAGTTTATAAATGTATTAATTGTAAAATATATATAAATATTAATAAATTCTGAAAATATACAAATCAACGACTGCTATCAAAACTGACAGAAATAAACATTTGACTGCACATGTGTCAACTAATTCCGATTGCATATTTCTAATTTCGACTATCCATAGCTTGTCTAATATAGATTTCTATTATCTAGTTAGGGAATATGAAATTGAAATGACTTCTATTCGTTAAGTCATCTCTACTCGATTTGCTTCATCTTTATTCGATTTCAAGTTAGGGAATAAGCCTGATTATCAGTTTTGATTTCTATTTGAACACAAAATCCTTTATAAAGCACAGTAGTGATTTCAAAGTAGGTATATATATTTTTCAATTAAAGAAAAAATAAAAGCATTAAAAATATAAATAGTAACAATAACCATGCAATGACCTTTTAACCTATAGTTGGAGGGGGTGTAGAAATTATTACCGTATTCCTCAAATAATGAAAAATTAACGTCGACATTAAAAAACGAATTAAAAATTTGCACAACCCAAATACCTACATATTAACGAAATTATAGCAATTTGACATTGTAACTCTTGAACTTTCCAATAAAAATAATTGCCAATTTAATTCCTCTTAAGCTGCCGAGCAACAAGTAGGTGCACAGCTTAAACGGAATAAATGCAACATGAAATTAATACAAGTACCTTCCGTTCTTCCGAACTTGCAATTCACTTAAAGTCCTTTCAAAATTACTAGTCGGTCCATCGATTTTCTTCTCCTGCACGTTCTTTGGCACCTTATTAACGGCACTAATATTAGCGGCAACGTCGTTTTTCAATTTTGTCGCCTTTTTAATTTGCACAGACTCCGACAGCCTCTGAGACGCCCTTCTGTTCCTCATCCTTTTCTTGGCGTTTATCAGTTGCTGTTTAAGTTTCCGATATTTGATTTGTTGGGATCGCGGCAACAGCCTCATTGCCGATTTTTCCATCAACAAATCGTCCGATTTGTTAAAACAAATATCGGACGTGTCCGATTTCTTTTTAACGTTGGCCTCCACCTCGGCACGTTGTTTCTTGAGAAATTCGGCGACCGTGTCTTGTAAGCAATCGTTCTTGCTCTCGTTCGAGACGTTTTCTTCGTCCGAATCGGAATCGGCATTAACGTTTATGATTAATGGTTTAACGACGACGCACGGTTGTTTAATAACTTTATTAAGTTTTTGTTGATTGACTGTTTGTAAGATGGGTTTGGAAACTGTTATGTCTGGAAGGTTTTGAGGCGAGACTATGTTGTTTGGAAGTTTTTTGGCTATAGACTTTAGTAATGCTACACGTAATGTTTCGGTGTCTTCTTCTATGCTGCTTTGGAGCAACTCCTTGTTATTAGGATCGAGTTCTTGTTTGACAGTCTCATTTTTATCGGTTTGTTCTATATCGGTCTTACTTTTCTTACTGGTATTTAAATCTGTATCGTTATTTATCACGCTTTGGTCATTTTCTTTATTATTATTCTCTTTTATTTCATTAGTATTTAGCATAATCGCTTTCCTTTTTCTGCGCTCGTGGTTTTTAAGAATGAAAGACTTTAAAGCTGCAATGCGTAGCTCTTCTAATTCGTTATCGTCGACATTTTCAACCGCTTGTTCTTTAGTGGTGGCTTCTTTCGACTTATCCGTAACTGTCTGTGTATCTTTAGAATTTTTTAAGGTAGAGTGAAGGGCTATCTTTCTTAAAACGTCCAGGTTCTCATCGTCGTCAGATGCAGAACTGCGTTCGATGAATACTTTTAAACGGGTCTTTAAACTATTTTGATGTTCTTGCTTGGTTTCCCTCTTCAACGCTTTTTGCAATTGTTTCGCGTATTGACGGTCGACTAGCTCGTTTTCGCTTTCCGAACGAGATTCTACGACAGCCTTTTTCCTACTTTTCAGAATGTAACCGTTTCTTTGTTTGGCGCGCACGTTAAGTTTCCTTTTACAAGTACGTCGTTTAGGTTGAACACGTTTACGACGCACCGTCGGTTTAAGATATTCGTTACTGCTAACGCTACTCAAACAAACGGAATATAAATGCTCTGGAGTGGATACAGACTTACCAGATTGGTATGGCGAGCCTGGTGACATGGAGCAATCCGAGACATCTTCTAAGTCATCGTCAATTATTTCGCCTTCTTCGCGTTCTTCTTTATTTTGTTTAGTAGCGACCGTTTCCATTTTTATTCTTTAAAGTTCGCACTAAAAAGAAATGATTGAATAACACTTACTTGACACTTTTCATCACTCGACACATGTAGATAATGACAATCGGTTAAATGTTGGTAAGCCGTAAAACTTTTGTTGGCAGTTACTGAAACGCGAAAGACCCTAGACACTTATTAGTGGGGGGGGGTCGCCAGTTTTCAAATGTTCGCGTGTGTCGCGGTATGTGTACTGATTCAAATGAGACAGCCAACAATAAAATTAATAAAGGTTAGTAAAATATTGAACTTTAGCATTAGTTTTTTACTTAAGTCAAATACAATCGCAGACTTCCATAATTGTCGGGGCTTAGTACTAAAAAATGCGCCACGAACCGCCATGATTATGGAAACATTTTTAAAAATAATAAAAAGGCCACTCGAGAATAATGCTCGCGAAGTTTTTTATATATAGATAAAAATACTTGAAAATTTAATTATTACACTATAACTATTGTGTATGTTTGTAAAATAACGGTCGCAAGGCATGTTTCGTTTATTATGCAAGTAGTAGAGTTAATAAATGCACATAACATAGGAAAAAATAGTATTTAATAGTAAAACAGTTTGTAACTTCATCTCACGAATACATAGTTTACTCCGTTATGTATCTTTATTAGACAATTTTCGTCATATTCCTAAACAATTGATTACATAAACAGAAAGTACAACTACCGGTAATGGCATCATATTGTTAGATACTTAATTTTTCAAGAACAAGGGCGATATACGCAAAGTTTAGAAACATCAAGAAGGGTTCCGATTAAAAACAATAAATATACAGACATAAATAAATCTTTTAATAGAAATTTAAATTTAGAAATCGCAACATTAAATCATAAGACGCTACAAATATATGATTTCGTTATTATTACAATACAACAAAAAGTTTTAACCATGAAATAATATCAACGAATTTATTCCTACAAATTGAGAATGTTAGGTAGTACGTCATCGAAATTTTATCACAAATTCAAAACTGCAACGCGATACTGGATTTAATTACATCAAATTATAACAAAACGTATATAACATTAGATTTGATCTAAATATAAAATAGAAAAACGCATAAATATTTTACAATTTATCACATCACATCTCCGCAACGGCAAAGCTTTCGATCGATTCTCGGTCGGGCACAATGTGACCACATATTGCTACATAGAGCTGGACAAATTTACATCACAATTTCAAAACATTAAAGAGTCTAATTCGGTTTGTACATGTCGTTCAGCTGACAAATACTATCGATGGTATTATTTGCGAGTCGAGTGAAACTGTCCGTCATGTTATGATCCTGTCTAGATACACTTATGTCTGTTAAAGATAAATTGTTGGATAAATTCTCGGATAGATTGTTCGTATCGAAAAGGTTGAGTGTGGCCAGTTCTCCAGAATTCAGATTAATCTGTCTCAACTCCAACTGTTGACTATCCAAATCTAGCAAACTACTTATACCACTAGGAGTGTCAATGTTCATGGCATTCGATGCACCCAAGTCATTCTGCAAGTCGACCGGCACACTTGTACTCGGGATGTTCCAATTTTGCGTCAACATGTTATTTATTGAGGGTAGTGTCGAATTTAATGACACATTGTAGGAAATATTGCACTGTAAATCGGCAGGGGGTGGAGTCGGACCTAAAGCGTCAACAGGTACACGGTACTGTTGTTGAGGAGAGAGAGCCGGATTAGTGGTGTACATTGTATTTAGACCTCCATACAGTTGGTTGGGGTTGCCGTACGGCGACGGCGTTGTGTCTAGAAATTAGACATGATGTAGTTATGGGGGACGCTAATAAGTACCTCGTTTACCTCTCGGTTCCGTTTTAACCGAATCCATGGCTATATTTAAAATGTTGTATTGTTGTCGGGCCCCTGAAACAGTTTTTAGTTAATTTGAGTGCACTCATCACGAAGTGGTTTGCAAGTAATTATGATTAGTAAGCTTTCTAAAGTGAACAACACGCCAAATTAGTAAAGCTCAATTAAAACGATAAACACAGCAAACAAACACACACAACAAATTCTATACCTTTTCATTTAACAATCCTCAAGCGAGCTATATAGACTGAAAAATTCTGAAATTTTCATTTTGGTGTATACAGAAAATCGATTTAAAGATACAAAATTTTATATATTTCAAAAGCAAACATACAAATGTATAAAGCTTTATAAAATACAACAGATAAAAGTGACGCAACTGTCCGATTTAAACACTCTAAAAAACTTATTGGCAACCATGAAAAAACTAATAATTGAATAAATAACTAATTAACAACACTTAATATGACTAGAAATCGTAAACAATACCAACAATCGCAAAGATCTAGTGTCCGTAACAAAATTGTAAGACATCAAAATACAAGAATTAAAAAAGAAAGTTTCGTTAACTGTATAATCGTTAAATGCAATACAAAACATCATAAACCCAGATCCACCGACACCACCCTGAGAGAGGATAAAGTAAAAATATACAATAACTTACTATTTTTTTCTTGCTCCTGCAAGTGAAGTAAAACCTGATTCTTTGAATCGCTTTCATATTTTTGACGTTTCCTTTTTAACATACCAGGCTCTAAAAATAGTCAGTTTTTTACAACTAGGACAAAGTATTAAAATACAATAGCGGTCGGGAAGCATTTGTAAAATGTTTTACAGTACGCCCGGCACAGTGATGCCACTTGTCACGTACAAGTATGACAGGTGGCGCCACTTACCACAAGCAACGATATGTATACCGTTACAGTAAAATAACAAAACACTTAAGTATAACAACATCATTATAAATATACCTATTTTTCAAGTGCAAAACAAAAACAAACTCCCGATTCTTCAACAAAATCCAACAATCTTATTAATATCATTATTATTACAATTACTATACATTTATTTACCGTTGGGATACAAGCTTGACTGCGCTGATGTGAATTAAGCGTTTCCATATCGCTCTTGATACAAGTGAATCGATTAATGATTAAAAGTAAGCATCTGAACTTGATCAAATATAAGACTTGCACGTACTTACTTATAGTGAGAATGGTAGCAAAAAAGAAAGAAAGTTAGACAAACAGTTGGAAATTTCTAAACGTTTTTACTGATTTACATAAAACAGAGTGCCTAGTCAAATATTTTTTATATTCGTGGTTGCAATAATAATAAAAATGTGAGAATAGATGCATTAAAGAAGTTCAAAATAAATAAGTACCTATACTTTTAAACTATGCAGACTTTACATCAACATAATTGGAGTAAAATTAGCAGAAATGCTAAAGTTTATCATAACAGAAAGTAAACAACAAATACGTATGTACATATATAGAAATTAATAGATAAAAAGTATTTCGATTTGAATAATCAAATAAATTTAAAAAAAAAGGAGAATGTTTAAACATGTTGTACATACATAGTAAATAAACATTTCTTGGTAGAGAAAATCAAAACAACATCGATCACAAAAGCGAACAAAATCCTTTTGTATTTTTTCGACAACTGATTGTCGAAAAGAAAAAGAAACAAAACATGATACCTGTAGAAGAAAAGAATACGCAAGACAACGTCTCGCCATCATCTGTATCTATCACATTTCGTTCGTATCGTTTGATACCACATTTCTCGCCTATTAACATTCAAAAATTTCGGACTGCCAACGAATCGCCTAATTCTCAAGAGCACAATCAGCCCCCGCCAGCTATATACAAATTGTAGGAGCGGATCAAGTATTAATTTTGTCAAAACTAACTTCATGTAAATGCACAGGTCTCATGATGACCGAGTCGATCCGCTCCTGTACACGCAATTTCTTCGATGTTTCAGATATGCATCGTGAATTAATCGGACCTCGATATATTAAATTAAAACCGTACTGACAGTCGACAACAGAAATCGTACAGAATTAAGGATTTACAGTAACGACCGAACATAAAATGTCACTGTTATGTTTTTGAGTCTTTCAGCCTCATCAGTGCATTGGAATCGGCGAGAATTCGTCCGCCTTCGACGGGGGAATAATAAGAGGACATCTCGTCGAACTCGCTCTCTGTGGCGTGCGGCGCCATCGCCATATACAGGGCGTAGTGCTCGGCTTCCGTTAGATCCAGATTGATGTTTAGGTCGTCGTTCGCGTTTAAATCTGTGCTGGCACTCTTATTAACCACGGAATCGACGGTATTGTCCAGTTTTGGCGTGGACGACGTTTTGTCCAGTAAAATTAGCTTAGAATTCGATACGGAATCCGAACCTTTCAGATTATCAAGCGACTGAGTCGATTTGCCCTTTTTCCTGCCGGAAAATAATTTCGAAAAGAAGCCGCGCTTTTTGGGATTCGGTAACGTGGAGCTTGGCGTCGGAGGTAGAAGTTTTCCGGGAGCTATGTCGCCTTGCGAGCGCGTCCTCGGCAAATTAAAGGAAGCGGATCTGGCGATCGGTACGTTTTGTGTGCCGGTTATTTGAATGCTGAGATTCGACCCGTTGGGCCTGTACGGGTCGCAAATGTCCGTGATGATCTTTTTTGCGCGTTTTGGAGGAAGGGGCGGCAGCTTTTCGAGCTGTTCGTTTTCGCGCTTTAAGGTGACTACGTCGATTATGGGGCCGGGAGGATTTATGAGAACAACTTCTTTGTCGGTTATGTTGATGGCGAGGGGGTTCTTAAAAGCTAACTGTAAACTGGTGTAGGTGCGCGCGTCGTCGAACGGTTCTGCTTGCATGGCGAGTTTGTCGTTTTCCAAATCGTCCACGCTCGAACGTGCCGCACGCGTTTCCGAGTATATTTCGTCGAGTTCGGCGACTTGATTGATAAGTTCGTTGAATGATTTTTCGTCGTTCGCTTTGTTTTCCAAGTCTTTGGTATTTTTGTCGACTTCCGAATAATCGCACCACTCCAATGCACTTTGGGTTTGTTCGGGCGGTTTTTCGACAATTTCGGTCGCACTCACCATTTCGATGTCTGTGTCGAGAGTATCGGGGGAACTGTCAGACAAATTTTTGCCGTTTTGGGCAATGGTCAGGGGATTCGATAGTTGCCGTTTGGCAACGAGACGAGCGTCGTTTGCCAAAATGCTACTGAAAAGGTTGTAATTGCCTTTCTTTGCGAGATTGCGACGGAAAGACCAAAACGCCGGCCTACCTGAGTCGAGGGGGAGAAGCTCGAAGGGCAAGGACTCGCTCGTCGCACCGTCCGACGGTCGGCGAAGCTGTATGAACACTTTGACGACATCCGTGACGTCGAGGGTTTTGTAACGCGGGGCTCGGAACCAAATGGCGGTTTGTTTATGGACTTGGGACGGCTGGAAATCACCGAAACCTTCCCACACCAATTGACCGTCCTGTTCTTCATAAAACCGAATTTGAATATCTTCCTTCGCCACCTGAAAGTCGAAGAGCGCCAGTTAGGTAAAGTGACCAAAATGAACATTCTGCCAGCTACCTTTTCACATAAAAGAATAATATCTTTTCTTCCGCCATCCACAGAACTAACACAATCGGATAATTTAACGATAATGAGATCACACATGGCTTTTTTATCGTAGATCGGCTCACTAACGATCGGTGTTAGCGGAACCGTGAATTTACCTCTATGCTCGCCCTCTAAGAAAACTTGGAAACACAACCTGACTGCATTCAAATCTATAGATGTCGGTTGATTTCTGTGCGCAAATCCGGCTGTAAACATAAACAATAAATTATATACGAGTGAAGGAATGGAAGCAAAAAAAATACTTCTGAAGGGGTCGACTCGTATTTCCTCTCTGACTTTGAGGGCGGCCTCTATGTCCTTCTTCTTCACGCATTGGATGCCCAAATTCGAAAAAGTTACGGACATCGTTTCTGGAGATACTTCTAGTGTACACACCCCTTTTTTGCAACCTTCTCTTCCTACCAAGTTGTGAGGATGTGGCCTATGGGGCATGTCTTTTGTGACGCAGGAGACGACGACTACCGCTCTGCCTTGGTAGCCGACGATCTGTATGGCGGGGAAGGTTTTGTTTTCGGGGGTGCTGGAGATGCCCGGTATCGAACCGGCGGAACGGCCCTCGCACTCATAACGAAACCGAAGGGCTTTGGAGGCGGGCTGTTCGATTATTTTGACTTTTGGTTTTGGCATCGACATGGGAGCCATCGTTTGCTGATGCTGAAGCTCACTGTTACCGTTGTACATACTGCTGGACTGCTTGAAGTCCGGATCAGTTTCGATGACCTCAACTGCACAAAGGCGAAAAATTCGTTAGAGTTTATGAAATTTACATGATGGACATGATTTTTCGGACGTCCCGTATAATTTTAATTCCGAGATTGTTTTGTAAACGAAGCTACTTTGATCGACCGATCTCGGGACGTTGAATTATACTACGAATATTCCGTAGAATTTATTTAATCGGAATTTATTTAATTTATTTATTTAATAGATAGACGAAGTAAATATCACCAAAAAAATGACGCCTTGTGTAAAAAGAACTAACCGAGCGCTCCCAAATCTGGTTGAAAATTTTAATATCGAGCAGTTTTGGTAGCTTTTTGTGAAAAAAAAATTAAATTTGCTTTGTATTTTAATAAAAAATACAAATAAGTAAGTAATGCAAAATATACAGAAACATACGACAAAATTCACAACGGTGGTAATTTTTAATCGTCAAATGTTTCACCGATAGCCTAATCTTCATCGACACTTACGCTTACAGTAGAGACCACCTATCCAAACATTGAAAGGTTCAAATATAAGACGACCCTTGTTTTTTTTAACGATATTCAGTGGGCAAAACCTCGTCTTATATTCGAGTTAATGCGGCACTTGTAATGTTTTGAGGGAGGGGCTGTTATATAAATCGTAAATTTGTTTTAGGCCATAAAAAATAGTGTTTCCAAAGTTAATTATTGCAGTTGTAGTTAACTTTATTGTTAATTTCGGAAATTGTTAAAAAGAAACGATTTTTCGAAATTTAACTAATTACTGAACCCTTTGCGTGATAAGTGATTTATCTGTCGACCTGGCTTCTGCGTAAAATTAACATTAATAGGAATGTTTACTATAATTTTAATAATGTTTATCATATTATCAACGCCGTAACGAAAGAGGGGCAAGGTTTGGAACGTAAAAAAATAAAAAATAAATAGATATGGAAGTCCACTGTTTTATATAAACTGCATTTTAAAATTTTTGTTATTTTTGAGTTAGGGGGCCGCAAGTTAGACGCTTGCCACAAGCGCTTCATATTCCCTCGTTACGACGTTGCACATAATTATCGGAGGTTAACAATAACTTGTTATTTACGACGAGGATAACGTCTCGAAATTTCAATTATGTGACAATATACGGTAAATCATTTACGATGGCAATTAACAAATTAAATCTAAATAGTAAGATAATCGGTCCATTAGGTTCGACGTAGCTTCAAATACGATTAAAAATTGAACCTCAAGGTCGCGTTTTTAACGTTTAATTTTAAATTCTAGAAATTAAGATAAAAAAAGAACACCTTATACGGTTACGATTCAAATTAATTGTTCATTTTCAATTATTCGACGGCGTAAATGTCGATTTTGTTCGTTATTAATAAAAAATTACCGCGAGTCTGAAAAAATTGTGGTAAACAAGTTAAAAATTGATCTGCCGCGTCGCTACTGTATCTTCAAAACAAAAAAAAACTTGTAACTAAATGCTTCATTATAATTATAAATAAACAGCGAAATTAGAATAAGAACGCAATAAAACATGTAAATTATACGTTCTAGAGACAAAAGTTGCAAAAATCCAAGTTCAACAAACTCAAACTACTCGCGCATCAAACGTAACGTTAAACGTTTTTTAAACGATCGTGGACGTTATTTGATCGAAAATTATCGATATTTCATTTATAATAATCTCCCACGTAATTCACAATAATTCGTTTTGGCGGAATTTTGTGTGAAAAAATCAAAGACATTTAAAAATTACCAGTAAAACGAAAATCCCTAAACGCCAAGAGCGTGACATTATACACATCCGTTGGCGCAAGTGGTTCGCGTAAACAAGTGAAAACGGTCGTTTATTGTTAAATTAAACGCGCTGTGATGGTTCAAAAAACGGAAAAACATATAGCATCTTCGTTTAAGCAACAGGTAACGTCTCGGTTTTAATTATTTAATTACAAATTATGTGTACTTACTGACATCACTTATATTGATGTTGTCATCTTGGACACTGCCCAAACTCGAGGCTTCGGGCGATCCTATGTACATTAAAACAATAAATTATTGTCAATTTCGATAAAATTTGGTTGTAGAACCGACTTGCCTTTTGTCGAGCAAAAAAATAAGCCGGCCGGGCGTTTAGTGCATTAATATCGAAAACACCAATTTTCCAAACTACAAACCAAACTAATTAGTGAAGCGGTTAATTCCTCGACAAAAATTAGGCCTAACGTAGGTAACTAATTATAAACGGACGTTTATGTGCTAAGAAAGAATGTGTGGTAGACGAAATGGTGAACTTGGTAATCGAAACTCATTAATGACGTACGAAAGAAACGAGATATTTCGTTAAAATTATGGTATTCGAAGGCAAGGGACAGGAATGCGTTTGGAAAAGGCTCAAATAGCAAACAAACATCTCTGCCAAATGCCGCGGTTCATTCACCGATAAATTTAGAACAGAATTAGAGTTTAGACATCAAGCGCTATCGTGCACCTACTTTCTACCCGTTACGAAGGAAAATTAATTTCCAAGAACTTTTAGCAACAACACCAATGGAGATTATGCATCGCTCATACAACAACACATGTGGCAGATATAGAAAATCATAAACAATATCCCTTATTAGCATGCAGGTAGATTAAACACACAGTATAATTTTACACACCTAGCCCGTGATCATCCATGATTATTTTCGAATGATGCGACCACAAATCGCTACTTCGATGAGCCCTAACAAAAAGAGTCGCTGTTATTAGCACGATGTTCGGAGACAATTTGGAAAATTAGCATGAACGTTAGGTAGGTAGATACGATACTTGACGAACAAATAAATGATCGAACGTCGAAGATTAAGTCCCTATCGGGTGATAAAAATAATAATGCCGACCATACCTTAAGTATCATCATATGCGCCAGTCGAACTTAGTTTAGTATCAAGGTCATTATTCAATGACTGAGCACCAAACACACAGCACAGATAACAAACAGGAATTGATATTATTAGGAAAACCCTTCAAACACAATCGACGATAACTATTAAGATTCGGTTACGATAACACTTGAGGACCGTTAGGCGAGAACGAGAACGAACACGACGCGACGCGACGCTCGGACGAACCTCGTCAAAATGAAGTTCGAACCGAAAGCGTATATTTTAGGAAAAGATGATCGCACAACACTTCTTGGAAGTGGCGACTCGCGAACTGGGGGCCCGTGGATTGGACGTGGATCACGTGCCGAAGATGAGGTCGAGAGCGCAGGTTCAGCCTCTGTGTGCCGGATAGCCCCAAACGCGATTGCGGTCGCAGCAATGGCGACAACGGACGCGTCGCACTTGTTTTTATCGCTCGCAAGGCAAAGTTTCGATGCACTTTCTCTTCGCACACGCCGGAGGCAGTGTCCCTCCCGTACCTTTGTGTCGTTGCATTTGCGTCATTGCAGAACCACTGCCCCAAATTTATTCGATCACAATATGCGCTAATAATACATTTCTAAACTCGCGTATAAGTGCCCCACGACGAAGTTTAGGTAACGAAACGCGTCGACGCTCAATGAAAAACAGCATATTCGAATTGAACGTTACGAATTTGTTTACTATTATGTAGAGGGTGTACCGTTGCGGTGTAATTAACGGGAAACCCGCGTTTTGCGGAATCTGGTTTGATAATAATAGCCGAGAAGATCTTTCTTTTTTTTTTTAAATTCACTATTTCGTTTTTATCATCGTGCAAGCCACCAACTGGGATTTTGTCAAACAAATTTGATAATGTTATAATTTGACCTAGTACGTATGTATTAAAAACCGACAAGTTATATCGTCAAATTTTTATTGGTCAACTCAAAAACTCGCTAACGTCCCTAAAATGCGCACCTAGTATCGGTTAGCGTCCCCTTATCCAACTTACTTATTTGAGAGATTGTTCCACAATGCGATTTTACAAGCGATTCACAATTTAGCCCCCCCCCTTTACAAACAAAATCGACGTGACGTCTTTGTGTTTTGCAAAAGGATCATTATAGGTTCCAAAAATCCGGGAAATTTTAATCCGGGACACACTGTATATTATTTTGTAATTTTTGCAAATTACACGTACCTATATTTTTTTAAATCAAAACTTCTACTGTGTGTTTTTTTATAAATTCATTGGAAATAACCAATATCTCTGATGTGATACAGAAAGCGAATGGCCGAAAGATGTTTGAAAATTTTAAAGTGACGCGAGACTTTCTTATTGCCCCGTTTTTTGAGTAAATGCACGGAGATTTCGATTATCTTGAGCGAGATACGAAGTCGCAAAGTTGCAAAGTAGTTAGAAAATGGAATTTTCAAATTAAGAAAAGCGCGATATGGTCGATATGTACTATACTTTTTTTTTAGATTCCGAAGCTTTTTAATTTTAACGCAACTATTCGAAAACAAACACGGACTCGACTGTGAAAATACAAATTAAAACGTGCCGTACGTGTTGTTCTTTTGTTTTCATGGCATTCCTAAACAACTCGTAACCAAACCAAAATATTTCGATAAATTGGTTATCAATTGAACTCGGATAGAAAATCTGCATTCGATCAAAAAATAAAAGAAACACGTCGTTCATAAGAAAAACAAAAGTCGACTGTCGTTGCTTGTTTTTTCTAAGTGCTAGAGCAAATGTAAATTTATTTTCGAATTCCTCGTTGAAAAGTATCTCGATAATGTTTCGGTTAGAAATATTTAATTTGATTGGTTTTCGTATAAAAAAATAAAAACGAAAACTCGATTTTCAGTTGTTTTGCGATAATTTTTAAAATTAAAAATGGCAGGTCGTATTTTTTCCGCATTATTAATCGGCACGAAAATGCGCAACTTTGACCCAATTTAACCGACTTCGTGTTTTTAAGATAACCGAGATCCTTATGTGTATTTACTCGAAAAACGGACACCCTGTGTGTACGCTTGTTGTTAATGAACACTTGTATGACTGTATAACATACAAAGCTCACAATTTGAAGTAAATAACATCTAAGAAAATCATGTAATGTTTCATTTAATAAGGTCAAAAGCCTTCAATTTTTTTTTGGAAAAGAAAACGCTTTTTTACAGTAATTAATTACGAGAAGTTCGGGATTACCAAAGTCAATTCGACGATATAGTTGCGATAAATAGATAAAATAATAAATGACGAAATGATTCCTAGTATAGTATTAATTTATTGAAGATATTCTGTTATCAGTATTATTGTAAAAATTATTTTTTCGACGGAGTCTCGATGTCTGTGCGTGTTAACCACAAATTTACCTACAGACACGCTTTTCGTTTATAATCACTCACTAACGATTTCCCCTTATGTATAACTCGGACAGGACTGGCGCCAAGGAATAAATAGATTAGTATTATCATGTACCTATTAATATTATGTTGACAAACCTTAGAAATCATTAGGACTCGCGCCGTACTGTCGAAAAGCGATTTACTTAGGTATAGTATATAAATTTGTAAACATTTCAAAACGCAAAATTTTTCAGTTAAATTAAAAACTAACCTCACTATTACTTTGAACGTCGCGCCTCTATTTGGTCGTTGCAGTTGTTTTCGATTAATCGAAAATCAAAAGATCATAGTCGACATCGACGGAATTGTCAGTGATTGTTTTAAACAAACTAATGTCAATACGTTTACACACATTAAAATGTCCTCATTAGATTTGAAAAAGGCGACTAAGAACGCAAAATTGTTGTCGGGTTGCGGTGACGGCGTGACCGGCGTCCATCAAGATAAGTCCAGAAAGCCTCCTTTGAGAACACCCGTCCCGTCATGCCGTCGTTTCACCACTAGAAACCCCTCTAATCACAAAAACGAAATCAAGAACAAACTGCAAACTGCCATCGAGGATTTAGCCAGCCATCCGAACATTACCAAACGGAGGTCTCTCAGCATGGCCGAAATCACGCCGACGAAAACGATCGCCAACAAAAAGTTCGTATCGTTTTTTTTTTTTAATTTTTTATTTTTACACGATCGCAGAACAAAATTCCATCCAGACAGACGTTATTTTGATATCGTTATCTATTATAAGTTAGCGTAAAAAGGAAACCTTATAATCTACAAATACATAAATAATCATCGCAGAATCGTTATTTTAATATTTTTTTATCAGTACCTACTTCTAAAGGTTTATTTTATAAAATTTTTGAACAAGTTAATTTTCAAATAAGTGGGTAGGTAATTATTTTTTTAATAAAGGACCACGCACACTTTATGTGGAAAAATAGGAACCACTCAAATCGATTTTTTTTTATATCAATCGACGCGTCTTAATGTGACGAATAATTATTACCATTGCGCCAAATCTGTAACTTCATTATTAAACCTGTTAATGAACAATTCATTGAAAAAATTTGGGCTTTAAATTATGTCGGAAGTTTATAAATCTGTCGCTCGTTATTTATGGAGGGGTCATGGTAAATACGTTTCTAAGAAACGACACAAATGACACAAATGTAAGTAGCAGGTAGAAAACAGTAAAATAGTGCTCATAGAGTATTATATTGTTCGATTTAAATTCTGAATTCAATCCTACTATTTTAGAGTCGTTAGAATAGAATTAGGAGGGTACCTACTGTAAGCGAGCTTAAAACCTGGAATAAAAGAATTGCCTAAAAACTAATAGTTTTGTTAAAGCTTATCCAAACCTATATGACGTTCACGTCATCAACAAAAAGTTGCTATAGCTTATCCAAACTATATGTGTTTACGTCATCACTAAAGTTTAGATGATGACGTTTACAGCTGCTATTCCATCTAATGATTTACTTGACATTTAATATTAAGAAAACTACAATTTATTAGAACTGTCAAAATAACGAGCAGTACGTAGGTGACAAACGTGTAAACGATCATACATCTAGTAACCTTATATTGATGACGTGAACATCATATAGGTTTGATAAGCTATAGTTTAATTTTATCCAAACGTATAGGCAATTTAACGTCATTCGATAAAGAGTTACTGGAATGATGACGATTCACAAGAATATCATGTACCTCTAACTGTATTTGACAGTCTAGATGAAATTGTAAGTCATTCTTAGTACCATTATATATGATGAAGTAACATCATATAGTTTAAAGTATGTCACTTTACAACCTTTGAATTTACTAAATAAACATTCTTAGTAACTTTAAAATATCTGTATGTACCTGAATTGACTAACATAGGATTTGAGCTATTCATAGTGTACCGTAATTGATTAATCATAATTTTTATTTAATAGAAATTTCATCAAATTTTACATAGGGATTTTTCAATATTAATGATTTATTGAATTATTTATTACATTACAAAGTTATTTTAAAGTTACTTGACAGAGATCTCTAATGAGGCTGGTCACTACTATCCCCACTAAATTAAAATTAACAATTTGGAGTTACCTATAGATATTTTATGGTGAACATTTTTAATAGAGGTAGAAAAATAAACAGCTACATTATGTGTATTTTTGTCTTATATTGGATAATTTTATTATTTATTTATTTGAGTCACAATTTTGAATATATGAAGAATTATTTTTTTTATTGATTTGTTATTCGTGAATATGTTTTGTTTTTTATTTGAATTGTTTGTTAATGTTATTAATATATTAATAGACTTTATTTCCAATTATTAGCGTTAACAGCAACAGCAACTGTATTATAACAGCAATTGTAAAAAGCAAGCTGTTGTAAATATCGACGTAGGTTTTCCAGAAGGGCGTGACCCACAAAAAGTAAATTTTACCGGAGAACACATGTTGCGTTGTCATGTAGCTATTAGAAGATACGTTTGGCGGAAATACAAATTGATTTTTCCGGTGAAAAAAATCGAAATATTGTTACCAGATTTTAACAGATTATGTCTTCATTTAATTCAATAATTCATTTTAATAGAAAGTATGCGTTACGCTTTTTTGACAAAATGCCATCGATATTATCTTTTTATAGATAGGTACAAATAATCTCTTAGTTTTGTATACACTTTTAATGTGCACAAAGTCAAGAATTTTTAAGCCATTTAAAGAATTATTTCAATCGTTTTAAATCCCAGGCCAGTTTAAGTAGATAGGTACCGACCCGTCGTTATTAAGTACCCCGCAATAGATAACAAAGTTGATTTATGAACTCAAACAAATTTGATTTTAGTAGGTTCTCTTTTGCTCTCAGGAAATTCTCATAAGAGCGTTAATTAAAGATTGAGGCTTTATTTATAAATTAACTAAATTGGCGCAATGATAATAATTATTCGTCACATTAAGATGAGTCGATTGATATAAAGAAAAATCGATTTGACTGGTTCCTATTTTTCCATATTAAGTGTGCGTGGTCCATTAACGAAAAATGAAAAAACCTTATAATCTACAAATACATAAATTTATGATTGATGTTTTACGATCTTGCAGTTTTGAAATTGTTTAAATTGACGGGCGATTGTTATAAAATTACTTTGCGTGGGTTTTTCGTTTTCGACAATAATTACGGGCGTCGGGTAAAAATTGGTAATTATAACTTTGTCATCCAATCGGAATACAAAATTACGAAGCTGGTTGCATTTGAAAATATTTTACTTTCATCGTGCGTTTCGTTTACTTTCATAAAGGGTGTAAGTAAAATAACTCGAAAGCTCTTAAGGGACGAAAGGAGAGCGTACGACATGACCGTTAAACAAGATGATAAACGTCTTATATGTTTGTAATTTGTATCAAATAATCGGAATAAATACGGACCTGCTTTGTGTTTAAAGAATCTAATTATTCCGAATTGGAAAACATCGCTAACACGTTCGCTAAGTAGCAAAAAATCAAACGCACGAACGATCTAATAGAACTTTACGCTACCGTGAACAATAACAGAATGACAACTAGCAGTTGGTCCTTTACGAAAAAACATTTAAACTTGAATTTGCACTAACCTACCCTACAATGAAATAAATTAAACCGTGCCGATGCCACGTTCTAATCATAACAATTATGTCCCGTATGTATCGGTTTGCTTACTTATAAACTACATCGATGTTTGTTTTACCTCGAAAATGAATTATTTGTGAATTTTTACCTGCTTCTTTAGCATTATGGGGCCGATCTTTTCATCTTCCATTTAATTTAATTGACACATATTTACCACAGAAACGTTTGTTCAGACAATTGTTTCCGTGGTAAAAATTTGTCAAGTAAATTTATTGGGAGATGAAAAAACCGACCTCAATTTAATATAAATTGTGTAAGGACAGGGCCGTACTTAAAATTTTAAATGCGATTTTCGCGGCAACTATCAATAAGCGACCGTATGTCGATAAGGAAAACATGTTTGAAATCATTACAGCTACCTCCCTTCCCTCCATTAAGAAGGTTTAGACTTATTTTAGTTACACCCTGTATATGCCAGAAATTTTCGGTTTGAGCGTATCTTGATGCGAAATCGTTTTCTCGGACGTTATATTTTATTGTTTATATACTTCATCGAATGGATGCTCAATACTAAATCGTTCAAGTGCGTCATTGCGACTTTTTAAGGAGAAGGCGCGTGGACTCCCATGCGGCCTAACTGGCCGAAGGAGGGGGGGGGTGCCCATGCTCCCCTCCATC
Source organism: Rhagophthalmus giganteus (assembly GCA_036326145.1). Taxonomy (NCBI): domain Eukaryota; kingdom Metazoa; phylum Arthropoda; class Insecta; order Coleoptera; family Rhagophthalmidae; genus Rhagophthalmus; species Rhagophthalmus giganteus. The sequence continues at coordinate 1,158,586 of JARFJA010000036.1, forward strand.
AATTTGTAAGATTATAATTAAAGGGATAAGTTTTTCTTTAAAACTATTAAATGTTTTGGGATTTTTTTATGGGGGCGACGGGGTGCAAAACCGCGTGTGTTTTCAACCTAAGAAAGATACATTAAAATATTGCGGAATTATTAGCGGAGTTATAGATGGGCACCCGTGCTCTCCTCCAACTGTTTGTTGAACTAACCCGCAGGCGTAAGATTCAAGATTCTCCTCAAAATGGACGAAAATCTGTAAATGATTAGCTGTAGATTTTTCGAGCGCCTTTTATACACAAACGTTCGCATACAGTTTAATTCATTTTAAATGCAAACACGAAAGTTCACCGTTTTTTTTTTGGCACATCCCGTATTTTAGATCTAATTTTATGCGTTGTCCGTTGCAGCAGGTCGGTTTGTCCGCGTGACAACCGCAACCGATTACCTGTATCTACTTAAATTTTTCTTGAATTAAATCGTTATGAACTTCCTCGAAAAAACTAAAGATTGAATTTTGTTTGTATCGAAAACAATTTTAAAATCGAAAACAATTGATATACGAACGCGTTTCTTTGTTTTTTCCCCTTGCTGTTTTTAATTGGCAGCTAACAATAAGCAAAAATCCCGCGTGAACTTTTGCGAAGACGAAAAAAAAACAAGGTCGACGTATGTAGATATAGTATGTGCACCTGATCGTTTGCGAAGTTGTGGCCAAGTTAAATGGGAGCCGATGTGCCTTGGGTCTGTCTGCTCAAGGAAATCCCCAGATCGTGGTGACGAGTACTCGCAAAGGAAATCCTAACGCAGTTAGTATTTTATGAAAATAGCCTCCGACTTAAATGCCGATTTTTCCCAAACAGGTCGCCTCTAATTTGGAACTAATTGTCGAAATTAAAAATGTGTGACGTCACTAACGCGTCCGTGACGTGTTCCTATCACCTACAAACATTAAAGGACGATTAGAATTTTGTAATATCTTTAGGTACCTAACGTTCCGAATTGTTAGACCAAAAATTTTAAACGACATTACTTCCGGTTTCGCCCGAAGCAAGGAAGGAATTTCACATTTTTGGCGATTAATGAAGTAATTAATTATTTGTAAAACATGTGCGTGATATGGAAAAAGCGAGCGGTGATGACGTTCGATAAAGGAATCCGTTTACGCGCGAACCGTGCTCAATTTGTTCATTATTTTCGTAACCAGTTACAAAAACCCAGGTGGGAAATTGCATAATAATCAAGCTACCATCAAGTTGTCGCCACACACCCATATGTTAAAATTACCGCCAATTATTAAATTAAGGATGAAAACAATAACACGAAATGGCGAAGCCAATTCTATAAATAGACGATCGCCTCGTATTTCCCCATTTTTCCCACGTTAATTGTCCAGAACTGTAACCGATAAATAAAAATATGTACCGACAGGTAGCTAAGCGTGTAAATGATGATTACAGGGACGGATTGGTGCCGTCGTCGAGGGCCGTTCGGGTGGTTGAAGGAACGAAAACTGCTGAGGCGTCGGCGGAGCGCAGGGCAAAAGACGCCGGGCGTCGAATCTACCAGTCGCTACTGTTGAACGCCTGGCGCCGACGAAGAGCACAGGTCGCGACGCTTTCTGACTCACGCAAGGCTTCCGAGACGGAGGTTCGTTTCACCTTTCCCCTCTTGTATTTTATGTATAGGTATATTAATTTCGAAAGTCTATTATTAAACTATTAGACAGCCGGAGTGGCAATGACGAGGCGAAACTTTTCAAGATATTATAAAAACTTACTCACCGATGCCCGTCTTTTTTTTTATTAAAATTTAATGGCCGGTCGGCGCTGGATAATGGCCAACCGAGTTGTATAGTTTATGTTTTCCTGAATTATAAAATAGCTGATGGGATTTTGCACTTTTGCAAAATGATCGATTTGGTTTTATTTAAATTTTCCTCGAAAATATACTTTTTTTTGGCGAACAGTTGCGGTTCGGGCTCGTTTCGAATGTTTGTTCGAAGGACGTTTCGTATTTGAACCTACTTAATATAACATGGAGGAGCTTCCGCGTCTCGACAAATTCGTCAAGTCGGAAGGAAGTTCGGTTCAAAAACGAAAACTCTATAAATAATTTTGCAAAAACTATATAGATACTATAATTTTTGTTAATCGTTTTTCTTTTCAAACATCTGCTATTTTCCATCACGCCCTATATGTCTGACATGACGCCACTTTAAGAGAAATATTGACTGCTTTGTTGTCTTCGATGTATTCAGTGTGTTAACGAGGGAATTTTAAAATAATATTTTTTACGGCACCGGGAACGTTACAAGCTTTAAGAGACCCCCGAGCTCGGGAGGAAAATCACGGCCGTTTTCTTTGTGTTTTTGAAATAAATATATAGGTATTTACATTTTTTTTACGGACACCGTAAATTTATCGTCGAGAACCCCAAGCAATAATGTTGGTTAAATGAATTACGTGGCCCCCACCCCACGTCCTTCGTGATTTGAACCATTTCATTCCTTTAAGGACCTGGTACAATAATTAGGCTTTTGTTGGACTCTATATATTTCGTTGGCGCAACGATAGACCGACCGCAAAAGTTCCAATCAGAGCGTTTATTATGAAGCGTCTGCGTTTAAAATCTTATTTCCAGTTACATTTTTTACTCGGCGTGTGTATTTTTATTTTAATTTAAGCTAATGTTCTTTAATAATTTCACGTGATCTTTAATATGCCACTACATAGTAGGTATTTGTTTTTCTTGAAATTATTTAATTCTTGCTAATGTGAAATCAGAAATTAGAATTTTAATTATACTTAATTTATTACAAAAATTAACCTTTAGATCTTAACTTTGGACTATTAGAAAACTTGATGTAAAATTTGAGCCGTTTTCAAATGCAATCGGAAATACGAAACGTACGTTCTGATCTGCGCCCTTAAATTCAAGTCCATTGTTACTTTCAAATTTGGGAGTTGCCGCATTCGAAAATATATCTGTTGTGCAAGAGTTATTAAACTCTTATCCTAGAACTTCCGTTACAACAATAATTTGCATAAAATACCTAGACGTATGAGATGCAATTTTTAATTTTTGTATTTTTCGTGGAACCATTTAAAATCGTTTAAAAAAAAATCTTCAACGACACTTAAATACGATTTGACGTCGAGGTTGTTTATAGATTTGTCTCCTCGAAGTGAATTGTGGGACAATTACTCTACGTTTTACATCAGCGTCGGGAAAATTATTTTAAGTATTGACTCACGCAGTCTGAAAATGATACCTAGACGTAATTTTGTTGTGTCTGTACGAAAAGTTTGGCTTTTTGTCGTATAAAACGACGGCAGCCCAATTTCTACGTCTTGCTCCGTGCACGCTGCGACGAGAATATTTGCATGCTACATACATATTATGTGTAGGATAAAAGTTGTTCTTTTACTTTCAGACAGAGACGGCTTTTATCGTTTTTTTTTGTTAAGCTCGACTTTATTCTATTGCAGATCAAGAATCTGAATCTTCAGATCAAGGCGTTGCACGATCTTCGAATCGCCGAGAGCGAGAAGAGGCGCGAGGCTGCGCGGGAGGCGCAGTTGTTGAAAAAAAAATTGAACGAGATTTTGAGAATTAACGAGAACTTGTCTCAGGTACCTAATTTTTTTGTATACTTCCAATAATAACCGGTGGTTTTCTTGACGTTTCGACGTATCAACACGTTCCATTTTGTTCATTATTTGCTAGTTAACAAATCTTAAAAATGTCTTAGATGGTACCGTTTTAATGATTTTTTTTTTGAATGGTTAACATTTAGGTACGCTGCCGATGTTTGACAGTTTTAACAAATTAACGACAAACCTTTTCCCTTTCAATTAGTTTTATTAGTAAATTGCGTGGTAAATACAACAGGTAAACCTAAATGGAGAGGTCGTTCTTTTGGCCAAACTTGATTCGTTTTCATTTTTTTCGGTCGACATTAAAAAGTCCAAAATTTTCGAACTTTCGATATGGTCACGATGTACTTAATTTTGTTTACTACTTTTCGGTCAGGAAAAAGTAACAATGGAAAAGGAGGTGGGCGCGTTGCAAGACGTGTTGGAACTGTGTCGCGTGGACGTGCAGAATACGAAAAACGATTTGATAACAACCACAACCGACCTAAGAAGCCTCGAGGATCAATTAGAATCGGAGAGGAAGAAGATAAAGAATCTGAGAAACGAAAAGAATGCTCTGTTGCAGCAGGCAAGTGTCTGGTCCTTATGTTTCTAATTACCATAATAGGGATGTTGTTTATATTTGTCGTTAAAATTTTTGAAAGTCACAAAAAACTCTATCTGCAACTGCTCTTCGTTCATTATTGTCGGGCAAGGAATAAATTCGCATTCGCTCGGGAGATAATTTTCAGCTTAAAATAAAGCAAGGTATAAACAACGTTATCTGAGCTAAATTGATATGCGTTACCAAGTTTATTCTGTTTTAAAAGTTTCCGTACCTAGTGATATCGTATATTTTGTTGTTGTGACGGATCGACGAACCACGAAAGATCTTCTGACCTAATTACCACATAAAAATGATGTTTTAAATCAGTTTTTATACATTGTAATCTTGGGGGAATTCGAATTTGTTTTCGATTCCATGGTCCTTCGATGGACACCTTGAAGCAAGCGTTTGGCTTACGGAAATTTGAACATTTCTGATAAATCGGGGTTCTGCGAATAGTTTAATTGCAAGGTAAATATTACTAATGATTAGCGATGGTTACGGTTGCTTTTTAAAATGCATAATATACTTAGTCATTTGTTTTCGAAATCGACCACATGTCACCCCACAACGATATTTTCTATTTCGGATATGAGGAAACCACGATTTAAGGTGCTTCGAAGTTCATTTATAAATCAAATTCTAAATATAAACTTGCGGACTTTCCCATAGTGTCAGTTTTTATCGTTGCGTAACAATCGCTGATATAGGAGATGAATTAAAAAATCATCGAACCCGATTAGAAAACATTTGAAACTATTAAAATAAAATCGGTCGCGTTGTACGTCATTGCTACGTTTCTTACATCACAATACGGGGAAGTTTTTAAGATGTGAAAGGAAGGTGTAATCGGCCATTTCAAGGACAGGTCATACACTCCGCGAGTTTCTTGTTTATTTATAATCGCCGGGAGGTTAGATAGATGTTCGTGTTTTTGTTTTGCTCGCGGGATGTTTTCGATGCTGCCACCGAAAAATTTTTTGGATAATCTCTATTAGACAACTGGGAAAAACCTCTTACTTCAATAATTATCGATACGATTCGATGTTGCGTCTTTAAAATTATTTATGTATATATCAAATTTCAATTAACACTACGTTAATACACGAAAGTGCCTAGACATAGGGACGCATCTATAAGTTAGCATGCGGCGCCCGGACCCGGCTGATTCATACGCATTCAAACTCCGGGTTCTCGGAACTCTCACTCCGGGGACGCTGACTCATACCACCCCGCCCCGCAAAACCCCGTTATAAATGTAGTGACTAAACTTGAACCCCTTTTACATTATGATGCTACGAGGGCGCGATTCTAGGAAAAGAGATCTAACCTTTGACCTTATAAGTTCAAGTTTGCGCCGCGTAATTTCCTTTGAAATCATTTTCGTTTTTATTAATCTACACATCTGTTTCCATAAATTCATTAATTGCATTTTGTTTCAGATAGCGCGTATGAAAGGCGAAGTCGAACAAGTTCAGGAAGAATCGGACGAATTACGAAGTTTACTGTTAAACGTGCAATTAAAACTGCAAGACGCCCTTATCCAAAAAGCCTGCGAGATCGAGAAAAATGATCTGCTCGAGTAGGTTCTTTTTTTTTAAAGTTAATAGATTTTTACGTAGTTTTAATTGTTGATGCGACGCTCGTACATTTTTTAAACCGCAAGGATCTTTCACTTGCGAATTTTAAGTAGTGCGGTACTTTTTTCAACGTTTCTACGCTTACCAATACTTTTCCACCTGTTTAGGACGATCGACTTGGCCTATGACGGTTGTTTTCTTGATTAAAGATAACGTTTTTCCCATTTAACTTGCAAAAAACTAGAAATGTTAGAAAAATTCCTTGAACGTGACGGTTTTTTAAATGCGTCGCGAATTTTGTGTTTAAATCTCCCAAGTATCGCGGTGAAATGTCGACCTAAAACTAGTTTCCTTAATTTTCCAATAAGTACCCACATTTACACCGAAACACGACTATATTTAATCTATTAATCAATTTCAACAATGTTTATTTTCAATGTTGACTATATAGTCTATCCAGGCAGCCTGCCAATACACATCATCAATAAAAAGTTGTACCAAATCGTATATTTGTAATTCGGTTCTATGTTTGAAAAGCGACATACTATATCGATGATTTACCTGCACACATACTAGATGGTATAAAGAAAAACTAGAATTTATTAGAATTGTAAAAATACGAGGTGCGATGTGATAGAACTGCGTGAAACGCCATAATAGTAACCCTTCAAGTTTCAAGTGCCTTAAACACATTTTATTTTATTTAAACGCAGTTTATTGAATTAAAACGTTGCTTTTGCCTACAGTAAGGACAACTAGCATTTTTTGTTAACATGCTTTTGAAATCGAATTTACAATGGCGGCAGTTTCAGGAATCGCCGCATGTGGCGTTATTGGTCGTTTTACATAAAAATAGTGTAAATTCAAAATTAACGCTTTCACGATTTTAACACTAATAATTAATGTATATTAATTCACAAAAATATTTACTGCTATCTATCGGTTTCACATGTAAATGCCACCAACACCACACCGTATGGAGTTGTTTCTACTATAAATCTCTCTCTACTACTGTGCTTTTGCAGTAAAATTGATGTTTACAAAAGCCATAATTTTCATAAAAAACTGGCGTTGCTATATATAATTATATAGGACTTTTGTACACAGACAACCAATCATACACCATTAGTAGCAACGCTGCAATGAATGCCACTCAAAAAGACAAATATCATCGTCCATTGACGAAAATGTGCAACGAAAAGTAAGAAACTTATTATAAATGGAAACAAAACTATCTAAAATTTGAGCTCAATAATCGCTATCTCTTTTCAAATGCTACCATAAATTCAAACGTTACGAGCAACAGCTTTAAAGTTACATAAAATGGTTTTTGTCTTATCTGTTTCCATCCACCAAAATTATAGTACGGGAGAGCTAAAAGGGGTGAAGCACTTGGAGACAGTACATCCATTTATCCATAAAATGGTTGTCTTAAAAGCATTTAAAATGGTTATTTACGATTTAAAAACCAATGCATTGATTTTTATGTTGTTTGTATGCAATTACAATTGCAATTAACAAACAAAATAACTCATGCCATTGCAACTGTTTTAATAATTGATGCTTATTTTTGGCATACCTACATTATTTAATCATTGTTACATTAGCACTAAAATTTACTTTGACAATGTTTTGGTATGATAAGTGTTTACATAATTTTTTGTGCATTTCCTAGGTTTTTAAATAGGCTTTCTTTATTCTTTTTCTTGTCTTGTCTTGTTCTTAATGTTTCTTATTATCATATTCTAATGTTTGTTGAGCATTCATGCCTGTCCACTGCCTTATGTTCTTTAGCCAGGAAGTTTTCCTTATGCCCCTTCCACGACTACCTTCAACCTTATCCTGTATGATAAATTGAGGTAGCTTATATTTTTCATTTCTTAGTAAGTGTCCCAAGTAGGCGGTCTTTCTTCTTTTTATACTAGTTATAATTTGTTGATTGCAATTCATACTTTGTAGTACCTCTTGGTGTGTAATCCTGGCTGATTCTGAGTAGGCGTCTCATCAACCACATTTCGAAGGCTTGCAATTTGTTGATCTATTGTTTATTTAACATCCAGGCTTCTGTTCCATATAATAATAATATTGACCATATATAAAATCTTTTTTTATTAACGTGTGCAAATACTAAAACCATTTTGAAAGAGTCCTAATCACGATTTTGCCAGAATTAAATTAACGTCCATTTAAAATTTCAGAAAATTGAATAATGAGTCCACTATAAATAAAAAATGTCAAGAGAGAGTTAATGAACTAATGGATACTGAACAAAAATTGGAAAAGGAATTAAGTGACTTAAAAGGAAGAATTGACACTAGCAACGAGATAAAGGAGAAAACAGCGGAGGAAAATCAAATGTTAAGAGCAAGTCTGATGGACATGACCGAATCTTTAAAGAGAGAACAGAATAGACCGTGGTGGAGAAATGCAAAGGAACTGGCATTGGCACCAATGGATTCTTTAAAATCGATAGCCCACATAATATTGCCTGCTATACCCAATTCTTTGTCCCAATCATCGCTATCTGATACTAATAGATCATAAATATTTATATAATTTATTCATATTAAGATAATCATTACAACGTACTTTTCTATAATTTTATTTAAATATATTTAATACTGTACATACTAAATAAAAAAATAAATAACTATTTTGTGATAATAACATAAAAGAAGCGCCGATAATAGTAATTAAGTTATTTAAACCTACAAAGCACTAATATATATTAGGCATTTTCAAAGTCGATCTAGTGATTACAAACTAACTTAAGAACTAGAGAATCTGCAAGCATCGATAAACTCCGCTATTTACAATAACTGTTAAAGAACCAGTTGTCTTTTATGTTAATGCTAGGCATTGTATAAGGCTTTGAACTATTGTCCTTACTAATCTATAACGTTATTAGATATAGCCAATTTGATCTTTATTTTGTTACCTACAATTTAAAATAGGTCAATGGTCCCTCTAATGTTGCAAACTACGCACTTGTACAAAATAAATATCTTGTGTATTCTCCTAAATACGAGGAAAAAATTTCTGCAAAAGTCAAACCATCCCGAATCCTTCAGTTCCTTCGCTTATGGCCAAGAGGAGACATTTTTCGAACTGTTCGTAACTATCATAATCTGGCAGGCACAGTTGATTGAAACTAAAAAAATACTCCATGTCGTGTTCTGAATTCGGATTTTAAATATCGACTTACCAAGTATGTGCTGTGGGTAGATTCCCGAAAGTCGGAGCGGCAGTAATTTGAAACCTCGGACTGAGCTCTCTAAAACCTCCGGGTGGTAGTTGCGAACAGCCCGTCGTGAACTGCAGTAGGCGTGCCATCTCTTCCTGAGTGAAATTGGTAACGGCCGCCCAAAACCATCCAACAATTCGTCGAAACTCTACCGAGTTACCGTTTATGACATGATTAGCTTTGAAGTCGGTGATGGAATAATGGCCCGTGCCGCACAACAGCAGCTCAAGCTCGTTTTCGTCAAAAATACTTAGAAGATTGTCCGGAATGAGTTCGTTGAGACCTTTTAGGAAGGCTTCCAACTCCTCTCGCACACTTGTTGCCAACCGAAATTGTGCCAAAGAATCCAAGTATCGATGTTTAGTTACATTGGACACTCTAACTTTTGTTCCGTTGGGTATTAGTTCGACGGTCCTCAACAATTGCCCGCCACCATCATATTCTTCTTCCACAAAAAACAACTCTGTATCTATAATGTCGATGTCGTTCTCTAATAAATACTTTATTTTCGTCAAATACAAGTCCGGATCGTCTTGCTCGAAATACTAGAAAAGAACGATAAATTGATGTTACGATTTAGAAACGAAAATTCACCTTGTAATGCACACGTAACCCGATGACCTGTGCGAGAAACGATCTGGTGAACCTGGCCCTGACCAGTTGCCTGTACGATCCTCCCAGTGCACTTTCGTACAAGCACTTGCCGACTATGCGGCCGGCAAACTCAAAGTGACGCAACTTGAGGTGCTGAGGTCTGTGGGGATTTGGGTGGACTAACGACTGCTGACCTTCGTAGAAACTTTTGAACAGGACCGTGACGGGAGTCGAATAATTGGGCGCATATCAATTCGAACCATTCTCTTCTAACTCCGCCCCAGTCGACGCCTGTGAAATGGCTCTTTCGATATTAGTATTAGTTAACTGGCGTTTCTAGTAGTATTTTTTAGGCTGGTTCATAAGACAAAACTTGGTTTCGATCGGCAGTCATTTACAAAACATACGGGGGCGATCCTTGGCTCTGGAAAATCGAGCAAACAAAGCAGAACAGAATTTTATGTAGGCACGTTTTTTCAAGAAATTGAGTTTATCAAGGCCGTCTAAGGTTAAGATTTTTTTGCTTGCACATCATGCATGTGTAAATATATTCAAGTTATTTTGCTCAACCTTGTTCTATCAATCTAGCATTTTTATGTAGTAAGCGTTTCTATTTAGAGCTATAGGACTGTATTGCCCATAATTTGGGTTAAAAAATTCTAATCTTGGAAGCGACCCGACTGATAGAAAAAACTGCTGCATTTTTTAAACGAGCATAAAAATACATACTACCTACTATAGTACTAGTTGGAGAGCCAATTTTGGCATTGCTCCTAATTGATCTAAATACATTTTCACTATCGCGTACCTTGTTCTCCTTGAAAGGTAATCTCAAAATTTCTACACCAATCCGAGATTGAAAAATTTTTGGTGGCCTTGATGCTGGACTCGAGCAATTTTTCACGGTTTACCTTCATCGACAGCTTTTCATGATAATGCTTCTGATGATACTTTCTGACCTCGTGGTAGAAGAAGTCCTGTTTGTCTCTGAAGGTTTCCGAACCGCCCATGTTTTTCAGAAGGAAATGAGTAAAGGTTGCTGCTATAACATTGCGCTCTTTGGAGGCCAGCTCGATTTTTGGTTGGCAGCCGTCGTCGATCAGAAAGGAGCCGCCCATACTTTCTGGATTTTCAGGTATAAAATGAAACTGAAATTTAATAGTATATTACAGGCTGACAAGGGAACATCGCCAAGTGTCCGACGCCGATCGAGCTGATTTTTGGCCCAGAGGTAGACCTATATGAGACTAGTAAAACCCCTAAATATTAGCTGCCCTAACCTGGAGAGTGAAAAATTACGGCCATTTTTTGTTTCCCACTCGCCGATTGTCCACCTCATAGCTAGTTTTGAACAGTATAGAAATATGTCTGTTTGCCGCAGTCGGTAGTGAGCTCGACTGCCAGTTGGGAGGTTGGGGGTTCGATGCCCGAAGGGAGAGGAGGGGTGTTTTTGTGTTTTCATGGTTTTTTGTTTTGCAACAAAACCTTCGAAAAAAAAATTCAACCGCAAAAGCCGACAAACGAAAAAAAATTCGAAATTCGAGGACTACATTTACTAAAAAAAATCAACTACCTCTAAAAAAGCAATACCCTCCTCCGGGCATTGAACCTCCGACCTCCCGACTGGCAGTCGAGCTCTCTACCGACTGCGCCAAACAGCGAGGGGTCAGTAACTATAGTAAATTTTATACACAGTAATACTAATTCAAAGTAATTCAAGTAATTCAAAGTAATTCAAGTAATTCAAAGTAATTCAAGGTAATTCAAAAGTAACACTACAATTATATAAGTATACTATATTTTTTGATAATTAAATGCCGATGCCGGCACTTATCCATATACTCCTTATGGTACCTCCATACTTATATATTTTATTAAATACTTTTAAAACTTAGATAATTTTTGTAATTTGTGATTAATACCACTTACACTAAATAATAGAAGTACATAGTAATTCAGACCAATTTAGCACTAATTCATATTAATTTTTAGCAGTTGACTCTAATTCAGACTTAATTTATAGTAACTCAAAGTAATTCGGACCTAATACAAAGTAATTCAAAAGTAATTCAAAGGTAATTCAAAAGTAATTCAAGTAATTCATAAGTAATTCAAGGTAATTCAAAGTAATTCAACGTAATTCTGTATTACATTCTAGAAATAAATACACACTAATACATAAGTTACCGACCCCTCGCCAAACAGACATATTTCTATAGTGTTCAAAACTGGCTATGAGGTGGACAATCGGCGAGTGGGAAACAAAAAATGGCCGTAATTTTTCACTCTCCGGGTTAGGGCAGCTAATATTTAGGGGTTTTACTAGTCTCGTATAGCTCTACCTCTGGGCCAAAAATCAGCTCGATCGGCGTCGGACACTTGGCGATGTTCCCTTTGAGGTGGACATTTCCAGCAATGTATAAAAAAATCATTATTGAAATGAACAAAGGACTAATTTAAAATCGATTCAATTTACTTACCTTAGTGGAAGGACAAAGCCTAAACGTATACAGCCGTTTTGGAATGAATTTCAGTATCATTTCTTTGATTATCAATTGCTTTGGAGATACGTAACACAGCACTTTTTTCGGTTTGACCACACGTTCGGAGTTCGTACCCAACAGTCTAGCTTCGTAGCAGACGTTGTGGTTTTTCGATGCGACGTTTTTATGAACGAGCGTTGCGTCGATGCCTAAAAACCAAAATGCAATAATATACTCAAAGGACGCCTAAAAATCGATGCCTTACTATTAAGTACAATTATATCGAAATCTCCATTGTGCAATTCGACGTTACAATAACGAATCGTCGCATGATAACAACCTTCGTAGAAGAATTTGATTTGAAAGTTCAAACGCGAACTGTGCCAATCGTAATCTAAATTAACCGTAAACTGCTGATCTATCTTATCTAAATTAACATCTTGAGATCTACTACCAAGCTGAGTTATATTTACAGAGAAACCTTTCGTAGGATCGCTGTTAGGAACAAAACTACAAACATTATTATATTCGTCTCTGGGTTCAACAAATATCACATGACCGACGTTAGCGGTACAAACGACGGTGCTACAATAACGCAAAACGGCAGTCCTTTGCGCGTCGATAGGTCCTGCCGTAAAAGAACGTGTAAATGGGCTACCCGTAACATGTTGTGCTCCGACCATAACAGTAACGGTGTACTGTCCGGCGTGACGTACCATAAACTTCACTTTGGCCACATTCGCGCTATTGGGATCTGTAGGTGAACCCAATTCGGTAATGATGGCCATCTAAAAAATTCAGACTGCACAAAATTCAACATAGGTACCGGCGAGTATACACAGGAATACCTACCTTTCGACTTCCTTCGGAAACATCGACGCTTAATTGATCCGTATCACAGATGGGATAAGGCTGGCCATTACGTTGAAAGAAATGCACCATAAAACATACAGTATGACCCACAGGATGAGGATCGGGCCAGTGAAACATGACCTGTACATTTTTATTTAAAATTCGATTTCACCATTTAAAACTCCCACAAACCTTACAATTGGAGGGCATCAAATACTTTCCGGTTACGTATTGCAACAAGGAATGTTTCGCTTCGGGGGCGAGTGAAGGTTGTGTCATAGCGGCTAGTGTCACTAGTCCCGCTACAGATACCGACACCACTAACATGCCCCCTGAAACAGACGATTTAAAAGAAGTCTCGATTTCGCGTCGTCAGTCACCTACCCCATGTCCAAGCGTCCTGATGATTGCTCGACTTCACAACTTCAGACCACAGGTCAGCTTTCAGAGTCTCTAGGCGGCGCTTGTTTATCGGCAACGTTTGGCGAGCAGTGGACCATTGCGAGAAGTCCTTGGTTAATATTTGGCGCGCCTTCGAGTCCTCTAGGCCGTAGACGTCTTCTAAACTTACGACTTCCAGTGCCAAAAGTCTGCAAGGTTTCTTATTACAAATTAACTCATTAACGTGCACAAGTTGGTTGTATAAGTGAAAGGAAAAGTGTGGGTAAGATATATTGTTTTGTACACAAAACTTGCAGGTATTTATAATATTGTTATCTAATCTATGCAAATGTTTGATTAAATAGCGTGAAGAATTTATGGTAAGCAGTTTATTTTTATGTCATGTAAGGGATGTCATTTTGAACTTGTTCGCCATTGTTTTTTTTTTTTACATACAAGTGTTTCGAAGCCACATAAAATGCAATACCTATTTGGTGGATATAGGTGACAAAACTTGTGTTTCAAACTATAGACCCATCTCACTTATATCAAATATTGCAAAGATTTTTGAAAGAATTATCTATGATAGATTAGAGGTTTTCTTAGTGAAACACAGAATCATATCCGAAAACCAGTACGGTTTTGTGAAAAATAAAGGAACTAGAGATGCTCTAAACAAACTTGCTGATAGAATTTATGCTAATCTAGACGGAAGCAGACCTATTATGGTAGTTTTCCTCGATCTTGCTAAAGCTTTTGATACAGTGAATCACAAAATACTATTAGACAAATTAGAAAGATATGGAATTAGAGGTAATAGTCTCAAATTATTAACTAGCTATCTATCTGACAGAAGACAAAAAACTAGAATTCAAGAAAGCATGAGCGAATATAAAAGAATTGTCACGGGTGTTCCACAGGGAACGGTACTAGGCCCATTGTTATTTATACTGTATGTTAATGATTTATTGGTAAATATGCCTGCACAATCTATTATGTCATATGCGGATGACACTGTTGTCATTTCAGATGACGATACTTGGTCATTTGCAGAATGCAAAATGAATAATTATCTAAATTTTGTCGCCAACTGGTTAATCCTAAACAAGTTGTCTCTTAATATAAGTAAAACAGTATACATAACCTTTGGAAATCAAAAAAGTAGTGTACCTGAAGATATGAATGTTCAGATTCAAAATGAGCAAATAAAAGAGTAGAAAGCTGCAAGTACCTGGGAATTATTTTTGATTATAATATGAGATGGGATAAACACATTGAGTGCATTACGCGGAGAACTAAATACCTAATATACGTTTTTGCCAAAATAAGGAAGATTATGGATACTAAAACACTCATGACAATGTACTATGCATTTTCCAGAGCATAATAAACTATGGAATTATAGCATGGGGTGGTGCTGGTAAGAATCTAATTGCTAACTTACAAAGAATACAATCTAGACTTTTGAAAATTGTAAACAAAGACTTTTCAATAGGGAATAACTTTCCTTTAAACATTACAAAACTTTTATGTTGGATTCGGTTGCCTACCACTATAAAACATTGAAAGATAAGTATTTAAGTAATGAGCGTAACACAAGACATAGAAGTATCCAGTTAGCTAAATTAACTAAAACAATAAGTAATAAAAGAAGTTTCATAGTTGCCATAAGAATGTATAATAGATTGCCGAATGATCTAAAAATCATGACTGCTAAAAATATGACAATAAAATATAAGTTGAAATTGTTTCTCAGGTCTCAATAATGTTTATGAAATAATAAGACTAAATAAGTGAAGATGCACAATAAAAAAAAAGCATATAGTACTGTATCAACAACTAGTATTAAGGTAGTTTAAGTTTATTTTAATATATTACCTCCTATGTACAGATGACTATGTTATCTCTATAGGACTTACATTGTATACTGGCTATACTGTATAATTTAAATGGTAAATAAATAAATATTTATTAACATATCTTTTTATCTTTAAAGCTGCTGTATCGATTTGAAAAAATGTTTCGTGGCAGTTTTAGATAACGAATTATAAAAAAATGTATCGGTCCACTTCACTTAATTTGATGAAAGGGTAATGGAATTTTTAAAAAATCAATGAGGCAACCTTCAAACATGCCAACCCCATATTGAGCTCTATTACGTACATTTTTAATGTTACACACGACGACTTGTGCCACCGATAAATAAAAAAATAGGCGATAATTTAATACAGTTTGTAAATGAACTAAGTAAAATGAATGTCACCCCCAAAAAAACCTGAATTAATTCATAAATTAACAAGGCAATTAAACGAAAGCAGGAATAATCACTTAATATCATTACCATGTTAAATATAGCAGACAAAGAAATTAATATTGCAAACCTTGCTTTTCCTTAAATTTATGCGATTATTTTTGAAACGCGTTTATTTAATCGTATAATATTTGATGAATTTTTGAAAAACTTTGAAAAATATCTACTCTTTTATTTGTATTTCTAATTGTAATAAAAAATATACTAATTCGTAATTTTTTAGGAAAATTTTAAAACTTCAACCGATTCAGATATATAAAGGTTTAGGATCTTAATTCGTTTTTCAATAAATACCACCTACAACGCATTTATTTTTCATTTAGGTTGCCATTGTTGAATTGGAAATAATCGAAACAATTGTTTTCGTAACTGTAAACCTGTAGAAACTAGTATCTAACACAATTACCTACGTTATATAGCAAGGTCTAATCTCGAATATTTTTTAGCTGAGCTTAAGCCATTTATCGATGGGGATGTAATCGGCCTCACCTTGGATAATAATGCTGCAGGTTGTACTTGGCAAGCCATTGACGCAGGACCAGTCTTTGTTGCAGTAAGATCGCGGCTTTTTGAAGTCGTTGCTCATCAGGGGCCGGCAGTTCAGGTAAGTTATCTACTTGACCACATTGAGACAATTGCGAAATACCTTTAAAAAAAAAACGTCTTATATTGCGGCTGACTAACTTGGTAGCTAATGGTTAGGAAGTCGTTTTTTCCAAAAAAAAATAAAAGGTACAAAAATTGCGGACTTATGATGTTAGATTGAAAATAATTTCGTCTTCCGTTATCATCACAAAAATAATTTCTGTAAGTTTTCCTTAAATTTGTTCGTTTGTATTGTATACCTACTAACTTGCATTCGAAAACAGCTCGTCATTGTTCTTCTTTAATTGCAGTTTTTTTTTACTATAGAAGTGCGATTTTTACAATCAAATAAAAAGTTTTCCATTCTTGCTAAGCACAAGCATGTGGCGTTTCCAACTGGTTATATCCACCATCCAAGTACTGGTTTCATCCAACGTCGTTTAATTTTGGCGATCTGACGACAATCGTGACGTGTGGGACTTTCATATCCAACAATATCGTGACAGAACTTTTTACTGCACAAACCTGGAGGGACGGAATAGTTGGAGCCTAGCAGATTCATGTGTCGGAAAAAAAAATTACGGCGTTCTTTGTTAGTATTCTTTTAACGACGGGAGTTGAGAGAAATTGGGATGTATAGGTATTCGTATGAGGCTCACAGTGTTGCCTATCAAACACTTCAAAATTCATCAATCTATATTCATCATGGACAATGATTATTTCACAAGCGACAAATAAACGTCTGGATTGGATTTTGATAAAACAAATAGATTCCCAAAGGAATGAAGGTCGACAAAAGGTGGGATATCCGTTTGTTGTAATCTATATACCAATCAAATAAAACATGTCTGTCATAAGCAAAAATATCAAGTATTAGGTGTACAAAAAAGTTCTGAGCTTTAGATTTCATACAACCGAAACCACAATTTAAATTTCATGAAGTTTCCCGCCCTTTTGCGGGTTTAACAACGTTGACATTATGGTCTTTGAAACATTCATGCGGTTTGACGTTTGATGCACATTACCTAAATTAATTCATATGTATTCTATGAAAACCTTTAAAGAACTACTCTTTTTTATTTTATCCAATCCATCAATTTCATCTCAAGAAATAATGCTGCTGAAGCCACTGAATGATATTAGGTTTAGGATCTAATATGGAGAGAACCTGTAAAGCATTATTCACGTTACGTGTATAAAGTGGTAAAATCAAACAATTTCGCCAAGGAATTTCAGTCTTGAAGATGAACCGCGTTACGCCTCAAAAGATTGTCAACTGGACGAATTGCAAGCCAGTGATGGATTTATAAACTCTGCACAAACGAAAAGGAGCTTGCAAAGCTGCTTGGTGTTTACGCAGAGCCTATTTCCACCACTTGTTCATAACATGCAATGGGAAAAGTGTTGTCTAGGAACCGGCATAGGCAGATGACTTGCATGCATGTCCTGAAGAAACAAAATAATGGCGACTGAGTAACCGGCATACTTTGCTTTCAAGAGATTACAACGGACAAAAAGGATTTTCTGCACTAAATTCATTAACAGGCTGACGAAAATTCGATATCTGTAATGATAATCCGAAGCGTTTTCCAAAATTATGTGTGTTGACCCTGGTCACAACTTGCATCATCGACTCCAAAGCTCAATTCCACGCCAAGAAAGTTCTATGCTCTGCATATGGTGGGATTGAAGTGTTCATTTTGCTAACGAGTTGTCGCCGAGTGGTATACATTAGCAGACCGCTATCAGCAACAATTGACTAATTTGAGCGATGCAGAAAGAAAAGAGGCCATTTACTGGCAAAGGACGTGGTAAAGTGATACTGCTTCATGACAATGCCCGACCACATGTTGCAAAAGCGACCTGGGATCATATCTTTGCGTTAGGCTGGGAACTTCTCCGCATGCGGCGTATAGTCCAGACATGGCACCGTCTGATTACTACCTATTCCGGTCGCTGCAGCATCACTTGGCTGATACACACTTCGTGGCATTGAAGACCTACGCAAATGCATTGATGACTTTATCGCCTCGAAGCCAGGGAGCTTCTATCATCAAGGAATTCGCAAGCTGCCCGAAAGATGGCAAAAGGTTATCGATGCAAACGGGGACTATTTCGTTGATTAATATCTTTTGTTTGTTTATATACCAAATCAAATTAAAAACTGTCTGCAGAACTTTTTGTACACCTAATACTTTATTCAAGAAAATAAGCCTAAAAAATGCAATTTGATCGTTTGACCAAAAAACGCAAGTCTATCGTCTATTTAAGAACGATTCCGAAGAGAAGAACGACCGTCGACACGAACAACCACTTTTTGGAGAATAAAAACTCGATTGCAAAGAACCACCTGCCGCGAAAAATACAAGCATCCTCTTCTTTTCAATTTGATCGCGCAATCTTTGACATTTTCCGGAAAATACGCCGTCGATTGTTTCGGAGCCTTTCTTCCAAAGATTTCGTCTGCACGAAAAAGGGCGCGAACTAACGGCGGATGCGTTATTCATTTCCAGATCGTAAATCTTCCCTTTCGCTTTCGAGCACATAATGGAACACTTAGGAGTTTCTCCGCACGTCACCCCCTCGCCCCAAGCAACCCCATGAGAAAATGCTCTCGAAATTTAGGTATTTTACTTGAAAAGTTCAGCGGGATTCAGAAACGTCTCTGTGGGGTCATTGCGTGTCGTTAAGGAGAGCGTTCGAGTTCTATCAGAAAAGACGTGCGCATTGTTTTCTTTTACGTTGTCATAGTTACGACGGTCGCATGCATATTTTACCTATGAAAATTATAAACAAATTGGTGCCAGTAAGGATCGATATAATTACGAATCTCCTTTTTGGTGCGTATTTTTACTAAAAGTGCGTGCAAGTGCGTGAAAATTTAATAGTTCTTGGGTTTGTGAAAAGCTTACCCGAAGAGGCACTAGCGGACGGCTGTATGGTCATTCCAATTGAGCAAATTTCACTTTCCGCATTCCACATGGCGCACGTGTCTTTTTGTCAGCTATTGAAATTTGTCAAGCGCCTTCGGAAATTGTGATAATGCAATAAAGGAGAAATGTGCAAATTTTGAACTCGCCAACATTGTAGGGAAAATTTTTTAGAAAACGCCAAAACTTCGGGGGGACAGAGGACAAGGGAAAAACGGAACGTGCAACGTCGTCCTATAACGACCCGATTACGACTAGGGACTGCGGTATTTCAACCCCGGCCTCCGACTGACACGCGCACAAGGGGACGAATTGCTTTCCAACTGCACCACTTCGATCTGTACACCTCGCCGTGGGTTAATGGGTAATTAGAAAATACGGTCACATACCTTTTTTTTTGAAGAGATGTTTGTACTTTAAAAACGAATTCTGCTTCATCCACGTTTCCACGTCTGAGGGTAACAAGGTGTCGTCCGTCCAAGAATACCAGTACATACGCAGTACGCAAACTAAACACACTAGAAAAAATACGACTACCCACAAAACTTTGGCACAACTACAACTGGACATAATCGGCCGTGATTTATTATCACATCTTAGTCGATTATTGCAAACAGAAACGATTATTGACAAGCCGTGTCACTGACACGCCTGTCAACAATAGCACTTCCAATCCTGGAATTTGTCAAATTAATTTAAAAAAAAAAATTGACGATAAAGAAAACTGCGCCAACGTCAAAGTGACGGACACTACCACGTTATCAGTGAATAGTGCTGCCTGGAAGCGACAAAATCGAAAACCACTCTATACAGTTCCCTGTAACACCAACTGCATTCCATTCCGCAAAAATCAAAATCAATTCAAAAAATGAATCGCTGGGAAATCAAAATCGAATCAGATAAAGATGAAGAAAACCCGTTCCAACAGTACGCAAGAATGGAAGACCTACTCGAAAAATTAAAAATCTTGAATTACGAAACGGAATTCATCTCCACTTTAAAAATGAGACCGATACATAAGTATACGCAGTCGCATATAAAAGAGCATCATTTCAATAAATCGAATTTTCGTTCTAGATATTACTTCGTAACGACAAAAAATTCTGGCGAACAATTCTTCTTGTTTTCATCGCTGGCTGCGTGGCTCATTCGTAAGTCGGTGGCACCATCGAACCGCCTCAAGAGTACGACGATCCGAATATCACAATAATTAGTATATTGGAAGTGATGCGAGAAAAAGTACGCGGGATTTTTACTGTTAAAAATAAATTTCGTAATTTAATCCGTTTTAGGGTGCCGTGATCGACTTTCCTCCCAACAAGTTAAAACAGGGAATTGGAGAGCATGCCGTGTACGTCCTGGATTACTTAGCCGACGAAGCTTTAAAAACTATCGACTTTTCGTGGCAAAGCCCGAGGGCACCCGTAGAAAAGGAACAGAAGACTGAGGTCATCGAAGACGAATCGGAATTGTTGCTCGATCAGATTGAAGAGGAAATGATGATCAATTACTCTGACGATTCTGACGAGGAGAACATATTCGCTTTAAACGATTTTACCAATCGTAAAGCTAGCTTACAAAAGCAGGAGTTAGATATTAGAACTAGTGTCGATTTAGAAGCGTGGAGGTTGGAACTGGAACGTGTCCTACCTCAGCTCAAGATTACGATAAAGGCCGATAGTAGGGATTGGCGGGCGCATTTGGAACAAATGAGAATGCATCGTAGCAGTACCGAAGTTACATTGAAAACATCGAAAGCAAACCTAGAGAAACTGCATAAAGAGATTTCAGTTACTTTGGAGAAGATCGCTAATCGCGAGCGCTACTTGAATAAGGAACTGGATCCCATTTTGGATGAATATAGGTTGCTTCAAGATCGATCGTCCAAAATCAAGGAGAGTTATCGAAGTATCAGCGGCGGGGTAACGGAGAGGACTCGGCATTTAGCTCATCTAACGGATAAAATGGAAACGATTAAGCAACAAATGGAAGAACGTGGAAGCTCGATGACCGACGGAAGTAAATAAGCGATTCGATAGTAACGTTTACGAATGGTAATGGATTTTTGTTTTAGCTCCGCTTGTTAATATAAAGAAGGCCATCGCGAAAATTAAAATGGAAATTACGGAAATGGACGTTAGGATTGCCGTGTTAGATTGCGTTCTGTTGCAGTCGAAAATTAGGGAGAAGTACATGTTGGACCAAGATTTGTATCAAACGACCAGTGTATTTTAGTGCGCGAATTCAAATTTAAAGGTGGCTTAGTTTAGATTCTACGGATAGATGGCGCAACCTGTCCTTTTTTTTAAGAGATCGCTTTTGACAGTGGCGCGGTCTTGTTATATAAATTAAAGAATGTAAACTGGATTTTTATAAATAATTTCGCTTTTACTTATTTTGTGTGTTTTACGAATTAGAAAAAAATCGTACTTCCGAAAAGAACGTAATTTTTCTATTTCTTATTTTTTTTTTGTAGATCCATTTTGACCTAGACTATGTTGCTGGAGTAGTACTGCACAAATTTCAAGCAATTCTGATGCAAAACTAATCGTATCGCGGGAAATTTGGCTACAAAAGGTTCGTGTTCATAATTTCTATTAATTAAGAAAGTTTAATTCGCACATCAATGAAACTTAAGGGGTATAAAATGGCGGTGAGATTTTGTTTAAAATCGTTGCAGATTTTTTTTCGATTTAAAATTTACGGGCAAAAATTGAATCAATTGAATTCTTTGTGTTTCTGAATAATTTTTAATCGCCCGATGTTGGTGTACGTATTATAATTCTTCGATAATAAAGCTCGTAGCTCAATTAAATTTGAATATTTCTTAACTTATTAATTCCAAAAAGGCACTTAGAAATGATCCCATAAACTTTGTTAGGCATGATAAATAATTATTATATTTAGAACGAGAATGCAATTTTAATCCTTATTTATACAGTTAACAACAATATCTTATATTATTTATCGGCACCAATCAATTCTAACCTAAATTTTTGTATAATCGCAATGGTTTCAATGATACTCGAAAATTTACTATTTTCGAGTATAATCGCAATGGTTTCAATGATATTCGAAAATTTACTATTTTCGACATCTAATTTTCTGGTTTTACGTGATGTATTATATTAAAAATACATTTTCCAAAAAATTACGTCACGTCCTTGTCAGGTCTACGCCACTGCCACCTATAGCTTTCGCAAGATGTGGGCGAGCGAACCACCTCAATCGGTATTTGTACTGCAACCAGCTAAGTTGCCGTTGGTGCTATGTAGTTATGAGCAGTCGGTGTCTAAAATCATTAGTGTTCTCCGGCTAGTGGTTACGTGCAGTGAAATTACGGTTCGTCTCCTGCGAAACTAAAGTTATAAACAATACCGAGGGTCCAATAAAATCGGTCGTCGTTTTCGATGTTGCCGATCGAATTATCGTGATCCCGGGCTTGCAATGTGCGATCGGGGTTGGCCGGTTATCACGCGCGTTTTTCCAAAGGGGCGCCCGACAGACAGTGCAATGTGCAATTAGTGAAACGAAATTGACTAAATGGCAGCACCAGGAGGCAGAGGCGGCTCTGCCTCCTCGGCAGGGCCCTCCATGAACGCTGTTTCTTTGAAGCACATCGAGGTTCCCCAGGCCCTACAAAACGGGGAGAAGTTCATCAAATGGGACGAGGTGAGTTCCGTTGCATGAATGAAATGCGAACTGTAAAACCTGTTGCAGTTCCTTTGTTCTTTAAATATTTAACTTCGGTTCTGCTACCTGTCTGGTCGTCTAGTTTTATTAAACGATCCCCGTTATTTCCATCCGAAATTCTGGGGAAATTTCCCAAGAATTCGTCGATAAAGGGGAGAGCCGCGGGGCGAAAAATAACAGGGAATCGAACAATGAACGGCTCCGTCAATTATGTTAACCGACTAATTTTTTGCGGTACCGATTCTTTTCTGTTATCATTATCATTTCGTTTACGAGTTTAAAAACGTATCTTATCGTGCACGAGCTTGAAATAAATAAATAAATAAATATCGTAGGTGTCGCGATAGATTTATCTAAAGTACGGGGTCATTCGAAATTTTTGGGTTATCGATTATTATCCGATTTGTGAAGATTTGTCGTGGGAACCGTTTGCGGTTTGAGGTTAAAATTATTGTCGAGGAGTCGCGAGAGTCAACTTTTTTTTTTATCATGTTTTGCGGTAATTATTGCGACTGGTTCTCCGGAAATCTCCTGTAGGTTGTCGATTGCGAATCTCGCGGCAATTCGATTTTGCTTTGTTTAAAATTGGTAGCCCTCATCTTCTTTAATCGTCTCTTTAATTACCCAATCACGCGAATTTGTCCGTCAGCTGGATAACTCGAGGAAAATTGTCCGATATGTTCGAGTTCGTATGGTAAAACTGTTGTAGAGAAGGTCCAAATATGGGCGCTATCATTTAATTTTCTTTACTAACATCGAAATCAGTATTGGAATTCTAAATATACAGGATACAGTCGAATTTCGACAACTCGAATCTGAAGGGAAGGGAAAAAAACTTAGGTCTGTGAAGTTGGCACCTCCACATTTGAATTTTTTGAAAAAAAATACGGCATTCGTTTGCCCATCGTTTGTCCATGTTTGCCCAGGGAAAAGGTTTTTTGCCCACCTTCCAAAAATTTTTTATTTGAAAAAAACATTCTTTGGCAAAAAAACAAAAATCGAAAAATCAACTTTTTTCACGCTATATCGTTTGCCCATGATTGCTCCGGCAAAATTTTCGTTTGCCCACCCACCAAAAATTTTTTATGTGGAAAAAAAATGAAGGAAATGAAGAACTCTTTGCATTCGTCTTCATGGAATATTATATTAAATATTAACAATAACATTGTGATAATTTCGAAATTACAATTAACAAAATAAAGATAATTATTTCACGATAATAATATACGATAGCTTATATCGTTAATGTAAAATATTGTATCAATGACAAAGAAGTGATTTGAATGTAATTAGCTTTTAGAATTAATATGTAGAGATAATACTATTTTGAAGACTGACTATTTTCAATATAAGTTTTCTAACATTTTATATGCTTTAATATTGACGTATTGACTAAATTCATTTCCCTACTCATCCTCCTCCATGTGTAGCTACAATTGGAGAATTTCTACGCCAATTACTCATTTGAACATACTGTAGACTGAATGTCAATTTCTTCAATTCGACTATCCATGCTTTATTCATTCTAAAAAAAATTTTGAAAATAGTGTATTCTCTATTTCGATATTGTTTAAATAATATAGAAACTAATGAAGGATGGGCAAATAAATGAGAGAGATAGACAGGAAAAAGCGATTAAAACATGAGATAAACCACCATTTGTTATGAACATATAGTCCCATGTATTCACCTGTACATCGTGAATAATGGTTTTTTCCATTTTATTATTGTTTAAATATTCTTACAATGAAAGTAAAGGGTGGACAATCGAATTTGTGAGATGGACAAACGAAATAGCCATTTTAACATTAAAAAATCATCATTTGTTATAAACATATAGTCCAATGTTTTCACCTATACATCGTAAGTAGGGTTTTTTCCATTTTATTATTATTTAATTATTCTTACAATGAAAGTAAAGGTTGGACAATCGAATTCGAGAGATGGACAAACGAAATAGCCATTATAACAATAAAAATCATTATTTGTTATAAACATATGGTCTCTCATATATTCACCTATACATCGTGAATGGAGTTTTTTCCATTTTATCATTGTCTAAATATTTTAATAATAAAAGTGGAGGTTGGACAATCGAATTCGAGAGATGGACAAACGAAATAGCGATTATAACATTAAAAATCATCATTTGTTATAAACATATAGTCCCATGTATTCACCTTCTCATCGTGAATGGAGTTCTTTCCATTTTATTATTTTTTAATTATTCTTACAATGAAAGTAAAGGGTGGGCAATCAAATTTGAGAGATGGGCAAACGATATAGCGCGAGAAAAGTTAAATTTTGATTTTTGGTTTTTTCGCCAAAAAATTTTTTTCCCAAATAAAAAATTTTTGGTGGATGGGCAAGCGAAAATTTTTGCTGGGCAATCCTGGACTAACGATGGGCAAACGATTTAGCTGCAAAAAATTTTGAATTTTTCACTAAAACATTTTTTTCCACATAAAAAAATTTTTGGTGGGTGGGCAAACGAAAATTTTGCCTGGGCAAACATGGGCAAACGATATAGCGTAAAAAAAGTTGATTTTTCGATTTTTGTTTTTTTTTTGCCAAAAAATGTTTTTTTCAAAAAAAATTTTTGGAGGGTGGGCAAAAAAAAACTTTTCCCTGGGCAAACATGGGCAAACGAATGCCGTATTTTTTTTCAAAAAATTCACATGTGGAGGTGCCAACTTCACAGACCTAAAAAACTTCGAGCTATCGAAATTTCGAGTAATCGAGATATATTTGCTTGAGAATTTTGTTCGTAATTCACACAGCCAGTTCGAGTAATCGATATACTCGACTTATCGAGATTTCACTGTATTATATTGAAAGTATCTGCTTTATAAGACTAAATCAATGAAACATTTATAAAAATTAATAGTTGTTAAATATAGAGCATTAATGCATCAGGTATCAAATTAACTACTTATGATAGTGTGGTCTAAATATGGGCTATATTTAAAAATGCTTAATAACTGCAAAAATACGATAAGAGAACTTATAATAGAACATAAAATTATTTACTTCAAGACCAACTAATTGCTAGTAAGACGATTAGGTATTAACATTAATTGTTTTATAAATCATATAGGATCAAGGACTACAGTCATTTCGACATCAGAATCGAAATGCTGTTCTCGGCGATTTTTTTTTGGCGTTTCCTCGCGGGTTTCGCCATTTCTTGGCTTTGCCCTTCAGATTGATTCTCTTCTTCCATTAAAATTTAAGCGCTTTTTTTGGACTTTGTCTACTGATCTTTGACGCAATTGGAAGCTGCGTTATGTCAAAAGGACTCGTTAAAGTAAATGTGGCAAATAGAGGCCAGAGGAAGTGGTCGATGACCAAAGGCATTGGTTGGTCTGGAGGCGACGCGGGAGCCGGTTTTTTTCGACAATGATGCAGAAGGATCAACGATCGTTTCTCTGGTTAAGCTTCGACTGCTAGGAAAATGTTTCTGTTTGGGGGATTTCTTTTCGAAATATTTCAATTAATATTTTATAATTATAAATATTGACGCAGCCGCATTCTTCATTGCTCACTATAGTGGCTCTTCAAAGGACGCACGAATGCCTTATCGAGTGGCCGCCTATATCTGATGGTCTACCATGGTAATGGTCAAATATAGCCCATTTTTAGACCTCTATGCTTTTAAATTTTTAGAAGTTGTAGGAACTGGCTAACGATTGTTGATATTAGACTCGATGTTTGCCAAACTTCGAAGGGTTATCTATACGCAATACAATGCACGTAACGAAATGATCAGCAGTTGTATCGAATAATATAAAAACAATTTAAAAGATATATCTGTTAAAATTCTAATAGAAGTTGAAGTTACAGGCACCACTCATTATAACACACACTTACACTAGTCACGTTTTCTCATTTACTAATAGAGACAACAACACTTGCTAATTAGCTTCAGATTAAGTGGTTCTCTTATTTATCTCTAAGGGCTTGTCCAGATGGGGCGATTTACGCGCGTTTAGAATCGCGATTGTGAGCTACTAGAGATCCCTATGCGAAAATTACGTCATAATGAGTTCCTATAGAAATTTGTTTGTTGTGACGTCATCTTCGCATACGTTATGTTAGCGAATGGTTCGAGAATTGGGATCCTAACCCACTCGCGCGTTTTGCGCGCATCCGGACGCAACAAAAATAAACGCGCTACTCGAATGTTGCGTAAATTGCCTCACCCGGACAAGTTCTAAGTTGAATTAATAAAGTTAAGTTAATAATTTTAAATTTTTGTTTAAATCAAAACTGAAAACCGGCTTTGGACTTGTTTTTCAATCACCAGTTTACTTATTTAGTCAACAATCAATCGTTATAGAAAACAATTATGAGTTGATTAAATGATTGAAAATGATTATGATTCGGTTCAAGTAGGTACAGTCGGCCAAAAAAGTCATGCGTGCGCCCGAGGCGATGGGCGAGCGACATAGCACGAAATCTATCTTCATAACGCAGAAGCAGAACGTAAATTACGTCCTAAATGTGCACAAAATTATGAATTTAAAACCTGCTAATCTGGAATTAGATACTTAATTTAAGTTACTTATCTAAAAATTCGTAATCCAATCACCACGCATTCGAACTCCTTTTAAGGATTACCATAGGTTGCCGAAATTTACTCATAATAGAACAACGTTTTTTTTGAGAAATTATTATTCCCAGAAAGAATGCTTGGACTTAAAATTTGTTTTCCTATAGATACATTTGCATAAATACCTATGAAAGTATTAGGTGTACAAAAAAGTTCTGAGCTTTTTTTTGTAAAATTCAATATTTATTTAAAAACAAACAAAAAGATATTAATCAACGAAATAGTCCCCGTTTGCATCGATAACCTTTTGCCATCTTTCGGCAGCTTGCGAATTCCTGATGATAGAAGCTCCTGGCTTCGAGGCGATAAAGTCATCAATGCATTTGCGTAGTCTTCGCACGAAGTGTGTATCAGCCAAGTGATGCTGCAGCGACCGGAATAGGTAGTAATCAGACGGTGCCATGTCTGGACTATACGCCGCATGCGAGAAGTTCCCAGCCTAACGCAAAGATATGATCCCAGGTCGCTTTTGCAACATGTGGTCGGGCATTGTCATGAAGCAGTATCACTTTACCACGTCCTTTGCCAGTAAATGGCCTCTTTTCTTCTACTGCATCGCTCAAATTAGTCAATTGTTGCTGATAGCGGTCTGCCGTAATTGTTTCACCCGGCTGTAACAACTCGTAATACAATACACCTCTCAATCCCACCTATGCAGAGCAAAACTTTCTTGGCGTGGATATTGGGCTTTGGAGTCGATGTCGAAGGTTGACCAGGGTCAACCCATGATTTTACGCTTCGGGTTATCATACAGTATCCACTTTTCGTCGCCTGTAATGATTTGTGCAGAAAATCCGGAACCTTGAAAGCAAAGTGAGTGCTGTGTCACGCCTTCGATTTGTTGTCTTCGGAAAGTGCATGAAACTTTTCCCATTGCATGTAAACGTGTGAAATAGCTTGTGCGTAACACCAAGCAGCTTTGCAAGCTCCTTTTCAGTTTGTGCAGAGTTTATATCCAACAATGCTTGCAATTCGTCCGTTGCAATCTTTTGAGGGCGTCCAGCACGCGGTTCATCTTCAAGACTGAAATCTCCTTGGCGAAATTTTGTATACCACCTTTACACGTAGCGTGACTTACAGCGTCTCTCCATATGCGGCACAAATCATTTCAGTGGCTTCAGCAGCATTTTTCTTGAGATGAAACGCGAAGTGGATGGAAAATCGAATATGCTCTTTGGTTATTGCCATCGTAAACACTACTGATTTTTTAGGTTATGTGCATCAAACGTCAAACCGCATGGTATTTTCAAAGACCAAATGTCAACGTTGTAAACCCGCAAAAGGGCGGGAAACTTCATGAAATTTAAATTGTGGTTTCGGTTGTATGAAATCTAAAGCTCAGAACTTTTTTGTACACCTAATAATTCTGTTATTATCACAAAAGTAGCTAGAGAAAATAAGCGGTTAAGTGTCAAGTGAAGTTGATATTATCAATGTTATTAATAAATTCCGTTGAGAATTTCAAATAAAAGACATTATAAAAATACATTAATGTGAATAAAATAAAATAAAAAGCATTTTTTGATCAGGCCCGACGAAAGGGAAATATGTGTAAAGCGGAAATTTTTTATAGTCTCGTCAGTTTCAATTTTAGCAAGTTTTACTGATTATGAGCATATCTAGCTATTAAATAGGAATGTCCAAAAATCTATTCCTAATCTAAATCTGACAATGAGCCTGTAAAACAGCGTTAAGATGCCTATTTATTATTATTTGCAAAATATCCTTGGCGTATGTATTACCGAAATACTTAAATGGATATAATCTCAAAACTACAAATTTGTTTGGTTTTAGTTTACAAACGTGTCTTGTAACTGTTTTATTTAACAGAATATTGAATAAAATTAAGAAAAATTGTGTTTATTTATTATTTTTAAATAATAAATTACCTATAAGATAATTCTACTCACGTTTGAATATTTAAATTGCGGCAATTTTAAACGTTTACCTGTTTTAAAAATATCGAAACTCTTCAAAGCATTTTGTATTATAAATCCGAACTCGAACAATGAAAGAATTACAAGGGATCTGATGCTGTGTCGCTCGTCGCTCGCCCATCGCATCGGCCGCGCGCATTATTTTTTTGGCCGACTGTACACGGGCTTGCTTTTCAACAGTTCCAAGTGAATTAGTGACATTTTAAAATTTCGAATGTGCACAAAATTCGCGATTTAAATTCGAAACTCTAGATAATTGGTTTTAAGAAACGCATTGGTTAGATTTTGTTATAATTTTAAACTGAACACCTAATTCTGGAGATGGGTTTGAATTTCCAACAATTAAGCGTTGCTCGTTTTAAATTCCGAGGGCCCTTTTTACTTGTTCATATGTAATTTGTCGACGACGTTGTGGATAGGAAATTTTTTTTGATTTATTAGAGTTAGTAATCGATATAAAACGCGTACCTATTTACGTATGACTATTGTAATAATAAACAAAAATTGCGGTAAATTATAGAATGTAGGTATCGTGAATTTCACTTCGTGTTTAAATGGAGGAATGTCTCGCCCTTTAACCAGATACAAAAACGGAAGGGTTGCATGAGTTGCCGCGCAAACAATAAATAAACGACGCCTCATTTTACGTCGCAGGGTTTAATTTTCGAAATGGCAACGGAATTAATGACGTGTCGCGTACATTTGAGCTTAAAAGGGCAACGCGACCTCGTGATTAATATCTTCGAATTGTCGTAACTAAATACATCCACCCTTTTCTTACGGATCACGCACCTGCTTCTCCCGCTCTTCGTGTTGTTTTAACTCGTGTCGAATTTGTTGTTCCCACCAATTACAATTAATGGAGTTTAAAGATAGATGGTAATTTGAATTAATTATTACTCTATTTATTATCTCTTCGTGATATGCCTAATAATGAGCAATTGAACAAACAACTATCGCTTCGTGCACCTGTTTTTTCGTTATCGTGTCGTGAATGTTATCGTCGATTTTTTTCCATAATCTATCTTACTAATGGTGTTTGTTTACATTTATTCGCACATTACCGTATCTGCCATAAGGTTAATAATTTTATGGTATAGGTACGGAAGTGACAAGTTATGCAGGCAAATAAAGATAATTGTGTTTGCGATAACGACAAGTGAAATTATTGTTGCACTTATTGTTTTTTTCTTGTCGTGACGTAGAAATGCAGAATGTGTCCAAAAGTTTACCTCGTAACCTAGGAATTTCGTCGACTTCTTAAATTTGCATATTTACTATACGAACTTGAAATCGTCGATTCACGTTTCGTCGAAGAAAGAGAATGTTGTTTCGGATCCTCTTCCTCGTTTTAATTGACCGTCGCGTTTGTGCAGTTTCGTGAGCGTTTTCCTAAATGAGAAAGCGAACCGGATCGTGGAGCTCATTATAGAGTCGAGATAAGGGAGAAATAGAAAATTAAAGCAAAATAAGAAAATTGTCCATGGTTTTCTAAGTAGTTGGTTTTGTTAACCGTTTTTATTAATATCCCGAACGACGAAAGTGTATTTAATGACAAAAGGACGAAAGGACAACTTAATGCTCTTTTCACTTGCGATTATTTTGAAATCGTTCTTTAATAGTAACTTTAAAGTTTCAAAAAAGAGGCATTTTTAAACTACGTTTTTTTTCTTTAATTTTAACGCAACTATTTGAAAATAAATACATATTGTCAAAATATCAATTTGAAGGGGTCAGAACCGAAACCGCCTAAGTGCACTTTCAGTTTAAAGTGACTTAAGTATCTCATTGAATAATATTGAAACTTAACTTTGTTTAGTAGTAAAACAACCGTCGCGATTCGACGCCCTTTAAACGAAAGACTATTCTACGCTATTCGTCTCAATATATCACAAACTATCAAAGCTATTTACAAAAAATTAAGGTACGATTTGAATTAAATTAAGAATTCTAAATGATGGTGCTAATGTGTATCACAAAAAAAATTTTTTTTTTAAATATTCTAAAAATGTTGAAAGTGTTCGAGTGCTCTATTTTTCCAAAAACAAAGAGAAAACAAAAATTTTCGATTTATTCCCTTTTCAAATTATTGATCTTTGATTTGATCGATTATTATACATTATTTATTATTAAACTTAAGTTGAAAGCACAATAATTTATTACTAATAATATCTAAACATTGACTTTTTGTTACTTAGGCGGTTAAAGTTTTAATCCCTTCAATTGAAACATACGCGATGTTCTTTTGTTCTCATGGCAATCCTAAAAAATCGTAAAAACCAAAATATTTTGATAAAATTGGCCATTAAAACGTTAAGTGTTATTATACATTATTGGAATCATAAAAAAATCTGCATTCAAACGAAAATAAATCTAATGTCGCGTTCATAAGAAAAATAAAAGTTAACTGTCGTTATTTGTTTTATTTTAAACGCTAGAGCAAATGCAATGTTTTTAAATTTCTCATTAAATAAATAATGTTTCGATTAGAAATCGCTAACTTGACTGATTTTCGTATAAAAAAATTAAAACGAAAATCTTAATTCTTCAGTTTTTTTGCGATATTTTTAAAATTAAAAATGGCAGGTCAATTTTTTTAACGTTATTAATCGACACAAAAATGCGCAACTTTACCCCAATTTAATCGATTTCGTATCTATTAAGATAACCGAGATCCCCCATGCGTTTACTTCGAAAAACGGGCACCACCTCACCCTGCAGTCCTGCAAACTGTAAAATGGACATTTTTTTAAATTTTATCCGTTTTATTTTTATTAGTTTTCGAAAACCAACAGCGGAATGAACAACAGTTTGAACGTCTTGTTTATTTTTCAATAATGGCATGAAATTTTGGTTTATTCGTTGGCATATTCCCAGTCCGCGTTTAAAATAAACAATTTCAGATATCACGGGGCATACTTTCCCCCCATAATTCGAAGAACAACAAAAAAAACTAATAAAAATTGACCTGAAGTTGTTAACGATTACACGGTTAATTATTATTAAAATACGGCCTTACAGCCATAACGAAGAGTTACTACTCGACAAACACGATACTGTACTGTAACAGAACTATCAAAATTTTGGGGACTAATTTAAAGAAAAATTATAGGTAGATAGTGAATGGAATTTTATATTTAAAAGTTTTACATAGGTATAAAATATTTAAATGTGGACGATAAATATTAAGTACAATGCAATCGTCGGAACAAATGCGACTTATCTCTTGAACACGTGCGCGATAACGCGAGCTTCGACGATGCAAATGCTATTTGTCTGGACATGAAAATATTCATTCGTAAGATAACGTTTATTAGAAAGGGTTTTGATAAACGATCACCTCGGGAAGTGGTCGTTTCAACTTTATCCTAAATCTCTTTATAGGTACGAAATATGCATAATTAATACGTTTCGTCAGTACGAATCGATCTTTCTTGGGCGATGGTATGCGCGGCCACGTGTCGATGTCGATCGATTTAATTCATTTTTAAGTTTTTCCGGTTTTTTAGATTATTGCCCCGAAGTTTATTATTGCTTTATTATTGCCCGATTATTGCCTTTAGAAGTGCCCCCGGAGTTATTTCAAAATTAATTTTGTTCTCATTTTCGTTTAAAACATTGTTTGAACTGTCGATCTCGGACTGTGGAATCGGGAGTGGTAGTGCTTCTCCAGACCTCAAAGTAAGTCGGCGTGTATTTTTTTATTTCGATTGTTTACAGTTCTCAAAATCGCACCTTGTATATTGCGGGCTTAAAAATTAAATTCGGGCATTTTGTTGATACTTTAGTAGTGAGGTAAGGCGTTTTGTAACTCATTACAACGTGTATTTGTAACACACGTATCTATTGTGAGTAAACGACCCTTAATTGTAGCGTTAATAATTTTTTCTGTTTGCTGAAAATGTTTGAAATTGTATGTGTTATTTTAATTAAAAATCTACGTGTGTGCTTTCGTGAAATAGGACGTATTTTAAATTTTAATGATATAACCGAATGATTCGACTGTAAAACAGATATTTATAAAATCTCAAGGTTTTTCTTAGTAAACCAAACTAAATAATATTAGAATCGGGAATTATGAATCGTCACAATACATGGAACGTTATACCAATACCATTGTGGTTAAGTAATTCGATTAAATTCATCTTATTGCATTATAACTTACTTACGCCGCCCTGTATAACATTTTTTACGCAATTTATTGAAATTTGACCACTTTTCAATCGAAGGTGGTTGCGACAAACTTAGGAAGAGCGTTGTGTCGTAGACGATGAAATAGTTATTTCCTCCAATTTTTCTAAACTGAAAATTTTATAGCCGACGTTCATTAAATCAATTATTTTTAATTAAATTGGCGGCCAGAAGTTTAGGCGTATTTCCGTGCACGTCGATTTTTTAAATTTGAAAATGTTTTACGCCGTCATTTGGACAAGGTTTGCGTCATTAAAAAAATTATGGGTGTTTTTGTTACAATAAAATTTGATTTTTATTACAAATTTTTGCTGAACGGCGAACTGCTATCGGACGTTATCGGAACGTTTAAATGCATTTCCAACAAATAATTTAACGATATTAAAGATTTTCGTAAAACTTGTTTCGTCGAGTTTCTAATAGTAAGAACTAAAATGTTTATTTGCCGTTTAAAAATTGCCGCTTTTGACTATTAATGATTTTTTTTATTCCCCAGATTATTCACAATCTGTCCTAAAAGACAATAAATAAATTGTATAGCAAAACTAAACTAAACCCTACTACTCTAATCTCGAAATAAACATGTAGCAATTACCCACCCAGTGGTCCATGCCTTAGGAAACTACCATCTTAGCTGGTTAAGATTTGTCTTATTTAAGGATACCTATATTAGTTTAATATTAATATAAGTTAGTTAAATCTATTAGGGGGACCGGAAAGTAATGTCGCTTTCTTACATTAAATTCAAACGAATAAATTTTTAATAAGTCTTTATTTTTAATCAATAATATAATCACCCTCGTTATCAACAACCTTTTGTCATCTAGTGTGCAAATTTTCAATCCCGGACCGATAAAAATCAATTGGTTTTTGAGTAAAATATCTCGAGATGGCATTTTGGACATCATCCAAATTTTCAAATTTTTTGCCACTAAGAAAATGTTGTAGGGATCGGAATAAATGGAAATCCGAGGGTGCGATATCGGGCGAGTATGGTGGGGTGAGGTAGCACCTCCCGCCCCAATTCATTAATTTTTTCCAGTGTTCGCCTTGCACGATGCGGCCTTGCATTGTCGTGTTGCAGAATGACGCGCTTTCTGTTGACAATCGCCGGATACTTTTCGATAAAAGATTGGTTCACTCGACCCAATTGTTCACAATAAAGGTCTGCATTAACAGTTTGTCCAGGTTTCGGCACTTTAAAGTGAACAATTCCGCGAATACTTCATTAAACACACAGAAGCGCCTTTTTGGGATGTAAACCCGGCTTCGCAGTACTTCGTGGTGATTTATTTGGAGAGAGCCACTGCTTTTTGCGTTTTGGATTATCATATAGGATCAATTTTTCGTCTCCAGTGATCAAACGATCAAAAAACGGTTCTGTGTGGTGCGGTTGAAGCAATACGTTGCATGTGATTGATCGGTTGGCTTTGTTCTCTCCGGACAGATTATGGGGGACTCAAACACCTGCTCTGCTTATTTTTCCAATATGTTGTAAATGTTCCTGGATGGTCGACCAAGGTTGGTTAAGGATGTTTGACAGTTCCTCGATTGTTTGACATTGATTTGCTTCTACTTCTGCCCTTAGCATGTCGTTGTCTAATGTTGTTGGTCTTCCTGATCGATAGGAGTCAGAGAGATCAAAATTACCGAATCTGAACTTGAAAAACCATCTTTGGCATTTACGAACGTCTAATGCACTTGGATAAACATCGCAAATGTTTTTGGTCGCAACTGTTGCGTTACTACCCTTGTGAAACTCAAAAAGCATACAATGCCGGACATGCTCTTCTGGTATTTGGCTGGCCATTTCATCCCAAATTGCAAAAAAAATGTTTAATATTGAATTATTTAGAAGTGAACAAGTCATGATAACCTTAAAATGACTTTGGCACGCCTTCGAGATTCACAATGAGCTGACAAAAGACAATGAAATATCGACTTGCGCAGAAACGACATTACTTTCCGGTCCTCCTAATATTTCCTATATGTAATGGCTTGAATTTTTTGAGTCTACGTGTATCAGTCTGTTACTGTATTTTACACTAAAGTTATGAATTTCTTCTTTCACAGTTGGAATTCGTAAATCACTTCTTATTATGTCATTTGTAATAAACCACGGAGCATCAGCTATTATTCTTAACACTTTTGATTGAAACCTTTCCAGAATTTCAATGTTGGTGGTAGACGTAGTACCCCACAATTGCACACCGTATAACCACACTGGTTTTAGCACTGCTTTATATATTAACACTTTGTTTTTTAGAGTAAGTTGTGATATCCTTCCAATTAACAAGTATAGTTTACTGAGTTTATACTCAAGTTGTTTCCTCTTACTCGTTATATGCGTTTTCCAGGTCAGCCGGCGATCAAGGTGCATGCCGAGGTATTTGGCACAATTTTCTTGTGGTAACAGCTTGTTGTTGAGCATAACTGGAGGACATGTTTCTTTTCTCATAGCAAATGTTACCTGGATGGATTTTTGTTCGTTAACCTGTATCCGCCATCTTTGAAGCCAGTCTTGGATTTTATTGAGGTGATTCTGTAGTGTTCTAGATGCTACTTTTGGGTCGCTGTGGGATGTCATAATTGTTGTATCATGTGCAAAGGTCATTGTGTCTTTAGATGTGGGAAGATCTAAAGTAAATAATACATAAAGTAAATGTGCCAGCACGCTACCTTGTGGAACGCCCGATGAGATTGTCTTTATGTCTGAGTACTCATCCTGATGTCTTAACAACAAACTGTCTTTCACTTATATAAGATTTTAAAATGCGAAATGTATTGTGCGATAAGTTTTAATGATTTAATGATCAATCAAATCCCCATTGGGATGTCCAGTAATGGTAACTCGACTATTTCAAAAAATAAATAATTTTTGCAGGCGTTCATTCTTATATGTTGGTAGGTATCAAAATCTAAGTAGGTGAGGTAGAAAAATATTATAAATTATGTTGATTTGACATGGAATGACCCCACCTAATTTGATCCATCCGCCGATCAAGCCGCAGTTCTGTATTAACGATGCTGATCGACGTCGATGGTCTCTCTACGAGGCAGAAAATTTACGAATTTACCATTTCCTTTCCCTTTTAAAAGACAATTTGCTGCTAAAATTTCTTTGGTTTTGTTGGGGAACGTGCTCGGGTAGCTCCAACTCCAAATAGGCCCGAGGCAACTTGTATCTTGTCCAAATTAGGAACCATGTTTTTAGGTATTAAAGGACCGCCGAAATACCTATACGCACAGAGGATTCGAATTCTCTGCAGACTAGAATCCCGACATAATGTCAGTTTTCTAACAGTTTTGGCGTCTTCGTGGCTTTATGTGGGATTTTGTTGGTTGAGAAAGGTCGTTCCCTGCAAACTTGGAAATATTGCTCGGGCATTTCTCAAATAACAGTGAACGATATATAAATATAGTTTTATGCTGTGCCACTGACGACTTATCGACGCCTCGTATATCTTTAGTCGGGTTGTTAATATTTCATAGAGGATTCTCTACACAACTGCGCGTTACCACTTTTACTCGTACTCCCTCGCCTCTGGTGCTCTGGATCTTTTGTTATAATATGCGATAACCCGTGGCCATCCCTTTCAAGTTTTTCGATATCGAACACTTTATTTTCTACAACTACACGCACACTTGAAAACGCGACTAAATCGAAAACCGTAATACGTTCTCGTTTGGTTTGGACTCGTCCGATCGTTCGGATTATCTTTTACTGTGCTCGGTTATTCGATTTGTCTCTTGCCATTTTTCATTGCTTTCGCATTCATCCGGTGGTTTGGAAACACGTCGAATCGGACTTTAATTAAATCGTTCCTAAATTAGCAGCTAATTGGCGAAATATCCGTAGCTCCTCGTAGAAACAATCGAAAAACAAACTGTCATTTACATCACGCCTGCTGATACGAATCTTTGCAAAGTGATGTTTCGGGGCTTCTTATAATGAAAGCTCGCCTTATTTTTGCGTTCCTACATGAATACAAAAGACCGTTCGTAGGTACAAAAATAAATGGGGTCTGTCGGTGGAAGATAACGGTATAACATGTTTACTTGCGCTGAATAGGAGCGACTTTTTCACGTAATATCGATGAAAGCGGCACAAAGAGCACGGGAAGCAAATTTGTTTAGCGTAATGACGACGTTTAAAGCAATATGTATTAAAGCGGCGATAGGAGCGCGCGAACGTCTATCGTTTTGCTTGGCGAAGTGTTACCAGATAGGCGTTTTGTTCTTTTATGTTTCGTGCATTTTCTTTCTTGTGTTGTCGATAAGTGTGGCTTTTCTGGTTAACAGTTGTTCATCGAGAAAATGACTTTTGCTTTATTTATCGGTATGAATTGTTATTCGGAAACATGGTGTCTCAATTTTACTCACCCTCTCTCTTTCTCGGGTTTCTGTATAGATAACGACAACATTTCCGTTTTTATCACTCAATAATGTGGTTAGGCATTGTGCGTTTTTGATTAAGGTTCAATTAAGTCGACAAAAGCGGGAAACAACGATTATCTATCGAGAGGGTGAAGTTTTGGGAGTGTTTAGGGACGATCTATCTTCAAATAAATATTGCCATCAAGTAAAGATAATTAAGAAACCATGTAGCGAAATTATTCGTACATTTTAATTACAATCAACCGGTGTCGTACATTCGAGGAGCGTTTTTACAAAAATGGTCATGTCCAAAAATTATAAAAAAGCGAATTACCTAAGACCGGTTTTCGTAAAACACATATCCATCTTGCCGATTGATATGTGTTTAAAAGTTGCAACGCAAGATACGAAAACCGGTTTTAATTCGTTTTTCATAATTTTTGGACATGACCATTTTTGAAAAAAAAACGTTCTCCATATGACACATGATGAGCGACATGAGAAAATCGTGTGGCACATTCTGTGATGGGCTGTCATCAATGTGTGTTAAGGGCAGGAGGGTGTCTAGAACTTAGCGAAACGTCTGAATAGATGGTACTATAGCAAATTTCTTATACATAGACAACCATATTAACACTAGTTCCTTGAAGAGACAATTTAAAAGTTTATTATCGGTCCCGGTTTATTTATGGCCTACTGATTCACGACTTCTCGAACATTTGGTTTGGCGAGTAGAAGTTCTTTGTGAAAACGGATTTGCCTAGTATAGTTCGAATTCTCGATCTATAATTTCAAGATAGGTTTCGATGCACGTCATCAATAAGAAGTGACTAAATTGTATATTAGTAATATTCAGTTTAAAGTTTTGAACGTGGCATATTCTATTCGATGATTTACCTGCACACATATAACATGACAAAGAAAGACTGCAATTTATTAGTACCTAATGTAAAAATAGGTGCGAGGTTTTATTGATGACGTATATTGGAACCTATCTTGAATAACGTATAATTAAACACACTACCTCTATCCGTACTGAAAATAATATAACAAGCATTTTACTTTGCGTGTACCTGCGCCACCCCGAAACTGTCAGTTTGGATAATTCGCTTTCTTGAATTCCCTAATGACCCTGTTATTACAGAACAAGAATGATGAGGTTTTTCATTTCCCATTTATTTAAAATATTTTGCGAAAACTTATAAACTTATTGCCGATTTTTTCACGTCTTGGTGAATTTATTTGATAGGTATTTCCCATAGAATCTAATTTTACTTTAACCGTACTTTGCACGACCAACTGTTTCCACGGTAAATAACTATACGGTTACCGATAAATTTATCAAGAGATGGAAAAATCGGCTCTAAGAGAGTAAGTTTTCGCAAAATATTCTAAATAAACGGGAAACGAAAAACCACATCATTCTTATTTTGAACGTCGTACTTCGAGAACGATTCATATCTAATTACTAGTTATTATCGCACCCAAGTAAACGGATTATCGAAACTGGTCCTTTCGGGGTGGCGCAGGTACGCGCAAAGTGTAAACGTTTCCCTCGTTCTTTTCTTCTTTATAGTTCAACTTATTTGTAAATTTTATTTGGTACTCGTATTCGCCATTCATGACTTGTTTGGTGTATCGACCTTGGACCAATGTTAAAAATTGTTGTTTATTAAAAGCTTTTAAATGACATACGACTTGAAATGCGTTTCCATTTGAAATTTTTTAGTTGACCTCCAGCTCCCACACACCTAAACATTTTCCATCAAAAATTGTGCCCTAAAAATAATGGAATAGGTAGGTAAGTGTGTGTTCCCGATTTTTCCATATAGGTACCCAACAATTTCCAAAAAAATGGTGCGGGGTCAGGCTTTGTGGACATTTGGTATATCTATGCCATTTAAAACAGGATAAAATGAAATTTTTTAATATTAACATAACATTTGCAACCATTTCATTCTGTTTATAATAATAATAATACTTAAATTTTGAATAGCCGATTTATAATTCATATTGTTTATTACAAATTACATTATTTTTTATTACACATATTATTATTAAAAATTATGTAGTAGCAGATGTGCCTATAACGTTTTTATTTTTAAAAAGCAATTTTTGACGCTTTCTAACTATTTAAAATTTGCCTGCAGTTTCGAATGTATATAGATACCTTTATATATCTGTCAGGATTACTTGGGTAATAAATATTTCTAACAAGACCACGTGCTGAGCAGTAGAGGTCTGCACATTCTTTCTCTTTCTGTGAGCTCTCTTTGTTTAATTGTGAAATTTTATAAAAACATTTGAACGTTTATCAAGTTCTATTAAAGATGAAAACTTGATCGACATCTTAAATGATATAAAAAAACGTTTTCTAGGCAATGACAAAACATGAGCTTGATATGTTGACGCATATATGAAATTTTGAATTTTATTCAAAAAAGTAAACTTTTACGCAACATTTTTTCAATAAAAAATCTATTTCTACTTCAGCTATCTTCATTAAAACTTGTTATATCCTAGATATTGCATTGAACATTATACATTGTAAAATTGAAGCCGCAATTTAAATTGGATTTTGAAAAAGTTAAAAAAGTTCTAATTTCGTTATTAATAATTTTATATCATATTTTAAAAACTCAAATGATAGACAATTTGATGACGAAAGATTTGTAAAATTTAAAAATAAAGAATATAATTCACTTCTAATGGTCGCCGGGAATAGAGTATACCCTCCCCTTAATGTTCGTAATAATGACAGAAACCGCGTTTTTCTTAAAATATCTGTTTGGTTTACCTGTTGTTCTAATTCTTGATGAAATTGCTCGGCGTATTGTAGATTTTTCGAGCGTCTCCTTAGGCCGTTTCTTGGACGTCAGGTTTTTTGGTCCACCAACTGTATCTTACGGAATCCGCCCCCAATTGGTCGACTTGTTTTTCGAGGCACCAAAAACAATAATAATTGAAGTACGTATACTCGTGTAACGTTAAAAAAGGGTTAACTTGACGTGCTTCCGGATACTACCACCCATCAGTTATCTATGTATATCCTTTGACGCTAACTTCATCGCAAATTATTGATAAATTACTCGAAGAATATTTAATTAGACACTTACATTACTGAATAAGTGCTGTTTTAACAAAATTCGTAGTTTTGTGTGGCCAAAGGCGCGGAAATAATCCCCAATTGAGTCTGTTTAAATTAGTTGCCTAAAGGCATTTGCTCTATTACATGTTTGGTATTCTCTTCGAGCTCTAATCTTATAAAGCTGGCTCTTTGACTGAAAATTCCCGTGGGACCGTCGTGTTTGTCAGCCTCCGGCTGACGATTCGTTTTAAAATTTAGTTTAACTTTTAATTATCCGTATCAATAGGGTTGTGGGGTGTGTAGCATATTCGTCATTGGTAGGTTTGACAAACCCGTACGATTGCGAAATACAATAAATCGATTACTCGTCTGCTGCGACATTGTTTTGCGTGTTCTTCTCGCCTACATTCATCGTCGCATTTTGTTCTTTAAAACATTTTACAATTAGGGGATGTTTGCTACCGTTTTATTTATTCGGTAAATCTTTTAATATATACATTCGACCCGTCTTAATTGGATACGC
This sequence comes from Rhagophthalmus giganteus, assembly GCA_036326145.1. Lineage (NCBI taxonomy): Eukaryota > Metazoa > Arthropoda > Insecta > Coleoptera > Rhagophthalmidae > Rhagophthalmus > Rhagophthalmus giganteus. The sequence goes on from JARFJA010000036.1 coordinate 1,200,196, forward strand.
CACTGACCGTTGTTGAAAGCTCGAGGACTCCTAACAAGGAGATGAATTTTGCTACGCTGGAATTGCATCTGAAATTAGTGCGGTACAAAATAAATTACTCCGTTTCGTATAGGGTAAATGAGCTCGTTCTTGTTGTTGGCAATTTTGCGAGGTCACTTCTGTCCCAATTTGCATTCACATTTCGGAGCTCCGTTATCCGATTAAATTTATTTTTCTGTTCGATCGTTTGTCGGTGGTTACTATTAATATCCGTAAAGGCCTCATTTATAGACAGATAATCAATATATCGACTGCGGGAGAATGGAAATCCGGCTAGACTCCCCCAAAATAGTAACCAGTGGAATATATCGAATTTCACGAGCGAGAACTGAAACTAATATAGTCCGCTAGCAATCCGGAAAAACAATATTCGAATAGCTTATACGAATAGCTTATAGCTTAGCTATATCAAACGATAGCAAACCTCGTACGTATTCTGTTTAAGTTTTTGTTAACAAAGCCCTTTGCGATGAAGAGATGTAACGTCGAGGTATTTTCTGATATGTGATTTCTAAATCGCTGTGACTAATATCTGGCAAAAGCTCTTTATATCTCGATAAACAACTGCTTGAATTTTATTGGAAGTAACGTTCTGGAAATTTATTGTTGAATAAGTACCGGATTGCTTATTTTATTTTTGGAAAATCCCGGGGCTCTCTTCTTGTCGTTCGCGTAAGGTATTGCGACGCGTTTATTAATTCATTATTTTTAAAACGATTACGATTATGCTCTTAATGTTGCTCATAGTTGTTAGGAGAATCGTTGTACGACGACGTTCGCGTACTTAAATCTATTATTTTCTTCATAATCATAAATAGGATACAAAAGTCCTTGCAGTGTCTTGTTGCGAAATTGGAAGGCTGGAGTCCAAGCGTAACTAGCCCTTCACGCACTATTGGAAACATATTGGAAGCTAGTCTCGGGTCATCACTACGAGCAGTTTGACCGATGACGTGCACGAATGGATATCGTACTTCCCTTCTTTTGACGATCAACTTTGAATCAATTTTGCGATCCACAATACCTGGGGATCCAATCACCTGGAGATGAAGTTGAACTTCTACGTTCTCCCACCTCGAAATTTGAAACTTGACATTTCACTGGCAACGAAGACAATGGTCGATGGACTTAATGCTCGATTCTTTTTGAAAAAAAAATGAACAACTGAACGTTCAGGAATGAGGCTTCTTATTCAAACATCTGTCGTGCAGCGTCGATTAAAGACCTTAACGAGCCTTTGCCGGAAGTAATTGAACACAATAGTTGACGTGAAAGTGATGTTATTTTTTGCGCATAATGTGGCGGTTGTTTTTCTTGTATTCGGTAAAAATAAATTTGACCGTAAGCGCCCATAAGCGATGTTACGCGGCAGTCATTTGTTAATTGTTGGGTAAATAAGGGTATTTTACCCTTGAGGCAAATTTATATTTTCGAATATACCCTGTATATGACTGATAAATTTTGACTTTCGATGGTTGTATTTTGGGTTTTAGACAATGCGCCAACTTTTATCGAGAATAATATTTTTTTGCGAAATTAATAGGGGCGATAAACAACTTTTCCATATGGTGCAGACTTTTTGGCGGACACTCTGTATGTTACACTATCTCTTTGATTTCAAAACGTCGAATGTTGTAAAGTAAAAAAATAGAAATTTCAGTCAATTTAATTTTTTTTTTTAATTTGATTACCGGTTTATTTACAATCTGCCATACCCTATACAGCATTCAGTAAATTGTATTGAACTTGTAAATGTCTTGGGGGCTATTGTTGTACAGGCAATTACCCTAAAAATAACCTAAAAATAAGTAGATAGGTGAGATATTGAGCTTAAAACTAAAAACCAGGGCAGTGACTAGGCGAATCTGTTTGGTAGCTCTAAGGGGGTGATTCGCTTTAGTCGGCGCCCTACACGAATGCGTAATAAGTCGCTAGCTAGGTTGTTTGGATGCACGGCAAGGCGGGCACTGTAATTGCCACTTATTTGAGTAATCTCTTCGCTAACCGAGCTAATCCCGAGATCGCGGCTGATAACAATATTTGGGACATACCAAGGGGCATTCACAATGTGACGTAGAACTTTGGATTGGAAGCGTCTGATGATATCTATGGTGGAGTTTGCCGCTGAGCCCCACAACTGCAGGCCGTAAGTCCAGATGGGTCGTAAAATTGTTTTGTACAGGAGCAGTTTGTTGGCTGCTGATAATTGTGATGGTCGTCCTAACAACCAGTACATTTTACGAAATTTTAGTCCTAACTGCTTACGTTTGGTCCAAACGTGATGTTTCCAAGTGAGGCGTCTATCCAGATGCATCCCTAGGTACTTGACAGTGTCTTGTTGATTGAGAAGTATGGGTGGACAGGTTTCTCGTCTCAGGGTAAATGTAACATGAGCGGATTTCGTTTCATTGACTTTAATACGCCATTTCCTTAACCAAAAGTGCAAGTTGTTAAGATGGGTTTGCAGATGTTGAGATGCTACGACCGGGTCGTGATGGGATGACAGAATGGCTGTATTGGCCGGCTAGATCATGTGACATCACACCTCTTGACTTTTTCCTTTGGGGCTATGTAAAGTCCAAAGTCTACATGGATAAGCCAGCTACAATTGAGGCATTGGAGGCCAATATTACTCGAGTCATTGGCCAAATACCACTCGAAATACTCACACGCGTCATTGAAAATTGGAACTTCAGAATGGCCGTTGTTAACCGTAGTTGCGGACAACATTTGAAAGAAATTATCTTTAAGAAATAATTGTAAAGAATGGTTCTTTTATATGATAATAAAGATTATAAAATAAAATTGTTTTTATTCATTTTTTTTTATTTAAAAAAAAGTACCTCTAAATGAATCACCCTTTATATCTGTCAGGATTATTTGGGTAATAAATATTTCTAACAAGACCACGTGCCTAGCTGTAGAGGTCTGCACATTCTTTCTCTTTCTGTGATACCTCTTTGTTTAATTGTGAAATTTTTATAAAAACATTTGTACATTTATCAAGTTCTATTAAAGATGAAAACTTGATCGACATCTTAAATGATATAAAAAAACGTTCTCTAGGCAATGACAAAACACGAGCTTGATATGTTGACGCATATATGAAATTTTGAATTTTATTCATAAAAGTAAACTTTTACGCAACATTTTTTCAATAAAAAATCTATTTCTACTTCAGCTATCTTCATTAAAACTTGTTACATCCTAGATATTGTATTGAACATTATACATTGTAAAATTGAAGCCGCAATTTAAGTTGGATTTTGAAAAAGTTAAAAAAGTTCTAATTTCGTTATTAATAATTTTATATTAAATTTTAAAAATTCAAATGATAGACAATTTGATGACGAAAGATCTCCAATGAGAGAATTTTGTAAAATTTAAAAATAAAGAATATAATTCACTTCTAATGGTCGCCGGGAATAGAGTATACCCTCCCCTTAATGTTCGTAATAATGACAGAAACCGCGTTTTTCTTAAAATATCTGTTTGGTTTACCTGTTGTTCTAATTCTTGATGAAATTGCTCGGCGTATTGTAGATTTTTCGAGCGTCTCCTTAGGCCGTTTCTTGGACGTCAGGTTTTTTGGTCCACCAACTGTATCTTATGGAATCCGCCCCCAATTGGTCGACTTGTTTTTCGAGGCACCAAAAACAATAATAATTGAAGTACGTATACTCGTGTAACATTAAAAAAGGGTTAACTTGACGTGCTTCCGGATTCTACCACCCATCAGTTATCTATGCATATCCTTTGACGCTAACTTCATCGCAAATGATTAATAAATTACTCGAAGAATATTTAATTGGACACTTATTATTACTGAATAAGTGCTGTTTTAACAAAATTCGTAGTTTTGTGTGGCCAAAGGCGCGGAAATAATCCCCAATTGAGTCTGTTTAAATTAGTTGCCTAAAGGCATTTGCTCTATTACATGTTTGGTATTCTCTTCGAGCTCTAATCTTATAAAGCTGGCTCTTTGACTGAAAATTCCCGTGGGACCGTCGTGTTTGTCAGCCTCCGGCTGACGATTCGTTTTAAAATTTAGTTTAACTTTTAATTATCCGTATCAATAGGGTTGTGGGGTGTGTAGCATATTCGTCATTGGTAGGTTTGACAAACCCGTACGATTGCGAAATACAATAAATCGATTACTCGTCTGCTGCGACATTGTTTTGCGTGTTCTTCTCGCCTACATTCATCGTCGCATTTTGTTCTTTTAAAACATTTTACAATTAGGGGGATGTTTGCTACCGTTTTATTTATTCGGTAAATCTTTTAATATATACATTCGACCCGTCTTAATTGGATACGCCACTGACCGTTGTTGAAAGCTCGAGGACTCCTAACAAGGAGATGAATTTTGCTACGCTGGAATTGCATCTGAAATTAGTGCGGTACAAAATAAATTACTCCGTTTCGTATAGGGTAGATGAGCTCGTTCTTGTTGTTGGCAATTTTGCGAGGTCACTTCTGTCCCAATTTGCATTCACATTTCGGAGCTCCGTTATCCGATTAAATTTATTTTTCTGTTCGATCGTTTGTCGGTGGTTACTATTAATATCCGTAAAGGCCTCATTTATAGACAGATAATCAATATATCGACTGCGGGAGAATGGAAATCCGGCTAGACTCCCCCAAAATAGTAACCAGTGGAATATATCGAATTTCACGAGCGAGAACTGAAACTAATATAGTCCGCTAGCAATCTGGAAAAACAATATTCGAATAGCTTCACACTATATCAAACGATAGCAAACCTCGTACGTATTCTGTTTAAGTTTTTGCTAACAAAGCCCTTTGCGATGAAGAGACGTAACGTCGAGGTATTTTCTGATATGTGATTTCTAAATCGCCGTGACTAATATCTGGCAAAAGCTCTTTATATCTCGATAAACAACTGCTTGAATTTTATTGGAAGTAACGTTCTGGAAATTTATTGTTGAATAAGTACTGGATTGCTTATTTTATTTTTGGAAAATCCCGGGGCTCTCTTTTTGTCGTTCGTGTTCATTTTACATTTAAAACGATTACGATTATGCTCTTAATGTTGCTCATAGTTGTTAGGAGAATCGTTGTACGACGACGTTCGCGTACTTAAATCTATTATTTTCTTCATAATCATAAATAGGATACAAAAGTCCTTGCAGTGTCTTGTTGTGAAATTGGAAGGCTGGAGTCCAAGCGTAACTAGCCCTTCACGCACTATTGGAAACATATTCGAAGCTAGTCTCGGGTCATCACTACGAGCAGTTTGACCGATGACGTGCACGAATGGATATCGTACTTCCCTTCTTTTGACGATCAATTTTGTGATCCACAATAGATTTGTAACCTGGGGATGAAGTTGAACTTCTACGTTCTCCCACCTCGAAATTTGAAACTTGACATTTCACTGGCAACGAAGACAATGGTCGATGGACTTAACGCTCGATTCTTTTTGAAAAAAAAATGAACAACTGAACGTTCAGGAATGAGGCTTCTTATTCAAACATCTGTCGTGCAGCGTCGATTAAAGACCTTAACGAGCCTTTGCCGGAAGTAATCGAACACAATAGTTGACGTGAAAGTGATGTTATTTTTTGCGCATAATGTGGCGGTTGTTAGGTTGTTTTTCTTGTATTCGGTAAAAATAAATTTGACCGTAAGCGCCCATAAGCGATGTTACGTGGCAGTCATTTGTTAATTGTTGGGTAAATAAGGGTATTTTACTCTTGAGGCAAATTTATATTTTCGAATATACCCTGTATATGACTGATAAATTTTGACTTTCGATGGTTGTATTTTGGGTTTTAGACAATGCGCCAACTTTTATCGAGAATAATATTTTTTTGCGAAATTAATAGGGGCGATAAACAACTTTTCCATATGGTGCAGACTTTTTGGCGGACACTTTCTATGTTACACTATCTCTTTGATTTCAAAACGTCAAATGTTGTAAAGTAAAAAAATAGAAATTTCAGTCAATTTAATATAAAATAATTGTAGCGCATCAAATTAAAGCTTATAAAAAACTCAAGAAGATGACACAAAATGCAGCTTTCTAACTGTAGTAAGTCGAACAGTTTTTCAGATAGAGTCGAAACTTTAGTAAAATTAAAATCAAATCGGAAATACCTATACACCGTGTCCAAGATAAGAATGCACAGCATGGGGATCTTGAAAACGGTAGAAGATACAGGGTGGCTTAAATTAGAAAAAAGTTGCGCTATTTAGAGTATGTTCACATGCTGGTCGCAAAAGTTCATTATTGTTTATCGTTTTCAAAATTCTCAAAAAAATGTGATTTTTTGGATTTTCGTTTCTTTTCATTTTTTTATTTATTTTAAATGATATTAAAAAACTACCGGCACTTTCTCGTTGCCACTTTTTAAGCTCTACAAAATGGCGTGTTCAAATTTTTAATCCGACGTTTCGTATCCGAGAACCCATCATCAACTTAATTTTTTTATATGGCCACAAACAAAGAGACACCCTGTATTCGGTAGCATTATTCATTACAAATTCAACGATGTATCACACATTATGGTTTTGAAGCCAAGAAAGGGGAAAAACGTGAGTTATAAGGTTTTTTATTTTTTAAATTAGTAGGCATGGAACAATCGCAATATTTTTGTTTTATCTGTCACATTATTGTTGAAAACGCAATTTGGTGTTGTGTAAAATGTTGTTGTGAATTTGAAGTGTTTTAACTTTTGTTCTTATTAAAGTTACTTATTCGTTAGTTTGTTGCTTCGTGCTTTTAATTTATTTACAAGTGTTACCATGGAAAGAGAAAGTTTCACAAACGAAGAAAAATTTGATATGTTGACGTGTTACATCTTGTGCCGCAAAAATTGTGTAGCTGCTGAGCAGATGTACTCTGATAATTATCCTGAACGAAGACAACCTCAAAAATCCGTTTTTAGACGTTTGGTATCTAATTTAAAGGAATTTGGTTCATTTAAAAAACCTGTTGTATCTCGTAAAAAACAATCCAACGAAGAAAAAGCGACTACTGTTTTACAAACCGTTGTTGAAAATCCTGAAATATCGACAAGACTAATTGAACGTCGAACTGGAGTAGCTAGATCTGATCTATAGCCCAGTTCATTTTACAAAAGAATAAATTTCATCCCTATAAATTTAGAATTTGCCAGGGTCTTAGACCTGGTGACGAGAGAAGGCGAGCAAGTTTTTGTGAATGGTATACCAGAAAATGTGAAGATCAAAATTTTCCTTTTAAAGTAATTTGGTCTGATGAAAGCATGATAACCAACAATGGCATTTTCAACCGGCGTATCAAACATTATTGGGCAACAGACAATCTTCATTTAATAAAAGAAACAAGGCATCAACATCGATTTGGACTTAATCTGTGGGTAGGCATTTTGGGTGGCAGAATAATAGGACCTTTCATTTATCACAACAATTTAAATTCCGAACGATATCTCGACCTACTGCAGACTGATTTGGAGAATGCCTTAGATGAATTACCATTACTTATAGTTAACAACTGCTGGTTTCAGCAAGATGGTGCCCCAGCGCATAATTCAAGAACTGTGCGGGAATATTTGTCCCAGAGGTTTCCTGAAAAATGCATTGGAACTCACAGTGAAGTAGCCTCGCCAGCCCGATCACCTGACTTAACTCCGTTGGATTTTTTCCTGTGGGGTTATTTAAAAAACCAAGTGTATGACGCCACTTTTGAAACTGAAGAACAGTTATTGGCATTGGTTTTAGCAGCAGTTAATACAATCACACCAGAAATGTTAGACCATGTTTTGAATTCTTCTGTAGACAGAGCATACTTGTGTCTAGAAAATAATGGCAACCTATTTGAGCAATTATTATAATTTTTGACATTTTGTTTCTGTTATTGTACCAGCGCCTACTAATTTAAAAATAAAAACCTTATAACTCACGTTTTTCCCCTTTTTTGGCTTCAAAACCATAATGTGTGATACATCGTTGAATTTGTAATGAATAATGCTACCGAATACAGGGTGTCTCTTTGTTTGTGGCCATATAAAAAAAATAAAGTTGATGATGGGTTCTCGGATACGAAACGTCGGATTAAAAATTTGAACACGCCATTTTGTAGAGCTTAAAAAGTGGCAATGAGAAAGTGCCGGTAGTTTTTTAATATCATTTAAAATAAATAAAAAAATGAAAAGAAACAAAAATCCAAAAAATCACATTTTTTTGAGAATTTTGAAAACGATAAACAATAATGAACTTTTGCGACCAGTATGTGAACATACTCTAAATAGCGCAACTTTTTTCTAATTTAAGCCACCCTGTATCTTCTACCGTTTTCAAGATCCCCATGCTGTGCATTCTTATCTTGGACACGGTGTATATTGTACACCTTATACGGTGTCGTAATTTACGACAAAATAAAATTTTTGATTGTTCTCGTTTCTCTTAAGCGACGCACGTTATTTTTGTTGCAAAAATCGTTGTTACTTCGATATCGGAAAACGTAAAATGTTACCTCCCCGGAATTTTCTCATTATCGATCCCGACCGTATGCAACAAGTTTCTAATTTGTCGTTACCTTTTCGCTTTCCCCTTTTTTCAGTTGTAATAAGTACGATGGAAATTTTAACGAAGCCAATTTGCTCGCTCTTCTCGGTTTTCGGCTTGGGAAAAGCGAGACGAGGAGGTAGGGGGTTAAGAAAAATCGCAGATTTCCATTTTATTACAACCTTGTTTAGTCATAAGATCCAATTAATACTAATTTAATGGCATTAATCGTCTATGGAATTAGCAAACGTAAACGCTTTCGGATGTAATTTGTAATAAACGAAGGTGTTCCGTTGAGGGATATTTTACGGTTCGTTAAATAAAATGGGATCTTTAGCCCAATTAATTTAACGGATTCGATCGTGCACCAGTGCCGAATATTTCTTTTTGCAAGTGTTAAAACCGCGACGTGCACGTTGTACCGTGTTTAACGATGGAAATTCGATGTTATAAAATTGTGCTGATTCTGTGTCGTTTTCCGGGTTTATTATGAGATTACGACCCGGTTTACTGTCGATTTCATAGTAATTTACGAACTTTGTTTTGCTTTGCGCGCAATAAAGCAATTTAAAATGTTTACCTACATTGTTGCGTTCATAATCGTGCGATTAAGATTTGAAATTTTGAATGTATCGTAGAAGTAAACACTACTTTACACTAAATTCTCGTCGTTGTCGTATCGTTGCGATTATACTTAAATAACAATTTGGCGCCGCACGTCGGGCCCGAAAACTAACAATAATGATAGTCACTAACAAGAAGATGACGAGTCGTAAACGAAAATTACAATATTTAACAAGAGATTTACATTACAGTATTGAAAAACTGATGTTCTTTTGAGAGACAATTTAAATTTCTAGAACAATTGAAGAAAATAGTCACCTTACTGCAAAACTGAAGAAAAAATAAATCATTCGTTTTCTCACAATCGTAACGTCGCGCCGATATAAAAATAGATTAATTTTGGTAGATTTATAAATATCGCTTCGATGTCATTTTATTGTTTTCTATGCGAAATCTATACCGCCACGCGTTCTATAATAAAAGGTTCAAAAATAAATGCTCAAAATATAAATCTTAAATGATTTTATTTTCTAGCAACTTCAAAGTTTTCGTTTTGGCACGAGTAATTTTCAAATAAAAATATTAAAAGAAATCGTAACCGGTCGCCATGCAGAATTGAAAGGACATCAAGATCACAATTTCCATCTGAATGTTCAATTATACGATATTGACGGTTTGCTCTGCTCCGAATAGTTTAACACATCAATGCCTGTCGTTAGTAAGTTTTGGGTATTGCATAATTTCAATGGTTGTTTAGGATCGGAATAACTGTGTTGTTTCTATTGTAGTTACAAATTAAACTATTTGTTGTATAATTAAATCGTCGCGTCGCGCGTCGATTTGTAAGGGGCGTTTAGTGAGCAAGCTTTTGTCAAAAATGTAATTTTTGCATTGTGGTTATTGTTAACATACTTGTTTTTGATACTCGAGCAACAGATTTGAATTTAAACGACATACCTATTATACGGTGTGATTTTACGACGAAAATAAATTATTTTTCGTAAAAAATTCGTGTTAATAAATTAAGAAAACATTAAAATGCTGCAAGAAAGAAATGCCATTATTTTTTATTTTATTAAACAAAATTGTTAATAGAAAAAGTCGCGTAGAATCATAAGAAAAGCCACGATACAAATTTTCAAGTTTAACTTTTGGAATTTTACGTTTTCATTTTGATTAAGTTGAATTTATGAAAATTCGAAATAAAAATCTAAGAATGTCGATCACGGTAGTTATTCACAATCGTGGAAATTCTTATTTCGTATTTGTTGTTTTGCTTAAAAACCCTTTAAATCCAAAACTTGATGGTACAGCAACAAATTCTGGCACTTTAATTTGTCTTTATTGTTTTTTAAATCACAAGTAGAACTTTTATAAGTAATGTAGTCGAGAAGTATACACTTAAGATACGGGAAAAAAGTAATTCAAACAGATTACACCTATTAATAGTGATCTTATTATGATCCTTCAATTCCAGAAAAATCCGTTATTACGAAAAATATTACGACGATGCGTATTAAAAACAATTAAATAGAAATTATATTGAAAAATATAAAGAAACGACGATGAGTGACATTAATAAAACCGAGTACATCGTTTTTACTTGAGTTTTTTTTTTGAGTAAGCGCCTCGTTTAGTTTGAATAAAACTTATAGGTACAGTCGGTCGATCTGGAAATTTTACTATGGAATGTAAAAGTTTGGTTATGTTATATATGTCCTTGTTATTTGGAGCTGATTTAAGTTCCACAGAGAATAAAGGTAATTGTTTCTTAGTGACACGGTCTCTGATGTTTGATAAATTTGTGACTGTGTGATCTAGGTTTTCAATAGCCTGCTTCAAGGTTGCAGGGTGAATATTTGCAGGGGGGATGAATATTTCGTAGTACAACTCGGAAGCTACGATTTTGTTTATGTTGATACGAGTGAAATTCTGTATTTTTCTCGGCTAAGGCTTTTATTATAGCAGTGTACTTTTCAGTTGTGACGGGTAGGATTTTAACCTCATCGTTATAAAGTACTTTCAGCTCATATTCGTTTTTGGCTGTATCCTCCAGTAGCTCTAATAGTGGAGGCAAAAATTTAACCCCCGATACAAATATTGGGGGAGGTTTGGGGTTCTTTTTTTTAGCACCTTGATGTGAGTCGGAGCCTGTTGCGTCTTCAAATTCAAGGTTCTCAAAGCGATTGGACGTTTCCACTGGTTTGTTTAGCCAGTAGTTTGTCATTTTTGCTTGTTTCTGATTAGATTGGGAGGCATCTGCACTTCTTTGCCGTTTTCTATTTTCAACAATTTGCCAATCTTGGTCTTGTGTAGATTGCATATCGCTATGTACCTCCAGCTAAAATGCAAAACTACTTATAAATATCTTTCGAAATTAACTAAAACCAGTTTTCGCACACAAAAGCACGATATCTGTCTGTCAATTTAATATAAAATAATTTTAGCGCATCAAATTAAAGCTTATAAAAAACTCAAGAAGATGACACATAATGCAGCTTTCTAACTGTAGTAAGTCGAATAGTTTTTCAGATAGAGTCGAAACTTTAGTAAAATTAAAATCAAATCGGAAATACCTATATATTGTACATCTTATACGGTGTCGTAATTTACGACAAAATAAAATTTTTGATTGTTCTCGTTTCTCTCAAACGACGCACGTTATTTTTATTGGAAAAATCGTTGTTACTTCGATATCGGAAAACGTAAAATGTCACCTCCCCGGAATTTTCTCATTATCGATCCCGACCGTATGCAACAAGTTTCTAATTTGTCGTTACCTTTTCGTTTTCCCCTTTTTTCAGTTGTAATAAGTACGATGGAAATTTTAACGAAGCCAATTTGCTCGCTCTTCTCGATTTTCGGCTTGGGAAAAGCGAGACGAGGAGGTAGGGGGTTAAGAAAAATTGCAGATTTCCATTTTATTACAACCTTGTTTAGTCATAAGATCCAATTAATACTAATTTAATGGCATTAATCGTCTATGGAATTAGCAAACGTAAACGCTTTCGGATGTAATTTGTAATAAACGAAGGTGTTCCGTTGAGGGATATTTTACGGTTCGTTAAATAAAATGGGATCTTTAGCCCAATTAATTTAACGGATTCGATCGTGCACCAGTGCCGAATATTTCTTTTTGCAAGTGTTAAAACCGCGACGTGCACGTTGTAGCGTGTTTAACGATGAAAATTCGATGTTATAAAATTGTGCTGATTCTGTGTCGTTTTCCGGGTTTATTATGAGATTACGACCCGGTTTACTGTCGATTTAATAGTAATTTACGAGTAATTTACTTTGTTTTGCTTTGCGCGCAATAAAGGAATTTAAAATGTTTACCTACATTGTTGCGTTCATAATCGTGCGATTAAGATTTGAAATTTTGAATGTATCGTAGAAGTAAACACTACTTTACACTAAATTCTCGTCGTTGTCGTATCGTTGCGATTATACTTAAATAACAATTTGGCGCCGCACGTCGGGCCCGAAAACTAATAATAACGATAGTCACTAACAAGAAGATGACGGAGTCGTAAACGAAAATTACAATATTTAACAAGAGATTTACATTACAGTATTGAAAAACTGATGTTCTTTTGAGAGACAATTTAAATTTCTAGAACAATTGAAGAAAATAGTCACCTTATTGCAAAACTGAAGAAAAAATAAATCATTCGTTTTCTCACAATCGTAACGTCGCGCCGATATAAAAATAGATGAATTTTGGTAGATTTATAAATATCGCTTCGATGTCATTTTATTGTTTTCTATGCGAAATCTATACCGCCACGCGTTCTATAATAAAAGGTTCAAAAATAAATGCTCAAAATATAAATCTTAAATGATTTTATTTTCTAGCAACTTCAAAGTTTTCGTTTTGGCACGAGTAATTTTCAAATAAAAATATTAAAAGAAATCGTAACCGGTCGCCATGCAGAATTGAAAGGACATCAAGATCACAATTTCCATCTGAATGTTCAATTATACGATATTGACGGTTTGCCCTGCTCCGAATAGTTTAACACATCAATGCCTGTCGTTAGTAAGTTTTGGGTATTGCATAATTTCAATGGTTGTTTAGGATCGGAATAACCGTGTTGTTTCTATTGTAGTTACAAATTAAACTATTTGTTGTATAATTAAATCGTCGCGTCGCGCGTCGATTTGTAAGGGGCGTTTAGTGAGCAAGCTTTTGTCAAAAATGTAATTTTTGCATTGTGGTTACTCGATACTCGAGCAACAGATTTGGATTTAGACGACATACCTATTGTACGGTGTGATTTTACGACGAAAATAAATTATTCTTCGTAAAAAATTCGTGTTAATAAATTAAGAAAACATTAAAATGCTGCAAGAAAGAAATGCCATTATTTTTTATTTTATTAAACAAAATTGTTAATAGAAAAAGTCGCGTAGAATCATAAGAAAAGCCACGATACAAATTTTCAAGTTTAACTTTTGGAATTTTACGTTTTCATTTTGATTAAGTTGAATTTATGAAAATTCGAAATAAAAATCTGAGAATGTCGATCACGGTAGTTATTCACAATCGTGGAAATTCTTATTTCGTATTTGTTGTTTTGCTTAAAAACCCTTTAAATCCAAAACTTGATGGTACAGCAACAAATTCTGGCACTTTAATTTGTCTTTATTGTTTTTTAAATCACAACTAGAACTTCTATAAGTAATGTAGTCAAGAAGTATACACTTAAGACACGGGAAAAAAGTAATTCAAACAGATTACACCTATTAATAGTGATCTTATTATGATCCTTCAATTCCAGAAAAATCCGTTATTACGAAAAATATTACGACGATACGTATTAAAAACAATTAAATAGAAGTTATATTAAAAAATATAAAGAAACGACGATGAGTGACATTAATAAAACCGAGTACATCGTTTTTACTCGAGTTTTTTTTTTTGAGTAAGCGCCTCGGTTAGTTTGAATAAAACTTATAGGTACAGTCGGTCGATCTGGAAATGACACTCCCCGTTTCGTACTATTCCACTTTCACATAATTATTCCTTCCAATAGAATTTTTTTTAAGTCACGTAGTTAACGATTTCCGCGTTTATGTAATTTGCAAGAATGCGATCCTAAGTCTTGACGATTTGATCCCTATGGGTCTTGTGGGTAAGAAGGAATCGTTATCTCCGCGGGCACTCGAGGTTGTTTTGATAATAAAAAGAAACGTTTCTACGGACTAAAGTAGTACCTAAATATTTTGCGATAATTAAGTAGTTGTTTATCCGTAGTAATCAGACAAATACGTAGGTACTCAAAATGTTTACTACAATATTACATAATCGGTACTCTCGCACAATGGTTGGGCCACTTTTTACTTTCCGAGTTCTTAAAAGTCTCTAAAGGGTCTCGAGTAAGACGATTATCAGATTAATCATCGCAATAATATGTAAATTATTGACTTTAAGAAAAAAAATTATTTAAGTTTTCGATTTCGTCACCTATCAGTACTTTTTTTCCGCGACATTAATTCAAAAACACCCCTGTTTACGTCAATAGTTTGTGCACGTTAATTTTAAAATTATGTATTATAATTAATGTATAATTTTAGTTTTCCGCCCGATACTTGTGGTGATTTTAAAACGACACCTGTGTTTCTAAATGAGATATTTGTAACGTGACCAAAATCGAAAAATCTTAGCCTTGTTTGTCGTTGAACATTCACAATAAGAAATAGCACGGGTATATATATTTTTCTCGAGTTTTAACAAATTTAACAAAACGACCAAACAACGACAACGGCCATTTTGAAAGCTCCCGTCGTTGTTCTAGTGTAACGGTTCAAAATTAAACTCGATGTCATTTCCAGATCGACTGGGTGTACATCCTAAGATAACGAGATGTTCCATCGTTTTCGTCTTGCTTAACCTTTTCTAGGCGAGTACCTATTTATTGTTGGGTTACCAGCATGCATTTTTATGCATACGAAAACCGAGTACCTATGTGTATGTTTAATTCTAGAGCACCACCTCCTGAGTACTTATCTACATGGTCAATTTTTTTATTAATTTACATATTAGCCATTACCTCGGCATGCGAAATTTAATTTGTAGTTTTATAATTGATCAAACATTCGAAATCTTTATTCGATGAAGACCATTATCTTGTTCTAGACGTCCCAGACACTATTATGTCTATGCCCGGCTTTTGATGGCACGTTAAACGATCTGCCGTTTGTATGTCAACGTCGTATGAATAATAATTAATACAACTTCCGACGATAAAATCACCACTTAATAGATTCCACCACGAATGTGGGTATACTATATACGCGAATAATCAATTTTGGTTTTTAATTAGCAAAAAGAACCATTTTCGCGGCGCCGCGTCGCGCCGCTAATTAATTTTTTTATTCTCGCGTTTGTATATATTTAGATATATATATTTGCGCGCGGACAAATTTCGATGTGCGTTCAAAAAACAAGCAATATGCTTGAAAATAAACAACAAATGGTGTGTTATTAAATAGGCAATTGTTTCTGGCGTTCGTTTAATTTTGAGTTGTTATTTTTTTTTATTAAACGACGTGCGTTTCGTGTGCGATTTTTAATTATCATAAAGTTTATTATGCGAATAATAATTATTCGTGTTTTTTTTTCAGGATTCAGGCGTGGGCACGCCGGTCACGTTGCGCGTGGATCAACATGGATTTTATCTGCTATGGGTCGATCAGGTGAACGAAATGGACTTATTGGACATCGCTACAATTCGCGATGCCAGGACTGGAAAATATGCAAAAATACCAAAGGTATGTGGAAATGGTGTGGGTTGTTGTTTTTTATCTTCTTCATCGTTAGATAATAGGCGTCGCGCTTGTATACATAGGTACCGTGAAAGAAAAAAAAAACTATGAATCACGATCGTATTTTGGCAGATCGCACTGTAGAACAAAACGAAACTAATTTCGCTAATGGAAGCCGTCGTACTTTTATTTATTTTTTTTTATTGGCTACGAGAACACTTAAACGAATTGCAATTTAACTTTTGGTCCTTCGAACAATTATCGTGTAAATTTAACTGAAACGCTACAGAATTTTAGATAAGAACCGTCACGGCCGTCTTATCCCCTCCCGATTTGAAAGCGACTCGGTAACGTTAATATCTAAATAAATTTTAGTGCGCCGCAATGGACTTTACCTTTCGGAAAAATTCGAATCGTTTAACGTTCTTATTTATAATCGTTTTTATTAGGAAATAAGCATTAATAATGCGCGAAGGACGCTAATAACACGGTCAAAATCCAGCTTCGAATGGATTTTCCCCACAAAAATAAACCTCGCCCATTAAATTTGCATTTGTGCTACGTATGAAAATTTAAAATATCGCAACTTCGTTCGCGCATTACAATAAATTATTTCGACTGAATTTTCGCGACAGCGCGCGATCCAATTTTAAACTAGTTTTTGGGACGCTTAAAAAAAAGTGAGTACACAGACCGTCGTCGCGGGCGACATAAAACGCCCGATTTATTAAGTTATAGGCTCCAGGAATTTAAAATTAATTTAAAAGTGAACTTTTAATTAAGGAAACATCTCGTCCGACTCCGCCAATTTTATACAGAAACGCTCCCCGAGGATCGGCGGTATTTTGAAATAAAATTAAATTTAGATATAGAGTCGGTCGCAAAATGTGATGCCAGAGACGCAAATTTGAAACCGTTATTAATAGAAACCCATGGAAAAACTAAAAGTGGATCATTATTTTGAATTATATAATCTTCACCTTGAAACAATTAAATTCACAAATTACAGATAAGTTTCGCCTTGAAATTACATAAATTGACTACCAAATGTAGCGCCAGTTAAGCGATTTCCTGCTTATAGAGAGCATTCAAATTAATTAAATTATTGCTTTTTTTTTCAAATGCGCACGCCGAACACATTACCAGGCCTACTGAGCCGATACAAATTTGAGGTCGATGATGTAACTGTACGGTTAAATTTAATGATTACACGTCCATCCTATATATTAAAACATTAGGTAATTAATATAGGAATTAATTAAAATGTTATTTAAAAAATTAAAAATTTATTGCTTGTGAATTCCCACGTTTTACTGATAAAGTTACATTTTTGGCCGAATCGTCATCCAAATATTACCCACTTTTTTTTAAGTAGTCGAAAGTGATGATAAGTAAGATTATGCGCTAATGTAGGTAAGTTCAAGTTTTTCTAGTTTTTTTGGCACATCTTGTAGGAATCCCCAGAACTGGATCCATGAAGAACTTCGATTATTCAAATTTGTTCGAAACAAAAACAAGTAGAAAACGTTTTCGCTTGTCTGGTCATCGATGAGCTCATAGTTTAACTGTTTCCTATATAAAATATGGAAATGATATGGATTAACAAACAAAAATCATGCTTACGGGAAGCGAGTTTCTTTCGATCTCTTTCGATACGAATTCACATCACATTTTGTTGTTATTTCGATTTTAGCGGTTTTGTCGATCGTGGGTTAACGATCTTTTCATTTGTTTTAAATAAAACAGAAGAAAGCTAGCCTTCGATAGTTTTCACTTATGACAGTTTTGACAGTTTCTCATCATCCAAATCGCCTACATTGTTTTATGATTTTTCCTTCCATTTCCGTCTTTATCCGTGTCTATCTATCTTCCACCGTGTTCGGCCCACTTCCATGTATCTTGACTCTTGCAAAATTGATAAACGGCGAATTTTTTCGAAAATTGCGAAGCGAAATATTTCATAGAGAATTTTATGGAAATTCTAAAACGCATTTCATATTACCGATACGATAATTATAAACGGAGATAATTTGGTTTAAAAGTTTTTGATCGGCCGCCATTTTCAAACGGGGTCGGTCGATTATTCTGGTTAACAAACCCGCTTTTCGTAATTACAAGGACAATACAACGTTCAAATATCTGCCTCCTACGATCAGAATTGCGACGTAATCGTGTCTGCAACATTTTTTTGATTATATAATATACAGTATGTCCCCCCCCGAATGGGATTATAAAGAGGGAAAACATTTTTATTTTTGATTTCTCGAAAATTTTTATTCAGTTTCAGTTCCTTGGAAACTGTTTTTACTTTTCACATAAATTTTACCGTTAATTGGTTATTCGCGTTAGAACAATTTTTCACTGCGACTATAAATAAGGACTGGTGGCATGAATTATAAAACAAAAATGTTAATTTATTGTTCACTGTCTTAAATTGGTGATTATTCAAATAAGACACCGCCTGCTGTTGTGGCACGAATTTTAATTCGTGCTTTAAACTCATCATAATTCCTTTTTATTTCTTCCAAGCTTAAGGTGGTTACTGCTAGCGTAATATGTTCTTCCAACGCAATTATATCATCCGAAACATGCGAAACCGATAACTACATCAGGATATTTTTCATGGGACTTAAAAACGATAATATTGCAAAACGATAAACTTGAAGAATTGAGGTTGTTTTGAAACTTTTTTTGGGAAAATAACAGAAACACCCTTTTCGATTTTTTTTTGAAAAAGATATGTTTTAAAGACGCATTCATTGACTATTTGTGTATCAAATTTCATAATAGGCCGCCAAATTAATTTTTTTATATTATAATGTACGTAAAATTCCGTAAAGGACCACGCACACTTTATATGGAAAAATAGGAACCACTCAAATCGATTTTATTTATATCAATCGACGCGTCTTAATGTGACGAATAATTATTACCATTACGTCAAATCTGTAACTTCATTATTAAACCTGTTAATGAACAATTAATTGAAAAAATTTGGGCTTTAAATTATGTCGGAAGTTAATAAATCTGTCGCTCGTTATTTATGGAGGGGTCATGGTAAATACGTTTCTAAGAAACGACACAAATGTAAGTAGCAGGTAGAAAACAGTAAAATAGTGCTCATACAGTATTATATTGTTCCGTTCCTTGTTGTAATTAAGAATTTTAAACCCGTATTTATATTGAATTGACGGTAGCATTTAAATTCTGAATTCAATCTTACTATTTCAGAGTCGTTAGAATAGAATTAGGAGGGTACCTACTGTAAGCGAGCTTAAAACCTGGAATAAAAGAATTGCCTAAAACTAATAGTTTTGTGACTTACATTTTATCCAAACCTCTAGGCAATTTACGTCATCGATAAAAGGTTACTAGATGATGACGTTTCACACAGTGTTGTCACCTCGTACCTCGTATTTTGACAGTTCTAATAAATTGTAGTCTTTCTTTATGCCATCTAATATGTGCGCAGGTAAATCATCTATAGAATATGTCACTTTCCAAACTTTAAACCGAATTACAAATAAACAATCTAGTAACTTTTTTTTTGATGACGTGATTGCATAATTGTTAATTGACCGTAATTGTTATAATAGCCACAATTTTATGTGGAAGATTTCTTTTTTGGCGGATATACATAGGCCGATTTTTCAATATTAGTGATTTATTGAATTATTTATTACCTTACAGTTATTTTAACGTTACTTGACAGAGACCTCTAATGAGGCTGGTCACTACTACCCCCACTAAAATAAAATTAATACTTTGGAATTACCTATAGATATTTTATGGTGAACATTTTTAATAGAGGTAGAAAAATAAACAGTTACATTATGTGTATTTTTGTCTTATATTGGATTATTTTATTATTTATTTATTTGAGTCACAATTTTGAATATTGAAGAATTATTATTTTTATTGATTTGTTATTCGTGAATGTGTTTTGTTTTTTATTTGAATTGTTTGTTAATGTTATTAATATATTAATAGACTCTATTTCCAATTATTAGCGTTAACAGCAACAGCAACTGTATTATAACAGCAATTGTGTAAAGCAAGCTGATATAAATATCGACGCAGGTTTTCCAGAAGGGCGTAACCCATAAAAATAAATTTTACCGGAGAACACACGTTGTGTTGGCGTGTAGCTATAAGAAGATACGTTTGGCGGAAATATAAATCGATTTTTCCAGTGAAAAAATCAAAATATTGTTACCAGATTTTAACAAATTATGTCTTTTCATTTAATTCAATAATGCATTTTAACCGAAAGTGTGGGTTACGCCCTTTTGACAAAACGCCATCGATATTATCTTTTTATAGATAGGTACAAATAATCTCTTAGTTGTGTATACATTTTTAATGTGCACAAAGCTATGGCCTATCCAAACCTATATGCAATTCACGTCATCAACAAAAAGTTACTAGATTGTTTATTTGTAATTCGGTTTAACGTTTGGAAAGTGACATATTCTATAGATGATTTACCTGCGCACGTATTAGATGGTATAAAGAAAGACTACAACTTATTAGAACTGTCAAAATACGACGTACAAAGTGACAGCACTGTGTGAAACGTCATCATCTAGTAACCCTTTTATTGATGACGTGGATTGCATATAGGTTTGGACGAAGTATATTGCCATGTCATTTAAAGAATTATTTCAATCGTTTTAAATCTCAAGCCAGTTTAAGTAGGTAAGAACCGACCCGTGGTTGTTAAGTACCCCGCAATAAATAACAAAGTTGATTTATGGACTCAAACAAATTTGATTTTAGTAGGTTCTCTTTTGTTCTCACGCAATTCTCATAAGAACGTTAATTAATTTAGATTGCGGCTTTATTTATAAATTAACAAAATTGGCGTAATGATAATAATTATTCCTCACATTAAGATGAGTCGATTGATATAAAAAAAATCGATTTGAGTGGTTCCTATTTTTCCATATAAAGTGTGCGTGGTCCTTTATTGACTATTTATTTTATATATATTTTATAATCTATTTTATAATTTTTGCACTACAAATGATATAAAAATATGAGGTACCTTTAACTTTAATAATAAAATAATCTTCATAAAGATTAAAGTAAATCTTCATAGACTATACATACAGATACATACAGAGTGTTTGAATCTATTATATAATTAGGATAGAATTCATTAATGTAAACAACTTTTTTTTTTTTTTAGTAAATTTGCTTTAGCTCTCTAAAGAGTTAAAGTCTAAAGAGTTTTTTCTTCTTTTAAAATCAATAATTTCGAAAACTGTGGACCCAAAAATCTGAAATTTTGGGTTTTTGTCTTTTCGGTGTTACAATGAATAAATAAAAAATCTTAGAAATCTGAAATTTTAAGGTCCAAATATCGTCATTTCTCAAGTTTTGCTTGTTAATTTCTATGGATAGGTAAATATTTAGAAGAAGGATTTCAAGATGAAAATTACGTCGTTTTCAAATTGAAACGCGGCATTAAGTAGTAAAAGTCGATCGGGATGTAAATTCTTCCGTTAAAAAGCACTTAGCCAGTAGTGACACGTAGCTCGTTGAAAATTGTTTTTACAAGCCCTTAAAATGCAACTTTATGAAATAGATGTCGTCATCCTATTTTTATTGCTCGGGGGAAGTAGGGCACGGTCGAAGTTATAAATATAACCAGTAGGGTTGCAGTTTGCATGTGTGCTATCCAGAGATATATACACGTGGAGTTTTCGACCAACGTGAGCACGAAATTATTATCTTTAATCGCATGCTTTCAATTAATACCCACTATTTCGAAATTCTGCGACCTTAATCGTAAACGCCGAGTATAATAAGTAATGATTATGTTGTTCACTCGACGTCGTCGGCGTCGTCTTGAGATTGTCGCACATTCATGACACTCTTGTTATGGTGTGCTATTCAGATCCCTCGACTATTATAACGTGCGACGCCGATTCGCATCGTTTCTAATAATTATTATTTATCTGCATCGTTTCATAAAGAAGCTTATTTCAAAAATAAACACGGTGTAAATTGGTTATATCATCGGAGGCAAGTGTCAAACGGATGAGTCGTGCTGATGGTCCTTGAATTTCGTTAATTTCATCTCGTTAATGGAACGCGGTGCAAAGGTTAAATGAGAAAATATTTCATTAAAATATGTTACGCGAACGTAAACGCTAAAGTATAACCGCAAAAATCGTTAAGTGCAATCTAATCGCCGTTAGACAAATCTGAAAAATTAATTGTTTAACGACTACCGGAAATGGCATGTTTTAACCGATAAGCGTGCTTCGCCCGACCTCTGTATAAATTTTCTTTTAGACGAGGAAATGAAATCGGACTAAAAATATCGACAAGGAGGAAAAGGAGTCCTTGAAGACTTCCATTCGGCTATATTTACGTGCTGCACCTACCTATATCGGAAACCATTCGGATAATCGTTAACTTGCGGGAGCGTTCCCCTAGCTCCATTTATAAACACCCCCCCAACAAACCACCCGGCGCTTTTCGCTCGTAATTATTCAAAAGCTAAACAGTCCACCGCAACGGAACAAAACTTCGTTAAATAAACGGACTCGACAGCAAACGTTACTCATTCTCCTGGGAGTATCCTTAAGTGTCAGTTTATATTATTTATTTATAGTTTAATTTGAACGTTATAAAAAGTTGGGGTAGTTAACCGATGTTTAGCATAGCTCTAGGTTGCGTCGTTATGTATTCGCTAATGGTGTGACGCACGATGTTTTCATTTTGGCCGGATCCTTAATTGCGTAAGAGATATTAATTTTTGGAAACCGAAATTACAATTATTCCTTAACCGGATTTAGAAGTCGAGTGCGTCAATTTTTACTAAATCGCGAAGAAGAATTTTACTCGTCTCGTGTCTATTTCGAAATTTTTAATTTGCACAAATAACGACCGAATGTGTTGACCTAGCTTCTTGTATACGGGGTGTAACGAAAAAGATGGGCTCGTGACTATACGTGATCGTGTAGTATTCGTCAAAACGAACAAAAAAAATCCCCATACCTACATAATATGTGGTCAAAAGTTTGTCCTTTACGAGTTATGGTCATTTATAAATTTAAATTTAAGAATCAATGCGAATAAGTAAAATCCGACTGCGCGCAAGCCTCGGTAAAAGTCCGTTTTTTAAAATTTTTCTCGAAAGAAATACATTTTTTGAAAAATAATATTTACGAGAGAAATTTATAAGAATTAAAAATATACATCACTTTTTTTTCGATTATTTTGATTATTAATAATAATTAATTTGATATTAATTTATTTTATGTCGATTTCAAAACATATTTTATATTACCGATCCGATGAGTAATAACGGAGATCAGAATTAAAAAATTTTTTTTTGAACGGTCGTCATTTTGAAACGGGTCGGTCGATTTGGCTGGTTAACGAACTCGACCTTTGTTTTCCTAAAGACAATACGCTGTCCAAATTTCAGCCCCCTACGACCAAAATTGCGATCGAAATCGTGTCCACGAGAAATTGATTATATATATGTAAAGTACATTGTACTTTAAATGCTTAGAATGCTTAGCGGTGAAAGAAGCCGTGAAATATTGGCAATATCGATTGATAGGTAGAAAATTCGAAGTCTTAACGGATCACAAGTCTTTAGAGAACTTAAACTTGAAATGCAGAACTGATGAGGAACTAGGGGATATGACATACTATTATCATTACATTACATTACATACTATTTATCACAATACGATTTAGAAATAAAATACGCCCCTGGTAGATACAATCTTGAAGCGGATTGCTTGAGCAGAAATCCAGTGTTGGAACCAGACGACGATGAAGAAGAAAAGCTGCAAGTTGTGAATTTAATAACTACAGAAGCCATCAAAGAAGACCAAATGAGAAATGAGAAGTTATGTGATAAAAAAAATAAACTAATACAAAAAGGAGGAATTTACTATAAGAAAGTAAAGAAAAAGGAAAGAATAATACTGTCCGAAAAACTAAGCATCGAGTTTATTAAAAAAATTCACAAACACTATTGTCACGTTGGCATAAAACAGATTAAGAGTATAATTAATCCTTTTTACACGAGTGAGATACTGGCGGAGAATATAAAAGAAATATGCAAAAATTGCTCAACTTGCATCAAAAATAAATCCAGAGGTCAAAGCAAGTATGGATTAATGTCCCACCTGGGCTCGGCAAAATATCCATTCGAAATTATTTCCATCGATACAATCGGAGGATTCGGTGGAAAGAAATATATTCATGTATTGGTGGACCACTTCACTAGATATGCTTGGATATCGACGTCGAAAACACAAAATTCAAGTGACTTCATAAAACTAGTAGAAAAAACTACAAATGAAAATAAAATTGGAATGGCACTCACTGATCAATATCCAGGTATCAACTCGAGAGAGTTCAAAGAATATATGAGGGAAAAAGAAATAATACTGGTGTTCACGGCATCAGATTCACCTTTCTCGAACGGAATCAACGAGAGACTGAATCAAACTTTAATTAATAAAATTAGATGCAAAATTAATGAAGAGAAGAGGAAAATAACATGGACAACGATCGCCCAAGAATGCATAAAAATTTACAATGACACAGTACACACAGTCACAGGTTTTGCACCTAAATACTTGCTGGAAGGTGAGAATACAGCGATTTTGCCAGAAGGATTAAAACAGTATGAAACACCGAGGGATTTACAAAAGGATAGGAAAATTGCACTCCAAAACACGCTAAGATCACACAACTATAATAAAAAAATTTTTGATAAAAATAGGAAACACATGGATTTCAAGGTAGGAGATATGGTGTTTGTAGAGAATGGAAACAAGTTGAACAGGAAAAAACTCGATGAACTCAGGATTGGTCCCTACGAAATCCTGGAGAAAATATCCAATTCAATCTATACGATAAACACTGGGCATAAGAAAATAGTGTCAAATTTGTTTCATAGTACAAAATTGATACCGTGCCCTCAAAACGACGAGTGACTGAAGACGGGGTGGCCCGCGGAGCGAAAGAAAAAACTTTTTTTTGGAAATTTTTGTCCCAGAGAGGGAGATGTAAAGTACATTGTACTTTTTGAATTATCCCGCGCACTTGCGTAGCATGGGTAAGGTAGATTACTAAGCAGTGATTACTAATGACAATTTATATATATATTAGTTTGTTAAAATTTGTAATTGGAGAAAGGGCATAGGGAATAATTGACATTTAATGTCGTTTCTCTTTTTACAGGTGAGTTTAATAAGATAAGATGTAAATATTTGTATAATAGTTATCTTTACAGTAAATTAAATTACTCTTTTTACAGGAGAAACTCAGATTTGTTATTATTCAACCCCGATTCTAATAATTATTGATAATAAACCTTATATATATATATATATATATATATATATATATATAACTTTCCATGTATTTATAAAGTGTAAATACATGGACCTTTAAGCTCTAACACAATTCTCTGAAAATCGAGCTTGGTTAGGCTCTTGGATAGGAACTAGGTTAAGGTCTTGGTTAGGATTCCCATCAAACGTTCGACGGTCCAATTTCGCGAACGAAATTTTATCTTACGCGCGTTTTCGCAATTACAGTGGTTGGTGAAATACAGTGAAATATGAAGCATAGAGACGGTGAAGTTCGAGACGGTATAGATACGTAACTGCGGTAAGGTGACCCTTACCGACTCGAGCGGGATGTCATTAATTTAGGAGCCTGCTGTACACCAAAATGAAAAAAACATTCCAGTGAGTTTATTATCAATCAAAGATCGTGGGAGACCACTAAGCAGAAGAACGTGTTTTGGTAAATAATGTGGTGACTCCAGATACTTTAGGAGTATGTATTAAACGTGCCACTTTCAAAGAGTACAAGTATTGACTGAAGATGATTTTCCACCACGTAATTTATATTGTGAACAATGTGCTCGCTATTCTCAGATGAGGCTTGCTTCACAAGAGATGGCGATGAATTTACACAACCTACTTTCATGGCAATTGAAGAAAATCCTCATCACGCACCTGTGCAGTTCATTAACGTTTAGGCGGATATTATCTTTTCTTCTTCCATGCCCCGATTCTTTGTAGAGAATGAATTGACGAACTTATTGAAAGACGTCACTACGTCATATGATTTAATTATGCATGAGAATTACCGAATGCAAAATTTTTTTAAAGATTAATTGACTGGGGAGGTCTTAGAGCTTCGCCGGTAAGGTCGTCCGATCTAAATTCATTGGATTTTTATGCCCGGGGACAACTAAAATTCAATGAACAATATTGCACAGTTAACGTCGACGGATAGAAGACTGATGCCAGACAATTGGAAACACTCCAGGAATTTTTGAACGTGTACATGATGAGACGTGCTGTTCACGAACGTCACTTCAAGCATTTCCTCTAATTTATTTCTTTAATCTCTTAATTCTTGAACGTTTGTAGTTACCGAATAAACTTTAATTATTTTCCTCGATAACCTTACTGTTTTTGTTTTTTCAAATATAATATGGTCATTGATTACTTTGCATTGCTTCTTAAATTCGGAAAGGATCAACTTTTGACCACGTTTTAGCGTGTACTACAGTGCGCGTCAAAATGATAGGTTCACCTGTATTTTTGCGAGTTCCGGGAAAACGTAACCTTATCACAACGGACCACAATTTATTCTGAAAGAACGCACAAAATAACCTATTTTCCCAACTTTTTAGCGAAATTCGAAAATACGGTTGCGCAGAATGCTAACTTCACCCAACAGGACCCATTTGCGGTCGCGTCAAAATGATAGGTTCACCTAAGAATACCACGAATTTATGTCTACATTAGGCCACAACAAATACTTAGAATGATTGACTAGTAACTTGTCACACCTCCCTTCTTCACAATGACTTCATGGACCCGGTTTGGCATACTGTCAATGAGCTTCAACAAGATGTCTGGAGTAATATCATCCCAGGCCTTCTGGATGGCATGCTTCAGCTCTTGAACTGTCTGATACTGGCACCCTTCACCATAAACTGCTCGTACAATGATTCCCCAAAGATTCTCAATCGGATTCAGATCAGGATTACAGGCGGGCCATGGCAAAACAGGAATTTTCTTTGCTTGAAGCCAGTTTTGAGTACTTCGGGAAGCATGGATGGCGGCATTATCCTGCTGCAGGATAATCCGGGCTCGGCGAAAACGTGACATGTACGGGACGATATGTTCTTGAAGAATCTTCTGATAATCTTCACTGTTCATGCGAGTGCTGCAGAATGCCAGTGTTGTCTTACCGAAAGAGCTAAAGCCGCCAAAAATCATAACAGATCCTCCGCCAAAGTTTCGCTTAGAAAACAGCAATGGTTCCTTGCGCAAATCTCTCCAATAACCGTTAAAACCGTCAGGGCCATCAAGGTTAAACTTCTTTTCATCAGTAAATACGATCTAAAACCGAATATCCAAAAGACAATTTACCTAAGCATGGAAATTGCAAACCTACTTCCACTTGTCACCAAAACTCATCCACTGGCGGGCTTCACTACGAGCTTCAATATGGCGCGGCAGCAATCGCGGGCAAGGCATCATCTTTGCTCGGATAATGTGTTCTGAGCGATGGAGAGTACGTAAAATTGTGGATTTGCTCGCCGCAACGTTCGTAGTTTCTTTAATCTGGCTAGCTGAGTTAAAAGAATTGGAGGCAGCCCGCAGCACAGCACGTTCATCGCGAGGGGTCAGCACTTTTGGACGTCCAGAAGACTTCTTAAACCCGTAATTTTCTTTGTTCTTCAAAAAATTCTTCATTACATTCTGTGAACGGTTGAGACTAGCAGCAATGGAACTTTGCGGCAAGCCCTGACTATCGTAAGCCAAAATTTGACCTTTCTCGCGTTCAGTGAGCTTCTGTCCACGGGCCCATTGTAACGGAAAAGGTCCTGGAATAACAGAAAACAGAAATAACAAATAAAAACAAACAAAAACTTAACGCTAAAACTCAAAAACGCAAAAAAATGCGGCTGAACCTATCATTTTGACGCGACCGCAAATGGGTCCTGTTGGGTGAAGTTAGCATCCTGCGCAACCGTATTTTCGAATTTCACTAAAAAGTTGGGAAAACAGGTTATTTTGTGCGTTCTTTACGCACAAAATAATCTTTACGTACAATACAGGTGAACCTATCATTTTGACGCGCACTGTATACACGATTATTTATAGCTAACCTACTTTTTTTGTTGCATCTTGTACAACAACGATCTTCAATAGTAGATATTTACAATCTTTGTTGTTCTATTCAGTTTTTCAATTGATACATATGTTTTAGCAACCGTTTCAGCAGAATGGCGTGATAGCACGTAATAAAACGCGTGTCAACTTTTAAAAATTAAGGTCAGTTCGAAACCATCCTCTATAATATTTCCTATACGCGCTTTCTCTTGGGCATTGTTTCGTTAATTTCATCAACATCAAATGTATTCTCATTTTAATTGACAATATTTCGTTCCACGTTTGAAATAAACGTATTTATCACTCTGTTATATATTATGTAGCCTCGATATAAAATCAATTTCCCCGGCTCGGCTTTTAAACGTTCATCTCGTTGCTTAGTTTCCATGCTTTGAAAATATAAAACAATATTCTATGTATATTTATGTGTCATAAACATAAGTCCACTTTTTTAATTGGGCGTTCGTTTTGTTTTCATACTTTTAAATCACATCTCGCATTCGAAAACAATTACCTAATTCACATTTCTACACCATTTTATCACCTGCTGTTTATTTCGTTTTTCCTAACGGCCGAAAATATTTGAACTTTGAAAGCGAATGTACTACTTCATATTTCCGACACAACTTAATAATCCGTAACATGTGGTTGTTTGACAATCCATCGTTCACGAGGGTTCGCGAATATTAAAAAAGATCTTTTAAACCTACATTTGTTTACTTACGTCTCGGGGCGACCCAAAATCGCTCGCAGATTTTCACGCAACCCTCTGGTATATTACATTTTAATGTTTAGTTCACGTCCGCAACTACTAGAAAAGTCATTTTTCAAGTGAAATACAAGCGTTTCGGTCGTTTTAAGAAAAAAAGATGTATTTTGGCCGTGATTTTGGCAAAATTTTGACCCTAAATAATAAATCCGCAGTTTTTCGTTCATTTTTTTGCTAGAAAGTCGGCGCCCTTATATTATACCTTTACCGTTTCGGTATCGTTTTACGATCATTGCATGCACGATGCATATTTTATGATTAGAAGGTCCATTCTAATCTCATCAATTTTAAATGTGAACGTCATTTTTTGTTATTGCTTTGCGGAATAAAACAGGGTCGAAATGGCGGCTCTCGAGGCCGTCGTTAGGCACAGTTGGCACGGTTTATGTTTATAAATTCAACTATTTTCGCGATTGTCGTTGGTTTCATTCTTTTTTTATATGTCGTTACGCAAGAGTTGGTCTAATAAAATCGTTAATTCTAGACAGAGTTGGCTCGCGACGGTTGTAGCAAACGCTGGACGTCTGAATTTGAATCGGAACAAATTGGATTGACGCCGGTTAATTGCCCCGGCCACTTACATTAGATACTAGTATTATCATTACGATTATTTTTAAAACGCATTTAGGTTCTGAATTTAAATTAATTAAATCGTCAATTTTTCAGTTAAGGGTGATATTTCTCGCGCACCGGTTGCACAAAAAGCTACGTGGGCGGAATGTAATCGAAGCGAAAGCTAATAAAAATGCAGGCTTATGATTTTTCATTATGGGTGAAGTAAAAAAGTAGCTAGAATGTCAATATCCGGAGTGGTATTGCAAGATCAGAATTAATGTATCACAATATTTGTAAAATTCGGTAAATAAGGTTTTTCCAGTTTCTCAGCTACTATTTTTACGTTCGCGTATTACCGTTGTGTTTTTGTAGTAGGGACGTAAAAGAATTACGTTTCCGATTGTGAGCACCTTCAATTGTTCGCATTTGTGTGGTTAATAGCGGCGATTAGTGGTAAATGGATTCAATTCGATGCCCAAAATAAACAAACGAAAATAATATGAGATCGCGGCGGAAAGGGAGGAGGGAGCTCCTTCGGTTTCCGATGAGACAAATGAATTTTTAATTTTTTTATCTTTCCAATAAAGATCGGCGACCTGTTTCTTATCCAGCTTGTTTTTACAATTTTTACAAGTTTTTATCTTTTTGTTAGGATCTTCTTTTTCGATTTTTTTTTGCAATCACGTCCGGCCAGTTGTTTTCCATTATTATCGTCTGATGCAAGAAATTTCCCCGTTGACGTATATTCAAATTTTTAATAAAACGTTTGGACCATCGACAAAATAAAACAAACATTTTTGCTAAATGTTATTTATTTGCAGATACATCTGTTTTAATTGGCAAACTCGCGCCTGTAAACGAACGGAAATAATTCAATAGCAAATTAATTAGTTATTACTTATATAAATATACATCTTTAATAAAACTCGAGAATCGGAAAAGTTAAATATACACGGTACGGTCCAATGATACGAGCCACTCATTTTGAGAGCCATTCGTTCGCTAATATTGTTTTTTTAAGACGTTCACGATTTGAATTGCGTCAGGGCTTCCAAATGGTCATTATTTTAATGACCGGTATGAGTTTTTTCGGTCATTCGTCATTAAAATTCATTATAAAATGCATTTGGTCAGTAAAGTCAATAGTTTTCATTAGATTCTTTCTTTATTATCTTGCAAACATGATATCTAAATAACTTTTATGTAAAATGCCCATATTTTGGCAAAATTGAGTTGAGTATGTTTTAATACTTACTACTAAGAGGGGTGTAAAATTGAGATCCGATTAGAGTTCCGGTTTCTTTTCAAAACATAAGCGTGTTCTCAGATTAAGTTTGCGATAAGCGTAAATGACAATTTTGGAGTTTTGAAATGATACCCGGGGAACCAGTCCTGCGTGTTTCAAAACTAAGATTTACCATGAAAAAAGTTGAAATAATTATATGCAGGGTGTTTTATTAAAAAATATTTGATAATCAACGTCAGTAAAGGCCCATTAATATTCAAAATAGGATAACATTTCGTTAAAATAAGTTGTTCAAAAGTAAGAGCTATGTCACTACACAAAGTTACAGAAAAATCGTACGACTTTGATAAATAGGCGAAACTGCGGTATAGTATTATATAAAAACGGAAACAGATGTCGAATGAATATTTCTTTAAATTTTTTCGGGAAAATACTATTTAAATTAATTACAGTACAGTCTCGATAACGTGAACTAATCACTGCAAGTGGAGTTCACGTTTTCAACTGAATATGTAGACACTTAACATAATTGAAGCACATCATATACTTAACATCAAAAAGCGAAACAAAACCAAAAAGCGTTAAAATAACATTTATTTAAGTAATGAGATATAAAAAGAAATAAAAAATATGTAACTTCTTGAAAAATATTACTTTTTGAGGGCACATTAAAGTTGATTTATCAACTCCATACTTATTCCTTTCTTTGCATCTGTCAAAAGTTTGGTTTTGTTTTCTAAAGTTATATAAATCGACGTTTCCTTATAGACACCATAATAAATATTGAGCAATACTTATCACGGGAACTTAAAAATATTACACTCACAATTCTAAACTTATCGAATTTGCTCGGAAATGAATACAATAGCTGAGTTTGTTTATTTTCTTTGCTATTCTTTTAGTTTGATTGTACTATATGTTTTTTCAATACGCACAATTTAATAAAGCTATCTCACTTTAAAAGAAACAGTTGTTCGTGTTTTACAATATAAAAAGTTTCGCCTTCAGGTTTTTGGAGGTTCACACTATGGGATGTTCACGTTATAGAGACTGCACTGTATTTTTTTTTAATTTAAGGTTAGAAGGAAATAAGTGAAATATTAAAAATTAAAATAAACAGC
This sequence comes from Rhagophthalmus giganteus, assembly GCA_036326145.1. Classification (NCBI taxonomy): domain Eukaryota; kingdom Metazoa; phylum Arthropoda; class Insecta; order Coleoptera; family Rhagophthalmidae; genus Rhagophthalmus; species Rhagophthalmus giganteus. Next base: position 1,231,954 of record JARFJA010000036.1, read on the forward strand.
TTTTTGTTTGAATTTAAATAAATGCAACTAAAAACTTAATTCAAAAAGCCCTCCGCCCAAATTACTGCATGCATAATTCTACCCTTGTTCTAAATTCTTGGTAGGCAATTCTTCCTTAATTTCTGCAAGAAGTATAGCTCTGATCACATTAGTAATTTTGTTTTTTGTGTTTCCAAATCATTATCAAAGACTTCGGTATAAACTTGTTGCAACTAAAAATTGTTAAATCTGGACTACGTGGCGGGCAGGGTTGTGGCCGAAATCTACCAATTCATTTATCTCCAAATGTGTTATCGAACAAATTTCTTATTAACAGAGTCGGACGTAGGTCGAAACCGCCTTGCTGATAATAAATGTTGTGTTAGTTGAGCGATTTTCTGCAAGTTTGTATAAGATAGTGACGTAATTCTTACTTTTGAACAACTTCTTTTAATGACATTTTATGGTATCTTCAATATTAACGACCCTTTACTGATCTTAACTATTGAATTTTTTTTATAAAACACCCTGTATTATAGAATTATTTCAACTTGTTTTTATGGTACATCTTATTGTTAGTTTTTGACCGAGCGGGGCTGGTTCCTTGATTATCATTTCAAAACTCTAAAATTATTTGTCATTTACGCGTAACGCAAAGTTAATCCGAGGTAACACTGTATAATCGTAGTTATTATTAATTTTATAAAAATAATTTTGCCGATAACGTGAAAAATATCGAATTTTAAAAATGGAATGTTAACTTTACACTCGAACTCAAAGACACTACCGTTCCGAGTGGCTTATCCGATGAGTTTTGCCGAGTTCTAGAGTTCCTGATAAGAAAACATGTTTTTGACATAATTATGTCATTGACAGATTTTGAGACTGAATCTCTTGTTAATGAGTGATCGAACCGAATTCGATCAAAACGATGATGATGAGGACTCGGGCGAATTTTTATTTTCTATTTTCTGAAGTTTTGATCAAAGTATAGAAGGCCAAAGATCAAATTAATTCGCGGATAAAACACGCGAAACAATCAGCGGATTAATCTAATTAAACCGCGAATTAATTTAATTGGTTAATCCGCGGATAAAACACGCGGAAATCGCGAATTAATTCGACGAATCACGCGCAATTCGGTGGCCGATCGCGCGAATTCGCGAAATAATCCGCGGATTAATCTAATTAAAGCGCGAATGAATTTAATTTGGCGATCCGCGGATAAAACGCACGGAAATCGCGAATTAATTCGATTAATCACGCGTGACCGGTGGCCAATCACGCGAAATAATCCGCGGATTAATCTAATTAAAGCGCGAATTAATTTAATTTGGCGATCCGCGGATAAAACACGCGGAAATCGCGAATTAATTCGATTAATCACGCGTGACCGGTGGCCAATCACGCGAAATAATCCGCGGATTAATCTAATTAAAGCGCGAATTAATTTAATTTGGCGATCCGCGGATAAAACACGCGGAAATCGCGAATTAATTCGATTAATCACGCGTGACCGGTGGCCAATCACGCTGAAATAATCCGCGGATTAATCTAATTAAAGCGCGAATTAATTTAATTTGGCGATCCGCGGATAAAACACACGGAAATCGCGAATTAATTCGATTAATCGCGCGCGACCGGTGGCCAATCACGCGAAATAATCCGCGGATTAATCTAATTAAAGCGCGAATTAATGTAATTTGGCGATCCGCGGATAAAGCACACGGAAATCGCGAATTAATTCGACGAATCACGCGCGTAATTCGGTGTCCGATCGCGCGAATTCGCGAAATAATCGGCGAATTAATCTAATTAAAGCGTGAATTAATTTAATTGGGTCAATCTAAGTGCCGGTCTTTCACTTGTCAGTGTTATTTTAAAGATATTTTGTTGGAAGCCCTGCTTACGTTCCAAAAACACACTATGCGTAAAAGAAGATGGAAATGAAACCTGATGCCCTAAATTACGTTATTACATAAGTGCAATACCTTCTTCTATTACTTATAATTATTAGAACATCCTAATCAATCGTGTTTCTTTTGTTTTATAACAATTTTGACGTTAGTTTTATATCGGAAATCATTTCGTATTCCCCATCTCTGATGATAGATAAACTTACAGTATACTACTGACAGGATCACGATTAGTGATTTGTACGTCTGCAATTACCGTAATTTAAATTTGTAAATACAACATACATAGCTTAAATAGTGATCGACTTAAAGTCGCTCAAAGTTACTTGAATAGAAATTGCCGGAATAACTTCAAATGTGCCACCCGAACAATTACAATAATGGGAAGTTGGGTTTGTGACGTGAATGATTGATAACTTAAAGGTGTTACGGTTAACTATTACTTAATTTATTTTAATTCAAACGCACGCGTTAATGAGAATAACGTGTGTTGCGAAAAAGACGCAGTTTACTAATCACGGGGGTGCGGTATATAGCGTTTCTAACACGCCTAACTGCGATTCGGGGTAAGTAGGTGTGATTTAAAATAAATCGTGAGAATATTTTCGGTATATAATTAGAAATGCGCGTGCCTACGGATATATATATGTTTTTCGTAAAGAAATAACAACAAACAAATTTAGTATTATAATAACGACGCGCAAAACTGAACTTTGACGCGGGTTGTCACGAATTTTATGAATTTATTAACGAACGATCCCAAACGACTCTAACTTTTAAACGGTAAATATCTTGTAGTCATTTAGAAGTTCAGATTTATTGTAGGTACGGTTAGTTAAAAAATTAACGACACGTCGTTAGTAGACCTTGCTTTCGACAGTTATCCTCGCGCGGACTTTTCAAACTTTTCGAAACTATGTATTATTATGTATTAACTATGCATTTCAAAAGACGAGTGCGGGTTCTGTTAAAATGGAATTTACGAAGGAAAACGGCTCAGCGTGATGCGTCATTACTTTTTTAACATTTACGTATCACACAAAGGGTGTACTAAATTTACATAACGGTGGCACAATATTTATTCCCTCTAAGCTCGTTTTAGCGGGCCAAAACCATTAACAATGCTCTAGATTACAGGAAAGATAAGATAACATTGTACAAGATAATTATTCATAAACCTTGTCTTAACAAAAAAAAAACGTCCACGAGCTTCCGATAGTGACACGCGCCAAAATAGTTCTTGGCAAATAAATCTGGTCGTGCTCGGACTCGCATTAAAAATCTTTAAATAATCACCGGCCGTGCTTTTTACGGCCAATTTTTTCATATCGAATTTTCGGAACGAGTATTTCTCGCTCTGTGCGTTTAGATATATAGTCGTTAAGGAACGTCTATTTCCACCTCCGCTATTAGTTCTTACGAACCGTGACATTGTTTTATCCTTTTAAATTTAAATGTGACATCATTCTAAAATAGTACTTCGTAGATGTTTACTTAATTCGAAACCGCCACCCGAATAGCGGATTTGGCCTTCCGGAAAGTCCAATTCTACATATTGATCAGAAATTCCTAGATAATGTAAATAGGAACCGACTTTTCCTGTTGTGAGCGTAATTCGCGCGTACGAGACTCATTAGCATATTCCCGATGGCGGTTTTTTTTTTCTTCTTAGAATTACATTGACCAATTTCGTCAGTCAAAATTTCGGTTCCTGAAATGGATCGAAGGAGATTTAATGCGGACGCGAGAAGACCAACAATCAATATTGTTGTTGTTCCAAAAAGTGCTCGGACGAAAATGATAGAAAGTAGGCCAAATTGGATCATAAGCATAGTTCTTAGAGTGTTCGATCTATTAAAATTATAACTTTAAAACTCTATTATAACTTAAAAACATAATTTGACAACTCTGACAATATAGGTTGTTTTTTTTTTTGGTGGTGGACGAAATAAAGTTTTCGATTGAACACCTTTTCAGGACACCCTGTATTGTATATTAAAGTTCTTTGATCAACAAAACCTAAACAGGTTTTTGATCGATTTTGTTTCAATGCAAAAATATTTGAAATCGTTCCGTCAAATACAATAATAATTACAACACATCCTGGTTCTCTTATGCTAGCTACATAACGAAATATTTGTGTTTGTTTCGTTTCTCGTCGACCTCACAATCAGTCGACTTTGTTACCAATATCACTTTTGTTCAGCCATCACTCGGATCCAAAGATAACACAAAATACAAATAATATCAAAATGAGAGGAAAACGACATCGAGTACACTCGCCACAGAAAAAATCGGGACAGTAGAAGAATAGAATTTTAAAAATGTTTGGTTGTGAATTGGGTTTTAGGTAAAATGCTTGTATTTTTAAAAGGGATTATTGAAAGCCATAAACCATCACTGTTATCTACAAAGTGGACAACTCTTTGCGATTTCCGATAATAATAGAACAAAATATTTTGAAGCAATTGGTAGGCAGGTTTAGTTTATGCTTTCTGTAAATTTAAAAATTTATTGATCGACGTAATATACCGATCGCGTTTTGTCCAAAAGGACGTAACTCACACTTTTTTGCGAAAATGACTATCTTACGCATTTAAAGCAAAGACGTCGTCTGTTAAAATCTGGTAATAATATTTCGACTTTTTCCACCGGAAAAATCGATTTATATTTTCGCGAAACGTATCTTGTTATAACTACGCGGCGACATAAAATGCGCCCCTAACGTTTGACAGATTCCTCCCGGGACGCCCTGTATGTATCCTTAATTACTATATGTGTTATTTAACCGACGAACCTTAGCACTATATTTATAGCACTAAATATAGCTCCAACCAGAGCCAAAATATATGGTGTTAGTTGTTCCAAGTTTTTATATTGGCTTATTACCACAATTTTTAAAAGAAGTATAATAAAGTAAGCATTCGGTCACTAGTTTTAATTTTAAGGCGATCCCCTACCTTTCAGTAAGTTCATAAACATCAATAGAAATCAAGATTTCCCACTTTTTATGTTTTAGAAATTTTTTTTTAATGATATTTGGTATCAAAATCATCACTACAAAAAAAGAAATTATCCCACAGCGACAAAATTATCGTAAGACGTCAAAATTACATCAAAAATATTGCATTTAATAATAAAACAGGGTTACGAACAGGTTACAAACAGAACAATGGATTAAATCTACAGGTTCTAGACAAAAGGCTATTTCAACCTTTTCGAACCTTTTAGAACCTCATTTATGTAGGTAACAATAATGCTTTTATGTCTTACAGTAATCCTTATGTGCTTGCAAATAGTTTATTTAAAACCCGATTCACAACCAAACATTTTTAAAATTCTCTCCTTCTACCGTCCCGATTTTTTCTGTGGCGAGCGAACCTACCAAATTACTAGTAAATTTTTAAAAAATCGAATTGAACCAACAAAAGGCCTTTTATGCGATTTAAGTGTAATAACGATCACTTCTATGAATATGGTTTGCAGGGTGTAGATTTTCTGGAAATCTGGGAAACGACGTGGTCGTTATGGGATTCCAAAAATAAGAGTTTTTAAATAAAAAATCTATAGGTTAACAAATAGCAGGAAAAGATCAATTTTTGCTGTTCCATACAGGATGTCAAACGTCGCCCAGAGGGGCGAGATACCGTAAAACGTGGCAAAAACTATTTCGATTTATCTAACTGTTTTAACTATTTGGTATACATTTAGATTGAATAAATATAGATCATTTATAATATTTTACAAGTTTTATTTTAAAAATAAATGTAGATAAAGGGCTTAAAAAAGTTAAAATAAAAATACCCCGCAATAATCAATAATTGTATCTTATATAAAATATGATCTCGCGACATTGATTGGTTATCACATATGTTGCAATTTAGGACCTGCTGAACAAAAAATGTAATACGTAAAAAGTTATATAATGGTCAGTTTTTGAACTACAGTAGATAGACTAGATATTGTTTGAGAACAATGTTTTTCGAACATTTCATAGTAAACCATTATTTTTATTGATCACAAGAGAAATTTCATAAATATTTTTTATACATATAAATTCATATATAGGGTGTCTCTGAAATTGGGTTTACTGAAATAAAAATTTCATCACAATAGGAAAAAATGTATTGCTTGTGGAATATTCGACTTATTTTGAAAACAAAGTTTATCAAGCAAAAAAATACATTTATTATATAACGTACGTACTCAAAAAACTATCTTTCTAAAAAAATAAAAAATATTATTGCTATTAAACTGTTCAAAAACTTTCACAAAACAAACTCTTACGAAATCTTCGTGAATAATTTTAAAAATAAATTAATAATTGAATAAAAGATGGCCTAATAAAAGAAAACAGAGAAAACAGAAAATGTTTCTTCTTCTTCATCAGGTAGACTATTCAGGTATTTTTTTCTATTGTAATTAAACTATTCTAATCGTAAAATTAAAATAAAATTACAGTTATAATAGAAAATAGTGTAGTTTAGTCGTCTGATAAAAAAGAAACACTTTCTGTTTCCTCTTCTTCGGGAGACGATTCTTCTGTATATCGAAAAATATTTCTCTACCCGAGCATATATAAAACATCTGTGTACAATTGCTTCAACTTTTTTTGTAAAAACAAAACAGTTTACTAATTCAGCGATTTTAAAACACTGACAAAAAACATGTAAAATTTTTGAAGTTTTTCGGCTTTCTGCTTCTTCTACAATTGAAGATGAATAGGGAAGAATGGAAAGTTACTTTAAAATATTCGAAATATCGGTCGAAGTTTACTTAAATTATTTTGCAATAAACACAGAGTCGGATGTAAGCTTTTAGTCTTATAGGCCATTATCTTTTATTGTCGCAAAAAGTCGCAGTATTTTTTTTATTATGCAGTAGCTGTATGTATTAGCTATACTTCTACGCAAAAAAAGTAACTTGATACAGCTTGATAGTAAACTAAAAGTTAACGACAAGTTGATTTAGTAACATGAAGGAAATGAAATTTAGTTACAAAAATAGATTAATTATAATAAACAAAATTAGGCACGTTAATGAACAATAACTTATTAAATAAGTTTATGTACCTGTAGACTTTGCATTCATCTCGATTTCGACTCACTTTTGTATTAATTCTCTATATAAAACTAAACGAAGAACAGAACAACTATTTTGACGTGTAATAAACAATTCATTCGAATTTATCGGAATTGCCAGTTCTGCCTGTATTACACGGAAATATGTGATGATAACAGTAATTGCTTAATCGTATAACATCCATAGATTATTATAAAATATGAGTTTAAATAAGTAAATGTGATATTTCAATTTTTGACTTTCTGTCACGTTTTACGATATTCCGCCCCACTGTGCGTCGTTCAGACCTTTCAGAGACACCTTTTGCACAACCCTGTAGGTGTAACATACTGATATAGGTAATTAGAACGCGTTTGTTATTTTTAAAATTAAAGTACCTAATCCACTATTATAAATATTCCTTTGTAAGTACATACGTATTTACTTTGTTGTTAATTAGTTTTGTTAACTTTTCGGTTATTGTTATTATGGCCTTTAATTATATGTGTAAAAAATATTAAAATGAAGTTCAATTTTTTTCATGTAGACGTTTCATATCTAAAATCTTTTATTGCAATACCTACATAGATAAATATAAAAATGAGAGTGCGCCCTTGAAATATAATAACTAAGCATTGTTTGTTTATTTTTATACATATGTATTTGATGTAATCGGTTCTATCGCACGAATGCTATTTGCGGTTTTTTGTATTTTAAAACTCGATAAGGCGACCGACAAAAAAGATCGCGCATAAAGCACCGCCGTTGCGTGCAATCAAGTTCAATTGAATTCCCGAACGTAACTCATATAATTTCGGTGGCGCAAAATAATCTAGCGTCGAACGAATTTTCGACGGGGCCAATTTAAATTCGCGAGCCTCGGGCCCTATCATCGGCAGTGACGTTCGTTCGTACGATGCTCGTATATTATAAAGGTGTAGGTTTATATAGATTGAAAAACAAAATTTTTTGCCGTTCGAGGGTGGTTCGAATGCTAGAATCTGACGTCAGTCAGATTCTCTAATTTGTCATCGTGTAATTAAATTCGTTCGTCCGCATTCCCGTTCTCTACTGTTTAGCGACTTATCGGTCCTTCGAGCATCGGGAATAGTGCCTTTTCGTGTGGACCGTCGCCGTTTACCTCGTTAACTCGTACATAATTAATGGAGATAATTGGATTTATATCCGTAATGAGATTTCCGTAGGGACATATTCGAACATACAGTTGGTCGATAAGCTTACGGTTCGATAAATTATAGGTGCACATAGGCACCTACATATCTATTAGAAAATCTAAATCAGATTTTTAAATCAGAAACTTAAATCGTTGGAATTTGGAATCCTTTTCGAAGGATTCCAAAATTTCAAATTTACGCTATCTCGTCGCGGTTGCGAAATTTTTCGTGAAATCTCATTACGTACACAACCGCTCGTTTGTAAAAATCCGCCACTTTCACGCTAAAATCTTTCCACATACTATCGATTTAAAAATATCGTAGAGTTTTCCACGAGCTTTATTAAATAAACAAGTTAATTGATTCCTGGAATTATATTAATACAATAATTAATGTTACATTTCAAAAACAAAATTAGAAAAAAATATTAGTTACGCTAGAATTTGCGGCCAATGATTCACGCTGATGGGTCGCAAATACGTTGGTCGCCTCATAAACTGAAAAAAAAAACAAGCGTTATAATTGCAATGGAAATCCGCAGGTCATAAATAATAATATTCGTACAGATCGGTGCCAAAAATTTCTTGGCGTTCGTTTTCGAACACCTGAAATGCGAACGTGTTTATCTTCATGTTTCGGATGGGGATTAAGTAGTCACTCAAGAGTAAGGATAATAAACCGTCCCCCGACAAAAACTCGGTCTAAAATAGAACAAAGAAAACGATCCCGCCGCGGCCTAACCTCGCAAAGGAAAATGGGGAAAAATGTCGATAAATAGACGCGAATTTCGCGTTTAGGCGTGTTCGGGGGTTTTCTCCGCGTGCGTCGGGCCCCTTGCAAATAAATAAACCTGTCATCCGTAACGTAACATCACCATAAAGCCAAAGGATGTAAGCCAGAATTATTAACGTCGTTCCCGTTCCCACCGCTCACCGAGAAAGTGCGAGCACTTTGAATATGTTTTACGAGTTTTATTATCGGATAATAGATGTTGCGATCCTAGAGAGATGGACGTATCGATCCCAGTTTTGAAATGTTCGTATTTACTTGGTACGTTAATACAAATCTGATTTATCGTTCGTGATAATGTTTTGGCCGTTGTTCGTTGGCTATCCGTAAATCATCCGCGGCGATTAGTTTTTCAAAGCGTAGCTTGAAACTGTTTTATTTTGCCAATACAATTCGCGTTTGAATTTTTCTCGGACCTTCTTCATTTTCATACCTCGGTACAAAGCCGTATTTTGTTATTTTTTTATTAAATTGGTATACTAACAAAGTGCTTAATGCTGTGATTCTGTAAGCAAATGTTACGCTTAACATTATGTTAACTACATAAAAACGTAAAATTTTAAAGTATGCAACGAAAATGCAATTCTATAAGGAAAATGTCCGTTGTTAATAACATTATGTTAGTAAAATTCACTGTAAAATAACAGTGAGGTAAAACGTGAATGTAACAATTTTACATTGGGTTTGTAAGGTTATGTTGGCAGGTAATTTTCGTTTCTTGTGTCAATAGTTTTTATTGATCTTTAAGGGATGAATGATAATATTGTTATGACATATATACTACTAGAAGAGGACGAAGAAAGGTAACTCGTATATATATATATATATATATTATAGGAACTACATTTCTTTATAAACTGCAATTGAGGAACGTGTTTTTAAAAACGACATGTCACATGAACATTTAAATCAAAGCCGGTTTTCGTATTTTAACGGTTTTTCGCTTCAAGAGCGTTTTTTCCAAAAAGAATTTTTTGGACACGATCGTTTTTGAAAAAAACGCTTCTCAATTGTACATAAATAATGACATGTTAGGAATAGTCCTTAACACCTACCGGTACAAATGTAAATATATATAAATATATATATATATATATATGTAAATATATATATAATCATTTATTTACATTTATATATATATATATATATATATATATATATATGTAAATATATTATACAGTGTGTTAGATTTTATGTGTCACAGCAAATATTTCGGCTATTGTATGAATTAGTAAAAAATGTTGTATATAAAAGTTATTCGATTATTTATTCTTAATAATGTGCCAAAATCAGAAAAACAATTGAACATCAAATAATTCAGATAAAGCAAATAAATTTAACATTTTAAATGGAACGTACCCAGTATTATTACATATTCTGAAACTACAAGAATTTATCTTTACAACGGTATATCACATGTTATACTTATTTCATCAATTAAAGGAGTAATAGAATAAATAACCGAACGCGTCGAACACGTACAGTGTAAACAATGTGCCGACGACGCATACTTTTACCTTTGCATGTTCTATTAAGTAGAGCCGAGTTGGCCGTGTATGCGCTCACTTGTTATCGCTATCGTGTCAAAGTGGCTAAGTAAATTGTTAATTGTTAATTTTCGTCTCGTGACACATAATGAGGGATAGTTATTATTCTAATAATGAAAAAATGGATATGTTGAGAGTGTACATCAGATGTAATGATAATCCTAAAGAAGCTTTTGTATTGTATCGAACCTTGTATCCAGAAAGGGTACAGTTACATCCTCGCACGATTACAAGAATTGAACATAATTTACGAAGAAATGGATGTTTTAATGCTACAGTGCGAAGACCAAGAAATGAGCGTGCAGCACATGATGAAGATATTATGGTGTTGGCATATTTTAGAGAACATCCAAGAAATTCAATCCGTGAAGCAGTAGCCGAGATAGGTATAAGTCATCACAAAGTATTTTCTTTTCTAAAAAAACATAACATGACCCCCTATAAAATTAAATTGGTTCATGGTTTAACAGCTGGTGATACTGATAGAAGGCTAATAATATTTTGTAACTGGCTTAACAATAATCAACATTTTAGTGGATGTCATTCTTTGGAGCGATGAATCTAATTTTAACAATAACGGAATTTCTAACAGAAAAAATTATCATTTCTGGGATACAGAGAATCCACGTCGAATTCGGGAATACTGGTTCCAACACAGATTTTCTGTTAATGTCTGGCTTGGTGTATTAGGTGATACTATACTAGGTTCTTATTTTTATCGCAGATCGCTTAATGCTGAACGGTATGCTAATTTCCTTACGACAGAATTCGAAGAATATTTAGATGATATACCCTTACAAGTGCGTCGTGATATGTGGTTACAACAGGATGGCGCACCTCCTCCAGGATATTTTAAACGAAAAGTTTGGTGCGAAATGAATAGGAAATGGTGGCCGGCACGATCGCCAGACCTCTCTGTGTTGGACTTTTTTGCTTGGGGATATGTTAAGTCAAAAGTTTATGTTACGTGTTCACAAAATTTAGAGGATCTTACAAATCGCATTCATAGGGCATGTGCTCAAATAACACCAAATATGTTGCAATAAGTGCGACGAAATTTAATAAGCAGATCTCGGGAATGTATTACAAACAACGGGAAGCAGCACTTTGAACAAAGAATTTAGATGTTAGGTAGGCGTTACATACAATTTTATAATTAACTTACTTATTCACATATTGGTTTGTTCATAATGTAAAATTTATGTTGAATAATCTGTTATTGCGATTGTTTTAATCAACACATTGTTTACACTATCTACGTTTTCAACACGATCAGTTATTTAGTGTATTGCGCCCAGTTAATTAATGAAAAACTATAACATGTGATATATTGTTGTAAAGATAAATTCTTGTAGTTTCAGAATATGTAATAATACTGGGTACGTCCCATTTAAAATATTAAATTTATTTGCTTAATCTGAATTATTTGAGGTTCAATTGTTTTTTTTGATTTTGATACATTATTAAGAATAAATAATCTAATAACTTTAATATACAACATTTTTTACTAATTCATACAATAGCCGAAATATTTGCTGTGACATATAAAATCTAACACACTGTTATAGGAATAGTATGCGACTTTACAGAAGAGGTTTACGAGACACGCAAAACCCGTTTGAAGTATTATCAGATTTGTGTTTCAAAAAAAGCTTTCGCTTTACAAAACACTTAATAATGTTAATTAATCGATTGAAACCTTACTTATCTACTGCCCGTTCAAGTTTCAAGTATTCCTGCATCTTTGAAGGTAATTATCGTTACATTAAATAACATATCATATGGGTGCCTATATGTTTAAAACTTTGGTTTTGGATATTCCTAGATATTAGTTACACTTCATTTTTTGGAACATGGACATAACCTTATAACCTCATAACCTAATAACCTTACAAATCCAAACAATATTCGAAAATACCGGTAATGAAAACAATTCACTGCGCATGTGATAAATCCCGTTGGTTCAAAAATATACATTTTTCAACTTTTAGTAAAAATGTTAAAAGCATTTCAACATTGCCAATTACAGAATACGATTTTAATGCTATAATGTTGCACATCACTTAACAGAGAGATGTTATGTACATAATTTAACGTTAACATAATGTTAACTAACTTTTACAGAATAGGGGCATATTTTTGCACTGGATCACATGTTCCAATCATAAACTTCGATTATTCGCTCGATGTAATAAAGCTTTAATAACACTATTGTACATTGAACGAGTAAATTTGCCGAGTGACTAGCGAGCAAACTCGCTCGATATAATCGAGGACGCGGAAGTTGCTTTGATTTCTTGATGTAAAATGTGTTCGTACAAAATTCGTAAAATTCGGTTCGAGATTTATTGTCAACCATGAACGTAATTAAAAGCGACCAGATGCGTTCGCCTTGTCCGAATCATTATCGCGGCTTCGTTAAATAAGTCTAAATTAAAATCGAGGAGCGCCTCGAAACACGAGAATATTGAAAAATGTTTTTGTCGTCGTCTATTTTTATCGCGATATCGTCTATCGATATTCTTTCCTTCGCAACAATATGTGTTTATAGTTTGTATTATACCAGGCAAACTTAGATTGCGATGCCGCTCCCCCATTGTTTGCGAAAACAAATGAAAAGGCAAACGGCCAATGATATCTATCTATACGTCGCTATCTATAGGAACATTGATTTTTTTTTTAATTTGTCGAATGCGTTACGAAAGTTTCTACTTTTAGGGAGTAAGCAAGTAAATTCGAAATGTTCGATAACGTGACCGATTTCGTAACTTGTTTTAAGTGCTATACGGCGGAAGTCGTCGACGTTGACTTTTAAAATAAAATCGAGATTCCATTTGAAATGTAAATCCGGGGCCAAAAACTTTCCGGGGCCGATTTAATATAAAGTGGGGCTGGCGCGCTACCGGGCTCATAAATAATTTTTGTTTGATCTCGTTTAATTAGGAGTAAGAAACGAAGACGTTCTACTTATCAGTTTAATGGTTTTAATCGAAGTAATTTCATTTAAATCGAAAATACGCACAGTTCGGCGGTTTTAGTTGAGGCACTTATATATTTTCGTTGCGAGGGAGGCGCGCGTAAAGGGGTGAGTGGAAGCGCGTTCGCATTCTTGCGTGTTTTACCGACTAGAAAAAGCGATTGAGATTACAACCAGGTTTTATGTACACATATACCTATGCCCATTATAGCAAGGGTGATGTCGAAATTTCAATGTGTTTTGTTTCGAGAAAACAGTTGAACATTACAACGAATTAAGCTCCTAAGAAAAATAGGCGATAATCAAGAATAGTTTGTTGAATTACCTACTCATTAATGACTCATTAATTTTTCTAAAATTTCACGAGCTCTTATTTATGAGATATAGTTTTCACGAAAAAATCGCTGTGTTAGTGTGTTAATTTGCTTGTAATTAAGAAAATATTAAGCTTTTCTTAATATAATCTTGATATGGCATCGTCAAAAGACGTTCTGTGTCAATGATCCAAATCATTTGTTTCATTTGCGGAAGAGTATATATTTAAATGAATACCGTTTAGATATGTGACAGCGTTCGTGATTGAGGCTTACATAAAATTACTTTGTGTCAACACAACTGGAAATTGAAAGACAAGCCATTGGACTTCACGCAAAAGTGTATGCAAAACGTTTTATAGCGTTGAGTTTCTACTGCATTTTGTGGACAAATAAGAAAAGGAATAGGCTTTAGATACGAAACCGCTATGATCTGCACTGAACCCTTGAACCACCAACGACGACTGTTAATTTTTGTTCTGTAAACAGCAACTGGACATTAACCGAAAACAATCTTTGAGCTAAATGGGAATATCCTTCCATACGGTCGAGCACATAGATCGTATTTATGAGTCCTGAAAGATAATGCACTTGAACCTCAAGCTGATGCTTCACAGGATGAGCCTATGCATTTTGAGGCGAAAACTGACAGTAGCGAATTAGTGACATATTGAATGTGACCTGAAAGCGCCAAAACTATTCTAACCTTAAGACGATTTAAACGACCTTGTCAGATGTATTCTGGGACTGTCAAAGGCTTGCTTCAGAAATTTTGGCTTCTAGGCTAAAAAAAGAAACTTGGTAACAAAGGAAATCGAAAATTTCTTATTACGCACAAGAGAACTAAATTTCTCCTCAAATATTTTGCTGAAGAAACATGTTATTTCGTATTTTGTATTAAGATGTACCTGGTTTAATGGCTGCAATGGGACTTCAAAATTACGCTTCTAGTGACTGGCGTCTATTCATAGACTCATCAAAACGTAGTCTAAAATGTGTTCTCTTACACAATGGGAATAAATTAGGGTCGTTGCCTATTGCTCATTCCACAAAAGTAAAAGAAAAATATACAACTATTTCTCTGGTTTTAGACAATATTAAATATGTGGAACACAATTGGCTCATATGTGTTGATTTAAAAATGGTCAACTTACTTTTAGGCCAACAAGGTGGTTATACAAAATATCCCTGTTTTCTTTGCTTGTGGGACAGTAGAGCTAAATATCAACATTGGATTAAAAAAGATTGGCCTCCTCGGGAAGCGCTAGTTGCAGGACAACAGAACGTGATAAACCACCCTTTAGTATCGAGGGATCGTATAATTTTGCCTCCGTTACATATAAAACTAGGATTTATAAAACAATTTGTAAAAGGTCTTGACAAAAATGGAAATTGTTTCCTTTTCCTATCAAAAAAGTTTCCAAAACTGAGTGCAGAAAAGATAAAAGCGGGAATTTTTGACGGGCCACAAATAAGATCATTAATTAAAGACTCAAATTTTACGGACACCACGACAGAGATTGAGAAAACGGCACGGAATGAGTTTGTTTGGCTTGTTAAAAATTTTTTGGGAAATAAGAAAAGTTCTGAATTTTCTCAACACGTCGAACAAC
Organism: Rhagophthalmus giganteus; assembly: GCA_036326145.1. Taxonomy (NCBI): domain Eukaryota; kingdom Metazoa; phylum Arthropoda; class Insecta; order Coleoptera; family Rhagophthalmidae; genus Rhagophthalmus; species Rhagophthalmus giganteus. The sequence continues at coordinate 1,247,325 of JARFJA010000036.1, forward strand.
TGTTGAGTCACTTTCAAAGGCTTGAATGTAACATGAGCATCAAGTTACACTTTCTTCACAACCACCTGGACTATTTTCCCGCCAATCTTGGGGACCTAAGTGAAGAACAGGGCGAGCGATTCCACCAGGACCTCCGTACCATGGAGGAACGCTATCAGGGCTACTGGAACGCACACATGATGGCTGACTATTGTTGGAGCATTCAGAATAGCTCTCTGCCTTCAGCTTTAGCAAGAAAATCATATAAGAGAAAGTTTTTTTTTCATTATAAGAATTAAATAAATTAGAATTATCTCTAAATTTATAGTGTTTTATTATAAAAAAACACCCGTGTCATATTTTTTTAACTATAGCTGATACAGAAATTTCAATCACGGAATTGAAATCGTCATCAAAAATTGGACTAATATCATGTAACATAACCCAATCATCAGAAATGCTGTTGTGCAGTGTTATTGTTTCCAATGCAGTAAACTGAGGGAATATTTGAGTATAACTTGTGCTTCTCATTGTCTTAGTACTACTACAACAGATAAAGTTGTTGCAGCATTATAGTTATATTTTAATTGAAGAGGTTAGAAGTGATTTTGCAACTTGCAATGCCATTTTTCGACACTCAAATATACTATACATACACGTCAGGTTGCCAATAATGTTCAAAGCCTTGTCCGCTGAACGGTTTCGGTAACACGAACGATCGATAAGTAGCAGCAGCGTTAATTTTCTTCGCTGCTACAGGCAGCGGACGTAATCCTAACTTCGAAATTCACGCAAGTCCTTTTTGTTGCCGGGATAAGATGGTAGACGCGTTAATGACCATTTATATTCGTATTGTATGGTTCGAAATGATGAAGAAGTTATATACAAATAGTTGTATTCTGTGTTGTGCTGCGCATGTTTAGTTGATGAAAGTCAGCGACACGTTCAGCAGAATTGCTAGTCATCGACTAATCACCAAGCTGAATTCGTCCAATGTCTCCAAATGTATATTTCTTAACCTTTAAAACCATTACGGCTCCAACCCTTTCAATTGTATTTCTGTGTTAACTTACTTTTGTATTTCTTTGGCTTTAATGCAGTAAAAAGAAATAATTAAAAATAATTTATAATCTATACCCAATTGAATTGATTTTCACACAGATATTGAGCGCATTCAGTCGGGAAAGCGTCAAACCGCTGTTTATTTGCATTTTTGTATTTAATTTTTATAGTTGACATATAACTTGAGTTGTGCCACGTAAGTATTTATCACAATAACTTAGGGTCTTTCGGTCGTAATCAGTTGCAATAACGTAGCGCTTACTTTCCGCTGTTTAAGTGAATGGCCTGCCTGAACGCGTCCAATGATTTGCTCTTTTTTTTGATTTACACTTGTTCACTTTATTAGAAAATTTAAAACATTTTGCCAAAACATACATTGCCTGATGTGAGGATATATATATACAGTACCGGCCAAAAGTTTAGACTCACCTTCGTAATGTAGGGATATTAATAAATAAGACGAGTTTAATGACATGGATTCCCATTAAGCAATTATATTTCCAGAAAAAAATAGTTCAGGGACAAAATACAATGTAAAATTTCATATACAGACTATGATTTCTTCCCAATTTTTGATTCTTCAAAATATCCCCCTTTTGCTTTTACTACAGCCGCGCATATTTTCGGCTCATTTATTAAATATTTTGTTATTACTTATAGTAATAGTGACTACCGAGTATTCTGTATAGCTATAGGCAACTGTCAACTACATTACAATAATAAATTACCCCAGGGCGATGTCACGAACGAAACATAACCTACAACATTGTACAGTGCAGTTTTCAATCATTTCGTTGTACAGTACATGCTGACTTCTCCATAAAATATGGGTCGAAATCCGGAATTGAGTGTTGAAACACGAGCAGCCATCGTTTCATTGCACGAGGAAGGCTATTCTACTAGACAAATTGCATCTAAGACTAAGGTTAGTCAGGCAGGTGTCGTAAGAACCTTGAATTGAGAAAGAAAGAAACTGGGAAAAACCGTGAGTCAGCGACGATCTGGGAGACCTCGTGTGAACTTCACAGAGAGGAATTGACAAGTTCATCTGTGTTCAATTAATAAAGCGTCTACGAACTCGAAACACGCACCAGAAATTCGTGAGGAATTAAATTCTACCCGGCAGACGCCTATTTATCTGTAACTTTTTACTTGTTAAACGCCGGCTTCGTGATTACGGCTTGAAAGGCTGTGTAGCTGCTAAGAATACCACACTTCTACGAAAACAAAATAAAGTGAAAAGATTGCAATGTGCAAAAAACATAAAGATTGGTCAGTAGAACAATGGTCCTAAAGTATTGTTTTACGGATGAGTCAAAGTTTGAGATTTTCGGAGGAAAACGCAGGCAAGTATGTTCGTCAGATTTGGCTGGCGAACGTAATGAACGAGTCAATGTATAATGCCAACAGTGAAGCATGGTGGGGATCCGTCATGGTTTGGGGCTGTTTTGCCGGAAGTAACAATCGGAGATCATCGTAAAAATTGACCGCCACTATGGATCAAAAGAAATATCACGCCATTTTGCAATATCATGCTTTTCCATGTGGGCAGAGAATCGTGGGTAAAGGATTCATTTTCGCAAAGCAAAGATAATGATCCTAAACACTCGTCAAAATTGTGCAGGAACTACAGTA